>CP136060.1:195018249-195636451 GCA_032464435.1 Aegilops umbellulata
GCCATTTTTTAAGGCAGCCCAATTTTTTTTTATTGGGCTGCTGTTGGAGCGGGTTTTTTGATGCCCTGTGCCTTAAAAATACTTCGTGTCCTGTTATAAATCTGCCAACGTGGATAAGGCTGGTATAATGAATAATTCCTCTTGCGGTGGAGAGTGAGAGCAAGGTAGGGTCAGCTCAAAAAAAAAGTGAGAGCAAGGTAGGGCGGACAGAACAGGAGGAGCATGAGCTGCCAAAAAGGCAATCAAAAAGATAAATCAAACACTGGTACTACTGTGCACTCGAGATCCCTGGCGTCTCATTTCGTGATCTGGCCTTCTCTCTGCTGAAACCTAATAAATAAATAAACCTCACAAGTTCATGGTAATTTCGTCTGTGTCCAGGCTAATATGCGCTCAGCGCTGATGAACAGAAAATTCAAAAGGGACAGCAGTTAAATTTAATTATTTTTAGAACTTTTCGGCGTAAAAGATGCTCGGTGTTGAGTATAATGTTTATTTAGAAAACATAATACGGATTACGGAAGAAGGGATTAATCATTGATTCTTGGGGCCGAGCCGACACATGAAGCGTTAATCCAAACACAAACAGTGATGCATTAGGCTGGTTATAGTGGGGAGTAACTTATACTAGTGTCATGCATATGATATTAGTCTAAGTTACTACCTTCATAATGCAAAGTAACATAGTAGTAGTGTCATAGAAGACTTCATTAATTAGCTTGTAGACTCATGTTGTCTTGGAAAACGATATGTTACAGTAACATATTATGTTACCACTTTTCATTAACTACATGCTACATAAGCAAAAAAATTCAGAGTATGCTATGTTAATTACTAAGTTACTCCCACTATGACTAGCCTTATTGCCTCTTCTCTCCTCTGCTTGGATGGATGGTCAAAACCCCTGCTTGATTTGATTTGATCTCTCCCCTTCTCCTCCTTGCCGTCTCCCATCTCCATCAGGGAAACCAACACTTCCTGACTCAACCTAACTCACTGCTGCTGCTGCCCCACCACCGCACCACCTCGAGCTGCGGCCATTAATGCGCTCCCTCCGCCCCTTGCCATGTCCAGGACCTGCCGCGGTCTGATTTGATCCGGCTGCGCGCCCACTTTGCTGCTCCCCGACTGTTTCAGAACCAGCAGTCGACGCGACAAGGAAGGATGGAGGGGAGGGCGCGGCGGCGGGGCACCGGCACCAGCGCGAGCCCTGGCCGCGACAAGGTCTGGGTCGAGCCGCCGGGCAAGAGCCAGCAGCACCCTCCGCGCCGCTCGCCTCCACCGCCCCCTCCCGCGGCCGCGGGGAAGAGGGTGGCGGTCGTCTACTACCTCTGCCGCAGCCGCCACCTGGAGCATCCCCACTTCATCGAGGTGCCGCTCGCCTCGCCGGAGTCTGGCCTCTACCTGCGAGGTGAGTCCACCAACAGACGCCCCGCCCCGCCCCGCCCGCCCTTTCAAATTCACCTTTGGCCCCTGATGCGATTCCTGTTCATGGCGCCGTAGATGTGATTAACCGCCTTAACGTGCTGCGAGGGAAGGGCATGGCGGCCATGTACTCCTGGTCCTGCAAGAGGTACGTACACCCATTGATTACTCTTGTCGAGGGTTCAACTTTCCTCTTTGGCTGGGCTGATCCGTGTAGCTTCCCGCAGGAGCTACAAAAACGGCTTCGTGTGGCACGACATCTCCGAGGACGATCTGGTGCTCCCTGCACAAGGCAACGAGTACATCCTCAAGGGCTCCGAGCTCCTGGACCGATCGCCGCCTGGTAAGTCGCACTCATAAACTCAACTCTGTTTGGGTTCTTCATCAGATCTTGCTCCAATTTGCCTTGTCCATTCTCCTCGACCTTGTCTTGTTTCAGATCGGCAGCAGAATGGCCTTAGCAACACCAAGGCCGAGAGTCCCAAGCACCCTCAACAAGAGTCTCCTCAGTCGCGAGGATCGCAAGAAGGGTGCTCGTCATCGTCATCCCCATCCCCATCTGCTGTTACCAAAGAGGCCTCACCTCCAACTCCTACCCAGCAACCACAACAGCTGGCGCACTCCACATTTGTGCCATCATCATCTGCTTCCACCAACCGCGAGGACGAGCAATGCAGGACTACACATTCTGGCTCATCGGGGAACCTGTCCCCTGAACCAGTAGGAACTAATGTTCCATTATCAGAGGCAAGCTCCCCTGGACCTTCTGAGTACAGAGTTTGCAAACCCATCGGAGCACAGGATGCGTCCACACAAACCGATGACAGTGAGAGGGATGTTCCTTCTAAACGTACTTGCGCTGCAGGAATCCGTACAGAGGATTGTACATCAGATGCTGAAATTCAAGAGTGTCATGAAAGAAGCACGCAAGCATCGCCAAAGGTCCCTCTACTTGTTCGAGAATCACCACAGGTGTGTTCATCTGATGCTTCTCCCGGTGGCAGAGTTGAGACATTGGAGTCCCTGATAAGGGCAGAGGCCAGTAGGAGGAGTAGCTATAATAAGGTACTAGAGGAAGAACATCTCTATGGCCCAATGGGTGTGAAGCTGAAGCCAGCCAATTTGCTCATGCAGCTCATCACCTGTGGGTCCATCTCTGTGAAAGATCACCGTGGCTTTGGACTCATCCCAACATACAGACCACGGTTTACTCAAGTTGAATTCCCTTCTCCAATGTTCTCTACTCCTATGGCATTGCGGCACCTTGACAATGTTCCTTGTAGCGCAAGAACAATTGGAATGAGAGTTTCTGAGTCAGAGCATTTAAGTAGTGAAAGCTTGGTCGAGGAGAGTAAGCAGGAAGAGTCAGGGAGAGGAGAAATACCCACACTCAAACGCTCATCATCTTACGACGAGGATAGGTATGTCACAACACATTGTTCTGATTGTGGGCTATCATGTTGCCACCATGGACTGCGATGCATGATTGCCTTGATAGCGAGCTTTTTTTTTGCTTATTGGATAGCTGAGGCTCACATTGGTTAGTCGCACTTAATGTTGGACATTTATGATCTCTCGTAGAGCTTTCTTTTTTGAGAAAACGCAAAGCTTGTGTCTCAATATATTGAAGAGACTGAAAAGAAAATAAGAAATACAAATCCCCAATAAGGGGTAGGATACAACAAACAGCAGGGCGCTGAGGTTTAGTGGACATCCCACTCTATGATCTCCCATAGAGACTTAGTCAATTCATTTCTTTTCGCATTATAGTGTCCAATATTAGAGATAGAAAAGATCAAAATAGAATCAAATGATGTTTGTTTTGAAGATCATAAGAGAATCAACCAATTAGTAGAACTCATTTCACTTTGTAACTGCAGTGAGTCACTAAATTGTGTCCTACCTAACTACCTAGAAATTGGCAAGAACTATCATGTTTTTAGTTGCTATGTCACCCTGCTACAGTACCTTCCTTGAAAATATGTTTAGTATTTTCAATATCTCTGGATATCTTTTGCTGTTGACTCAGCATCTCCTCTGAATATGTCAGAGTGTATACAGCGCCAGACTCTAGAAGGGATATGGAAAGCTTGGCCGAGTCGGGTAGTTTCAGATGTCTCCCACAGACTATCAAAATGATATCATGTAAGCAATCCAGAAGTGGAACAGCATTCTCCCCCAACTCTGATGTCAGGTACAGCTCTAGTCAACAAGAACGTAGTACTGGATCCTCACCACTTGGTTCATCAAGAGGTGCAAGCAATAGGATGACTGACCCACTAGGTAAATTATCTTCATCAAGGGGAGAGTCATTCCATGAGGAGAAGGACAAAATGATCAAGATCGAAGAAAGGTTAGTTGCTTCTCATTATTCTTATTCGTTGGCCTAGTTGTCTATCTGTTTCTAGAGATTGACGACACACACACACACACAAATCATAACCGCAGGCTTGCTTCTGGAGCACGGGTTATAATCCAATCTGCACCCTTGTGTGAAGAAAGTGATGACAGCACCGAATCACTGTAAGGGGTTGTGTTACATTTTGCTGTGAACTTACCTTCTTTGGCATTTGCTGTTTGTCTCAAAGTTGTTGGGTTGAAAGTGCAGTTTCATTCTTTTTTTCTTTGAGCTGAGTTTGATTCATTTTGTAACCAGTGTGAATGTGATAGTCATTATTTTGTTACACCTTCAGGAAGAATTTGTCACTCCAGTGAGTCCGTACAATATCTTACTCTGATAAGTTTGTCTCCTGCGTCCTGTATCAGTTCTTTTTAATAAAACAACCAAGAAAGAGCTTCGTTCCACAAGGACCAACATAAAAAATAAAATCAGAAACACATAGACTTAGAATTACAATCTTCTTTTTACTATCTGTGGCTCAGGACCAGTCCACGGTAAATGCTAAATGCATCCTGGATAGCTTGTTTCTTCAGTAGTTCAAGGAACATGAACAGGTCACGGTTTTGCCAGGTTGGTGAAACTGTGACAATACTGGACCACATTTTAAAATTTAAACTCACATTTTGATACATCACCTGTGAAACTCAATGCATAGCTCCAGTGGGAGCCTCGAGTTAGCTTTTGTTCGTATATAAAGCCTGAGCCTGCTTTCCAATTGACATAATGACGTGTTTGGTTAGTCGCATGCAGCTCATTTTTTTGGATACAGGACTTTTCATTGAATAGATATATCGAGGTGCTACAATCATATCGAAAGAAAGCCCGGCCTCTGCATAGCTAGATGCACACAGCCAAAAAGTCCAGAGCACCCTAAAAATAAAATAATTTGATACAATGCCAAGCAATAAATCGTGTCCAGCCTAAGGAGCGGTAGATCCTATCCGTAAATCACACCGCCATCCATGGGGGTAGAAAACCTCCCTGGCCGTACGCTCCAGCCGTGTAGACACCATCATAAAAATGTCCCTGTCTTCCGGCTTCTGCAGGATAGATCAAGTACGGAGCCATCGTGTATCAACATGAATAACCTGCATAGGAGATGAGACACATTTATTGTTAAAAACCACATCATTCCTGGTAAGCCACATTGCCCAGCATAAGGCCGCCGCTCCCACAAGAATATGTGCAGAAAATTGTTTATCTATACCCCGCAACCAGTTGCCGAACATATTCCGTGCACTACATAGTGGGTATAAATTCAAAGCTACTTGGACCATAGCCCAAACTGCCGGAGCGAACTTACACTAAAAAATTAAGTGTTTGATAGACTCGTCATGTTGGCAAAAGACACATGTCTTGGAACCATGCCAGTTTGGTCGTGCTAGATTATCTCTAGTTAGGATGACTCCTTTGTTAAGAAACCAGAGGAAAATCTTCACTCTTAGGGGAATTTTTAGCTTCCATAATTTCCTGTTATCTACTTGACCATCATAATGAACCATTGCATCATACATGGATTTGACCGAAAATTTGCCATTCTGATGCAAGTTCCATCGAAAAGTGTTCGGCTCATCTGACAGTTGAATGTCCTCCATGCGAGTGAGTAATTCATTCCATGCTGTCAGACGAGTGCCTAAAAGATCCCTACGGAAAGAAATATTGGGGTTTTCCTGTCCTAAGACTTGTTTGATCGTGACAAATTTATGTCTGACGATCCGGTACAAGCTCGGATATTGCACCATTAGTGGAGTGTTCCCTATCTAGGTATCTTCCCAGAAACGAACCTGAGCACCGTCCCACTTGCTGAGAAGAGCGATATTTTTAATCTCAAGGTCTTGGATTCCCAGGCCCCCTTGACTTTTAGGTCTGCATAATACGCTCCACCTAGCCAGTCTATATTTCTTGGTTTCGTTATCACACTGCCAAAAAAATCTGGATCTAAAGTAATCTAGACGTTGTAGAACCCCTTTCGGCAGGTGGAAGAATGACAACATGTATAAAACCATGTTGCTTAGGACAGAATTGATCAAGATCAATCGCCCTCCATAAGACAAGAGTTTGGCCTTCTAACTGGCTAATCGTTTCTCAAGTCTCTCTTCCACATGCTTCCACTCAGCGATAGTTAAACGCCGATAGTGTATGGGGATACCCAGATACCTAATCGGAAACTGCCCGAGCTAGCATCCAAAAATCTCGGCATACTCGGGTGCAGATTCTGCAGCATCTCCAAAGCAAAAAAGTTCACTCTTATGAAAATTAATTTTGAGACCAGAAAGTTCCTCAAAGGCACATAAGAGCGGCTTGAGATTTCTTGGTTTATCTAGTTCATGATCCATAAATAGAATCGTGTCATCCGCATATTGTAGAATGGATAAACCATCTTCTACCAAGTGTGGAATGACCCCGCTAATTTGACCATCCAGCTTAGCCCGCTCCACTTCGGTAGCTAGCATGTCGACCACAATGTTAAACAGAATAGGAGATGCGGGGTCGCCTTGAAGAAGCCCTTCCTTGTCTGAAAATAGTTGCCAACGTCTTCATTAACTTTTATGGCCACACTACCGCCAGAGACAAAGCTCTCTACCCAGCGGCACCATTTTTGTGAAAACCCTTTCAAGCGCAAGGTTTGCAACAGGAAGGGCCACTTAACTTTGTCGTAGGCTTTCTCAAAATCAATTTTAAGAATGACACCGTTCATTTTTTTCCGGTGCAGTTCATGTACAGTTTCGTGCAGGACGACCACTCCATCTAATATGGTGCGACCTTGCATAAATGCCGTTTGAGTGGGTTTTACGACATGGTCAGCTACACCATTCAACCGATTAGTCGCTACCTTCGTAAAAAAAAATTAAAACTTAGATTGAGAAGGCAAATCGGTCGATATTGTTGAATACGACTAGCCTCCTTAATCTTAGGCAGTAGGATAATTTCCCCAAAGTTTAAACGAGAAATATCAAGGTCCTCGGAATGCAGTTGGTTAAAGAACTGAACCAAGTCTGCCTTAATCACGTCCCAAAAGCATTGATAGAACTCTCCGGGGAAGCCATCCGGTCCCGGCGCCTTGTTGTGTTCCATCTGAAACACAGCGGTTCGAATTTCCTCCTCAGAAAACGGAGAGGTTAGGAATTCATTTTCCGCTTCCGTAACTTGAGTAATGTCATGAGTAACGGATTCGTCTAGATGAAAATTAGTCTCGACTGAAGGCCCAAAAAGGTCTTTGTAAAACTTAGTGATAAAATTTCTAAGTGGTACGTCTCCCTCTATTCGGCCTTCCTCCTGGTCAAGGGCGAATATACGCTTCTTTCTATGTCTGCCATTGGCTAGCATCTGAAAGTATTTCGTATTATCATCACCTTGCACTAACGAATCCGCCTTGCTATGTCGGTACCATTTAATCTCCTCCTCACGTAGTAGGCGGGCAATCTGCTCGTTAAGATTGCTTTTTTGCTCGATCTCAACAGTAGATAGAGGCCTCACCTCCGCTATTTTATCAAGGGAATCAATTAGGCTAGACAAACACATTTTTTCTTTTTTGTAAATGCCAGCAGTATGCTTGGCCCATCCTCGAAGGAATCGATGCAAGGCGCGAATTCGATTATTCCATCTTTGGATGGGTGTGTTACCGCGGGGCTGGCGTGCCCACACTTTCTTAACTAGCTCCTGAAATCCCTCTCTAGTGAGCCATCACAGTTCAAATTTAAACTGGTGGCTCGGGATTGGTTGTCCAAAATCGGTTAGCAACGGAGCGTGATCTGATAAGGCCTCAATTCTTTCTAGTGCCCGAACCGATGCTAGGGGATATTTGTATTCCCAATCGGTGGTAATTAGCACCCAGTCCGATTTTTCAAAGGTCGGCACCGAACGGTTGTTGGCCCAGGTATACTGACGACCAGACATCATGATCTCCCTCAGATCGAGGCTGTCAATAACAACATTAAAGAGGAAAGGCCACCTAGTGTCAAACCGATCGTTGTTTTTTTCCTGCTGATATCGAAGGATATTAAAATCCCCCCACCCCCGATTAACATGGGATGGGGATTGTTTCGACAGGTATTAACCAGCTCTTTTAGAAATGCAGACTTAAACTCCTCTTGAGCGGCACCATATACAGCCACCAGACTTCAGATGAAGTTGTCGGACTTATTACGAAGGTGGAATTTAATATGATACTCCCCCTTTGTCGTGGTCAATAGTTGTAAGTATGTAGAATTAATACCTAGCAATATTGTGACGCCCCCGATTCAATCATATACTAATCATGCACGCAAATGTGTACGATCAAGATCAGGGACTCACGGGAAGATATCACAACACAACTCTACAAATAAAATAAGTCATACAAGCATCATAATACAAGCCAGGGGCCTCGAGGGCTCGAATACAAGTGCTCGATCATAGACGAGTCAGTGGAAGCAACAATATCTGAGTACATACATAAGTTAAACAAGTTTGCCTTAAAAAGGCTAGCACAAACTGGGATACAGATCGAAAGAGGAGCAGACCTCCTGCCTGGGATCCTCCTAACTACTCCTGGTCGTCATCAGCGGGCTGCACGTAGTAGTAGGCACCTCCGGTGTAGTAGGAGTCGTCGTCAATAGTGGCATCTGGCTCCTGGACTCCATCGTCTGGTGGCAGCAATCGGGTAAAGGAAAGGGGAAAAGGGGGGAACAAAGCAACCGTGAGTACTCATCCAAAGTACTCGCAAGCAAGGAGCTACACTACATATGCATGGGTATATGTGTAAAGGGCCATATCAGTGGACTGAACTGCAGAATGCCAGAATAAGAGGGGGATAGCTAATCCTATCGAAGACTACGCTTCTGGCAGCCTCCATCTTGCAGCATATAGAACAGAGTAGACTGAAGTCCTCCAAGTAGCATCGCATAGCATAATCCAACCCGGCGATCCCCTCCTCGATGCCCAGTTAGAGAGCGATCACCGGGTTGTATCTGACACTTGAAAGAGTGTGTTTTATTAAGTATCTGGTTCTAGTTGTCATAAGGTCAAGGTACAACTCCAAGTCGTCCTGTTCAAAGATCACGGCTATTTGAATAGATTAACTTCCCTGCAGGGGTGCACCACATAACCCAACACGCTTGATCCTATTTGGCCGGACACACTTTCCTGGGTCATGCCCGGCCTCGGAAGATCAACACGTCGCAGCCCTACCTAGGCACAACAGAGAGGTCAGCACGCCGGTCTACATCCTATGGCGCAGGGGTCTGGGCCCATCGCCCATTGCACACCTGCACGTTGCGAGGGCGGCCGGAAGCAGACCTAGCAACCTCCAGTACAACGGAAGTCACGTTACGCGGTCCAATCTGGCGCGCGTCGCTCAGTCGCTGACGTCACGAAGTGCTTCGGTTGATACCACGATGCCGAGTGCCCATATCTTTCCCACGTAGTTGGTTAGTGCGTATAGGCCAGTAGCCAGACTCAGATCAAATACCAAGAACTCATTATGCGTGTTATTTTGAGATAATCACGAACGCCGACAGGGCCAGGCCCACCTCTCACCTAGGTAGTCTCAACCTGCCCTGTCGCTCCGCCACAAAGATCCACCCAGAGGGCCGTCGGGACAAAGGTCCTTTCAGCCCCCAATCCGTGAATCACTCGCGGGTACTCCTCGAGCCGACCCGACTTTAGTCACCACATGTATCATGTATAAAGTATAGTATATACCCGTGATCACCTCCCGAGTGATCACGGCCCGATAGTATAGCACAACGGACGGACAAGAATGTAGGGCCACTGATGGAAAACTAGCATCCTATACTAAGCATGTAGGATTGCAAGTAAAGGTAACAACAGTAGTGACAAGGACAGGCTATGCATCAGGATAGGATAAACGGAAAGCAGTAACATGCTACACTACTCTAATGCAAGCAATATAGAATAGAGTAGGCGATATCTGATGATCAAGGGGGGGGGCTTGCTTGGTTGTTCTGGCAAGAGAGAGGGGTCGTCAACTCCGTAGTCGTACTGGGTAGCAACGGCGTCGGTCTCGGTGTCTAGCGAGAGAAGAGGGGGAAGAAACAATAAATATTTAAGCAAACAGATGCATAGCGATGCATGACATGACAAGTATCGGTGTTAGGGGTGCCCTAACGCGGTATGAGGTGATACCGGTGAAGGGGGGAAACATCCGGAAAAGTATCACCGGTGTTTCGCGTTTTCAGGCAGAGGAGCCGGAGGGGGAAAGTTGCGAGTTTGATATGTTAGGGGTGTGTGGCGGACGAACGGGATGCGTATCCGGGTTCGTCTCGTCGTTCTGAGCAACTTTCATGTTGAAAATAATTTAATCTGAGTTACGGATTAAAAGATATGATTTTCTAAATATTTTATTAGTTTCTATAATTTAATTAATTATTTAATTTAATTCGAAAATGGATTAATGACATCAGCATGATGTCATGCTAACGTCAGCAGTCAACAGAGTTGACTGGTTAACCTGACCAGTGGGTCCCACTGGTCAGAGACACATTTTAATTAGTCATATTATTTAACCTAATTAGTATTAATTAGGGGGGGTGGGCCCCACTGTCGTACTAATTAATTAGCTAATTAACTAACCAGGTTAATTAGATAACTAATGTTTAATTAGATTAACTATTTATTTAGTTTAATTAAACAAAATTAATTAAGTTAATTATTTCTGTAATTAATTAATTATATTTATTTTTATATATACATTTTTAACTCTTTTTTTCTTTTATAAACGTTCTGGGGGTGTGCCCCACTTGTCATACCAAGGGCCTTAACGGGCGTGGGCGAGCGGGGCTGCGGGCGCCTGGGCGTGCGCCCGTGGCCGCCCAGTGGGGCGTCGGCCACGGCGACGGATCGGAGCGGGGGGAGGGGGGCAGAGGCTGGGGGTGAGGGGCACGGTCGACCGCGGTGGCCGGCGAGCAGCGTCATCGGGGTGAGGCCATGGTGAGCAGCACCAGTAGTGCGGCTCGGGGGGGGGGGGAGGGGAGGGGAGCAGGGCGACACGCGGGCGGTGCAACGCGAGCGAGCAGCGCCGCGGCAGAGCGAGGCGGGGCTCGGGTGCGCGTGCGCGGGGGCACGTCGGGCGCGGCGAGGCCACGGCGGCGCCAGCGGAGCCGCGGGGAGGACGGCAAGGGCAGGCGCGGCATGGGGAGCGGCGACCAGGTTGCAGCCACGGAGTAGGCACACGCGGGCGGGGCAACAGGTGAGCGTGGCAGGCGGTGGCGACGGCGAGTAGCAGCAGGGGGAGCTGCAGCCGGAGGCGGGCGCGGGAACGGCGACCACGGGCGTGCGGGCATTGGGGGAAGAGGAGAAGGAGGGGGGGTTCCTCACGGGGATTCGTAGGGATTTCGGTTAGCGAGCTCGACGGAGTTCGGGGAGGTCCGACGAGGGAGATCCGGCGAGGACGATGAGGCGACGACGATGTAGCTTCGGGCGGGGTCCCGCGTCAGCGTGGTCGTGGACGGTGGCAGGGCGCTGGTGGGGCGACAGGATGGGGCCGGCTCCGCGAGGGGGGTGACGGCGACGTCGAGGCGGCGATGGGGCGATGGGATCGGGGGGTTGCCCCGATCCAAATCGGGGAAGGGCGAGAGGGAGGAGTGGGTGACGGGGTGGTTAGGGTCCCCCCCCCATGGGGATAAGGCAGGGGTGGGTCGGCCAGCTGGGCCAGGTGGGCCGGCCTGGCCGGTGAGCTGGGCCGTTTGGCCCAGTTGGCCAGGGGGGCTTTTATTCTTTTTTTTGTTTTTTTTTTCTGTTTTTGTAGTTTCTTTTCTTTTTTATTTATTTTCTTTTCTGTTTTAAATCATTTTAAATTATCTAGACATTTTATAAAAATGTGTTTGCTTTATTATAATTACCCTTGTAATATTCGGCACCCACCGAACATTTTTGTTCCAACTTTCGAAAACTTTTATTGTTGACATTAATTTAAATTTGAATTTGATGCGGTTTGAACTAACGGAAGTTTAGCAACAGTAATCAAGGTGACGTGGCATGATTAGCGTGGAATTACTGTAGCAAGATTATCCGGGCGTTACAAATCTCCTCCACTACAAGAAATCTCATCCCGAGATTTAGGAGGTAGAAGGAAACAGTGCGGGGTATTCATCGCAAAGACGATCCTCGCGTTCCCAGGTGGCTTCGTCTTCAGAGTGATTCGACCACTGGACCTTGAGGAACTTGATCGCCTTCTGACGTGTGCGGCGTTCAGCTTGGTCGAGAATGCGGACCGGATGCTCTTTATATGAGAGGTCCTGTTGCAATTCGAGCACTTCATGATCCATTGCTCGGATTGGGTTCTTGAAGCAGCGTCGGAGTTGTGACATGATAGAGGCGGGGTGTCCCGATCTTTCGATGAGATGATAACTATCGATTTGTGGAGACAACTTTGATGATCCGACTACAAACGTGCACGACGTTGCGCCTTAGCAATCGCTAAACCAATCTCCGTGAGGTTACCGACAATGCCGAAAGCACGATCAGCCTGACCACGAAGGTCTATTCCTGCATGCAATCGAAGAACAAGCAAGAATATGATAAAAGCAATCTGAATATTGCAAATATGGATGAAGTATTGATAAAGGTGGGGATCCGTAAGCGGTCTTGGTCTGGTCGTTGGACACAAATGAAGTACACGAAGTTGCAATGGCTAACTTTTAACTAAACAAATCCCAAGGAAAAAGCTACTAGATGGATCTACTTATATAGGAGTAAGGGGTGGTGGCCAAGGAGGTGGGAGGATGTCCCAAGGCAGCCTAAAACCAACCCTAGGTCGTACAAGGCTCGTGGGCCCAAGTGGAGGTGATGCAACACCTTTGGACTTGTTGTTTGACTCGGATTCTGCTGCAGCGTCAGATTGTTTCGCCCATATCTCAACGCTCCGGACGAATTTAAAGGTGATTCCAATTGGTTTGGAAAGAGGATGAAATCTACTTTCCAACAAAAAAAGAATCACCCAATTCGAAGTCCGTATGAAAAAGTTCTTGGCGTTTTGAGTCAGGTATGTCTGTGCAGTCCGAATCTGAATCCAAAACGTGAGAGACTTGGACTCTATCTTCTCTTGGGGACGTGAGAGGACTTTTTGAACAGAACTTAAACTTCTCCTTTTCCCCTATCTTCATATGTGGATTGTACAAATGTCCCATACACTTGCAATTAGACAAAAGACAAAAGTGTGTGAAGTATTTTTGTTCTGGATAATATAAATAGATTATTGAATAGTTGACACTAGAAATCACCTGACAAATATGCATGTATGCAATATTTTTGGTCGTATCCAAGGTAGTCATGTCCTCATCATGACACATGGAACACATCGTGAACCTGAGAAAGGTTTGACGGAAGCTCCAGTTGATATGCCACTCTTCCCCGCCTCTCGAGAATAGTGAAAGGACCAATATAGCGAGGAGCTAGCTTTCCTTTGATCCCGAAGCGGTGTGCACCCTTCATTGGTGTGACTCAAAGGTAAGCCTTTTCGCCAGGTTGATAGACCATGTCTTTATGATGACGGTCATAATTACTCTTTTGACGTGACTGAGCAGTCTTAAGATTCTCGCGAATAATGCGGACTTGTTCTTCGGCATGTTGGATAATATCCGGACCAAAGAGTGGACGTTCCCCAGTTTCTGACCGGTTCAGAGGGGTTCGGCACTTTCGTCCATATAACACTTCGAAGGGGGCCATCTTCAGACTAGCTTGATAGCTATTGTTATAAAAGAACTCAGCATACGGGAGAGATTCCTCCCATTTCTTGCCGAAGGAAATAACACAAGCTCGAAGCATGTCTTCGAGTACTTGGTTGACACGTTCAACTTGCCCTTGTGACTGCGGATGAAACGCAGTACTGAAAGATAAGTGAGTCCCCATAGCTTCTTGGAAACTTGCCCAGAATCTTGAAGTGAATAAGCTGCCACGGTCCGAACTGATAACCAGTGGAATACCGTGAAGTGAAACAATTCTGGACATGTAGAGAGTTGCAAGCTGACTAGCAGTGATCGTTTCTTTGATCGCCAGAAAAGCAACTTTAGAAAGCCGGTCAATGACGACAAGAATAGCATCATTACCTTTCTGCGATTTGGGAAATCCAGTGACGAAGTCCATTTCAACATGGTCCCATTTCCATTCAGGAATAGAGATAGGTTGCAGAGTTCCAGCAGGCCTTTGATGTTCTGCTTTGATACGACGACAAACGTCACACTGAGCAACATAGCGAGCAATGTCTTGCTTCATGTTAGACTACCAGAATCTCTGACGGATGTCCTGGTACATCTTTGTACTACCAGGATGGATACGTAGAGGCGTATCATGAGCTTCTTTCATAACTTTCTGAGTCATATTCAGGTTTTCCTCCTTACTCGGAACCACTAGGCGACCTTTGAAGAACAAGGTGCCAGCGTCATCAACAGTAAAGAATGAGGGCTTTCCTTCTGCGAGATAACGTTTAATCCTCTCCACTTCATCGTCACATTTCTGTATCCATTTGATGGTTTCCACAAGATCTGGTATAGCAACCAGCGTATTGAGAGAGCCCTTGGGAACCACATGGAGGTTCATCTTGCGAAACTCCTTAGGAGGGGGAGCGAGTGCACCCGGAGGAACAATATGGAGGTTCAGCTTTCTGAATTCTTCAACAAGCGAGGGCTGAACTTTATGAACCTGGAGGTGGTTGCAGTAAGACTTGCGGCTCAAGGCATCTGCCATTACATTAGCCTTGCCTGGTGTATAGGAAATACCCAAGTCAAAGTCTGCTATAGTCTCCATCCATCTCTGCTGACGGAGGTTCATGTCTGTCTGAGTAAACAAATACTTCAGACTTTGGTGGTCAGTGAAGATCTCGCAACGATTACCGAGAAGGTAATGTCGCCACTGCTTCAGTGCATGAATGACAGCAGCAAGCTCGAGGTCGTGAACTGGGTAGTTCTCTTTGTGAGGGCACAATTTTCGAGAGGCATAAGCAATCACTTTGCGCTCTTGCATTAGGACACAGCCTAATCCTTGACGGGAAGCGTCGCAGTAAATGACGAAGTCCTTCTTAGTATCAGGTGGAGCTAGCACTGGGGCAGAAGTCAACTTGTCTTTGAGTGCCTGGAAGCTTTCCTGACATTTGTCTGTCCATTGGAACTTGACGCCTTTATGCAACAGGTTAGTTAGAGGCCTGGCAATCTTGGAGAAGTTATCGACGAATCGACGACAATAGCTGGCGAGACCGAGCAAACTTCTGACTTGCTTTACATTCTTCGGAGGAGTCCAATCGAGAATAGCCTGAACTCGTTCAGGGTTAACGGCAATACCATCCTTAGAGATGACATGCCCAAGATAGGTTACTTCGGGAAGCCAGAATTCACATTTCGAGAACTTGGCGTATAGCTGGTGCTCTCGTAGCTTTTCCAGCACAAGACAAAGATGTTCAGCATGTTCTTCGTTCTTGGAAAATACCAGGATATCATCCAGATAAACCACGACGAACTTGTCGAGGTAATCCATGAATATATAGTTCATCAGGTGAGAGAAGGTGGCTGGAGCATTGGTTAAGCCGAATGACATGAAAGTGTACTCGTATGAACCATATCGAGTCACAAAGGCGGTATTTGGGATATCCTCTTCACGAACACGGATCTGGTGGTAACCCAACCTCAAGTCGAGTTTAGAGAACACTGACGAACCAGCCAGTTGATCATACAGATCATTGATCCGAGGAAGAGGATACTTGTTCTGAATGGTAGCTTGGTTAATAGGACGGTAGTCTTGTACCAGTCGGTTTGTCCCATCTTTCTTCTTGACAAAGAGAGAAGGTGCTCCCCAAGGAGAGCAACTTGGGCGAATGAAACCACTTTGAAGAGATTTGTCGATTTCCTCCTTAAGCTCAAGGAGTTCATGCAGCGGCATCTTGTAGGGTCGCTTGGCTATAGGAGTGGTGCCTGGTTTCAAGTCGATGACGAATTCGACAGCTCTAGCAGGGGGAATCCCTGGAAGTTCTTCGGGAAATACGTCGAGGAAGTCACGCACGACGGGAACGTTTTCAATGCCCTCGAGTGGTGCAGCATTCAATGCACTCAATGCATAGAGCCTTGACTCGGCATTCTGAACCAGACGAGCATTGTAGCTTATTATTTCATCGGAAGGGTGTAGCAGATGGACGGTCTTGGTGGCGCAAACGATAGAAGCAGTATGCGCTTTTAACCAATTCATTCCCAGAATGAGATCAATGCTACAGGACTTCAGTACGATGGGAAAGACAAGAAATTCCAGTCCTTCGATTTCAACGGGGACGTCGTTGCAAATCATGGAGGTTCGACATTGGCCCGCAGGGGTGTGTACTAATAGTGAAGCATCCATGTCTTCACTTTTAGTGCCATGCGTGAATGCAAAATCTTCTGAAATGAATGAATGCGATGCACCTGTATCGAATAAAACGGATGCTGGTACTGAATTTACGAGGAGTGTACCCATCACAGTAGCAGGCTGGTCTTGTGCTTCGTTCAGATCAATGTGGTTGGCATGAACACGGCCATAAGAGTTGGCACTATTGTTATTGCGGGCCTGGTTGTTTCCACGGCCAGCTGCTGGAAGGGCCAGTTGATTCTGGTTCTGATTCTGATAGCAGTTCCTGGCAAGGTGACCTGGTTGACCACACTTGTAGCACAAACCATTATTGGGAGTGGGGACAGGAGCTCCGGGTGGCGGTGCTGGAAGCCTTGGCTGCCTAGTTGGAGCAGTAGGCAGACGAGGTGCAGCTAGGGCTGGAATTCGAGCCAAGTCGAGCCAGCTCGGCTCGACTCGCTAGAGATCATTTCGTTAACGAGCTAGCTCGACTCGACTCGTTATTATAACGAGCTCAAATCCAAGATTGGCTCGACTCGTATAACTCGCGAGCTGGCTCGTTTAGCTTGTTAAGCTCGTTAAAGATATGAACATAAAACCCTCATATGTTATAAAATGATTATGTATATATTAAACATATATATCACTAAACAATAGTAATTTCCTTGTAATGCATGAGTCTCCTAGGCGGTTGGGCCTTCAAAGGCTAGGCCTTGTGTTGTGCGCCTGGGACATAAGGTGCTGAGTGGCTTATCTTTTTTTGTCTTGGGAGTGGCTGATGTTTTGTACCGAGCCTAACGAGTTACACGAGTACTCGTGAGATTGGCTCGTTTAACTTGGTCTATAAACGATCTTAAACTAAAGCTCGGCTCGACTCGTTATTCTTCGAGTTCGAGTCGATTCGAGCCGAGTCACGAGCTACTCGTTTAGCTCGCGAGCTTCGAGCTTTTTTTCCAGCCCTAGGTGCAGCATAGGACTGCCTTGGGGCAGGTGCATTCGGCTGGTACATGCTGTTGGGAATCCATATCTTGCGCTTCTGCGAGGACGGGCCCGAAGATGAGCCCGTGTCACGGTTGCGCCTGTGAGAGCTCTGGTATTCCTGCAGACCAGTTTCGACATTGATGGCCTTGTTCACCAAGGTGGCAAAATCAGCAAAGTCGTGCACTAGAAGTGCGAGCTTGATGTCAGCTTGAAGGCCGTCACGGAACTTCTCCTGTTTGCGTGCATCAGTTGCAATGTCCTCTTCAGCATAGCGAGACAAGTCCAGAAACTCTCGCTGATAAGCTTCAATAGTTTTGTTGCCTTGGGTGAGGTTGCGGAACTCACGCTTCTTCCGGTCCACTGAGGAATGAAGCGGGCACAGAAAGCAGCTTGGAAGTCTGGCCAGGTGATGATTGTTCCAACTGGCAGAGTACGTCTGTGGCTGTCCCACCATTGAGCTGCGGGTCCCTTCAGGAAGAAGGAGGCAAAGGTGACATAGCTGGCAGGGGCTACATCAGCAGACTCCATCTCATAGGTGATGTCACGGAGCCAGTCATCAGCATCCAGAGGCCAAGTTGAGCTGCGGTACACAGTTGGGTTCAGGCGCATGAAATCCTGCAGAGTTACTGGGGCTGGCTGCTGGTTCATATTGGGGCGAGGAAACTGAGCCATCATGTTCTCCATGAACTGGTGATTCATCTCAAGCTGTTGGATCATACCAGCCATGTACTCAGGCGGTGGTGGGGTGTTGCCACCACGACCACGACCACCTGGTCTAACCATCCTGCTAATATATAACAGGGGGTAGTTCAACATTGAGAAATTTGCAAAGACAAGAATCATTCATGATGAAACATGCATAATGAAAGCAGCACGATAGATACTACATAGTAGTCGGCATATCTTACAAAAGAGATCATGCATAGAGTTCGGTACACAGAGTTCACTACATAGACTAAGACATCATAGGCGGCACGCAGGCTCACGGCGAATGCATCTAACACTAATAAGAAAGTCTACATCAGTCCCACGCGGTACTGCAGAGGTAGCTGTAGCCTGAAAGCTGGTAGTGTGGCATCGGGAACTCCACGTCGGCAACCTGGGGTCCGCGGGTACTCTGGTGCAGAACCTGACGCTGAAGTGGCAGAAGAGGACCAAGTACGGGAGAGTAGCCTCCCACCTCTAGCCAACCGACACCCTGGGGCATCACGGTCCTGGCTGGGTAGATCGCAGAACGCGGCAGCTCTTTGGATCCGACAAAGCGGTGCAACATCGTCAGAGCACGGTAAAGGTGCTGACGAGTGGTGTACAACTCGTGGTGAAGAGCTTGGTTAGCTCGATCCAGCCCATGAGCATGCAGAACCAGGTTCTGATGGTAGAAGGGCTCTCGGGTGACAGTGGAGTAGGCAGCAGTGTAGTAACCCTCCGCACCAATATCAGATGCGATAGCAATGTGGCTGAAGGGGGAGGTGTCCAACTCCCGATACTCCCTACGAAGGCGTGTCAGAGCAGCATAAGCAGCATCGTGAACTGCCATATCGATGGTCACTCCAACACCATGAGCGCGGTGCAACACAATAGTGGAGTCATACTCCCGAGAGTAGAGGTGGACGATGGCACGGTACTGCTCCTGGTTAAAGTCCTGGTACTCCTCAAAGATGATGTACTCAGGGTGCCAGCGATAACCCAGATAGGTCATCATCTCAGCTAGCACGGCCGGTGATCCCGAGGCACCAATGGCCGTCGTGTGGCGCACGACCTGCCTCGTGGGTTCCATCTGAAAACAAAAATGTTTCAAAGGAGTCAAATGACAGTGTGGAAATTGTTCAAAATACTATTCTAAGGAATAACTATGGCTTTTATCCAACTTTGGGGTGAATGTCGTCACAGGACCCTAGTGTTAGAGTTAGAAAACTCGTTTAACCCGAGTAGAAGAGAGTTCAGAGTCCCAGAGTAAAGGTCGAGGAGTAAAAGATCCTAGTACCACCCAATGGCGACGTGGGCCCGTAAGGCACACAACCAAGTTAGTAAAAGTTTTTGCAATGTCTAGACTCGACTTCGGCCAAAGAGTGTGGAAGGGGGATTCCTACAGGCAGTCGGCTCTGATACCAACTTGTGACGCCCCCGATTCAATCGTACACTAATCATGCACGCAAATGTGTACGATCAAGATCAGGGCCTCACGGGAAGATATCACAACACAACTCTATAAATAAAATAAGTCATACAAGCATCATAATACAAGCCAGGGGCCTTGAGGGCTCGAATACAAGTGCTCCATCATAGACGAGTCAGCAGAAACAACAATATCTGAGTACAGACATAAGTTAAACAAGTTTGACTTAAGAAGGCTAGCACAAACTGGGATACAGATCGAAAGAGGAGCAGGCCTCCTGCCTGGGATCCTCCTAACTACTCCTGATCGTCATCAGCGGGCTGCATGTAGTAGTAGGCACCTCCGGTGTAGTAGGAGTCGTCGTCAACAGTGGCATCTGGCTCCCGGACTCCATCGTCTGGTCGCAGCAACCGGGTAAAGGAAAGGGGTAAAGGGGGAACAAAGCAACCGTGAGTACTCATCCAAAGTACTCGCAAGCAAGGAGCTACACTACATATGCATGGGTATATGTGTAAAGGGCCATATCAGTGGACTGAACTGCAGAATGCCAGAATAAGAGGGGGATAGCTAATCCTGTCGAAGACTACGCTTCTGGCAGCCTCCGTCTTGCAGCATATAGAAGAGAGTAGACTGATGTCCTCCAAGTAGCATCGCATAGCATAATCCTACCCGGCGATCCCCTCCTCGATGCCCTGTTAGAGAGCGATCACCGGGTTGTATTTGGTACTTGGAAGGGTGTGTTTTATTAAGTATCCGGTTCTAGTTGTCATAAGGTCAAGGTACAACTCCAAGTCGTCCTGTTACCGAAGATCACGGCTATTCGAATAGATTAACTTCCCTGCAGGGGTGCACCACATAACCCAACACGCTTGATCCCATTTGGTCGGACACACTTTCCTGGGTCATGCCCGGCCTCGGAAGATCAACACGTCGCAGCCCCACCTAGGCACAACAGAGAGGTCAGCACACCGGTCTACATCCTATGGCGCAGGGGTCTGGGCCCATCGCCCATTGCACACCTGCACGTTGCGAGGGCGGCCGGAAGCAGACCTAGCAACCTCCAGTACAACGGAAGTTACGTTACGCGGTCCAATCTGGCGCGCACCGCTCAGTCGCTGACGTCACGAAGTGCTTCGGCTGATACCACGACGCCGAGTGCCCATATCTTTCACACGTAGTTGGTTAGTGCGTATAGGCCAGTAGCCAGACTCAGATCAAATACCAAGAACTCGTTATACGTGTTATTTTGAAATAACCGCGAACGCCGACAGGGCCAGGTCCACCTCTCACCTTGGTAGTCTCAACCTGCCCTGTCGCTCCACCACAAAGATCCACCCAGAGGGCCGTCGGGACAAAGGTCCTTTCAGCCCCCAATCCGTGAATCACTCGCGGGTACTCCTCGAGCCGACCCGACTTTAGTCACCACATGTATCATGTATAAAGTATAGTATATACCCGTGATCACCTCCCGAGTGATCACGGCCCGATAGTATAGCACAGCAGACGGACAAGAATGTAGGGCCACTGATGAAAAACTAGCATCCTATACTAAGCATGTAGGATTGCAGGTAAAGGTAACAACAGTAGTGACAAGGACAGGCTATGCATCAGGATAGGATAAACGGAAAGCAGTAATATGCTACACTACTCTAATGCAAGCAATATAGAATAGAGTAGGCAATATCTAGTGATCAAGGGGGGGGGGCTTGCCTGGTTGTTCTGGCAAGAGAGAGGGGTCGTCAACTCCGTAGTCGTACTGGGTAGCAGCGGCGTCGGTCTCGGTGTCTAGCGAGAGAAGAGGGGGAAGAAACAATAAACATTTAAGCAAACAGATGCATAGCGATGCATGACATGACAAGTATCGGTGTTAGGGGTGCCCTAACGCGGTATGAGGTGATACCGGTGAAGCGGGGAAACATCCGGGAAAGTATCCCCGGTGTTTCGCGTTTTCGGGCAGAGGAGCCGAAGGGGGAAAGTTGCGAGTTTTATATGTTAGGGGTGTGTGGCGGACAAACGGGTTGCGTATCCGGGTTCGTCTCGTCGTTCTGAGCAACTTTCATGTTGAAAATAATTTAATCCGAGTTACGGATTAAAAGATATGATTTTCTAAAGATTTTATTAATTTCTGTAATTTAATTAATTATTTAATTTAATTCGAAAATGAATTAATGACATTAGCATGATGTCATGCTGACGTCAGCAGTCAACAGAGTTGACTGGTCAACCTGACCAGTGGGTCCCACTTGTCAGAGACACATTTTAATTAGTCATATTATTTAACCTAATTAGTATTAATTAAGGGGGTGGGCCCCACTGTCATACTAATTAATTAGCTAATTAACTAACCAGGTTAATTAGATAACTAATGTTTAATTAGATTAACTATTTGTTTAGTTTAATTAATCAAAATTAATTAAGTTAATTATTTCTGTAATTAATGAATCAATTATATTTATTTATTTTATATTTTTTAACTGGGCGTGCGGGGCTGCGGGCGCGTGGGCGTGCGCCCGTGGCCGCTCAATGGGGCGTCGGCCACGGTGACGGATCGGAGCGGCGGGGGGGGGGGGGGTGGCAGAGGCTGGGGATGAGGGGCGTGGTCGACAGCGGTGGTCGACGAGCAGCGTCAGCGGGGTGAGGCCATGGTGAGCAGCACCAGCAGTGCGGCTCGGGGGGAGGGGAGCAGGGCGACGCGCAGGCGGCGGAGCGCGAGCGAGCAGCACCGCGGCAGAGCGAGGCGGGGCTCGGGCGCGCGTGCGCGGGGGCATGTCGGGCGCGGCGAGGCCACGACGGCGCCAGCGAAGCCGCGGGGAGGACGACAAGGGCAGGCGCGGCACGGGGAGCGGCGGCGAGGTTGCAGCCACGGAGTAGGCACGCGCGGGCGGGGCGATAGGTGAGCGTGGCGGGGCTGCACGGCGCGGGCGCGGGCTGCCCCGACGCGGCAGGCAGTGGCGACGACGAGTAGCAGCAGGGGGAGCTGCAGCCGGAGGCGGGCGCGGGAACGGCGACCACGGGCGTGCGGGCATTGGGGGAAGAGGAGAAGGAGGGGGTTCCTCACGGGGATTCATAGGGATTTCGGGCAGCGGGCTCGATGGAGTTCGGGGAGGTCCGACGAGGGAGATCCGGCGAGGACGACGAGGCGACGGCGATGTAGCTCCGGGTGAGGTCCCGCGTCAGCGTGGTCGTGGACGGCGGCGGGGCGACAGGAGGGGGCCGGCTCTGCGAGGGGGGTGACGGCGACGTCGAGGCGGCGATGGGGCGATGGGATCGGGGGGTTGCCCCGATCCAGATCGGGGAAGGGCGAGAGGGAGGAGTGGGACGAGGGGGAGGGAGTGGGTGACGGGGTGGTTAGGGTTCCCCCCCTCGTGGGGATAAGGCAGGGGGTGGGTCGGCCGGCTGGGCCAGGTGGGCCGGCCTGGTCGGTGAGCTGGGCCGTCTGGCCCAGTTGGCCAGGGGGCCTTTTATTCTTTTTTTGTTTTGTTTTGTTTTCTATTTTGTAGTTTCTTTTTTTTCTTTTGTGTTCTAAATCATTTTAAATTATCTAGATATTTTATAAAAATGTGTTTGCTTTATTATAATTACCCTTGTAATATTCGGCACCCACCGAACATTTTTGTTCCAACTTTCAAATTTTTTTATTGTTGACATTAATTTACATTTGAATTTGACGCGGTTTGATCTAACGGAAGTTTAGCAACAGTAATCGAGGTGACGTGGCATGATTAGCGTGGAATTACTGTAGCAAGATTATCCGGACGTTACAAATATTCCCCCGGACCTCCCGGTCGGCAGTAAGACGTGCCATTCGTAATCAAAACCACATGAAAAGTGGTCCAAATCACGTGTTGGAAAATCACGTTTACCCGACTCAGTGATCGCCACAAAGTCCAACGAATGATCCTTTACGGCAATGTGTTTGTGTTTAGCCAAGTCACCAAGACCACTGCTATTCCAGAACATGCCTCTCATGATGAACCAACTTTATGTTTAGAGACATTTAGTTTCTTAGAAGAGCGCCCTCTTTTCTTTGCCGAGTTAGACTTATTCTTGCGCACCGACGCGACAAGCTCAAAAAGCGTAGTGTCGCGTAAGTATCATCAAGGTCTACTTCAGTCGTGTCTTTAACCAGATGAGAGAGAAGCTTGCCTTCATGATTGGCATCAGCGTCCTCATCCTCCTCATCTAACACGAGAGGGTCGACAAAGCTCGAAGACTTGGGAGCAACCGTAAGCCGGTCGAACTCCACTTGTTTTAGAGACTTGACCGAAAAATCTATCTCGTTCGCATTACGTCCTAGTGACACCCCAAGTCTAGTGATATTTGAAGATACTTTGGAATTGTCAAAAGACATAAAAGATTTGTGAGAGGGAGTACCTTCAAAGTTGAGGTTGCGTGCAGCAGTCCTATGCATAGCCTTCACCATAGTATCCTTGTCGATGGTTGCTGATCCGTCAGTCCCGACATGATGACGCCCGCTGCGCCTCAGCGGCGAAGGAGTAACATCGGCCTCGGAGCCCATCTCACCGACTCCAACAGGCGGTGTAGACGGGTCAGGTGATGAAGGAGACTGCAAGGGCTGCACGTCGCCCTCCACCTCGGTGATCGCCTCAGCCGCCAACGCTCCTCCTGGGGAAGAAGGCGCGAAGGACAAAGCTCGCAGCGCCGCCATCGCCGACTCATGGTCCGCCCTAACCGCCGGGGAAAAGATCACACCCCGATGGGAAGGAGACCGAGTGCCGGACGTCGGAGATGATAGGGAGTCGTCCGCAGTGTCCTCCGATGACGCAAACCCGTCCATCGGGGGTGGCGCCAGGGCACAACCGTCGCCACGATGCTGCGTCACAGGAGTAGATGGCAGCGGGGGAGCAAGTTCCACTTGATGTATCGGTGTCTCAATGATCCGCTGCGCCAAACCAGAAGTGGCTGGAGGTAGCGTGCCCAACGAAGACGGCCCCTGTATAGTCGGTGAAGCGTCCATGGTTGGTGCGCGACAATGCGGGTTCAGCGGTGTAACAACGATGATTTTCGTTGGCGACACAGTCCGGCTCGAAGCAGATGTTGATGCGGCAAGCTGCATGGGCACCACTCCTCCCGAGGTAGGAGTAATCTTCTGGGCATTGGACGACGACGATGCTTTTGACCTCTTGCTTGGATCATCAGTCCTCATAGTTTCCTCGCTGTCCTGCCCCTTGTCATCCTCAGGATCATCTCCATGCTCCCAGACACGCGACACGAAATCAACATTGACACGGAAATCTGAGTTTTCCAAACTGTACCGAAACTCATACCCCTTGCCTTGAACGACCACATCCGACGAGAGAGAATTAATTGTGCTCGTCTTGAAAGCATCGAGGTTTAGAACAACCACCTGTATGCGAACAATACCTCAACGATGCAAACAGAGAAGATCCACATCCATAGTTGCGCCAATTACCGAGCCAACCTCCCACAGGCCCAGGAAGTGAAGGAGCGCATGGGGGACCCCGTGCACATGCACCCAAATAGGTATTAACTCAAAGCGGTGTGGTATCTCCTCAGGCTGCCAAGCCTTGAACTCCAAAGTGACATTGTGAGATTTGATAAAACTGTAAACCCTGTGACTCGCAGAAGCACCTCCTCACTTGGGAATGACATGATAAAGGCACTCTGACCATGTGGTATGGCCTCCCAAGTCCACGCTTGCTGGCACTGAGCAATCTTGGCAACCTCTGCCTCCACAATACTAGAAGTGATAGAGCCACCGGAGATCGTGACTAGCGCTGTTGGGGAGACTTGTGGTGCGAGATCCTCCCTACAGACATTGTCAGGCATCTGAAAAAAAGCCATGTTCTCAATACCATATCCACAGAGCATCGCCACCGGCTTCGGCATCTTGAGAGCAGGGTACCGACGCATGGTCATCGAATGATTCGTCTTATTACATATAAAACAAAATTGTTGTGTCACACAGTCCTCAGCAGTATGCCCTGCAGATTGACATTTAGTGCACCACACCTTTTTAGTTGCTGTTGTAACTCCAGCAGTCACCGAAGATTGAGGCAAGGTTGGTGTATTGCTCTGCATAAGAACCATCTGCCTGCCTCCCACAGGCAAGTTTGGCGTGGAGGCAAAGACTGGTGCCGCACTCTGTTGCCCTTGCATTGACATAGGGACAGAAGGGTTCGGAGTAGACGGCGCTACTCCCTACTGGTACTTAGGACGGTCGCCCTTGCCGCCCTTCTGTTTGCGCGGACGAGCATCAATAGCGGGACTGGAGGTAGCAGACTTGAACGCCGACCCAACATTAAAAGCGGCGACCGGTTGCATACCGGCTGGAGCACCAAGCTGCTGCCCTTGATTACCCACCTGTTGAAAAACAGGCACTGCGAGCTGCTGATGTTGCTGCACAAGGCCACCCGAAGGTTGAAGCATATATGGCTGCTGTGGGTTGCCGATGAACTGTTGTTGGAACGGCATCTGATATACTTGTTGTTGATGCATTGGCGGCTGATAGACGACTTGCTGCTGCGCTGGCGCCAAGGATCCCGCCGGTGCGTTTGGTTGCCTCGGCTGGACCGGTAGATAGACCCCTGGATTGAAACCCGGAGCCCCTCCGGACGGGCTGGGATCGGACGGCTGCACGGGTCCAGGAGGAGGGCGGGCATGGTGGCCGGAGTTGGAACCGGGCGGCGCGGCCGGATCGCCTCTCGTCATAGCAGGGGAGCGGACGACAGCCGCAAAGGAGCGAAAGAAGTTAGGTTTCGCAGCGCTCCCCGTCCGGTTCCACAAGTGCCCAAGCCAACGGTTCAGATTGACAATCCGAAGTGGACGCCTATGATTTGTCATGTCCTCATCCTGATGTGGTCCCGCCGTGAACTCCGGATCGGGAACGGTGCTCGCGCACGACGAGGCCCCCCGCACTGGCATCGGAGGAGTGAACGCCGGCGAACAGTTTCGCGGCCCTGCACTGTCTTCGCCGCCGCAAGCATGCGTAACAGATCACCGAGCGTCCGGAGAGGTGAAGTTCGAGGCGGAGGGATCGGCCCAATCCACGGCTTGACGAGCGACCCAGACCGAGCCGGCACCCCGACGACGCCTCGCCAATCCGCCGCCGGTAGCTTTGGTGAAAACTGCGGCCCACCCGCCTTGGAGTTTGCCGCTTCCATCTTCGAGTTCAAACCCGTGCACTCCTCGGGCCTGGAAGAGTTGGAGTTCACCGGCGCCACCTTGGGGTGCGGATCTCCACTCGCCTCCGACTTGCACACGTGAGAAATCTCACCTGTCCATCGACGACGGTCTCTCCCATACCCTCGACGACGGCGTCCGGTAGCCGATATCCGCCCAGAACTCGTTGGCCAACTCCTCGTCGGTCTTTCTCCGACGTATCGCAGTAGGCGGCGCTGAAGAATCCACAAAGGCGGAGCCATCCTCCTCTTGTGGCGCAACGTCCGCATCGGTCGTCTCCTGACCATCCTGGCGCCAGCGTTAGGCGGCGCCTTGAGGCGATCCGCATTCCGCGGCGGCTGCCGCTCAGTGATATGTAAGGGAAAGGAGAGTACGCATTTGCTCATGCATGCCTTGGGATGCAAATTTGGCCTGTTTGGCAGTCTGGTTTGCGCTGAATTCAGTATACTCAATTTCTTCCTTTGCTACACTTGAACATGATGTATGGACGTGGTGATTGCTTTATTTATAAATAAAGTGCGGTGAGAGCCTTTTTCGAGAGGGTTGCACTGAATTTGTGCCCTGCACGAATCTTAAAGCAGACATGGGCCTGGTTGTGGAGAAACAATCGAATTGACCATTGCAACCCATGTTCGAGCGGGTGCAGCATTGCACATAGCTGCACGCCCTGGGAAGCGCAGGAGGCATAATTCCCTGCTCTCCCCTCTTGGTCCAAGGGAATGTATCCGGTGCACCCGCATCTCTGGTGCTACTGGTGCACCGGATACCATAGGATGTTTTAAAAATCTGGAAAAAAAAATCTAGCACGTTAACCCAACATCAATGTATGATGCCATAAAATTTGGTGTAAAAAATTGAAATATCTTTTGAGATACAAAAATGGCAAATTTGACATCAGTTTGATAATGGGCCAAATCTAAAGCCCAAGTTATGTTATGTACTATTCAGTGTTGAATTTGTCTTTTTTTAGTTATGTTTTAAATTTTGATTTGAAATTTTGTGACAACCTACATTGATGTTGTGGGAGTGTGATAATTTTTTTTCCAGAATTTTTAAACATTTTAAAAGCACAATATGACTTCAGTGCATCAGATATTTTCCGCATGGTCCAACCCCATTCTCTCTCACTGCCTCTGAAGTTACCACCATTGGTTGCTAACGCTCCACCGTCAGACTGAGATACAATATATTTTTTGGCTCTTGTTGCATGTTAGATTAGAGTAAATACAAGAAATCCGCACAAGAGGAAATCCATACACCTCGATTCTTGCAACTGTGTTCTGTAATGAGAATAGCCATTGTTGCCACTGTGTTTTCTGTAATGAGGACAGCGAAGAAACTACATTGCACCTTTTTGGGGCTGTGATTTGGTTCAATGCTTATGGAACTTTATCCTTCTCAACAAGATGAAATGCATCTCTATCTATGATGAAGTTCTTCTTGCCTTTCAAGATCTCCCACAATAAATTGCTTTGGATATCATAATTTTGGGATGCTAAAATATTTGGAATTAGAGAAATGACAAGATTTTTAAAAGAAAAGCTCTCACGCTCAACACTTGGAAATACCTGTTGAAACATGACCATCTCCGTGAGCATAGAGTGAAAAGCAAAGAATGATGAAAAGCAGTAGAATTGACATTCATCTACGATGATGTGGTGTGTTCATAGTTGCAACCCCACCATTTTAATGATGATGCCAAAACAGGAATTTGATAGAGCTTAGCTGATGCATAATTTGTTGTATCTTTATTGTAAATATTTTTTATTAATGAAAAATATAGTAGAACTATTGTTCTGCAGTTTCGGGCTTCAGAAAAGAAAACCTCGACAAAGACATATTTAGTGTTGGCGGGTTAGATGAGAACCACTGACCACGAGGCGGGTGACGGTGAGGCCCCTGCCACCGCCTGGGGGACGGGACGAGGGTTCAGGGGAGGAGGAGGGCTGAGACGAGTTGGCGATTTTTGGTGATGGCGGTTGTCGAGGATTTCGATGTGGGAGACGTTAGTGTCCTTTTGCTTGAGCAGAAACGTCATCTCAGCTAGGCAAACACCCACCACATGTTTGTGTTTTTTTGCCTGAACACAGTACAGACGTAAACGAGTATATAAACGTGCATACACTCATGTCTATGAACGCACATACGCACACCCTACCCCTATGAGCACTTCCGAGAGACTAAGCCGGCATATCATCTTGAGATTTTACAAAGTCGCCGTAGGAGCATCGTAGTCGATGGGAACGTCTCCTCCCACTAAAGACGTATCGCCGAAAATCCTGAAATAAATCCAGAATAAATGCGAGCACCAGGACTTGAACCATGGTGGACTAGGGATATCACACTCCACCTAACCATCCCAACCACAGGTTGGTTCGCACCACATGTTTGTCTTGATGTGAAGCTCAACAAGGTACTTAATTACTATTGTTGTAATAATCTCCTATGCCTAATATCCCACCAACTATTTTAGGGCACATGCAGCTATACCACCTCATCATGCTTGCCCCCTCTCTTCCGTGCTCCCATCTGGAGTCCCCACCATTCAATTTTAATCCGATGGCTTCCTTAAATTTTCCCTTGTGTCTCCTTTTTAGAGGAAAAAAGTTGTATTTTCTTCTCTCCTGTATACTCGGACAACCCCCGTAATACGCAGTACGACGTTGACGTGCCCTCGATGCGCTCCGCTTGGTGCTGACCCCCTTCCCCCCCCCCCCCCCCCCCCCGATCTCCTTGCCGTCGCCATGGATGAAGGGGTAGTCCCCACCGTCGTCCTGGCTTTCGCCTGTAAGGAGGCCTTCACCGATTACTTTCTCGCCACACATAAGTACACCGTCACCCGTGGATTCTAAATCGGCTGTTTGGTTTCTACCAAGGCTAGGAAATCCCCGACCAAACCGCGTCAGGCCACTCCGCTCCGGGAGCTCCTATTGGACGCCCGCGTGCGTCGAACAGTAGAGCCTTCGCTGAAGCGCGCGCAAATGGGCCGGCCCATTGGCAGCGTCGAACCTAGAATTCATGAAAAACAAAAGGTGGCGCAGGAAGTCGAACTCCCGACCTCTGGTCTCGGAGATCACTCTAACCACTCGGACTAGTACGGTAGCATGCTACGAGGAAGCGATGAACTTCTAAGTAATAGCTGCAGTAGCAGATCCGTCTTAAAAAAATATTCATAGAAAAACTGTGAACAAAGTTTCGTAAAAAAATGCGAATACTGTTTGAAAATGTGAACAAAATTCAAAATTCAAAGAAAACCTTTAAAAGTAAACAAATTTTGATAAATGAACAAAAATTGAAAAACATGAACAACTTTATATGCCCTGAACAATTTTGTAATATACACTGAACAATTTATAAATACACATTAATCATTTTCATGATGTACGCTGAACATTTTTAAATACACGTTGAACATTTTCATGATGTGCGCTGAAATTTTTTCAAATACACAATGAATATTTTTATGATATACACTCAACATTTTTAAATACACG
The DNA here is from genome assembly GCA_032464435.1 of Aegilops umbellulata. Lineage (NCBI taxonomy): Eukaryota > Viridiplantae > Streptophyta > Magnoliopsida > Poales > Poaceae > Aegilops > Aegilops umbellulata. Next base: position 195,048,134 of record CP136060.1, read on the forward strand.
TTGAACATTTTTATGTTGTGCGCTGAACAATTTTTAAATACACAATGAACATTTTTTTATATATGCTAAACATTTTGTTAATATACAGTGAACATTTTCTTCAATATATGATGACCTTTTTGTATAATACACAATAAAATAAGGAAAAAGAAAAAATAAACAGAAAAACAAAAAAAGGGAAGAAAGAACCATAGGAAAAAAACCAGAGAAAAATAAAAAAGCAAAAAAATGTGATTAAAAAACAAAAACGAAAGAAAAACAGAAAGAAAAAGTAAAATAAAAAACCGGTACAAAACAAATGAAAACCGGCCTAAACAGTGAAAAACTGGAAGCAGAAACCATTGAAGAAAAACGAATAAAAACCCGCAAGAAACAAGAAAACAGCAACGAACCTAATCCTTAATTGGGCCGGCCCAAGTGGCGACTTGCTTCAGCGAAGGCTCGTCCTCTTGACGCCTGCAGGCGTCAAATAGGATGAGAGCTCCTAGCTGACGCTCGCGAGCGTCAACCACACGAGCTTCCGCACAGGCGCACGATCAGAATGGGCCGGCCCATTCAGTGGCGTCAAAGCGAGCTGCTATTTTTTTTCCGAAAGGAACACTGTTGCATTCCATTACATAAGATTGCTGGACAAATCTCCAGCTACACAGTCATTTACAAAATCTGGAAACTGATCAAGCCAGCACTCAAAAGTGCCTACATTCATGACTATGCCGTACGCAGCAAGAGTGTGCGCGGCTTGGTTACACGACCTTGAAACATGTTTAATACATACATCAGATAGGCCAATCTGTAATTGAAATTTGATCTCCCTAAACACCACACCTAAGGCAGAGAGGTGATAATCTTCAGATGTGATAGCCTGCTTCAGTACCAACGAATCGGTTTCAAAGATTACTCGATCACATCCCAGCTGAATTGCTGCAATTACGGCATGGAGCATCGCCAGTGATTCTGAATGTAGAGGCTCAGTCACATGTTCCAAATTACCTGCTCCCGCTGCCAAAAGCTAAAGCAAGCTGCTATTAATCCGCAAAAAAAGATGCTGCATCGAGGAATCGAGCACGACACCACACGGTAGTGAGCAAGTGGAACACGACACCAATACCACTTGAGCTGCTCACTGTTTGCTGTATATACGCCGCGCGAGTTTATAAGAACTAAAAGCAGCGGAAGAAAAAAATCCAAACTTTTGACCATTAAACATTTTTGTGATATATGCTGAACAATTCTTAAAAACACATTGAACATTTTTGTGATATAAACTGAACATTTTGTAAGTACACAGTGAACATTGTTATAAATACGTTGAACATTTTCCTAGTATATGGTGAACATTTTGTTAAATGTGTGATTAATATTTTTGTAATACATGATGAACATTTTTATAAATGCAAGGTGAACTTTTTTGCAATATACGTTGAACATTTCCTTAATATACGACGAACATTTTTTTGTAATAAACAGTGAACTTTTTATATAATACCAAAAAATGAGAATAACAAAGAAAATAAGAAAATAAACGAAAAGGTAAAAAGGAACAAAAAACTATAACAAAACCACTGAAAACCGGACAAAACAGTGAAAAAAACCTGAAGCAAAAACAGCACAGAAGAAAAACAAAAAAAAACACGAAACAGCGAGGGAAAGCAGCAGGGAACGGATAAACAGGCGAATCGCGCACGTGGGCCGGCCCAACCATACGCTAGCCTCAGCGAAGGCACGACGTTTGGACGCTAACGAGTGTCATATAGGATCCACCAAATAGGATCTGCCCTCCGCTCCATAGTGCTAGAAAAGAATGACAGTTCTCAGAGCCAATTGGCGCCCCGCATTCATGGGCCGGCCCATCCAACGATGACTTGGTCGCTCGCCAGGGCGCACCCACCCGCTTGGTTCGCTCCGTCAACTATTGAGTATTGACCATTTGGCCACTCAACCGTTGACTTTTTTTTAAAAAAAAATCCAAATAAAGTTTGCAAAAATCGAAAAAATTCACGAGTTCAAAAAAGTTAATGGATTTAAAAAAATCATAATTCGAAAAATGTTCATGAATTCAAAAAAAGTTCATGATTTTGAAAAACTTCAGGGATATGGAAAAAGTTCATCGTTTTTTAAAGGTTCAGAATTTTTTTAAAAAGTTTACGGATTTGAAAAAGGTTCATCAATATTGGGAAAAAACACGAATTTGGAAAAAGATTGTGGATTTTGAAAAAAAAGTTGCATACTGAATTTTTGGAAAACTGTAGCAACAATTAAACTCTTTGATTTCCTCTTATATTTTCAGCATAAATGCTTTTGAGGTGATTTTTATTCTTGACTAACATGAACTCCATGGATGTCCAACATTTTTTGACCTCCCTATGTCTTTTGTAGCCCTGAGCTTGCCAATTTTTTTAGGTTGCCCATGAAACTCGTGTTGTAGTTATTTTGCATGATATTTCTTAGTGATGCTTGGTGAATATCTCCATCATGATCCTTGATCCTTGTTTTGCGTTGCTTGAACCAGAACTGCCTCTTGATGAACAAGGATGTTAGGAAGTTCCTGTATGATATCGGCGTGAAGTCGAGGAAGAGTGGTAGCACAATCTATCTGCAACCCCATTGTAGTTGGTAGAAGGAACCTTCCTCGAGGGTGTCGAAACGAACATTCTGTGATGTCTATTTTTTTAGCGGATCAAAAAAGTTCAGAGCATTTCGGGCTTGCCCGCTCGGCGGTAGGCGGCGGCGAGGGCTTCCCCGCGCACCCGCCTAGGACTCTGGTGAGTCCCCCACCCTGCATCGGGCGCCGCCGCCCACGTCCGCCCCTGGTGGCCGCCGAGACCGGCCCTCTGCGGCGGCTGTTGCCTCTGGTGTTGTCGCCCCGCGCCCGATGTCGGAGTGGGGTCGACAGCGAGACCAGGCAAGGTTGATGCAGCAGTACAACACTGAAGATGGATTGGTGGCAGGTGGCTGCGGCGGCCTCATACTCGGCAGGCGTCCTGGTTGAGGAGCGCGTCGGACTGGTGGGTGTCCCGTACCCGACAGGCGTCCTGGTTGGGACCTCAGGACTTAGACGTTAGGTTTGGATGCGAAGTATGTTTGGTATTAGGCCCAGACAATCAGCGCCCCTTCATCAACTGATTAGGAGTAGCGACAGATGTTGCCTAGATGGTGGCTTTAGTGTTACTGTTGTATGACTTTGTACGGTTTTGTGTGAACAATTTATAAAGTGGCTGCATGCATTGTCCAGATGCAGAGACCAAGGGTCCTCCTCCTTTTCCAAAAAAAAAAGATCAGGGCAACTGTTCGCGCCATTTTTGTATAGTTATCGATATTATTGTGTATGTTGTTCAAATGCTATGCCAGGGCATTTTTTTCAAACTCCCTACCTTAACTGAGTGCACATAGGTGTGATCAACGATATGCAATATATTGTTAATTCAAATATTTCAAATCTCATAGAAATATATTGCAGCCAATTCCCACGGCAACGCGCGGGTATTATCTTATAATAATTAGATAGGGTACCCAAACCAATACATCAAGCACACGTTTTTTCATCTAATTAATAAGCCTTAGTGCACACACTATAATCAAGCACGATCCAAACAATCCTAGCTAGTTTAAATCAAATCCGTCTGCATACTCGCTCACCACACCATACACATGCATGCATGCACTCACGCGTGAATTTAAACAGGAAAATTAGTAAATTACTCTCAGTCAATCGATGAGAACGGACAGCAAGCAGCTAAGTTTCAGACGTTGTCGGAGGTGGTTGAGGAAGGCGGCAGGAGAGGCTGGGTGATGGAGGAGCCCAGCTTGGCGCTCCGGACCTCGCGCTCGCCGCCAGAGAAAGCTCCGGACGCCACGGCCATGGCCGCCGCCTCTTTACCGTTGCGCGACCTCTCCTCGCTCTTGCCCCAGGGCACAAGGTAAAGCCCGGTGATGATGAGTGCGGTGCCAATGATCCCGCCGAGACAGAGAGGTATACAACTTGTTGCATTGCATCACTTCTAATCAATTTGCTACTTTTTTTGACATAATAAACAATTTTTTAATTAGTTTGTTGTAACGTCCCAGATGTAACTTGCCATATTTGTAATCCAACTTTTACTATTTTCGGCATTGTGATATGATATTTCCTCCGTGGTTGGGTTTCCCGTCGTTTTGCATTTTGTTCATGTCATGCATTTCTTATCATGTCATCATGTGCATCGCATTCGCATACGTGTTCGTCTCATAAATCCGAGCATTTTCCCCATTGTCCGTTTTGCTATCCGGCGCTCCTATGTTCCCCGACGTTCCCTTTTATATTTTTTCGTGAGCGGGTATTAAACTTTCTCGGAATGGACCGAGGTTTGTCAAGCGGCCTCGGTATAGCACCGATAGACCGCCTGTCAAATTTCGGGTCAATCGGAGGTCGTTTGATACTCCAACGGTTAACCGGGTAACCGTGAAGGCCTCGTGTGTGTTGCAGCCCAAAACACCTTCAAAACAGCCCACAACCCATCTAAGTCACTCCCATGTCCACCGCCGTTCGATCACGATCGCGTGGCCGAAAACCGCACTCCATTTGGAGCTTCCTAGCCCCCTCTACCTATAAATATGTCTCCCCCTCCGAAATCCCGGATCAATTCGCACCCTAACCCTAGTCCCCGCTCCCTCCGCGCGCCGGACACGTCCGCCGCCGCCGCCTCGCCCGACCGCCGGCCGCCACGTGGCCTGGGCCGGTCCCCACTTCGCCGCCTCCACCGCGGGCCCGCCAGGCCCGTGGCCGGCCCCCGCGGCCCGCAGCCGCGCGCCCGCGCCCGAGGCGACCCGCCGCCCCGCGGCCTCGCACCGGCGACCGCCGCCTCCGCCGCCCGTCGCTCCTCCGCGCCGACCCCGCCCGAGTCGCCGCCGAGCGCCGCCTTCCGCCGCCCGCGCCGCCTCCCGCGAGCTCGCCGCCCTCGCCGACGTCCTCCTCCGCGCCGACCCCGCCGGATCCCGCGCCGCCGTCGCTGGAATCCGCCGCGAGCCGCGCGCTCGCCGGAGCCCGATCCAGATCCACTGTTGCGGTTGACTTCTTCCCCCCTCGATTTTCTCTAAGTCCTCATATTTTCACATTATCGTCACATGTTCATCACATCGTATCTCGACATCCGTAGCTCCGTTTCGTGCGTATCATATGTCAAGTTGGTCGCCTCGAAGAGTACATCACTTCATTCCATTGCTTCATTTTCATTTGAGGTCATCTTGATGCCCGAAATGCTGTTAGAAGAGGGCTATGTGATGTTAGTTTCTGGATCTTATCTGAACATGCACTTTTGTCATTTTTGCCATGATTGATGTGTACCTCCTATGAAGTTGAGTACTACATGAGTTTTGTAATATGCCATGTTACCTTTCCAGAGAATTATGCCATGTATTTTTATGATCTTTTTGGTGACTAGCACAAGCATGCAAACTAGGGTACTTGATGTTGCTGATTTCAGAGACTTGGTCATTTCACTAAGTCCTTGCCTGCTGTTATTTTCATGCCATGTGTTCATGTTGTTTCCGAGAGATATATGCACATTGTGAGCATGACCAGTAAGAGTGTTTTGAGAATATGGATTTTCTCTATCCATCCATGCCTTTTTTTGTAATTATGGAGTGCCATAGCTTGAGTCAATCGAGCTCTACTTTTGCTATAAAATGTTGCTGGCAGATTGTTTACATGTTATTCGATTTTGCCATGCTTGGTGTAGTTGATTATTGCATGCTATGATGTTGTTCTTGCCATGTCTAGTTTCTATGCCATGTCTTCTTGATGGATGCATGCTTAGTTTATCATGCAATGCTCTTAAGTGAGTGCATCGAGCTCGTAAACATGCCTACCCGTTATCTGTTTTTGACATGTCCAGTTTTCTGCTAAGTCTGAAACCTGTAACGAAACTTGCTTTTTTGACATGGGTGTTATCATATTTTCTGATACTTTTTGGATTATGGTCAGTAAGTGATTTTTGTCAAGTGCTTTGAGTAGATTCATTCCATGCCTTACTTTGCTATGTCCTGTTCCTGTAGCATGCTGTACCATTGCTCTAAACATGTCATCCTGATGTTAATTTCTGGCATGTTATTTTCGCTAAGTCTGTGAACCTGTTATCTTTTGCACTTTGGCCATGCTTGTTTGAACCTGTTGTGGTGTGGTTTAGCCGTAGCTCAGTGTTCATCTTTCGTCAAGCATCTTGAGTATATTACTGTCATATGCTTTGTTGATATGTTTGGGTGCAGTACCTTAATTTCTTGTTGCTTGCTAAGAAGCATCATGCTGTTAATGGCAGATTATTGTCATTCTTGTATTGCTCGTCATTTGCAAACCGTGCATCCGATTCCGGTGATCTTTATATCGATTTCAACCGAAATCACCTCATCTATCCAGTGGCATACTTGGTTAGCCAAGATTATGCCTTGTTCACCCTTGTCCTTCCGGAGCACGCATATGCATTGCATATCACATCTCGCATATCATGTCATGTTTTGCATCATGTTGCTTGCGCATTGCATCGTGATTGATATTTATCCCCTTTGCTTGTGTTCTTGTTGTGGGTAGAGCCGGGAGACGAGTACGAGAACGAGGAACCTGTTGAGAACGCTTTCGAGGACCAAGCTTTCGACAACTCTGAGAACCTTGCAGGCAAGATGACCGTACCCTCGAAATCACTTCTATCTTTGCTTGCTAGATGCTCGCTCTTTTGCTATGCCTATGCTGCGATACCTACCACTTGCTATATCATGCCACCCATATTGCCATGTCAGCCTCTAACCATCCATGTCCTAGCAAACCGTTGTTTGGCTATGTTATCGCTTTGCTCAGCCCCTCTTTTAGCGTTGCTAGTTGCAGGTGAAGATGAAGTTTGTTCCTTGTTGGAACATGGACTTGTTGTCCCTTGTTGGAACATGGTTACTTGTTGGGATATCACAATACCTCTTATTTAATTAATGCATCTATATACTTGGTAAAGGGTGGAAGGCTCGGCCGTATGCCTGGTGTTTTGTTCCACTCTTGCCACCCTAGTTTCCGTCATACCGGTGTTATGTTCCCGGATTTTGCGTTCCTTACACGGTTGGGTGATTTATGGGACCCCCTTGACAGTTCGATTTGAATAAGACTCTTCCGCCAAGGCCCAACTTTGGTTCTACTATTTGCCTACCACCTACCACTTTTCCCTTGGGTTTTCGCGAGCCCGAGGGTCATCTTTATTTTAGCCCCCCCGGACCAGTGCTCCTCTGGGTGCTGGCCCGAAATGAGCAGACTGCGGGGCCCCCTCGGGGAAACTCGAGGCTTGGTTTTACTCGTAGGATGTCTCATCCGGATGTGCCCTGAGACCGAGATATGTGCAGCTCCTATCAGGATTTGTCGGCACAATCGGGCGGCTTTGCTGGATTTGTTTCATTACTGCCGAGATGTCTTGTAGTCCGTGATTCCGAGACTGATCGGGTCTTCCCGGTAGAAGGAATATCCTTCGTTGACCGTGAGAGCTTATAATGGGCTAAGTTGGGACACCCCTGCAGGGTATTATCTTTCAAAAGCCGTGCCCGCGGTTATGAGGCAGATGGGAATTTGTTAATGTCCGGTTGTAGAAAACCCGAAGTTGACCTTAACTAAAACACATCAACCGCGTGTGTAACCGTGATGGTCTGTTCTCGGCGGGGTCCGAGAAGTGAACACGGTGTTGGAGTTATGTTTGACGTAGGTTGTTCTAGGATCATTTCTTGATCACTTCTAGTTTCACGACCGTGCTTCGCCTTCTCTTCTCGCTCTCTTTTGCGTTGTAGCCACCATATATGCTAGTCGCTTGCTGCAGCTCCACCTCACTATCCTTTCCTACCTATAAGCTTAAATAGTCTTGATCTCGCGGGTGTGAGATTGCTGAGTCCCCGTGACTCACAGATTCTACCACAACAGTTGCAGGTACCAACGATGCCAGTGCAGATGACGCGGCCGAGCTCACTTGGGAGTTCGATGAGGAACGTGGCCGTTACTATGTTTCTTTTCCAGATGATCAGTAGTGGAGCCCAGTTGGGGTGATCCGGGGATCTATGTAGCATTTGGGGTAGTCTTCTTTCTTTTGGTACCGTAGTCGGACCTTGAGTGTAATTTGGATGATGAATGTTTATTTATGTATTGTGTGAAGTGGCGACTGTAAGCCAACTATGTATCTCTTTCCCTTATGTATTACATGGGTTGTGTGAAGATTACCTCACTTGCGACATTGCTTTCAATGCGGTTATGCCTCTAGGTCGTGCCTCGACACGTGGGAGCTATAGCCGCATCGAGGGCATTACAAGTTGGTAATCAGAGCCTTCCCCGACCTTAGGAGCCCCCACTGTTTGATCGTCTTTAGTGGCCGAGTTGTGTCTAGAAGAATGTTTTGAGTCATCTAGGAATTATATATCGGAGAGTTTAGGAATTCTTTACTTCCCAGTCTCCTCATCGCTCTGGTAAGGCATCCTGACGTAGAGTTTTGACTCTTCTCTTCTCAAATTTCACTAAATTTTTTTTAGGATCACGCGGGTATCTTAGAATCGTTCCGATGGTTTTATGATGACAACATTGTCTTGGTTGCCTCCCGTCAGCAGGGTTAGAGGAGGTGTCCCGGGGAGTTGAGCTCCGAGGTGTTGTCGTCATAATTTTATCGTTGCGGTTTTGGAATACCTGAGTTTAGTACGCCGACATCGAAAATCTCTTTTGTACAGTTGTTGGTGAGATAACCCTGATAGCCCAGTACTGAGGCGAGTGCGGGAGTATTGCCATGACTTGTATAACGGATGCTTTTCGAAGGTTGAGGTAGATGATTTCCGAGAATTTCTTGGTTATGTGTTGAAGGATGGATACAGCTGGATCTAGGTATTGTTAGTTTGGGTGATATATTTTGTGTCCCCTGTATCCCCAACACCTGATTGCATAACCAGAAAGTTTCGGGAGTTTATAAGTGGGAATTCACGTAGCTCTAGTACTTCTTCCGCAGATATTTGGTTAGTGATTGGGTAATCCTTACCAAGTATTTGTTCACATCCGTACCTTGTTGATTTTATTCCATACCTTGTTCTAAGTGGCTTCTCAGCTTATGGAAGTGTGATGCTTTACTTTGGAATTCATTTGTTCATTCTTGTTCGAATGTTTATTGTGAAGACTACATGTTGCCATTTCGTTCCTTTGATTCAGCTTGAATATATATCTTTCAAGATGCTAATGGATGTCACCCTCTTCAGGATGGCTCCGCCAACGCGTCAGAATCCGGAACGCAATGAAGGAAGTCAGGCTAACCCTCCGCCGCCACCTCCGCCTCTGGAGGCATCGCAAGCCCTGATGGCTGCCACAAATGCCAACGCTCAGATTCTGATTCAGCTCTTGCAAGATCGCAACCAAGGGCAAGATAATCAAGGGAATCAAGGCCAAGGCAACAATCAGCCGCACTTCGCTTCACTCAATCAGTTCCTTGCTAATCAGCCAAAGACCTTCAGCTACTGTGTCGAGGCCACAGACGCAGATGATTGTCTCATGGACATCAGCAAGCATTTCGAGTGCAGCAATGTCAGACCTGAGGACTTTGTCAAGTTTGCCTCTTTTCAACTCAAAGATCAAGCTGCTGAATGGTTCCAGCAATACAAAGATTCCAGAGGAGGTCGTGTGATTACCTGGGATGATTTCCGCCGTGACTTCAAAGCTCACCACATTCCAGAAAGTGTTGTTGAGAGTAAGCGTGAGGAATTCCGCAATCTCAAGCAAGGCAACATGTCTGTCTATCAATACAACACTCAGTTCCAGAAGCTCTCTCGTTTTGCGAGGCAAGACATCCCTGATGAGAAGAGTATGATCTACCAATTCAGGCGTGGTCTCAGAGAAGATCTGCAACTTGCTCTCGTGCTTTTTGAGCCGTTAAAGTATGATGAATTCTACAACATGGCGCTGAAACAAGAAGCTGCTCAGCTCAAGTGTGAGGCATCTAAGAAGAGAGTCAGAGACGCAGTTCAGTCTTCTTCTTCCTCACTTGTGGCATCTAAGCAACAGAAGTTCTGGTTGCCTCCTCCTCCTCCGTTCCGTCAGCCTTATCAGCAGAAGAACTCAGGTGGTCGTGGATCTTCCCACCCACCCAACCCTGGTTATCAGAACAAGTCTCAAAACCAAGCTCCAAGACCAAATGCTCCTTACTATCGTCCGCTCTCAGAGGTGACTTGCAGGAAATGTCAGCAAAAGGGTCACTATGCGGACAAGTGCTTCAACCAAAGGCGCCTTCCGCCTCCTCCTCCTGTGAAATCGTCAAGCAATGCAGTGGTCAAGCATAATCCTAAGCATGCCAAGGTGAACATGATGAATGCAGCTCAAGCAGAGGATTCTTCTGAAGTGATCATGGGTAATCTTCCTGTTAATGATATTCCTGCAAAAGTCTTATTTGATACCGGTGCATCGCATTCTTTCATGTCATATCCTTTTGCATCGAAGCACAACGTGGACACAGAGATTTTGTCCAAAGTTATGCAAGTTGTTTCTCCTGGAAAGCTATTGACTTCTAGTTTGGTTGCTCCCGATGTTTCCATCAAGATGGGCGACTATAGATTCTTGTCTAAACCAATTGTTCTTGGTGACTCTGATATTGATCTTATTCTCGGGATGGACTGGCTTTCTAAGCATAAGGCTCAGCTTGATTGTGCTGCCAGGGAAATTCAATTGAATCACTCTTCTGATGATGTGATCATCTATGCCGCTCGTGATGATACCATTCGGTTGTTTTCTCTTAATGAGAATGATAAATTGGAGGCTATCTCTCAGATTCCAGTCGTTTGTGAGTACCAAGATGTCTTTCCAGAAGAGCTTCCGGGTATGCCTCCCCGCCAGCCAGTTGAATTCGTTATCGATCTTGAGCCTGGCACGGAACCAGTTTGCAAGCGTCCTTACAAGGTTGGACCAGATGAGTTGAAGGAATTGAAGAAACAACTCGATGAACAAGAGCGTCTGGGTCTGATCAGACCAAGTTCTTCTCCTTGGGGTTGTGGTGTTCTTTTTGTCTAGAATAAGGATGGCACGGACTGACTTTGCGTCGATTACCGTCCATTGAACAAGAAGACTATCAAGAACAAGTATCCACTTCCCAACATCAATGAGCTATTCGAGCAACTTAAAGGTGCTAAAGTGTTCTCCAAGCTTGACCTTCGTATGGGTTATCATCAGATTCGCATTCGTGAAGAAGATATTCCCAAGACAGCATTTAGAACAAGCTTTGGTCCTTATGAATATACTGTCATGTCTTTCGGCCTTGTCAATGCTCCTCCAGCATTCACTCGCTTGATGAATTTCATCTTCAACCCCTACATCAACGAATTTGTCTTGGTCTATCTCGATGATATTTTGGTTTTCTCCAAGAATAAGAAGGATCATGCCAAACATTTGCGATTGGTGCTCGACAAGCTCAGAGAGTACAAATTATATGCGAAGTTCTCCAAATGTGAATTCTGGCTTGATGAAGTTCTTTATCTTGGTCATATCATCTCTGCCAAGGGCATTGCTATTAATCCAGAGAGGGTGTCTGCAGTTTTGAATTGGGAACCTCCTCAAAATGTCAAGCAGCTTCGCAGTTTTCTTGGACTTGCAAGCTATTGCCGAAGATTCGTTGAGAATTTCTCTAAGATTGCAAAGCCTCTTTCCAACCTCCTCCAGAAGCATGTGAAGTATGTTTGGTCTCCTGAGTGTGATGTGGCTTTCAACACTCTCAAAGAGAAACTCGTCACTGCTCCAGTTCTGACTCCTCCTGACGAATCCAAGCCTTATGAAGTTTTCTGTGATGCTTCTCTTCAGGGCCTCGGTGCCGTCTTAATGCAAGAGAAGAAGGTTGTTGCCTATACCTCTCGTCAGTTGAAGCCCAATGAAAGGAACTACCCCACTCACGATCTTGAGTTGGCGGCAGTTGTCCACGCACTAATAACATGGAGACACCTCCTGTTGGGAAGGAAAGTGGACATTTTCACCGATCACAAGAGTATCAAGTACATCTTCACTCAGCCCCACCTAAACCTCAGGCAAACTCGATGGGTCGAAATGATTCAAGAGTATAATCCGAGTATTGAATATACTCCAGGCAAGGCTAATGTGATTGCAGACGCTTTGAGCAGGAAGGCTTACTGCAACAGCTTAATCCTCAAGCCATTTCAACCGGATCTTTGTGAAGCTTTCCGCAAGTTGAATCTCCAAGTTGTCCCTCAAGGTTTTCTTGCCAACCTCATCGTCTCTCCTACTTTGGAAGATCAAATTCGTGAGGCACAACTGTTGGATACCATGGTGAAGAAGGTGAAACGTGGTATTGACAAGAGCATTTCCAAATACAAGTGCTATCGAGTTGATGACAGAGATACTCTTTTCTTCGAGGACCGGATCGTGGTCCCAAAGGGTGATCTTCGTAAAGTCATTATGAACGAAGCGCACAACTCTCTTCTGTCAATTCATCCTGGAAGTACGAAGATGTACCATGACCTCAAGCAGTCGTATTGGTGGACTCGAATGAAGCGAGAGATTTCTCAATTCGTGAATGAGTGTGATGTCTGCAGAAGGGTGAAAGCAGAACACCAACGACCAGCTGGTCTTCTCCAACCTCTTGCTATTCCAGAATGGAAGTTCGATCATATCGAAATGGACTTCGTGACTGGATTTCCTAAGTCTAAGCGTGGAAATGATGCTATCTTCGTCGTCATCGACAAGCTCACCAAAGTGGCTCATTTTCTTCCTATCAAAGAGTCTATCACAGCAGCGCAGCTGGCAGAGCTCTACACCTCCAGAATTGTCTCCTTGCATGGCATTCCACAATTGATCTCTTCAGACCGTGGCAGCATCTTTACCTCCAAGTTCTGGGATTCTTTTCAGAAGGCCATGGGCACCAATATTCGCTTCAGCACAGCTTTCCACCCTCAAACTAGTGGACAAGTCGAGCGTGTCAACCAAATTCTTGAAGATATGCTCAGAGCTTGTGTTATCTCTTTCGGCATGAAGTGGGAGGATTGTCTTCCTTATGCTGAGTTTTCTTACAACAACATTTTTCAAGCCAGCTCGGGCAAAGCCCCATTCGAGATTCTCTATGGCAGAAAGTGCCGTACTCCTCTCAACTGGTCTGAAACCGGTGAACGCCAATTGCTCGGCAATGATTTGATCTCAGAGGCTGAGGCTATGTGCAAGGTGATTCGTGAGAACCTCAAAGCTGCGCAGTCGTGCCAGAAGAGCTATTACGATAGCAAACATCGTGATTTGGCATTCGAGATCGGAGACCATGTCTACCTCCGCGTCTCTCCAATGAAAGGAACTCGTCGCTTCGGTATCAAGGGGAAACTTGCCCCTAGATACGTGGGCCCTGTCAAGATCATCGGCAAACGAGGCGATCTCGCCTATCAACTTGAGCTTCCCTCCAACTTTGCAAATGTGCACGATGTCTTCCACGCGTCACAGCTTCGCAAGTGCATTAAGACGCCTGAGCGCACCATCAACTTCGAAGAGATTGATCTTCAAGAAGATTTGTCATATCATGAGCATCCCGTTGCTATTCTTGAAGAAACTGAGCGCAAGACACGCGACAAGTCAATCAAATTCCTGAAAGTGAAATGGTCACACCATTCAGACCGAGAAGCCACCTGGGAGCGTGAGGATCACCTACGTTCCGAGTATCCGGAGTTCTTTCAGTCCTAGATCTCGGGACGAGATCCTCTCGTAGTGGTGGAGTGTTGTAACGCCCCAGATGTAACTTGCCATATTTGTAATCCAACTCTTGCTATTTTCGGCATTGTGATATGATATTTCCTCCGTGGTTGGGTTTCTCGTCGTTTTGCATTTTGTTCATGTCATGCATTTCTTATCATGTCATCATGTGCATCGCATTAGCATACGTGTTCGTCTCATAAATCCGAGCATTTTCCCCGTTGTCCGTTTTGCTATCCGGCGCTCCTATGTTCCCCGACGTCCCCTTTAACATTTCTTCGTGAGCGGGTATTAAACTTTCTCAGAATGGACCGAGGTTTGTCAAGCGGCCTCGGTATAGCACCGGTAGACCGCCTGTCAAGTTTCGGGTCAATCGGAGGTCTTTTGGTACTCCAACGGTTAACCGGGTAACCGTGAAGGCCTCGTGTGTGTTGCAGCCCAAAACCCCTTCAAAACAGCCCAACAACCCATCTAAGTCACTCCCATGTCCACCGCCGTTCGATCAAGATCGCGTGGCCGAAAACCGCACTCCATTTGGAGCTTCCTAGCCCCCTCTACCTATAAATATGTCTCCCCCTCCGAAATCCCGGATCAATTCGCACCCTAACCCTAGTCCCCGCTCCCTCCGCGCGCCGGACATGTCCGGGCCGCGCCGGACACGTCCGCCGCCGCCGCCTCGCCCAACCGCCGGCCGCCACGTGGCCTGGGCCGGTCCCCACCTCGCGCCGGCGACCGTCGCCTCCGCCGCCCGTCGCTCCTCCGCGCCGACCCCGCCCGAGTCGCCGCCGAGCGCCGCCTTCCGCCGCCCGCGCCGCCTCCCGCGAGCTCGCCGCCCTCGCCGACGTCCTCCTCCGCGCCGACCCCGCCGGATCCCGCGCCGCCGTCGCCGGAATCCGCCGCGAGCCGCGCGCTCGCCGGAGCCCGATCCAGATCCACTGTTGCGGTTGACTTCTTCCCCCCTCGATTTTCTCTAAGTCCTCATATTTTCACATTATCATCACAAGTTCATCGCATCGTATCTCGGCATCCGTAGCTTCGTTTCATGCGTATCATATGTCAAATTGGTCGCCTCGAAGAGTACATCACTTCATTCCATTGCATCGTTTTCATTTGAGGTCATATTGATGCCCGAAATGCTGTTAGAAGAGGGCTATGTGATGTTAGTTTCTGGATCTTATCTGAACATGCACTTTTGTCATTTTTGCCATGATTGATGTGTACCTCCTATGAAGTTGAGTACTACATGAGTTTTGTAATATGGCATGTTAGCTTTCCAAAGAATTATGCCATGTATTTTTTTGATCTTTTTGGTGACTAGAACAAGCATGCAAACTAGGGTACTTGATGTTGCTGATTTCAGAGACTTAGTCATTTCACTAAGTCCCTGCCTGCTGTTATTTTCATGCCATGTGTTCATGTTGTTTCCGAGAGATCTATGCACATTTTGAGCATGACCAGTAATAGTGTTTTGAGCATATGGATTTTCTCTATCCATACATGCATTTTTTTGTAATTATGGAATGCCATAGCTTGAGTCAATCGAGCTCTACTTTTGCTATAAAATGTTGCTGGCAGATTGTTTACATGTTATTCGATTTTGCCATGCTTGGTGTAGTTGATCATTGCATGCTATGATGTTGTTCTTGCCATGTCTAGTTTCTATGCCATGTCTTCTTGATGGATGCATGCTTAGTTTATCATGCAATGCTCTTAAGTGAGTGCATCGAGCTCGTAAACATGCCTACCCGTTATCTGTTTTTGACATGTCCAGTTTTCTGCTAAGTCTGAAACCTGTAACGAAACTTGCTTTTTTGACATGGGTGTTATCATATTTTCTGATACTTTTTGGCTTATGGTCAGTAAGGGATTTTTGTCAAGTGCTTTGAGTAGATTCATTCAATGCCTTACTTTGCTATGTCCTGTTCTTGTAGCATGCTGTACCATTGCTCTAAACATGTCATCCTGATGTTAATTTCTGGCATGTTGTTATTTTCGCTAAGTCTGTGAACCTGTTATCTTTTGCACTTTGGCCATGCTTGTTTGAACCTGTTGTGGTGTGGTTTAGTCGTAGCTTAGTGTTCATCTTTCGTCAAGCATCTTGAGTATATTACTGTCATATGCTTTGTTGATATGTTTGGGTGCAGTACCTTAATTTCTTGTTGCTTGCTAAGAAGCATCATGCTGTTAATGGCAGATTATTGTCATTCTTGTATTGCTCGTCATTTGCAAACCGTGCATCCGATTCCGGTGATCTTTATATCGATTTCAACCGAAATCACCTCATCTATCCAGTGGCATACTTGGTTAGCCAAGATTATGCCTTGTTCACCCTTGTCCTTCCGGAGCACGCATATGCATTGCATATCACATCTCGCATATCATGTCATGTTTTGCATCATGTTGCTTGCGCATTGCATCGTGATTGATATTTATCCCCTTTGCTTGTGTTCTTGTTGTGGGTAGAGCCGGGAGACGAGTACGAGAACGAGGAACCTATTGAGAACGCTTTCGAGGACCAAGCTTTCGACAACTCTGAGAACCTTGCAGGCAAGATGACCGTACCCTCGAAATCACTTCTATCTTTGCTTGCTAGATGCTCGCTCTTTTGCTATGCCTATGCTGCGATACCTACCACTTGCTATATCATGCCACCCATATTGCCATGTCAGCCTCTAACCATCCATGTCCTAGCAAACCGTTGTTTGGCTATGTTATCGCTTTGCTCAGCCCCTCTTTTAGTGTTGCTAGTTGCAGGTGAAGATGAAGTTTGTTCCTTGTTGGAACATGGACTTGTTGTCCCTTGTTGGAACATGGTTACTTGTTGGGATATCACAATACCTCTTATTTAATTAATGCATCTATATACTTGGTAAAGGGTGGAAGGCTCGGCCGTATGCCTGGTGTTTTGTTCCACTCTTGCCACCCTAGTTTCCGTCATACCGGTGTTATGTTCCCGGATTTTGCGTTCCTTACACGGTTGGGTGATTTATGGGACCCCCTTGACAGTTCGATTTGAATAAGACTCTTCCGGCAAGGCCCAACTTTGGTTCTACTATTTGCCTACCACCTACCACTTTTCCCTTGGGTTTTCGCGAGCCCGAGGGTCATCTTTATTTTAGCCCCCCCGGACCAGTGCTCCTCTGGGTGCTGGCCCGAAATGAGCAGACTGCGGGGCCCCCTCGGGGAAACTCGAGGCTTGGTTTTACTCGTAGGATGTCTCATCCGGATGTGCCCTGAGACCGAGATATGTGCAGCTCCTATCAGGATTTGTCGGCACAATCGGGCGGCTTTGCTGGATTTGTTTCATTACTGCCGAGATGTCTTGTAGTCCGTGATTCCGAGACTGATCGGGTCTTCCCGGTAGAAGGAATATCCTTCGTTGACCGTGAGAGTTGGGACACCCCTGCAGGGTATTATCTTTCGAAAGCCGTGCCCGCGGTTATGAGGCAGATGGGAATTTGTTAATGTCCGGTTGTAGAAAACCCGAAGTTGACCTTAACTAAAACACATCAGCCGCGTGTGTAACCGTGATGGTCTGTTCTCGGCGGGGTCCGAGAAGTGAACACGGTGTTGGAGTTATGTTTGACGTAGGTTGTTCTAGGATCATTTCTTGATCACTTCTAGTTTCATGACCGTGCTTCGCCTTCTCTTCTCGCTCTCTTTTGCGTTGTAGCCACCATATATGCTAGTCGCTTGCTGCAGCTCCACCTCACTATCCTTTCCTACCTATAAGCTTAAATAGTCTTGATCTCGCGGGTGTGAGATTGCTGAGTCTCCGTGACTCACAGATTCTACCACAACAGTTGCAGGTACCAACGATGCCAGTGCAGATGACGCGGCCGAGCTCACTTGGGAGTTCGATGAGGAACGTGGCCGTTACTATGTTTCTTTTCCAGATGATCAGTAGTGGAGCCCAGTTGGGGTGATCCGGGGATCTATGTAGCATTTGGGGTAGTCTTCTTTCTTTTGGTACCGTAGTCGGACCTTGAGTGTAATTTGGATGATGAATGTTTATTTATGTATTGTGTGAAGTGGCGACTGTAAGCCAACTATGTATCTCTTTCCCTTATGTATTACATGGGTTGTGTGAAGATTACCTCACTTGCGACATTGCTTTCAATGCGGTTATGCCTCTAAGTCGTGCCTCGACACGTGGGAGCTATAGCCGCATCGAGGGAATTACAAGTTGGTAATCAGAGCCTTCCCCGACCTTAGGAGCCCCCACTGTTTGATCGTCTTTAGTGGCCGAGTTGTGTCTAGAAGAATGTTTTGAGTCATCTAGGAATTATATATCGGAGAGTTTAGAAATTCTTTTTACTTCCCATTCTCCTCATCGCTCTGGTAAGGCATCCTGACGTAGAGTTTTGACTCTTCTCTTCTCAAATTTCACTAAATTTTTTTTAGGATCACGCGGGTATCTTAGAATTGTTCCGATGGTTTTATGATGACAACATTGTCTTGGTTGCCTCCCGTCAGCAGGGGTTTTAGAGGAGGTGTCCCGGGGAGTTGAGCTCCGAGGTGTTGTCGTCATAATTTTATCGTTGCGGTTTTGGAATACCTAAGTTTAGTACGCCGACATCGAAAATCTCTTTTGTACATTTGTTGGTGAGATAACCCTGATAGCCCAGTACTGAGGCGAGTGCGGGAGTATTGCCATGACTTGTATAACGGATGCTTTTCGAAGGTTGAGGTAGATGATTTCCGAGAATTTCTTGGTTATGTGTTGAAGGATGGATACAGCTGGATCTAGGTATTGTTAGTTTGGGTGATATATTTTGTGTCCCCTGTATCCCCAACACCTGATTGCATAACCAGAAAGTTTCGGGAGTTTATAAGTGGGAATTCACGTAGCTCTAGTACTTCTTCCGCAGATATTTGGTTAGTGATTGGGTAATCCTTACCAAGTATTTGTTCACATCCGTACCTTGTTGATTTTATTCCATACCTTGTTCTAAGTGGCTTCTCAGCTTATGGAAGTATGATGCTTTACTTTGGAATTCATTCGTTCATTCTTGTTCGAATGTTTATTGTGAAGACTACATGTTGCCATTTCGTTCCTTTGATTCAGCTTGAATATATATCTTTCAAGATGTTAATGGATGTCACCCTCTTCAGGATGGCTCCGCCAACGCGTCAGAATCCGGAACGCAATGAAGGAAGTCAGGCTAACCCTCCGCCGCCACCTCCGCCTCTGGAGGCATCGCAATCCCTGATGACTGCCACAAATGCCAACGCTCAGATTCTGATTCAGCTCTTGCAAGATCGCAACCAAGGGCAAGATAATCAAGGGAATCAAGGCCAAGGCAACAATCAGCCGCACTTCGCTTCACTCAATCAGTTCCTTGCTAATCAGCCAAAGACCTTCAGCTACTGTGTCGAGGCCACAGACGCAGATGATTGTCTCATGGACATCAGCAAGCATTTCGAGTGCAGCAATGTCAGACCTGAGGACTTTGTCAAGTTTGCCTCTTTTCAACTCAAAGATCAAGCTGCTGAATGGTTCCAGCAATACAAAGATTCCAGAGGAGGTCGTGTGATTACCTGGGATGATTTCCGCCGTGACTTCAAAGCTCACCACATTCCAGAAAGTGTTGTTGAGAGTAAGCGTGAGGAATTCCGCAATCTCAAGCAAGGCAACATGTCTGCCTATCAATACAACACTCAGTTCCAGAAGCTCTCTCGTTTTGCGAGGCAAGACATCCCTGATGAGAAGAGTATGATCTACCAATTCAGGCGTGGTCTCAGAGAAGATCTGCAACTTGCTCTCGTGCTTTTTGAGCCGTTAAAGTATGATGAATTCTACAACATGGCGCTGAAACAAGAAGCTGCTCAGCTCAAGTGTGAGGCATCTAAGAAGAGAGTCAGAGACGCAGTTCAGTCTTCTTCTTCCTCACTTGTGGCATCTAAGCAACAGAAGTTCTGGTTGCCTCCTCCTCCTCCGTTCCGTCAGCCTTATCAGCAGAAGAACTCAGGTGGTCGTGGATCTTCCCACCCACCCAACCCTGGTTATCAGAACAAGTCTCAAAACCAAGCTCCAAGACCAAATGCTCCTTACTATCGTCCGCTCTCAGAGGTGACTTGCAGGAAATGTCAGCAAAAGGGTCACTATGCGGACAAGTGCTTCAACCAAAGGCGCCTTCCGCCTCCTCCTCCTGTGAAATCGTCAAGCAATGCAGTGGTCAAGCATAATCCTAAGCATGCCAAGGTGAACATGATGAATGCAGCTCAAGCAGAGGATTCTTCTGAAGTGATCATGGGTAATCTTCCTGTTAATGATATTCCTGCAAAAGTCTTATTTGATACCGGTGCATCGCATTCTTTCATGTCATATCCTTTTGCATCGAAGCACAACGTGGACACAGAGATTTTGTCCAAAGTTATGCAAGTTGTTTCTCCTGGAAAGCTATTGACTTCTAGTTTGGTTGCTCCCGATGTTTCCATCAAGATGGGCGACTATAGATTCTTGTCTAAACCAATTGTTCTTGGTGACTCTGATATTGATCTTATTCTCGGGATGGACTGGCTTTCTAAGCATAAGGCTCAGCTTGATTGTGCTGCCAGGGAAATTCAATTGAATCACTCTTCTGATGATGTGATCATCTATGCCGCTCGTGATGATACCATTCGGTTGTTTTCTCTTAATGAGAATGATAAATTGGAGGCTATCTCTCAGATTCCAGTCGTTTGTGAGTACCAAGATGTCTTTCCAGAAGAGCTTCCGGGTATGCCTCCCCGCCAGCCAGTTGAATTCGTTATCGATCTTGAGCCTGGCACGGAACCAGTTTGCAAGCGTCCTTACAAGGTTGGACCAGATGAGTTGAAGGAATTGAAGAAACAACTCGATGAACAAGAGCGTCTGGGTCTGATCAGACCAAGTTCTTCTCCTTGGGGTTGTGGTGTTCTTTTTGTCTAGAATAAGGATGGCACGGACTGACTTTGCGTCGATTACCGTCCATTGAACAAGAAGACTATCAAGAACAAGTATCCACTTCCCAACATCAATGAGCTATTCGAGCAACTTAAAGGTGCTAAAGTGTTCTCCAAGCTTGACCTTCGTATGGGTTATCATCAGATTCGCATTCGTGAAGAAGATATTCCCAAGACAGCATTTAGAACAAGCTTTGGTCCTTATGAATATACTGTCATGTCTTTCGGCCTTGTCAATGCTCCTCCAGCATTCACTCGCTTGATGAATTTCATCTTCAACCCCTACATCAACGAATTTGTCTTGGTCTATCTCGATGATATTTTGGTTTTCTCCAAGAATAAGAAGGATCATGCCAAACATTTGCGATTGGTGCTCGACAAGCTCAGAGAGTACAAATTATATGCGAAGTTCTCCAAATGTGAATTCTGGCTTGATGAAGTTCTTTATCTTGGTCATATCATCTCTGCCAAGGGCATTGCTATTAATCCAGAGAGGGTGTCTGCAGTTTTGAATTGGGAACCTCCTCAAAATGTCAAGCAGCTTCGCAGTTTTCTTGGACTTGCAAGCTATTGCCGAAGATTCGTTGAGAATTTCTCTAAGATTGCAAAGCCTCTTTCCAACCTCCTCCAGAAGCATGTGAAGTATGTTTGGTCTCCTGAGTGTGATGTGGCTTTCAACACTCTCAAAGAGAAACTCGTCACTGCTCCAGTTCTGACTCCTCCTGACGAATCCAAGCCTTATGAAGTTTTCTGTGATGCTTCTCTTCAGGGCCTCGGTGCCGTCTTAATGCAAGAGAAGAAGGTTGTTGCCTATACCTCTCGTCAGTTGAAGCCCAATGAAAGGAACTACCCCACTCACGATCTTGAGTTGGCGGCAGTTGTCCACGCACTAATAACATGGAGACACCTCCTGTTGGGAAGGAAAGTGGACATTTTCACCGATCACAAGAGTATCAAGTACATCTTCACTCAGCCCCACCTAAACCTCAGGCAAACTCGATGGGTCGAAATGATTCAAGAGTATAATCCGAGTATTGAATATACTCCAGGCAAGGCTAATGTGATTGCAGACGCTTTGAGCAGGAAGGCTTACTGCAACAGCTTAATCCTCAAGCCATTTCAACCGGATCTTTGTGAAGCTTTCCGCAAGTTGAATCTCCAAGTTGTCCCTCAAGGTTTTCTTGCCAACCTCATCGTCTCTCCTACTTTGGAAGATCAAATTCGTGAGGCACAACTGTTGGATACCATGGTGAAGAAGGTGAAACGTGGTATTGACAAGAGCATTTCCAAATACAAGTGCTATCGAGTTGATGACAGAGATACTCTTTTCTTCGAGGACCGGATCGTGGTCCCAAAGGGTGATCTTCGTAAAGTCATTATGAACGAAGCGCACAACTCTCTTCTGTCAATTCATCCTGGAAGTACGAAGATGTACCATGACCTCAAGCAGTCGTATTGGTGGACTCGAATGAAGCGAGAGATTTCTCAATTCGTGAATGAGTGTGATGTCTGCAGAAGGGTGAAAGCAGAACACCAACGACCAGCTGGTCTTCTCCAACCTCTTGCTATTCCAGACTGGAAGTTCGATCATATCGAAATGGACTTCGTGACTGGATTTCCTAAGTCTAAGCGTGGAAATGATGCTATCTTCGTCGTCATCGACAAGCTCACCAAAGTGGCTCATTTTCTTCCTATCAAAGAGTCTATCACAGCAGCGCAGCTGGCAGAGCTCTACACCTCCAGAATTGTCTCCTTGCATGGCATTCCACAATTGATCTCTTCAGACCGTGGCAGCATCTTTACCTCCAAGTTCTGGGATTCTTTTCAGAAGGCCATGGGCACCAATATTCGCTTCAGCACAGCTTTCCACCCTCAAACTAGTGGACAAGTCGAGCGTGTCAACCAAATTCTTGAAGATATGCTCAGAGCTTGTGTTATCTCTTTCGGCATGAAGTGGGAGGATTGTCTTCCTTATGCTGAGTTTTCTTACAACAACATTTTTCAAGCCAGCTCGGGCAAAGCCCCATTCGAGATTCTCTATGGCAGAAAGTGCCGTACTCCTCTCAACTGGTCTGAAACCGGTGAACGCCAATTGCTCGGCAATGATTTGATCTCAGAGGCTGAGGCTATGTGCAAGGTGATTCGTGAGAACCTCAAAGCTGCGCAGTCGTGCCAGAAGAGCTATTACGATAGCAAACATCGTGATTTGGCATTCGAGATCGGAGACCATGTCTACCTCCGCGTCTCTCCAATGAAAGGAACTCGTCGCTTCGGTATCAAGGGGAAACTTGCCCCTAGATACATGGGCCCTGTCAAGATCATCGGCAAACGAGGCGATCTCGCCTATCAACTTGAGCTTCCCTCCAACTTTGCAAATGTGCACGATGTCTTCCACGCGTCACAGCTTCGCAAGTGCATTAAGACGCCTGAGCGCACCATCAACTTCGAAGAGATTGATCTTCAAGAAGATTTGTCATATCATGAGCATCCCGTTGCTATTCTTGAAGAAACTGAGCGCAAGACACGCGACAAGTCAATCAAATTCCTGAAAGTGAAATGGTCACACCATTCAGACCGAGAAGCCACCTGGGAGCGTGAGGATCACCTACGTTCCGAGTATCCGGAGTTCTTTCAGTCCTAGATCTCGGGACGAGATCCTCTCGTAGTGGTGGAGTGTTGTAACGCCCCAGATGTAACTTGCCATATTTGTAATCCAACTCTTGCTATTTTCGGCATTGTGATATGATATTTCCTCCGTGGTTGGGTTTCTCGTCGTTTTGCATTTTGTTCATGTCATGCATTTCTTATCATGTCATCATGTGCATCGCATTAGCATACGTGTTCGTCTCATAAATCCGAGCATTTTCCCCGTTGTCCGTTTTGCTATCCGGCGCTCCTATGTTCCCCGACGTCCCCTTTAACATTTCTTCGTGAGCGGGTATTAAACTTTCTCAGAATGGACCGAGGTTTGTCAAGCGGCCTCGGTATAGCACCGGTAGACCGCCTGTCAAGTTTCGGGTCAATCGGAGGTCTTTTGGTACTCCAACGGTTAACCGGGTAACCGTGAAGGCCTCGTGTGTGTTGCAGCCCAAAACCCCTTCAAAACAGCCCAACAACCCATCTAAGTCACTCCCATGTCCACCGCCGTTCGATCAAGATCGCGTGGCCGAAAACCGCACTCCATTTGGAGCTTCCTAGCCCCCTCTACCTATAAATATGTCTCCCCCTCCGAAATCCCGGATCAATTCGCACCCTAACCCTAGTCCCCGCTCCCTCCGCGCGCCGGACATGTCCGGGCCGCGCCGGACACGTCCGCCGCCGCCGCCTCGCCCAACCGCCGGCCGCCACGTGGCCTGGGCCGGTCCCCACCTCGCGCCGGCGACCGTCGCCTCCGCCGCCCGTCGCTCCTCCGCGCCGACCCCGCCCGAGTCGCCGCCGAGCGCCGCCTTCCGCCGCCCGCGCCGCCTCCCGCGAGCTCGCCGCCCTCGCCGACGTCCTCCTCCGCGCCGACCCCGCCGGATCCCGCGCCGCCGTCGCCGGAATCCGCCGCGAGCCGCGCGCTCGCCGGAGCCCGATCCAGATCCACTGTTGCGGTTGACTTCTTCCCCCCTCGATTTTCTCTAAGTCCTCATATTTTCACATTATCATCACAAGTTCATCGCATCGTATCTCGGCATCCGTAGCTTCGTTTCATGCGTATCATATGTCAAATTGGTCGCCTCGAAGAGTACATCACTTCATTCCATTGCATCGTTTTCATTTGAGGTCATATTGATGCCCGAAATGCTGTTAGAAGAGGGCTATGTGATGTTAGTTTCTGGATCTTATCTGAACATGCACTTTTGTCATTTTTGCCATGATTGATGTGTACCTCCTATGAAGTTGAGTACTACATGAGTTTTGTAATATGGCATGTTAGCTTTCCAAAGAATTATGCCATGTATTTTTTTGATCTTTTTGGTGACTAGAACAAGCATGCAAACTAGGGTACTTGATGTTGCTGATTTCAGAGACTTAGTCATTTCACTAAGTCCCTGCCTGCTGTTATTTTCATGCCATGTGTTCATGTTGTTTCCGAGAGATCTATGCACATTTTGAGCATGACCAGTAATAGTGTTTTGAGCATATGGATTTTCTCTATCCATACATGCATTTTTTTGTAATTATGGAATGCCATAGCTTGAGTCAATCGAGCTCTACTTTTGCTATAAAATGTTGCTGGCAGATTGTTTACATGTTATTCGATTTTGCCATGCTTGGTGTAGTTGATCATTGCATGCTATGATGTTGTTCTTGCCATGTCTAGTTTCTATGCCATGTCTTCTTGATGGATGCATGCTTAGTTTATCATGCAATGCTCTTAAGTGAGTGCATCGAGCTCGTAAACATGCCTACCCGTTATCTGTTTTTGACATGTCCAGTTTTCTGCTAAGTCTGAAACCTGTAACGAAACTTGCTTTTTTGACATGGGTGTTATCATATTTTCTGATACTTTTTGGCTTATGGTCAGTAAGGGATTTTTGTCAAGTGCTTTGAGTAGATTCATTCAATGCCTTACTTTGCTATGTCCTGTTCTTGTAGCATGCTGTACCATTGCTCTAAACATGTCATCCTGATGTTAATTTCTGGCATGTTGTTATTTTCGCTAAGTCTGTGAACCTGTTATCTTTTGCACTTTGGCCATGCTTGTTTGAACCTGTTGTGGTGTGGTTTAGCCGTAGCTTAGTGTTCATCTTTCGTCAAGCATCTTGAGTATATTACTGTCATATGCTTTGTTGATATGTTTGGGTGCAGTACCTTAATTTCTTGTTGCTTGCTAAGAAGCATCATGCTGTTAATGGCAGATTATTGTCATTCTTGTATTGCTCGTCATTTGCAAACCGTGCATCCGATTCCGGTGATCTTTATATCGATTTCAACCGAAATCACCTCATCTATCCAGTGGCATACTTGGTTAGCCAAGATTATGCCTTGTTCACCCTTGTCCTTCCGGAGCACGCATATGCATTGCATATCACATCTCGCATATCATGTCATGTTTTGCATCATGTTGCTTGCGCATTGCATCGTGATTGATATTTATCCCCTTTGCTTGTGTTCTTGTTGTGGGTAGAGCCGGGAGACGAGTACGAGAACGAGGAACCTATTGAGAACGCTTTCGAGGACCAAGCTTTCGACAACTCTGAGAACCTTGCAGGCAAGATGACCGTACCCTCGAAATCACTTCTATCTTTGCTTGCTAGATGCTCGCTCTTTTGCTATGCCTATGCTGCGATACCTACCACTTGCTATATCATGCCACCCATATTGCCATGTCAGCCTCTAACCATCCATGTCCTAGCAAACCGTTGTTTGGCTATGTTATCGCTTTGCTCAGCCCCTCTTTTAGTGTTGCTAGTTGCAGGTGAAGATGAAGTTTGTTCCTTGTTGGAACATGGACTTGTTGTCCCTTGTTGGAACATGGTTACTTGTTGGGATATCACAATACCTCTTATTTAATTAATGCATCTATATACTTGGTAAAGGGTGGAAGGCTCGGCCGTATGCCTGGTGTTTTGTTCCACTCTTGCCACCCTAGTTTCCGTCATACCGGTGTTATGTTCCCGGATTTTGCGTTCCTTACACGGTTGGGTGATTTATGGGACCCCCTTGACAGTTCGATTTGAATAAGACTCTTCCGGCAAGGCCCAACTTTGGTTCTACTATTTGCCTACCACCTACCACTTTTCCCTTGGGTTTTCGCGAGCCCGAGGGTCATCTTTATTTTAGCCCCCCCGGACCAGTGCTCCTCTGGGTGCTGGCCCGAAATGAGCAGACTGCGGGGCCCCCTCGGGGAAACTCGAGGCTTGGTTTTACTCGTAGGATGTCTCATCCGGATGTGCCCTGAGACCGAGATATGTGCAGCTCCTATCAGGATTTGTCGGCACAATCGGGCGGCTTTGCTGGATTTGTTTCATTACTGCCGAGATGTCTTGTAGTCCGTGATTCCGAGACTGATCGGGTCTTCCCGGTAGAAGGAATATCCTTCGTTGACCGTGAGAGTTGGGACACCCCTGCAGGGTATTATCTTTCGAAAGCCGTGCCCGCGGTTATGAGGCAGATGGGAATTTGTTAATGTCCGGTTGTAGAAAACCCGAAGTTGACCTTAACTAAAACACATCAGCCGCGTGTGTAACCGTGATGGTCTGTTCTCGGCGGGGTCCGAGAAGTGAACACGGTGTTGGAGTTATGTTTGACGTAGGTTGTTCTAGGATCATTTCTTGATCACTTCTAGTTTCATGACCGTGCTTCGCCTTCTCTTCTCGCTCTCTTTTGCGTTGTAGCCACCATATATGCTAGTCGCTTGCTGCAGCTCCACCTCACTATCCTTTCCTACCTATAAGCTTAAATAGTCTTGATCTCGCGGGTGTGAGATTGCTGAGTCTCCGTGACTCACAGATTCTACCACAACAGTTGCAGGTACCAACGATGCCAGTGCAGATGACGCGGCCGAGCTCACTTGGGAGTTCGATGAGGAACGTGGCCGTTACTATGTTTCTTTTCCAGATGATCAGTAGTGGAGCCCAGTTGGGGTGATCCGGGGATCTATGTAGCATTTGGGGTAGTCTTCTTTCTTTTGGTACCGTAGTCGGACCTTGAGTGTAATTTGGATGATGAATGTTTATTTATGTATTGTGTGAAGTGGCGACTGTAAGCCAACTATGTATCTCTTTCCCTTATGTATTACATGGGTTGTGTGAAGATTACCTCACTTGCGACATTGCTTTCAATGCGGTTATGCCTCTAAGTCGTGCCTCGACACGTGGGAGCTATAGCCGCATCGAGGGAATTACAAGTTGGTAATCAGAGCCTTCCCCGACCTTAGGAGCCCCCACTGTTTGATCGTCTTTAGTGGCCGAGTTGTGTCTAGAAGAATGTTTTGAGTCATCTAGGAATTATATATCGGAGAGTTTAGAAATTCTTTTTACTTCCCATTCTCCTCATCGCTCTGGTAAGGCATCCTGACGTAGAGTTTTGACTCTTCTCTTCTCAAATTTCACTAAATTTTTTTTAGGATCACGCGGGTATCTTAGAATTGTTCCGATGGTTTTATGATGACAACATTGTCTTGGTTGCCTCCCGTCAGCAGGGGTTTTAGAGGAGGTGTCCCGGGGAGTTGAGCTCCGAGGTGTTGTCGTCATAATTTTATCGTTGCGGTTTTGGAATACCTAAGTTTAGTACGCCGACATCGAAAATCTCTTTTGTACATTTGTTGGTGAGATAACCCTGATAGCCCAGTACTGAGGCGAGTGCGGGAGTATTGCCATGACTTGTATAACGGATGCTTTTCGAAGGTTGAGGTAGATGATTTCCGAGAATTTCTTGGTTATGTGTTGAAGGATGGATACAGCTGGATCTAGGTATTGTTAGTTTGGGTGATATATTTTGTGTCCCCTGTATCCCCAACACCTGATTGCATAACCAGAAAGTTTCGGGAGTTTATAAGTGGGAATTCACGTAGCTCTAGTACTTCTTCCGCAGATATTTGGTTAGTGATTGGGTAATCCTTACCAAGTATTTGTTCACATCCGTACCTTGTTGATTTTATTCCATACCTTGTTCTAAGTGGCTTCTCAGCTTATGGAAGTATGATGCTTTACTTTGGAATTCATTCGTTCATTCTTGTTCGAATGTTTATTGTGAAGACTACATGTTGCCATTTCGTTCCTTTGATTCAGCTTGAATATATATCTTTCAAGATGTTAATGGATGTCACCCTCTTCAGGATGGCTCCGCCAACGCGTCAGAATCCGGAACGCAATGAAGGAAGTCAGGCTAACCCTCCGCCGCCACCTCCGCCTCTGGAGGCATCGCAATCCCTGATGACTGCCACAAATGCCAACGCTCAGATTCTGATTCAGCTCTTGCAAGATCGCAACCAAGGGCAAGATAATCAAGGGAATCAAGGCCAAGGCAACAATCAGCCGCACTTCGCTTCACTCAATCAGTTCCTTGCTAATCAGCCAAAGACCTTCAGCTACTGTGTCGAGGCCACAGACGCAGATGATTGTCTCATGGACATCAGCAAGCATTTCGAGTGCAGCAATGTCAGACCTGAGGACTTTGTCAAGTTTGCCTCTTTTCAACTCAAAGATCAAGCTGCTGAATGGTTCCAGCAATACAAAGATTCCAGAGGAGGTCGTGTGATTACCTGGGATGATTTCCGCCGTGACTTCAAAGCTCACCACATTCCAGAAAGTGTTGTTGAGAGTAAGCGTGAGGAATTCCGCAATCTCAAGCAAGGCAACATGTCTGCCTATCAATACAACACTCAGTTCCAGAAGCTCTCTCGTTTTGCGAGGCAAGACATCCCTGATGAGAAGAGTATGATCTACCAATTCAGGCGTGGTCTCAGAGAAGATCTGCAACTTGCTCTCGTGCTTTTTGAGCCGTTAAAGTATGATGAATTCTACAACATGGCGCTGAAACAAGAAGCTGCTCAGCTCAAGTGTGAGGCATCTAAGAAGAGAGTCAGAGACGCAGTTCAGTCTTCTTCTTCCTCACTTGTGGCATCTAAGCAACAGAAGTTCTGGTTGCCTCCTCCTCCTCCGTTCCGTCAGCCTTATCAGCAGAAGAACTCAGGTGGTCGTGGATCTTCCCACCCACCCAACCCTGGTTATCAGAACAAGTCTCAAAACCAAGCTCCAAGACCAAATGCTCCTTACTATCGTCCGCTCTCAGAGGTGACTTGCAGGAAATGTCAGCAAAAGGGTCACTATGCGGACAAGTGCTTCAACCAAAGGCGCCTTCCGCCTCCTCCTCCTGTGAAATCGTCAAGCAATGCAGTGGTCAAGCATAATCCTAAGCATGCCAAGGTGAACATGATGAATGCAGCTCAAGCAGAGGATTCTTCTGAAGTGATCATGGGTAATCTTCCTGTTAATGATATTCCTGCAAAAGTCTTATTTGATACCGGTGCATCGCATTCTTTCATGTCATATCCTTTTGCATCGAAGCACAACGTGGACACAGAGATTTTGTCCAAAGTTATGCAAGTTGTTTCTCCTGGAAAGCTATTGACTTCTAGTTTGGTTGCTCCCGATGTTTCCATCAAGATGGGCGACTATAGATTCTTGTCTAAACCAATTGTTCTTGGTGACTCTGATATTGATCTTATTCTCGGGATGGACTGGCTTTCTAAGCATAAGGCTCAGCTTGATTGTGCTGCCAGGGAAATTCAATTGAATCACTCTTCTGATGATGTGATCATCTATGCCGCTCGTGATGATACCATTCGGTTGTTTTCTCTTAATGAGAATGATAAATTGGAGGCTATCTCTCAGATTCCAGTCGTTTGTGAGTACCAAGATGTCTTTCCAGAAGAGCTTCCGGGTATGCCTCCCCGCCAGCCAGTTGAATTCGTTATCGATCTTGAGCCTGGCACGGAACCAGTTTGCAAGCGTCCTTACAAGGTTGGACCAGATGAGTTGAAGGAATTGAAGAAACAACTCGATGAACAAGAGCGTCTGGGTCTGATCAGACCAAGTTCTTCTCCTTGGGGTTGTGGTGTTCTTTTTGTCTAGAATAAGGATGGCACGGACTGACTTTGCGTCGATTACCGTCCATTGAACAAGAAGACTATCAAGAACAAGTATCCACTTCCCAACATCAATGAGCTATTCGAGCAACTTAAAGGTGCTAAAGTGTTCTCCAAGCTTGACCTTCGTATGGGTTATCATCAGATTCGCATTCGTGAAGAAGATATTCCCAAGACAGCATTTAGAACAAGCTTTGGTCCTTATGAATATACTGTCATGTCTTTCGGCCTTGTCAATGCTCCTCCAGCATTCACTCGCTTGATGAATTTCATCTTCAACCCCTACATCAACGAATTTGTCTTGGTCTATCTCGATGATATTTTGGTTTTCTCCAAGAATAAGAAGGATCATGCCAAACATTTGCGATTGGTGCTCGACAAGCTCAGAGAGTACAAATTATATGCGAAGTTCTCCAAATGTGAATTCTGGCTTGATGAAGTTCTTTATCTTGGTCATATCATCTCTGCCAAGGGCATTGCTATTAATCCAGAGAGGGTGTCTGCAGTTTTGAATTGGGAACCTCCTCAAAATGTCAAGCAGCTTCGCAGTTTTCTTGGACTTGCAAGCTATTGCCGAAGATTCGTTGAGAATTTCTCTAAGATTGCAAAGCCTCTTTCCAACCTCCTCCAGAAGCATGTGAAGTATGTTTGGTCTCCTGAGTGTGATGTGGCTTTCAACACTCTCAAAGAGAAACTCGTCACTGCTCCAGTTCTGACTCCTCCTGACGAATCCAAGCCTTATGAAGTTTTCTGTGATGCTTCTCTTCAGGGCCTCGGTGCCGTCTTAATGCAAGAGAAGAAGGTTGTTGCCTATACCTCTCGTCAGTTGAAGCCCAATGAAAGGAACTACCCCACTCACGATCTTGAGTTGGCGGCAGTTGTCCACGCACTAATAACATGGAGACACCTCCTGTTGGGAAGGAAAGTGGACATTTTCACCGATCACAAGAGTATCAAGTACATCTTCACTCAGCCCCACCTAAACCTCAGGCAAACTCGATGGGTCGAAATGATTCAAGAGTATAATCCGAGTATTGAATATACTCCAGGCAAGGCTAATGTGATTGCAGACGCTTTGAGCAGGAAGGCTTACTGCAACAGCTTAATCCTCAAGCCATTTCAACCGGATCTTTGTGAAGCTTTCCGCAAGTTGAATCTCCAAGTTGTCCCTCAAGGTTTTCTTGCCAACCTCATCGTCTCTCCTACTTTGGAAGATCAAATTCGTGAGGCACAACTGTTGGATACCATGGTGAAGAAGGTGAAACGTGGTATTGACAAGAGCATTTCCAAATACAAGTGCTATCGAGTTGATGACAGAGATACTCTTTTCTTCGAGGACCGGATCGTGGTCCCAAAGGGTGATCTTCGTAAAGTCATTATGAACGAAGCGCACAACTCTCTTCTGTCAATTCATCCTGGAAGTACGAAGATGTACCATGACCTCAAGCAGTCGTATTGGTGGACTCGAATGAAGCGAGAGATTTCTCAATTCGTGAATGAGTGTGATGTCTGCAGAAGGGTGAAAGCAGAACACCAACGACCAGCTGGTCTTCTCCAACCTCTTGCTATTCCAGACTGGAAGTTCGATCATATCGAAATGGACTTCGTGACTGGATTTCCTAAGTCTAAGCGTGGAAATGATGCTATCTTCGTC
Organism: Aegilops umbellulata; assembly: GCA_032464435.1. Lineage (NCBI taxonomy): Eukaryota > Viridiplantae > Streptophyta > Magnoliopsida > Poales > Poaceae > Aegilops > Aegilops umbellulata. Next base: position 195,079,976 of record CP136060.1, read on the forward strand.
GTCATCGACAAGCTCACCAAAGTGGCTCATTTTCTTCCTATCAAAGAGTCTATCACAGCAGCGCAGCTGGCAGAGCTCTACACCTCCAGAATTGTCTCCTTGCATGGCATTCCACAATTGATCTCTTCAGACCGTGGCAGCATCTTTACCTCCAAGTTCTGGGATTCTTTTCAGAAGGCCATGGGCACCAATATTCGCTTCAGCACAGCTTTCCACCCTCAAACTAGTGGACAAGTCGAGCGTGTCAACCAAATTCTTGAAGATATGCTCAGAGCTTGTGTTATCTCTTTCGGCATGAAGTGGGAGGATTGTCTTCCTTATGCTGAGTTTTCTTACAACAACATTTTTCAAGCCAGCTCGGGCAAAGCCCCATTCGAGATTCTCTATGGCAGAAAGTGCCGTACTCCTCTCAACTGGTCTGAAACCGGTGAACGCCAATTGCTCGGCAATGATTTGATCTCAGAGGCTGAGGCTATGTGCAAGGTGATTCGTGAGAACCTCAAAGCTGCGCAGTCGTGCCAGAAGAGCTATTACGATAGCAAACATCGTGATTTGGCATTCGAGATCGGAGACCATGTCTACCTCCGCGTCTCTCCAATGAAAGGAACTCGTCGCTTCGGTATCAAGGGGAAACTTGCCCCTAGATACGTGGGCCCTGTCAAGATCATCGGCAAACGAGGCGATCTCGCCTATCAACTTGAGCTTCCCTCCAACTTTGCAAATGTGCACGATGTCTTCCACGCGTCACAGCTTCGCAAGTGCATTAAGACGCCTGAGCGCACCATCAACTTCGAAGAGATTGATCTTCAAGAAGATTTGTCATATCATGAGCATCCCGTTGCTATTCTTGAAGAAACTGAGCGCAAGACACGCGACAAGTCAATCAAATTCCTGAAAGTGAAATGGTCACACCATTCAGACCGAGAAGCCACCTGGGAGCGTGAGGATCACCTACGTTCCGAGTATCCGGAGTTCTTTCAGTCCTAGATCTCGGGACGAGATCCTCTCGTAGTGGTGGAGTGTTGTAACGCCCCAGATGTAACTTGCCATATTTGTAATCCAACTCTTGCTATTTTCGGCATTGTGATATGATATTTCCTCCGTGGTTGGGTTTCTCGTCGTTTTGCATTTTGTTCATGTCATGCATTTCTTATCATGTCATCATGTGCATCGCATTAGCATACGTGTTCGTCTCATAAATCCGAGCATTTTCCCCGTTGTCCGTTTTGCTATCCGGCGCTCCTATGTTCCCCGACGTCCCCTTTAACATTTCTTCGTGAGCGGGTATTAAACTTTCTCAGAATGGACCGAGGTTTGTCAAGCGGCCTCGGTATAGCACCGGTAGACCGCCTGTCAAGTTTCGGGTCAATCGGAGGTCTTTTGGTACTCCAACGGTTAACCGGGTAACCGTGAAGGCCTCGTGTGTGTTGCAGCCCAAAACCCCTTCAAAACAGCCCAACAACCCATCTAAGTCACTCCCATGTCCACCGCCGTTCGATCAAGATCGCGTGGCCGAAAACCGCACTCCATTTGGAGCTTCCTAGCCCCCTCTACCTATAAATATGTCTCCCCCTCCGAAATCCCGGATCAATTCGCACCCTAACCCTAGTCCCCGCTCCCTCCGCGCGCCGGACATGTCCGGGCCGCGCCGGACACGTCCGCCGCCGCCGCCTCGCCCAACCGCCGGCCGCCACGTGGCCTGGGCCGGTCCCCACCTCGCGCCGGCGACCGTCGCCTCCGCCGCCCGTCGCTCCTCCGCGCCGACCCCGCCCGAGTCGCCGCCGAGCGCCGCCTTCCGCCGCCCGCGCCGCCTCCCGCGAGCTCGCCGCCCTCGCCGACGTCCTCCTCCGCGCCGACCCCGCCGGATCCCGCGCCGCCGTCGCCGGAATCCGCCGCGAGCCGCGCGCTCGCCGGAGCCCGATCCAGATCCACTGTTGCGGTTGACTTCTTCCCCCCTCGATTTTCTCTAAGTCCTCATATTTTCACATTATCATCACAAGTTCATCGCATCGTATCTCGGCATCCGTAGCTTCGTTTCATGCGTATCATATGTCAAATTGGTCGCCTCGAAGAGTACATCACTTCATTCCATTGCATCGTTTTCATTTGAGGTCATATTGATGCCCGAAATGCTGTTAGAAGAGGGCTATGTGATGTTAGTTTCTGGATCTTATCTGAACATGCACTTTTGTCATTTTTGCCATGATTGATGTGTACCTCCTATGAAGTTGAGTACTACATGAGTTTTGTAATATGGCATGTTAGCTTTCCAAAGAATTATGCCATGTATTTTTTTGATCTTTTTGGTGACTAGCACAAGCATGCAAACTAGGGTACTTGATGTTGCTGATTTCAGAGACTTAGTCATTTCACTAAGTCCCTGCCTGCTGTTATTTTCATGCCATGTGTTCATGTTGTTTCCGAGAGATCTATGCACATTTTGAGCATGACCAGTAATACTGTTTTGAGCATATGGATTTTCTCTATCCATACATGCATTTTTTTGTAATTATGGAATGCCATAGCTTGAGTCAATCGAGCTCTACTTTTGCTATAAAATGTTGCTGGCAGATTGTTTACATGTTATTCGATTTTGCCATGCTTGGTGTAGTTGATCATTGCATGCTATGATGTTGTTCTTGCCATGTCTAGTTTCTATGCCATGTCTTCTTGATGGATGCATGCTTAGTTTATCATGCAGTGCTCTTAAGTGAGTGCATCAAGCTCGTAAACATGCCTACCCGTTATCTGTTTTTGACATGTCCAGTTTTCTGCTAAGTCTGAAACCTGTAACGAAATTTGCTTTTTTGACATGGGTGTTATCATATTTTCCGATACTTTTTGGCTTATGGTCAGTAAGGGATTTTTGTCAAGTGCTTTGAGTAGATTCATTCCGTGCCTTACTTTGCTATGTCCTGTTCCTGTAGCATGCTGTACCATTGCTCTAAACATGTCATCCTGATGTTAATTTCTGGCATGTTGTTATTTTCGCTAAGTCTGTGAACCTGTTATCTTTTGCACTTTGGCCATGCTTGTTTGAACCTGTTGTGGTGTGGTTTAGCCGTAGCTCAGTGTTCATCTTTCGTCAAGCATCTTGAGTATATTACTGTCATATGCTTTGTTGATATGTTTGGGTGCAGTACCTTAATTTCTTGTTGCTTGCTAAGAAGCATCATGCTGTTAATGGCAGATTATTGTCATTCTTGTATTGCTCGTCATTTGCAAACCGTGCATCCGATTCCGGTGATCTTTATATCGATTTCAACCGAAATCACCTCATCTATCCAGTGGCATACTTGGTTAGCCAAGATTATGCCTTGTTCACCCTTGTCCTTCCGGAGCACGCATATGCATTGCATATCACATCTCGCATATCATGTCATGTTTTGCATCATGTTGCTTGCGCATTGCATCGTGATTGATATTTGTCCCCTTTGTTTGTGTTCTTGTTGTGGGTAGAGCCGGGAGGCGAGTACGAGAACGAGGAACCTGTTGAGAACGCTTTCGAGGACCAAGCTTTCGACAACTCTGAGAACCTTGCAGGCAAGATGACCGTACCCTCGAAATCACTTCTATCTTTGCTTGCTAGATGCTCGCTCTTTTGTTATGCCTATACTGCGATACCTACCACTTGCTATATCAGGCCACCCATATTGCCATGTCAGCCTCTAACCATCCATGTCCTAGCAAACCGTTGTTTGGCTATGTTATCGCTTTGCTCAGCCCCTCTTTTAGCGTTGCTAGTTGCAGGTGAAGATGAAGTTTGTTCCTTGTTGGAACAGGGACTTGTTGTTCCTTGTTGGAACATGGTTACTTGTTGGGATATCACAATACCTCTTATTTAATTAATGCATCTATATACTTGGTAAAGGGTGGAAGGCTCAGCCGTATGCCTGGTGTTTTGTTCCACTCTTGCCACCCTAGTTTCCGTCATACCGGTGTTATGTTCCCGGATTTTGCGTTCCTTACACGGTTGGGTGATTTATGGGACCCCCTTGACAGTTCGCTTTGAATAAGACTCTTCCGGCAAGGCCCAACTTTGGTTCTACTATTTGCCTACCACCTACCACTTTTCTCTTGGGTTTTCGCGAGCCCGAGGGTCATCTTTATTTTAGCCCCCCCGGACCAGTGCTCCTCTGGGTGCTGGCCCGAAACGAGCAGACTGTGGGGCCCCCTCGGGGAAACTCGAGGCTTGGTTTTACTCGTAGGATGTCTCATCCGGATGTGCCCTAAGACCGAGATATGTGCAGCTCCTATCAGGATTTGTCGGCACAATCGGGCGGCTTTGCTGGATTTGTTTCATTACTGCCGAGATGTCTTGTAGTCCGGGATTCCGAGACTGATCGGGTCTTCCCGGTAGAAGGAATATCCTTCGTTGACCGTGAGAGCTTATAATGGGCTAAGTTGGGACACCCCTGCAGGGTATTATCTTTCGAAAGCCGTGCCCGCGGTTATGAGGCAGATGGGAATTTGTTAATGTCCGGTTGTAGAAAACCCGAAGTTGACCTTAACTAAAACACATCAACCACGTGTGTAACCGTGATGGTCTCTTCTCGGCGGGGTCCGAGAAGTGAACACGGTGTTGGAGTTATGTTTGACGTAGGTTGTTCTAGGATCACTTCTTGATCACTTCTAGTTTCACGACCGTGCTTCGCCTTCTCTTCTCGCTCTCTTTTGCGTTGTAGCCACCATATATGCTAGTCGCTTGCTGCAGCTCCACCTCACTATCCTTTCCTACCTATAAGCTTAAATAGTCTTGATCTCGCGGGTGTGAGATTGCTGAGTCCCCGTGACTCACAGATTCTACCACAACAGTTGCAGGTACCAACGATGCCAGTGCAGATGACGCGGCCGAGCTCACTTGGGAGTTCGATGAGGAACGTGGCCGTTACTATGTTTCTTTTCCAGATGATCAGTAGTGGAGCCCAGTTGGGGTGATCCGGGGATCTATGTAGCATTTGGGGTAGTCTTCTTTCTTTTGGTACCGTAGTCGGACCTTGAGTGTAATTTGGATGATGAATGTTTATTTATGTATTGTGTGAAGTGGCGACTGTAAGCCAACTATGTATCTCTTTCCCTTATGTATTACATGGGTTGTGTGAAGATTACCTCACTTGCGACATTGCTTTCAATGCGGTTATGCCTCTAAGTCGTGCCTCGACACGTGGGAGCTATAGCCGCATCGAGGGCGTTACATTTGTGCTCTGGATCGGGATATCATGCAATTAATTAACTGTGAATTAGGATGCCCTGCTTACGGCGTAGAGGATGGTGAAGATTTCGGGGCCGGAGTGGAAAACCCACGCGCTGGCGTCCCTCTCGAAGAAGGCGGCAATGACGAGGAACTGGATGACACCGAAGAAGCAGGTGGAGGTGACTGACAACCTCGCGGGGTACTTCTTGAGCACCGGTGCCTGCAGCACCAGCCATCCGGACCACGACAGGCAGTGCCCGATCTGGTACACGCATCCCAGCGTCCAGTTCTTCCCCTCCCCAGCCACCGCTGCCAGAAACGGCACCTGCAACGACTTGTCATCGCTGGCGCCGACAGGGCCGAAGATGGTTGGGTGCTTGTACATCGTGATCACCGATGCGCACGCCACGCACGCCAGCGTGCCCAGTGCCCACCACCTTGGCCACGCCGTCGCGCCGGTCGAGCCGCACCTTCTCGATCCGGAGCGCAGTGGCCATGGCGAAGGTGATGGCCGGCATGGAGTTCTGGATGACGGAGGCGAACGTCGGCGACGTGTTGTCCAGACCCAGCAGGTAGAAGCCCTGGTTGGCGGTGATGCCGCAGAGTGCGAGGAAGAAGAACCGGATGACGAAGTTGAGGGTGAGCTTGGGCCGGTCCTTCTCGAGGAAGTAGGCGAATGGGACGAGGAGGATGATCACGATGATGTTGCGGTACACGGGGAAGACGAGCTTGCTGATGCCCATGTTGAGCGCCAAACGAGACACCACGTGGAAGCCGGCGTACCCGAACTGCAGCGCCAGCATCGCCACGTGGAGCTGTGCCTTCTCCGGCATCCCGCACACCCGACGAGCATCCGCCGCGTCCGCCATGGCTGCCCTGCTTTCCCCTCTCTCTCTCTCTCTCTCTCTCGGAAGGTGAAGTGGAAGGCCTGGGCCAGGGATGAGGCGAATGAGGAGCGCTACTCCACTCGGACAGTATAGGTCTGGCAGTGAAGTGAGCAAGGGTGGGAGAGGAACTTTATGCATAGGCCATCTGTATCGGTCGGCCGATATGTACTACCTTGCCTCCAAAAAAATGAAATGTACTACCTCCCATGGAAATACGCGCACACTTTAGCAAAGCTATAGCTTTGTGCGTGCTGCAAAGTTGAACCACTCGAGTTCTTCACTGGCCAGCAAGTACTCCCTCCGTTCCTAAATATAAGTCTTTCTAGACATTTCAAATGCACTACAACATATGGATGTATGTAGACATATTTTAGAGTGTAGATTCACTCATTTTGCTCCGTATGTAGTCAGTTGTTGGAATCTCTAGAAAGACTTATATTTAGGAACAGAGGGAGTACTTGCTGAACATCAAATGCTGCTGGCCTTTTTCTTTGGCGGGAAAACCACTGCTGGGTTTGTTCAGCAGAGCTTTCGCGGCTATGTTTCTTGAACCGGAGGAACCAAGCAAGACTTTTTTTGCGGGGTCAATTGCATAACTTTTAACTCCGCCTATGTTGTTTCAACACAACCGGTTCCAAGTCCGGGTAAAGGAAGAGGGTTGTGATAAGCTTGGTGAGCCAACGTAAAAACTCAGCCATTCTTATGGAGATGAAACCCAAAAGATTTTTGTTGGGGCGTAACCCTCTCAGCGACGTGCCACATCGGAACCCGGGTGTGATGGAAAATGAGCAAGGGTCGGGCCGTCACCCCCCAGGTGGCGCCCCGTATCTTGATCCGGAGGTGGCAAGTGAGCGAGGATCAGGTCGTCGCATCCTTAGTGGCGCGCTATATCGGTGCCCGGATGTAGTGGAAAATGAGCAAGGGTATTTGCATTTGACTCGACGAGTGCGAAGGGTAAGGAAGCTAGCTGAGCCTAGGAGGATCCGCTTAGGTAGCTGGAACGTAGGGTCTCTGACAGGAAAGCTTCGGGAGCTAGTTGATGCAGCGGTGAGGAAAGGTGTTGATATCCTTTGTGTCCAAGAAACCAAATGGAGAGGACAGAAGGCGAAGGAGGTGGAGGATACCAGCTTCAAGCTGTGGTACATGGGGATGGCTGCAAACAGAAATGGCGTAGGCATCTTGATCAACAAGAGCCTCAAATATGGAGTGGTAGACATCAAGAGATGTGGGGACCGGATTATCCTGGTCAAGCTGGTAGTTGAGGACTTGGTTCTCAATGTTATCAGCGCGTATGCCCTGCAAGTAAGCCACAATGAGAACACCAAGAGGGAGTTCTGGGAAGGCCTGGAAGACATGGTTTTGGTGAGAAGCTCTTCATAGGAGGAGACCTCAATGGCCACGTGGGTACATCTAACACAAGTTTTGAAGGGGCGCATGGGGGCTTTGGCTATGGCATCAGGAATCAAGAAGGAGAAGATGTCTTAAGCTTTTCTCTATCCTACAACATGATTATAGCTAGCACCCTCTTTAGAAAGAGAGAATCACATCTGATGACTTTTAGTAGTGGCCAACACTCTAGTAGAATTGATTTCATCCTCTCGAGAAGAGAAGATAGGCGTGTAACGCCCGGATAATTAGGCTACAGTAAAACTCTCCTAATGGTGCCAAGTCGTCTTCGATTACTGTTGCTAACTTCTGTTAGTTCAAACCGTTTTAAAATTCAAATTCAAATTAATGTCAAAACGAAAAAAGTTTTCAAATTATTAAACAAAAATGTTCGGTGTGTGACAAATATTGCTATGGTAATTATTTTGAAGAAAACATAATTTTACAAAATACCTAAATGCCCTAAACTAAACAAAACAGAATAGAAAATAAATAAAAGAAAGAAAATGCAAAAGGGAAAACAAACAGAAGAAAAAAAGGAAAAAGAGAGAAAGGCCCCCACTGGGTTTCGGCCCAGCAGGCTGGCCCATTCGGCCACCGGCCCAACCGGCCACCACCCCCGCCTCCCTTATCCCCCACGACCAAACCCTAACCCACCCCGTCGCCCCACTCCCCCCACGACGCCACCTCTCCCCCTCCCGATCCAGATTGGATCGGGATCGACCCACCCCGCCTCCCTGACGACCACGCCGCCCCTCACCGTTGGACGCCGCCGCCCGAAGCCCGCGCCACCTCGCCGGCCTGCCTCCTCCTCCTCCTCATCGGCCTGCCTCCTCCTCCTCCTCGCCGGCCTGCACCGCGTCGCCGTCGTCCCCGACCTCCACCTCGCCCCCCCCGTTGCCCCGTCCCTACAATTCCCGGTGAGGCCACGACCTCCGCCCTCCTCCTTCCCCTGTCCCCGCGCCGTCCGCGCCTCCCTCGGTGCGCCACCGTGCGCACACACGCCCGCTGCTGCCTGCACCGCCGCGCTTCGGCGCGCCAGATGTGTGCACCCCGCACCGGGCCGCGCCCTGGCCGCGCGCCGCTTCGCCTGGCCGCGCCCGTCGCCCCGCCTCGACGTGCCGCATCAGCAACACTTGCTGCTAAATCTAGATATTCGCCCACAGAACTCCACATCCGGTCCAAAGGAGCATATTTAGGATCTCCGAACTTCATCCGCAGCATAAAGGGCTTCCCAGCCGCAATATCTCCGGCTTGACGTAGCTCCTCCCTCATCGCTCTCATTTTAGAACGAGTATCCTTGGCCGCCGTCGTGGCCTTCTTCAGGTCTGTCCGCTTCGCTTGGTCTTCCTTTTCAAGAAGCCTGCAACGGTCAGCAGCATTTTTCAACTTCACAACCATCTCGGCCATCTCGTCCTTGCTTCGTCAGTGAGCAGCCTGTTCGGCTTTTAGCTCCTCAACCGCCTTTAGGGCAGCCGCATCGCTTTTTCTGGCTTGTTCTTTGACTCGGGCAAGCTCTGCCCGAAGGTTCTCCATCACTGCAGCTCCATCTGCATTAAGCACACACGTTATAAGATACTGGCATCACGCTCCTCTTACCAGGTGTCTCCGGAGAAATTACATACCTTGTGCCTCGTCAAACCGCTTGTTGACAAGCACGATGTCGGCATCTGCCACGTCAAGTTGCCGCTTTAACTCATCAAATTCATCAGTCCGACTGGCCACCGGACACTTCGCCACCTACATATGAAGGCGGCAAACTTATACCTGGGACTATGATTCTCTGCGTGCCGTCGTCTTCGACAACACTCACAGTCTCAGGGGCTATTATCTACACAGGGCGCATCTTAAAATATGCGGTACTGTCAAAAGGTACATCATTTCACGTACCTCAAAACCTGTTAGTAAACTCCTGACATCTTCATGCAACCCGCTCTCTGCGGAGGAAATCCTTTCGATTACCGTATCCATCAACGCACGATGCTCTTCTGAGATAGACGCCTGCCCTAGCAGATCCTTCAGTACCTCTGACCGTGCACCAGACGGTGCCAGACTACTTCGATGACTTTTTTCAAAAGCCAGACACTGAGGGCTTTGGGTGGCCATATGACTACCTTCTGGCCTTGCCGGATCAGGAGAAACCCTCCGCGACGACACCTCGGGGTCGCCCGCCTCATGAGGCAGTATGGCAGGGAGAGGCGTTCCGCTCTCCATCATCTCTGGAAGAAGATCCCCCGAAGACGAGCTCTGCTGAGAGGGGCTAAGATCCGAACTGCAAGATAAATGCTTTGGTTACTTTCCTCAGAAGTAAAGCAAGGATTTCTCTCATTATTAAACACCCTTTTACTTACAGCTCGGTGGAGGGCTGATCCCCTTAAGGGTATAGTACGGCCAGGGTATCCCCCGGTGCAGGACCCCCTGGCGAAGATTTCTTCCCCCGCTTCGAGACCATTGTCTCCGGGTCTTCAGAGGCGGTCCTCTTCTTCCCCCGAGGAAAGGAAATTTCGATTCCTCCCTTCCGGACAACCTCCTCTACGGAGGCAGTAGCTTCCTTGTTCCCCCCTTAATCTTCTTCCGAAGGCACGATCTCCAGCATCCGGGTTAACACAAGATCTGGCGAGGTCTCAGGAAGAGGGGCCGGACACCTGATCAACTTTGCCTTCGCTATCCACTCCTGGTTCAAGAACAAATCTTTTAAGGGCGATGTTGCGATAAATAAACGAATGGCGTGTTCGGACACAGGGCTACTTACTTGGGTATCCGGACGATTGCAGCTCAGGCCTGCGTCCTCAATAGGGTCCGGACACATCATTTGTGGTCCGAAGAAAAATTTGTACATCTCCGCCGGCGTCATGCCAAGGAAATGTTGAATAGCTCGCTGTCCCTCCGGATTGAACTCGCACAGGCGGAGGGGACGACGTTTGCAGGGCAGAACTCGGCGAATTAACATGACCTGCGTCACCATGACTAGACTGACATCTCTCTCTAGGAGATCTCGGATGCGGCTCTGCAATATGGGCACACCCTTTACTGGCCCCCAGTCTAGCCCCTTGTTGACCCATGATGTTAGTCGTGGCGGGGGACCCGAGCGAAAAGCAGGCAGAGCCACCCACTTGGTACCCCTGGGAGCTGTGACATAAAACCAATCTTGTTGCCATAAGCCAGACTCTTCTTGGAAAGAGCCCTCGGGCCATAAGGCGTTAGCATTTTTGCTTATTACAGCACCTCCGCACTCCACGGGCCGTCCCTCAATCATCTTCGGCTCCACTTTGAAGGTCTTGAGCAACAGTCCGAAGCGAGGGGTGATACGGAGGAAGGCTTCACACACGACGATGAACGATGAGATGTGGAGGATAGACTCCGGAGCTAAGTCGTGGAAGTCCATCCCATAATAGAACATGAGCCCCCTCACGAAGGGATCTAGCGCGAAGCCTAGCCCTCGGAGGAAGTGAGATACGAACACGACGCTCTCACCAGGCTTAGGAGTGGGAATAACCCGCCCTTGAGCAGGCAGCCTATGCGGGATTTCACCGGTCAAGTACCTGGCCTCCCTTAGCTTTATAACGTCTTCCTCCGTGATGGAGGAAGGCATCCATCGGCCTTGAAGGTTGGATCCGGACATCATCGAAGGTCCGAAGCGCCTAAATCTGAAGCTTCGGGTGCTGGAACTCGAGGCGGGAGGCGTATTCGATTGAGATCGAAAGAAAAGAGTAAGGCCTTGGTCTCTTTATGAAGAGGTTGAATACCAAGATCCCTCCCCGTGACCGTTTGGGACTTACCTTCAGTCGACGGGACATACCAACGGGCACGATAGGGTTACCCACGTTCGTGTTGATGAGAATCCCGTAAATAAAGGGGACACGGTCTCTGCTTCGACAAGACGTGCCAAGGAAATCGCCTCGCGAAACGCGCTGAGGTGGGGGGTGAAAAAACAAATCGAATAAAGGCTTGGCTGTGGTGTTATATCACGCTGCGGAATACGTTAGCAGATTAGATTTGTGGAAATATAATTCTCTCCACGGTGGTATGTGGAACTTGTTTTGCAGAGCCGGACACGATCCTCGTGTTCAAAATCTTCTATGAAGTATTCGGAGGAGGAACCCGCCTTGCAATGCCGAAGACAATCTGCGCACCGGACTCATCGTCATTGAAGCCTGGTTCAGGGGCTACTGAGGGAGTCCTCGATTAGGGGGTATCCGAACAGCCGGACTATAACCTTTAGCCGGACTGTTGGACTATAAAGATACAAGATTGAAGACTTCGTCCCATGTCCGGATGGGACTTCCCTTGGCGTGGAAGGCAAGCTTGGTAGTACGGATATGTAGATCTCCTTCCTTGTAACCGACTCTGTGTAACCCTAGCCCCCTCCGGTGTCTATATAAACCGAAGGGTTTAGTCCGTAGAAAAGACAACAATCATACCATAGGCTAGCTTCTAGGGTTTAGCCTCTCTGATCTCGTGGTAGATCAACTCTTGTACTACCCATATCATCAATATTAATCAAGCAGGAGTAGGGTTTTACCTCCATCGAGAGGGCCCGAACCTGGGTAAAAACATCGTGTCCCTTGTCTCCTGTTACCATCCGCCTAGACGCACAGTTCGGGACCCCCTACCCGAGATCTGCCGGTTTTGACACCGACACTCATCTTCGGGACCATCCTCGCAGAAGCGTAAGATATGGATTCCCAACAACATGCACCAGCCAACTGCACCTGCCCCAAGGCAGACCTATGCTGCACCTCGTCTGCCTCCTCCACCATCTAGGCAGCCAAGGCTTCCAGCACCGCCACCCCAAGCTCCTGTTCCCACTCCCAATAATGGGTTGTGCTTCAGGTGTGGACAACCAGGGCACCGTGCTAGGGAATGCAACCAGAACTAGAATCAACTGGCCCTTCCAGCAACTGGCCGTGGAAGCAACCAGCCCCGCAGCAACAATGCCAAGTCTTATGGTCGAGTTCATGCCAACCACGTTGATCTGAATGAAGCTCAAGACCAGCCTGCTACTGTGATGGGTACACTCCTCGTAAATTCAGTACCTGCATATGTTTTATTCGATTCAGGAGCATCGCATTCATTCATGTCAGAAGATTTTGCATACAAGCACGACGTTAAATGTGAGGAGATGAACACTTCGGTAGTGGTAAAAACCCCCGTGGGACAATGTCAAACCTCCATGGTTGGCGTCGACGTCCCCGTGGAAATCGAATGGCTGGAATTCTATGCCTCGCCCATTATCCTGAAGTCGTCTAACATTGACCTAATTTTGGGGATGGATTGGTTGAAAGCGCATACTGCTTCTATAGTTTGCGCCACTAAGACCGTCCATCTGCTACACCCTTCAGATGAAATAGTTACATACCAAGCTCACCTGGTGCAAAATCCCGAGGCACGGCTTTATGCATTGAATGCATTGAATGTGGCACCACTCGAGGGCATTGAAAACATTCCCGTCATGCGTGACTTACTTGACGTCTTTCCTGAAGAACTTCCAGGGATTCCCCCTGCTAGAGCTGTCGAATTCTTCATCGACTTGAAACCAGGCACCACTCCTATAGCCAAGCGACCCTACAAGATGCCGCCGCATGAACTCCTTGAGCTTAAGGAGGAAATCGACAAATCTCTTCGAAGTCGTTTCATTCACCCAAGTTGCTCGCCTTGGGGAGCAACTTCTCTCTTTGTCAAGAAGAAGGATGGGACAAACCGGTTAGTCCAAGACTACCGTCCTATTAACCAAGCTACCATTCAGAATAAGTATCCTCTTCCTCGGATCAGTGATCTGTATGATCAACTGGCTAGTTCATCAGTGTTCTATAAACTTGACTTGAGGTTGGGGTACCACCAGATCCGTGTTCGTGAAGAGGATATCCCAAAGACCGCCTTCGTGACTCGATATGGTTCATACGAGTACACGTTCATGTCATTCGGCTTAACCAATGCTCTAGCCACCTTCTCTCGCCTAATGAACTATATATTCAAGGATTACCTCGACAAGTTCGTCATGGTTTATCTGGATGATATCCTGGTATTTTCCAAGAACAAAGAAGAGCATGCTGAACATCTTCGTCTTGTGCTGGCAAGCTACGAGAGCATCAGCTATACGCCAAGTTCTCCAAATGTGAATTCTGGCTTCCCGAAGTAACCTATCTTGGGCATGTCATCTCTAAGGATGGTATTGCCGTTAACCCTGAACGAGTCCAGGCTATTCTTGATTGGACTCCTCTGAAGAATGTCAAGCAAGTCAGAAGTTTTCTCGGTCTCGCCAGCTATTGTCGTCGATTCGTCGAGAACTTCTCCAAGATTGCCAGGCCTCTGACTAACCTGTTGCATAAGGGCGTCAAGTTCCAATGGACAGACAAATGTCAGGAAAGCTTCCAGGCACTCAAGGACAAGTTGACTTCTGCCCCAGTGCTAGCTCCACCTGATACTAAGAAGGACTTCGTCATTTACTGCGACGCTTCCCGTCAAGGATTAGGCTGTGTCCTAATGCAAGAGCGCAAAGTGATTGCCTATGCCTCTCGTCAACTGCGCCCTCACGAAGAGAACTACCCAGTTCACGACCTCGAGCTTGCTGCTATCATCCATGCACTGAAGCAGTGGCGACATTACCTTCTCGGTAATCGTTGTGATATCTTCACTGACCACCAAAGTCTGACGTATCTGTTTACTCAGCCAGACCTGAACCTCGGTCAGTAGAGATGGATGGAGACTGTAGCAGACTTTGACTTGGGTATTTCCTATACACCAGGCAAGGCTAATGTAATGGCAGATGCCTTGATCCGCAAGTCTTACTGCAACCACCTCCAGGTTCATAAAGTTCAGCCCTCGCTTGTTGAAGAATTCAGAAAGCTGAACCTCCATATTTTTCCGCCGGGTGCACTCGCTCCCCCTCCTAAGGAGTTTCGCAAGATGAACCTCCATGTTTTTCCCAAAGGTTCTCTCAATACGCTGGTTGCTAAACCAGATCTTGTGGACACCATCAAATGGATACATAAATGTGATGATGAAGTGGAGAGGATTGAACGTATCTCGCAGAAGGAAAGCCCTCATTCTTCACTGTTGATGACGCTGGCACCTTGTTCTTCAAAGGTCGCCTAGTGGTTCCGAGTAAGGAGAAAAACCTGGATATGACTCATAAAGTTATGAAAGAAGCTCATGATACGCCTCTATGCATCCATCCTGGTAGTACAAAGATGTACCAGGACATTCGTCAAAGATTCTGTGGTCTAACATGAAGCAAGACATTGCTCGTTATGTTGCCGAGTGTGACGTTTGCCGTCGTATCAAAGCATAACATCAAAGGCCTGCTGGAAATCTACAACCTATCTCTATTCCTGAATGGAAATGGGACCATGTTGAAATGGACTTCGTCACTGGATTTCCCAAATCGCTGAAAGGTAATGATGATATTCTTGTCGTCATTGACCGGCTTTCTAAAGTTGCACATTTTCTGGCGGTCAAAGAAACGATCACTGCTAGTCAGCTTGCAACTCTCTACATGTCCAAAATTGTTTCACTTCACAGTATTCCATTGGTTATCAGTTCGGACCGTGGCAGCTTATTCACTTCAAGATTCTGGGCAAGTTTCCAAGAAGCTATGGGGACTCACTTATCTTTCAGTACTGCGTTTCATCCACAGTCACAAGGGCAAGTTGAACGGGCCAACCAAGTTCTCGAAGACATGCTTCGAGCTTGTGTTATTTCCTCCGGCAAGAAATGGGAGGAATCTCTCCTGTATGCTGAGTTCTCTTATAATAATAGCTATCAAGCTAGTATGAAGATGGCCCCCTTCGAAGTGTTATATGGACAAAAGTGTCGAACCCCTCTGAACTGGTCAGAAACTGGGGAACGTCCACTCTTTGGTCCGGATATTATCAAACATGCCGAAGAACAAGTCCGCATTATTCGCGAGAATCTCAAGACTGCTCAGCCAGGCCAAAAGAGTAATTATGACCGTCATCATAAAGACATGGTCTATCAACCTGGCGAAAAGGCCTATCTTCGAGTTACACCAATGAAGGGTGCTCACCGCTTCGGGATCAAGGGAAAGCTAGCTCCTCGCTATATTGGTCCTTTCACTATTCTTGAGAGGCATGGAAAAGTGGCATATCAACTGGAGCTTCCGTCAAACCTTTCTCAGGTTCATGATGTGTTCCACGTGTCACAACTCCGACGCTGCTTCAAGGACCCAATCCGAGCAGTGGATCATGAAGTGCTCGAATTGCAACAGAACCTCTCCTATAAAGAGCATCCGGTCCGCATTCTCAACCAAGCTGAACGCCGCACACGTCAGAAGGTGATCAAGTTCCTCAAAGTCCAGTGGTTGCACCATTCTGAAGATGAAGCCACCTCGGAACGCGAGGATCGCCTACGTGATGAATACCCCGCACTGTTTCCTTCTACCTCCTAAATCTCGGGACGAGATTTCTTGTAGTGGAGGAGATTTGTAACGCCCGGATAATTAGGCTACAGTAAAACTCTCCTAATGGTGCCAAGTCGTGTTCGATTACTGTTGCTAAACTTCCGTTAGTTCAAACCGTTTCAAAATTCAAATTCAAATTAATGTCAAAACGACAAAAGTTTTCAAATTATTAAACAAAAATGTTCGGTGTGTGACAAATATTGCTATGGTAATTATTTTGAAGAAAACATAATTTTACAAAATACCTAAATGCCCTAAACTAAATAAAATAGAATAGAAAATAAAGAAAAGAAAGAAGATGCAAAAGGGAAAACAAACAAAAGAAAAAAATGAAAAAGAGAGAAAGGCCCCCACTGGGTTTCGGCCCAGCAGGGTGGCCCATTCGGCCACCGGCCCAACCGGCCACCACCCCCGCCTCCCTTATCCCCCCACGACCAAACCCTAACCCACCCCGTCGCCCCTGTTCCCCCCCACAACGCCACCTCTCCCCCTCCCGATCAAGATTGGATCGGGATTGACCCACCCTGCCTCCCTGACGACCGCGCCGCCCCTCGCCGTTGGACGCCGCCGCCCGGA
Organism: Aegilops umbellulata; assembly: GCA_032464435.1. Taxonomy (NCBI): domain Eukaryota; kingdom Viridiplantae; phylum Streptophyta; class Magnoliopsida; order Poales; family Poaceae; genus Aegilops; species Aegilops umbellulata. Next base: position 195,096,438 of record CP136060.1, read on the forward strand.
GCCCGCGCCACCTCGCCGGCCTGCCTCCTCCTCCTCGCCGGCCTGCACCGCGTCGCCGTCGTCCCCGACCTCCACCTCGCCCCCCGTTGCCCCGTTGTCGGTGTCAAAACCGGCGGATCTCGGGTAGGGGGTCCCGAACTGTGCGTCAAGGCCGGATGGTAACAGGAGACAAGGGACACGATGTTTTTACCTAGGTTCGGACCCTCTCGATGGAGGTAATACCCTACTCCTGCTTGATTAATATTGATGATATGGGTAGTACAAGAGTAGATCTACCACGAGATCAAGGAGGCCAAACCCTAGAAGCTAGCCTATGGTATGATTGTTGTGTATGGAGTTGATTGTCCTACGGACTACAACCCTCCGGTTTATATAGACACCGGATAGGGTTAGGGTTACATGGAGTCGGTTACGATTGGTAGGAGATCTTGAATATCCGTATCGCCAAGCTTGCCTTCCACGCCAAGGAAAGTTCCATCCAGACACGGGACGAAGTCTTCAATCTTGTATCTTCATAGTCCAGGAGTCCGGCGAAGGTATAGTCCGGCTACCCGAACACCCCCTAATCCAGGACTCCCTCAGTAGCCCCTGAACCAGGCTTCAATGACGACGAGTCCGACGTGCAGATTGTCTTCGGCATTGCAAGGCGGGTTCCTCCTCCAAGTCCTTCATAGAAGATTGTAAATACTAAGGATAGTGTCCGGATCTGCAAAATAATTTTCCACATATTGCCATAGAGAGAATAATATTAACACAAATCAAATCTGCTGACGCCTTCCGTAGTGCGTCATCACACTATGGCCAAGTCCTTCACGAATCGTTTTTACTTTTCCACCTCAGCACGTTTTGCGAGACGGTTTCCTTGGCACATCTTGTCAAAGCAGAGATCGTGTGCCCTTTTTACGGGATTCTCATCAATACGGACGTGGGTAACCCAACCGTGCCATTTACCATGGCGCTTGGGAGGCAAGCGAGTTTTATTAGGCAGGTGGGGACGCATAACCGCATCCGCCCATATAAGGGGATAAGGATCCACCTTTTTTACCTACGCCTTCTTCCTCCTTTGCCTATCCATCTCCTACGCACTCAAGCTCCAGCGCCCAAGCCCGTTCTTCCCACCTCAACCTTCTCCAGCAATGTCCGGAGCGGGAGGCAAGTGGATGGTCTCCTCCGTTACGGAGGTCCAAGTGAAAAAGTTAAGGAAGGCCGGATACCTGTCCAACGACATCCCGCACCGGCTTCTCGAGGAGGGGCAGCTTCTCCCCACCCCAAGGCCCCATGAGAGGGTAGTGTTCCTTCCCCACTTCCTCCGCGGACCGGGTTTTCCACTCCACCCATTCGTCCGGGACTCATGTTCTACTACGACCTGGATTTCCACGATCTGGCCCCGAACTTCATCCTCAACATATCGGCGTTTATCGTCGTGTGTGAGGCCTTCCTCCGCGTCCGCCCCCATTTCGGCCTCTGGCTCAAGACCTTCAACGTCAAGCCCAAGGTGGTGCGCGGCAGCTAGGCGGAGTGCGGAGGCGCCATGGCGGGCAAGATGGCCAACGTCCTATGGTTCGAGGGCTCCTTCATGGAGACCCTAAAGGGGTGGCAAGCCGGGTGGTTTTACATCACCGAGCCACGCGATCCGAAATGGATCGCAGCCCCCGAGTTCCAATGCGGACCCCCCACGCGGCTTATGTCCTGGAAAGAGACGGGCCTGTCGTGGGGCGACGAGAAAGAGGTGACCGGACTGCAAACATGCATCCAATCCCTGGTGAACAAACCGATCAGGCTTGTCAACGTGGTCCAGGTTATCCTCGTCCGCCGGATCCTCCCGTGTCAACAACGGGACTTTACTTTGTGGGAGTTCAACCCGACGCAGCACCAAACCCTCTACAGGCTCTTCGACACGACGTATGAAGACGTCTGGAAGGTGCTAACCAAAGGCGCCGAGGCTCCCTCATCCGCCTCCGAAGACCGCGGATACAGCTCGCAGCGTCACGCTGGCGAGGTAAGCCATTTCTACCCTTCACGGGACGTTTAAGCTCTTTTTCATAGTTTGACTCTATGCGGGATCTAAACTCCTTTACCTTTGACAGGCTTGGCAGGCGATATCCGGACCGATTAACTGTCCGACTCCCTTGCCCGAAGACCCAGCCCCTGCTCTCTTAGAGAAGCTGCTGGCTCCGGCGCCCTATGTGGTGCCGGAGAAGAAGGCCAAGAAGAAGAAGGCCACGGGGACTCGAAAGAGTGCCCGCAATGTGGCGGTGTCGGACTCGTCATCTGACGAGTCCGAGACGCTCTCCCCTCGTGAGAACGAGGAGGAGGAAGAAGAAACCTCTCCCCCTCCAGCGGGGGGAGGAGAAAAAGGGAAGGCCGCCCCAACGGGGGAGGCCGAGGGGTCTAGGAAAAGGAAGACCCCTCCGCCGGACTACTCCCCTCACGCCGAAGAGGACGAAGAGGAGTGGCCGAACAGGGCCAAGCGTCCGGCGAAATCGTAAGTATTCAGATACCAGAGTGACTCATGATATTCCTAGCTCGTTCAACTTTCCATAATGCCGAACATAATTGTGCAGCCCGCCCCAGGCCGAACTCGACGATTCGTCGAGCGGCTCCCTGGATTCATCGGACGTGAACTCAGTTCCGCCCGCTGTCTCCCCCCGCACTGCAGACGACGCCGAAGTGGCATCGCAACGAGCTCCGGGGCAGGAGGAGGTGGTCCTGGAGGAGCCGAAAGGCGATCTCCCGGACCACAAGAATAAAGGGGACAAGACCCCCCAGGGCTCCGAGTCCGGCTTTGTGCCGGACGCCGCTGTCGGATTTCGGGTTCCGGCAGACCCTTGAGGTTCGAACTCCGGGGTGCGCGCGGATACTTCGCCCCCTACCTCTCGGTCTCGCAAAGATCTAAACTACAGAAAGAACAGCACAAGAGACACAAGGTTTATACTAGTTCGGGCCACCATTGTGGTGTAATACCCTACTCTAGTTTGTGGTGGGTGGATTGCCTCTTGGGCTGATGATGATGAACAATACAAGGAAGAACAGCCTTGCGAGGGTCTGCTCTTAGCAAGGACGATGAACTGCTAGGAGGAGTTCAGCCGCCCTTCTCTCTCTCTCTCTCTCTCTCTTTGTTGCCTGAGTCTTTCTAACTGGTTACCTGATGATCCGATCCCCTTACCCTGGGTGTCGGGGATATACCCCGCGGCGTAAACCGGCCGGAAGTTAACCCGGCCGGACTTGACGGTTTATCTGAAGACCCGCCCTGACCTTGACGGTTTACAAGCAGCCCGCTTGGTCGTTATGACTTACTGATAACCCGGCGGGCGGATTAGACGGATGACAAGGCCCAAGGCCCAGAAGGCCGGTTCAACTATGATGGGTCGGTTTAAGAGGAAAGGAATATTTGCCTTACAAGGAGTTAAAGCCAGGACTTGTATCCGGTTTGTATTAGAGATAGACTAGTCCTAATCCCAATAGGACTCCACATGTAAACCGCCCCTTCAACATATATAAGGAGGGGCAGGGCTCCCCAAAGAGGGAGGGGTTAGAAGTTAGAAGCGACAAGCAATCAATAATCGTTAGGGCTAGACACAAAGAGCCGGTTTACGGCGTCTCCCTCGGGATGATAATGAGACCTAGCCTCAAACAACATGTAGGGTTATTATCGGATGATGTTTCCCGGGGTCCAAAGCTGTCTAAATCCTTGTCTTGCATGTTGATCCGCCCTGCGTCTCTCGTCCCACTCAACCCCTCTCAAGCTACCACATAGATGCGTTGGCCTCGCGACTAAGTCCTGACACTAAGGACATCTGCTGTGACAAATCCACGACAGTTGGCGCCCACCGTGGGGCCCGCGCACGGTGGTGTTGAGTTTTTGGAGGGTTCTCTTCCAAAGATCGAGAAGTTCGTGATTTTTCGGATGAAGAAGAGCCAGGTTGGAAAGATCTGCTTCAACTTCAAAATTTAAAATCTATGTGCGCCGTCGCATGCAAGCAGGCGATCCGTCGTGGCCGGATCACCTTTTTCCTTCATTGCTGTGAGATAGCCAAGTGCAAAGGAGGTTTCATCTGCACGTGTCGAGGTCATCAAAATACGGTGGCTTTGTTTGATTCGCCGAGTCGCCGTCACTACATACAGGAGTCACCAAGACCGATAAGCGAACAGTTGTCCGTGTCAAGATCGAATACGGAGATTTCATTTTTTCTGTCGAGATTGAAGCAAATCGGCTGCACCGAACACTTACGTATTTTGGTGTCTTCTGACTACTGCTACTCCCGAGGATAGGGTGACAAAAACAAACACATCAGCAGGAGCAATTGACAGAGCCACGTTCGATGGGCTAGCAAGATTTAGATGGAAGTAAAGTCAAAATAGAAAAACGGGCCACTACCCAAAAGGGAACACAGACGTGGATCCATCGGACCGGCCGCGACCCGGAAGTGGAGACGGAGGCGAGCTCCGCTGCTGGATACATCGCCCTGACCCGACTCCTGCTGCCGTCTTACCGTGGCCCGCTTCACCAGCGTCATCACTGCCGGTTTGCCTCGTGCTGGCACTGCCCCGTCCGCGCCGACTGCGACCTGCCTCGACCGGCACGACCTTGAGCCGGATCCTGCCTCACCGGGTCACCCTCGCAGCGCCCTGCGCCGCCGCGTGAGCCGGCCTTGAGTCGTCACTCGCCGTCCGCGCCTTTCACCGGTCACGCCTGTCTTCCACCCGCTGCTACGCCGGATTGAGTCGCCCCGGCCTCACTTCAAGTCGCCATCGGATCCCCTCCTTGCGCCTCTCGCTTGCTGCAAGAGCCGCCCCGTTGCTGTGAGTCGCCGCCACCGGAGAGCCGCTGTCCTGCGCTGAGCCGCTGTTCTCTGCCGCCATGGGATCGACCCGCCCAGCCAGGTCCTCCGCCTTTGAGCGCCTCCTCTGCCATGCCGTGTTAGAAAGCCTTTGCCACGGTCTCTCGCCTCTGCCATGGTTGGGTGCGTCCGCTATAAGCCGCTGTTGGCACACCACGTTCCGACCTTGGGCCGCCCGCGTCCATCGTGCGCCGCCACCGCCAAGTGGTTGACCAGCCGTTGAGGCCGTTCCCCGCACGCCTCCGCGGAGGATGCACATCGAGCTGCCGGTCTTCGCCGGCCCTGCACGCCTGCCCCTGCTCTCGAATCACGTTGGGTCACTGTACGCCGAACCGCCGGGCCTGTCTGAAACACACCTGTGAAGCTGAAACTGTGAATGGTCATCGTTTGGGGACACAGCGATGGGTTGTTAATATTATTAAGGAAAAGCTACGTGATAGCCCATATTCTATTCCAAGAGATATGGCATGTGATCTCCTATGGACTGTCCCTAAATTACTCACAGGCTTGACGTGGAAGATCAATTGTTCAGAGAGAAATGGCACGTATAATGAGCCATGCATCCAGTTACTAATGGAGAAAAATGGATTACGAGGCAAAGTACCATCGGTGTTGCCTGACAGTCATGATGGATATTGTATGGATTTTCTTATTGAAGCATTTAAAGGGTAATTGGACGGTGAGTGGACTGAAGAAGCACGAGATGCTATGGTTGAACTGAGCTGTATTTTCACGCCAGCGTGTGCTGCTGAAGCTGGTCCACGCCCGTACATCCGCGTCAGTATTCCTCCAGAGAGCTTCTGCTCGCTTCACCTGCCTCGGGCCCGCCGCTCTAAGCACTGGGTCATCGAGCGCCGCCTCCGCTATGTTGACCTGCCTTGTTGCTCGCTTCCGCGGCCTTCTGCTAAGGACCTGCTGCCGTCGTCGTGGTTACGCCCCAGGTCGCCGGTTTACCTGAGCCGCCGGGGCTAATTGAATCGCCAGTCTGCTTGAGCCGTCAGGGGTTATATTAAGTTGCCTATCTGCCTAAACTGCCTCTGTCATATTGAAAGGGATCATCCGTGAATGAATCAGGTGATATCTTTTTAAATATATTTTATTAGCACATGTTATTTTTGTCAAAAAACAAATTACTTTGATTTGTATATTCTTATATACAGGATCATTATTCATTACCAAATGTGGTTTATACCACGGGTATGGAGCACGGGTTGATAATATTCCGCCTGGCAATAGTCTGAGACATATTATATGATGAATGGACGCACACAAGTCGCCGCTCTTACGGCCGGGTCTACATCGACTTGCCGGGATCGCGTTTGGTCGCTGTTCAATAAAGGTGCACAAAGCCGCCGCCTCTGCGGACCCGGTCTATATTAACTCGCCCGTCTGTCCCGGTTTACGACACCGGTGCAGATTTTCCCCGTCCGCGCCGGTTTACAATGCTGCGGCCGACTCATCTGTCCGAGCCGCCTCTGATGTTGCGGTCGTCCTTGTCGTTCGTCTCTCGCGGTCTGGTTTACATCAACACACTGGGCCGCACCAGTCTTCATGAGTTGTTTATTGAGTATGAGCAAGTCATAGCTTGGGTAGCCCGGTTTTCTTTCAACAAATTGGAGGCAAATTATCATCAACCGCCGTCTGCACTGGATGGATCAATGGGCAGGCGCACAAGTCGCCGCCGCTACAGTTTGGTTAACTTCAAATAACCAGTTGGAAGGAACCATTGGCCGAGTTGCTGACACGGCTCATACAGGATCATTTATAACCCACCGCAGTCACCTCAACCTTCTGTGGATTCACATCGTGCTATCAACACCAATGATATACAAGTTATGCCGGTTTATATCACGGTCAAATATGGAGAATCTCAAGCCAACTCCTCGAGTCACCTTGAGACTTGGGGGCTACGATGATATGACGCAGCAAGTCTTGCCAGTTTCAGCCGGTTTAAGAACCCGAGGACGATGGAGGGAAAGATAACCCGATCCCGGAGGCTACTGTTATGTTGATGAAAATTTAAAGGCCGTCAGAAAATTTTCGGCTTAGAAAGTATATGACAGTTACAAAATCCCAACTCAATGAAGAAGTTTCGGATCATCAGAAAGGATTCCGGTTTGAAACCTGGCTGAAGGGAAGTCAGTATCACTGAAGCTCTCAAATATCCGGTTTACAATCCGGTTCAAGAGAAATCTATTCTCCCACAAAGTTCTGAAGCGCTCAGATCCGGTTTAACAATGTCCGGTTCAAAAAGGAATTAACTTCTCGCAAGTTCGAGTTTAAAGGCCGTCAGAAAATTTCCGGCTGAAAATGAAGATTCCGGTTTAAAATCTGGTTCAAGGGAAAGATGTCTCCCACAGCTTTGAAGCTTTCAATATCCGGTTCAAGATCCCGGTTCAAGAAGAATTTATCTCTTGCAAAAAAAGTTAAAAATTACCGAAGAGGACCTGCTGCCATGATGCGCGGTTCAAACATGGGTATCCGACCCTATTGGCCTGACATATTATTTATCACATGGGGGCTCCCGCTTTATAAAGCGGGGTATCTATTCTTTATATCATGTGTGGTTACACGGGGTTGTTTTCAAGTAACATCCGGTTTACCCCTTGCAAGTCTTAACAAGATCACTTGAGGCTTCCTGTTCAAACATAGGTCGTATTCGAACCAAAGAGAACATAGCTATCCTTATGAGGTCATTTGGGGGCTCGGTCATGTTTGAACCGATGCAATACCTCTTGGCCGGCGAAAGCCACCAGAGTCATTTGGGGGCTCGGTCGCGTCCGAACCGATGCAACACCTCTTGGCTGGCGAAAGCCACCAGAGTCATTTGGGGGCTCGGTCGTGTCCGAACCGATGCAATACCTCTTGGCCGGCGAAAGCCACCAGAATCATTTGGGGACACGGTCACGTCTGAACCGGTCACGCCTCTTGGTCGGCCTACGGGCCTTAGAGTCATTTGGGGGCTTGGTCGAACCCGAACCATAGCAATGCCACTTGGCCGGCGTAACGCCACGCGTCATTTTGGGGTCCTGGCTGACTGGCACCATCGCTACGCCTTCGGGTGGCTTGGTTGCGTCTGACCATGGTAATTCCATCTGACCAAGCTCAGTAGAGCTCTTTTTTTGCAAAAAGTTGTTGCCATTGCTTTTGCTTTAATAGCCTTTCTTGAGAAGTTGCTATTTTATTTGCGTTTTTTAAACTGACAGTATTTTGTATCGTTCAAACAGCTAAATTGGCGGAACACGGTCCATTTTTAGACCGGAGATTATCTGCCCGGTTTGATTTTCTGTTACCATCCTATTATGGAGTAAACCGGTGTTTATCAACCCGGCTCGGCTTTCAACTACAAGTTGTGAGTGCATGATCAAATTATAATCCGGAGATTATCAGCCCGGTCTGGTTTGGCTACAAGTCACCAGTATTATATATGGTTAATCCGGTGTTTATCACAGCCCGGTACGGTTTTATCGTAAACTGGCACAATATGGAAGGAGTTATCATTACTCAAGATTGGGGTTATCACTCTTACTACAAAAAGTTGGTAAACCAACGATGTGATTCAATGTCACAGGTATGATATATTTCATATTTTTAAGTGCAGCCTTGGTTATAAACCCAGGTTATATGTTGGGCATTATGACCCGTCCGACGGTAAACCGCCAGGACACTTTAAACTTGTTGTATGCAGAAACAGGTTGAATAACGCATGGTTATAAATTATCCGGTGTTTATTAAACCGGCCTGGCTTTAAGACGATAAAGTTGCCAGTATATGATGAGAAATTATCCAGTGTTTATTAAACCGGTCTGGCTTTGGACTATAAGTCGCCAGTATATATTTGGATTGCGCCATTGGAATCATGCGCTTATAAGTTATTGGATTATACTATTCAAATAGCCAAACTTGGCTGAATTTTCATTATGATATTGGATGAATAAGATTTTCATACCAGATTATATTATCTTGAATAGCCATCATGGCTGGATTTTTATTATGGTTATCAATAACCAGTATTATAATTAAGGTTTTCAAAGTCGCTTTAGCGCAATGGCTTTCATATTATCAATGGATATGATTTATTCTACAATTGAAGGAATAGTCCCGAGTCGCTGCAGGCTTACTACCCGGCACTTGGGGGCTACATTGTTCAAAGTTGAGATTCAAATATGCAAGTCTCATGTCGCTGCAAGCATGCACCATGACACTTGGGGGCTAATGCAAAGTCATTTTTGCTCATCTTATTAAAGACCCAACTCATCACATCGTAATGAGCCGGCCCTTGGGGGATACACATTGCTGTTCAAAGTTTACAAGATTATACTTACAAAGTCCCAGCTGATTATTACATAATGACCCGGCCCTTGGGGGCTACATTGGTTGAAGTTTTATGGGCATCAATCAATTACAAGTCCCAGGTTGCTGCAAGCATGACAACCCGACACTTGGGGGCTACAGGTATTATATTATTATCGAAGAAAGATTTTCAAATTCTCTGTTGAGCAAATTAGATTGACCCGGCTTCACCAATCATTATGACCCTATGGCTGCAACCCGGTGTCATCAATAATCATAAACCGATGTTGGCAACAATCATGAACCGGTGTCTGCAACAATCATAATCCGGGGTCATCAGTTTTTATAACCCGGCCATTTGGTAATGTTAAACCGACAAGTTTTCAAGACCGGGATCATCTTCAAACCGGCTGAATATCAGATGAATATTTCAAGACCAATATTTCTTAAACCGGCGCTTTGGAAGCCGACTCAAGTGGATTATTCTTCACAATATTTTTCTATGAGAAACCACTGTTAGCGGTTTAAGGTATGAAGCTGGTTATTGATCCGGATTTTTCTAGAAGGAGGGAATAACAAAGATTTAAGGATGATCAGGGTCGGTTTACAAGAATTCTTAACCCGGAGCGCAACCTGTCAAATTTGTTCTTATGTTTATTTGCAGCATAAGTTTACCATGGATAAATCCAAGCTAAACTTGGGGGCTAATGTCGGGGATATACCCCGCGGCGTAAACCGGCCGGAAGTTAACCCGGCCGGACTTGACGGTTTATCTGAAGACGCGCCCTGACCTTGACGGTTTACAAGCAGCCCGCTTGGTCGTTATGACTTACTGATAACCCGGCGGGCGGATTAGACGGATGACAAGGCCCAAGGCCCAGAAGGCCGGTTCAACTATGATGGGTCGGTTTAAGAGGAAAGGAATATTTGCCTTACAAGGAGTTAAAGCCAGGACTTGTATCCGGTTTGTATTAGAGATAGACTAGTCCTAATCCTAATAGGACTCCACATGTAAACCGCCCCTTCAACATATATAAGGAGGGGCAGGGCTCCCCAAAGAGGGAGGGGTTAGAAGTTAGAAGCGACAAGCAATCAATAATCGCTAGGGCTAGACACAAAGAGCCGGTTTACGGCGTCTCCCTCGGGATGATAATGAGACCTAGCCTCAAACAGCATGTAGGGTTATTACCGGATGATGTTTCCCGGGGCCCGAAGCTGTCTAAATCCTTGTCTTGCATGTTGATCCGCCCTGCATCTCTCGTCCCACTCAACCCCTCTCAAGCTACCACATAGATGCGTTGGCCTCGCGACTAAGTCCTGACACTAAGGACATCTGCCGTGACAAATCCACGACACTGGGGGTGGCTAGCCCTATTTATAGGCAAAGGCCCTGGGCCTCTTCCCAAATATTGAGCGGGAAGGGCGCCAACAATTGGCCATTTTGAAGGGGAACATCTAGTACACTTATCCTGACTAAAGTTGGTCCTCGCCTAAAGTTTCCTCCAAGTTTCCAGTGTTGGGGAACATAGTAATTTCAACAGAATTCCTACGCACACGCAAGATCATGGTGATGCATAACAACGAGAGGGGAGAGTGTTGTCTACGTACCGTCGTAGACTGAAAGCGGAAGCGTTATATCAACGCGGTTGATGTAGTCGTACGTCTTCACGATCCGACCAATCCAAGCACCGTTACTCCGGCACCTCCGAGTTCTTGGCACACGTTCAACTCGATGACGATCCCCGGGCTCCGATCCAGCAAAGCGTCGGGGAGGAGTTCCGTCAGCACAACGGCGTGGTGACGATCTTGATGTTCTACCGTCGCAGGGCTTCGCCTAAGCACCGTAACGATATGACCGAGGTGGAATATGGTGGAGGGGGGCACCGCACACTGCTAAGGAACGATCACGAAGATCAACTTGTGTGTCCATGGGGTGCCCCCTGCCTCAGTATATAAAGGATGGAGGAGGAGGAGGAGGCCGGCCAAGGCTATTGGTGCGGCCAGGATGGGAGTCCTACTAGGACTCCAAGTCCTAGTAGGAGTCCATCAAGAGGGGAGGAAGGGAGAAGGAAGTGGAGGAGTAGGAAAGGTGGCCGCCCCCCTTTTCCCTAGTCCAATTCGGACTAGAGGGGAGGGGGGGCGCAGCAGCCTTTTTCCTCTTCCCACTAAAGCCCATCAAGGCCCATTACTTCTCCGTAATCCCGTAACTCCCCGATACTCCCGAAAATACCCGAATCACTCAGAACCTTTCCGATGTCCGAATATAGTCGTCCAATATATCGATCTTTATGTCTCGACCATTTCGAGACTCCTCGTCATGTTCCCGATCTCATCCGGGACTCCGAACTCCTTCGGTACATCAAAACTCATAAACTCATAATATAACTGTCATCGAAACCTTAAGCGTGCGGACCCTACGGTTCGAGAACAATGTAGACATGACCGAGACACGTCTCCGGTCAATAACCAATAGCGGGACCTGGATGCCCATATTGGCTCCTACATATTCTACGAAGATCTTTATCGGTCAGACCGCATAACAACATACGTTGTTCCCTTTGTCATCGGTATGTTACTTGCCCGAGATTCGATCGTCAGTATCCAATACTTAGTTCAATCTCGTTACCGTCAAGTCTCTTTACTCGTTCCGTAATACATCATCCCGCAACTAACTCATTAGTTGCAATGCTTGCAAGGCTTAAGTGATGTGCATTACCGAGAGGGCCCAGAGATACCTCTCCGACGATCGGAGTGACAAATCCTAATCTCGAAATACGCCAACCCAACATCTACCATTGAAGACACCTGTAGTACTCCTTTATAATCACCCAGTTACTTTGTGACGTTTGGTAGTACCCAAAGTGTTCCTCCGGCAAACGGGAGTTGCATAATCTCATAGTCATAGGAACATGTATAAGTCATGGATAAAAGCAACAACAACATACTAAACGATCGGGTGCTATGCTAATGGAATGGGTCATGTCAATCAGATCATTCAACTAATGATGTGACCTTGTTAATCAAATGACAACTCCTTTGTCCATGGTCAAGTAGAGGCATACTAGTGACACTCTGTTTGTCTATGTATCCAGACATGTATTATGTTTCCAGTTAATACAATTCTAGCATGAATAATAAACATTTATCATGACATGTAAGGAAATAAATAATAACTTTATTATTGCCTCTAGGGCATATTTCCTTCAGTCTCCCACTTGCACTAGAGTCAATAATCTAGTTCACATCGCCATGTGATTACCAGCAATACTTCACATCACCATGTGATTAACACCCATAGTTCACATCGATATGTGATCAACACCCAAAGGGTTTGCTAGGTTCAGTAATCTAGTTCACATCGCTATGTGATTAACACCCAAAGAGTACTACGGTGTGATCATGTTTTGCTTGTGAGAGAAGTTTAGTCAACGGGTCTGCCACATTCAGATCCGTTATATATTTTGCAATTTTCTATGTCTACAATGCTCTGCACGGAGCTACTCTAGCTAATTGCTCCCACTTTCAATATGTATCTAGATCGAGACTTAGAGTTATCCAAATCGGTGTCAAAACTTGCATCGACGTAACCCTTTACGACGAACCTTTTGTCACTTCCATAATCGAGAAACATATCCTTATTCCACTAAGGATAATTTTGACCACTGTCCAGTGATCTACTCCTAGGTCACCATTGTTCTCCCTTGCTTAACTCAGTGTAGGGTATACAATAGATCTGGTAAACAACATGGCTTACTTTATAGAACCTATGGCCGAGGCATAGGGAATGACTTTCATTCTCTTTCTATCTTCTGCCGTGGTCAGGCTTCGAGTCTTACTCAATTTCACACCTTGTAACACAGGAAAGAACTCTTTCTTTGACTGTTCCATTTTGAACTACTTCAAAATCCTGTCAAGGTATGTACTCATTGAAAAAACTTATCAAGCGTCTTGATCTATCTCTATAGATATTGATGCTCAATATGTAAGCAGCTTCACCGAGGTCTTCCTTTGAAAAACTCCTTTCAAACACTCCTTTGTGCTTTACAGAATAATTCTACATTATTTCTGATCCACAATATGTCATACATATACTTATCAGAAATGCTGTAGTGCTCCCACTCACTTTCTTGTAAATACAGGCTTCACCGCAAGTCTGTATAAAACTATATGCTTTGATCAACTTATCAAAGCGTGTATTCCAACTCCGAGATGCTTGCACCAGTCCATAGATGAATCGCTGGAGCTTGCATATTTTGTTAACACCTTTAGGATCGACAAAACCTTCTAGTTGCATCGTATACAACTCTTCTTTAATAAATCCTTTAAGGAATGCAGTTTTGTTTATCCATTTGCCGGATTTCATAAAATTCGGCAATTGCTAACATGATTCGGACAGACTTAAGCATAGATACGAGTGAGAAACTCTCCTCGTAGTTAACACCTTGAACTTGTCGAAAACCCTTTTTGCGACAATTCTAGCTTTGTAGATAGTAACACTACTATCATCGTCCGTCTTCCTCTTGAAGATCCATTTATTTTCTATGGCTTGCCGATCATCGAGAAAATCCACCAAAGTCCATACTTTGTTTTCATATATGGATCAAATCTCAGATTTTATGGCCTCAAACCATTTCGCGGAATCTGGGCTCATCATCGCTTCCTCATAGTTCGCAAGTTCATCATGGTCTAGTAACATGACTTCCAGAACAGGATTACCGTACCACTCTGGTGCGGATCTCACTCTGGTTGACCTACGAGGTTCGGTAGTAACTTGATCCGAAGTTACATGATCATCATCATTATCTTCCTCACTAATTGGTGTAGTAGTCACAGGAACAGATTTCTGTGATGAACTACTTTCCAATAAGGGAGCAGGTACAGTTACCTTATCAAGTTTCTACTTTCCTCCCACTCACTTCTTTCGAGAGAAACTCCTTCTCTAGAAAGTATCCATTCTCAGCAACGAATTTCTTGCCTTTGGATCTGTGATAGAAGGTGTACCCAACTGTCTCCTTTGGGTATCCTATGAAGACATATTTCTCCGATTTGGGTTTGAGCTTATCAGGATGAAACTTTTTCACACAAGCATCACAACCCCAAACTTTAAGAAACGACAACTTTGGTTTCTTGCCAAACCATAGTTCAGATTGTGTCGTCTCAACGGACTTAGATGGTGCCCTTTTTAACGTGAATGCAGCTGTCTCTAATGCATAAACCTCAAAACGATAGTGGTAGATCGGTAAGAGACATCATAGATCGCACTATATCTAATAAAGTACAATTATGATGTTCGGATACACCATTACACTGTGGTGTTCCAGGTGGCATGATTTTGTGAAACTATTCCACATTGTTTTAACTGAAGACCAAACTCGTAACTCAAATATTTGTCTCTGCGATCAGATCGTAGAAACCTTATTTTCTTGTCACGATGATTTTTCACTTCACTCTGAAATCCTTTTGAACTTTTCAAATATTTCAGACTTATGTTTCATCAAGTAGATATACCCATATCTGCTCAAATCATCTGTGAAGGTCAGAAAATAATGATACCTGCTGCAAGCCTTAATATTCATTGGACCACATACATCAGTATGTATGATTTCCAACAAATCTGTTGCTTGCTTCATTGTTCCGGAGAACGGCGTTTTAGTCATCTTGCCCAAGAGGCATGGTTCGCAAGGATCAAGTGATTCATAATCAAGTGATTCTAAAATCCCATCAGCATGGAGTTTCTTCTTGCGCTTTACACCAATATGACTTAAACGGCAGTGCCACAAATAAGTTGCACTATCATTATTAACTTTGCATCTTTTGGTTTCAATATTATGAATATGTGTAGTACTACGATCGAGATCTAACAAACCATTTTTGTTGGTGTATATGACCATAAAAGGTTCTATTCATGTAAACAGAACAACAATTGTTCTCTAACTTAAATGAATAATCGTATTGCAAAAACATGATCAAATCATATTTATTCTCAACGCCAATACCAAATAACACTTATTTAGGTTCATCACTAATCTCGAAAGTATAGGGAGTGTACGATGATGATCATATCAATCTTGGAACCACTTCCAACACACATCGTCACTTCACCCTCAACTAGTCTCTGTTAATTCTGCAACTCCCGTTTCGAGTTACTAATCTTAGCAACTGAACTAGTATCAAATACTGAGGGGTTGCTTTAAACACTAGTAAAGTCCACATCAATAACATGTATAAAATATACTTATGTTCACTTTGCCATCCTTCTTATCCGCCAATCACTTGGGGTAATTCCGCTTCCAGTGACCAGTCCCTTTGCAGTAGAAGCACTTAGTCTCAGGCTTAGGACCGGACTTGGGCTTCTTCACTTGAGCAGCAACTTGCTTGCTGTTCTTCTTGAAGTTCCTTTCTATCCCTTTGCCCTTTTCTTGAAACTAGTGGTCTTGTTAACCATCAACACTTGATGTTATTCTTGATTTCTACCTTCGACGATTTCAGCATCACGAAGAGCTTGGGAATTACTTTTGTCATCCCTTGCATATTATAGTTCATCACGAAGTTCTACTAACTTGGTGATGGTGACTAGAGAATTCTGTCAATCACTATCTTATCTGGAAGATTAACTCCCACTTGATTCAAGCGATTGTAGTACCCAGACAATCTGAGCACATGCTCACTAGTTGAGAGATTCTCCTCCATCTTTTAGCTATAGAACTTGTTGGAGACTTCATATCTCTCAACTCGGGTATTTGCTTGAAATATTAACTTCAACTCCTGGAACATCTCATATGGTCCATGACGTTCAAAACGTCCTTGAAGTCCCGATTCTAAGCCGTTAAGCATGGTGCACTAAACTATTAAGTAGTCATCATATTGAGCTAGCAAAACGTTCATAACGTCTGCATCTGCTCCTGCAATAGGTCCGTCACCTAGCGGTGCATCAAGGACATAATTCTTCTGTGCAGCAATGAGGATAAACCTCAGATCACGGATCCAATCCGCATCATTGCTACTAACATCTTTCAACACAATTTTCTCTAGGAACATATCAAAATAAACATATGAAAGCAACAACGCGAGCTATTGATCTACAACATAGATATGCTAATACTACCAGGACTAAGTTCATGATAAATTAAAGTTCAATTAATCATATTACTTAAGAACTCCCACTTAGATAGACATCTCTCTAATCCTCTAAGTGATCACGTGATCCAAATCAACTAAACCATGTCCAATCATCACGTGAGATGGAGTAGTTTCAATGGTGAACATCATTATGTTGATCATATCTACTATATGATTCACGCTCGACCTTTCGGTCTCCGTGTTCCGAGGTCATATCTTATATGCATAGCTCGTCAAGTATAACCTGAGTATTCCGCGTGTGCAACTGTTTTGCACCCGTTGTATTTGAACGTAGAGCCTATCACACCCGATCATCACGTGGTGTCTCAGCACGAAGAACTTTCGCAACGGTGCATACTCAGGGAGAACACTTCTTGATAATTAGTGAGAGATCATCTTATAATGCTACCATCAATCAAAGCAAGATAAGATGCATAAAAGATAAACATCACATGCAATCAATATAAGTGATATGATATGGCCATCATCATCTTGTGCTTGTGATCTCCATCTCCGCAGCACTGTCATGATCACCATCGTCACCGGCGCGACACCTTGATCTCCATCGTAGCATCGTTGTCGTCTCGCCAATCTTATGCTTCTATGACTATCGCTACCGCTTAGTGATAAAGTAAAGCATTACAGGGCGATTGCATTGCATACAATAGAGCGACAACCATACGGCTCCTGTCGGTTGCCGATAGCTCGGTTACAAAACATGATCATCTCATACAATAAAATTTAGCATCATGTCTTGACCATATCACATCACAACATGCCCTGCAAAAACAAGTTAGACGTCCTCTACTTTGTTGTTGCAAGTTTTACGTGGCTGCTACGGGCTTAAGCAAGAACTCATCGTACCTACGCATCAAAACCACAACGATAGTTTGTCAAATAGACTCCGTTTTAACCTTCTCAAGGACCGGGCGTAGCCACACTCGGTTCAACTAAAGTTGGAGAGACAGTCTTCCGCAAGCCATCTATGTGCAAAGCACGTCGAGGGAACTGGTCTCGCGTAAGAGTACGCGTAAGGTTGGTCCGGATCGTCTCGTCCAACAATACCGCCGAACCAAAGTATGACATGCTGGTAGGCAGTATGACTTATATCGCCCACAACTCACTTGTGTTCTACTCGTGCAAATAACATCAAACCATAAAACCTGGCTCGGATGCCACTGTTGGGGAACGTAGTAATTTCAACAGAATTCCTACGCACACGCAAGATCATGGTGATGCATAACAACGAGAGGGGAGAGTGTTGTCTACGTACCGTCGTAGACTAAAAGCGGAAGCGTTATATCAACGCGGTTGATGTAGTCGTACGTCTTCACGATCCGACCAATCCAAGCACCGTTACTCCGGCACCTCCGAGTTCTTGGCACACGTTCAGCTCGATGACGATCCCCGGGCTCCGATCCAGCAAAGCGTCGGGGAGGAGTTCCGTCAGCACAACGGCGTGGTGACGATCTTGATGTTCTACCGTCGCAGGGCTTCGCCTAAGCACCGTAACGATATGACCGAGGTGGAATATGGTGGAGGGGGGCACCGCACACTGCTAAGGAACGATCACGAAGATCAACTTGTGTGTCCATGGGGTGCCCCCTGCCTCAGTATATAAAGGATGGAGGAGGAGGAGGAGGCCGGCCAAGGCTATTGGTGCGGCCAGGATGGGAGTCCTACTAGGACTCCAAGTCCTAGTAGGAGTCCATCAAGGGGGGAGGAAGGGAGAAGGAAGTGGAGGAGTAGGAAAGGTGGCCGGCCCCCTTTTCCCTAGTCCAATTCGGACTAGAGGGGAGGGGGGGCGCAGCAGCCTTTTTCCTCTTCCCACTAAAGCCCATCAAGGCCCATTACTTCTCCCGTAATCCCGTAACTCCCCGATACTCCCGAAAATACCCGAATCACTCAGAACCTTTCCGATGTCCGAATATAGTCGTCCAATATATCGATCTTTACGTCTCGACCATTTCGAGACTCCTCGTCATGTCCCCGATCTCATCCGGGACTCCGAACTCCTTCGATACATCAAAACTCATAAACTCATAATATAACTGTCATCGAAACCTTAAGCGTGCGGACCCTACAGTTTGAGAACAATGTAGACATGACCGAGACACGTCTCCGGTCAATAACCAATAGCGGGACCTGGATGCCCATATTGGCTCCTACATATTCTACGAAGATCTTTATCGGTCAGACCGCATAACAACATACGTTGTTCCCTTTGTCATCGGTATGTTACTTGCCCGAGATTCGATCGTCAGTATCCAATACTTAGTTCAATCTCGTTACCGTCAAGTCTCTTTACTCGTTCCGTAATACATCATCCCACAACTAACTCATTAGTTGCAATACTTGCAAGGCTTAAGTGATGTGCATTACCGAGAGGGCCCAGAGATACCTCTCCGACGATCGGAGTGACAAATCCTAATCTCGAAATACGCCAACCCAACATCTACCATTGGAGACACCTGTAGTACTCCTTTATAATCACCCAGTTACTTTGTGACGTTTGGTAGTACCCAAAGTGTTCCTCCGGCAAACGGGAGTTGCATAATCTCATAGTCATAGGAACATGTATAAGTCATGGATAAAAGCAACAGCAACATACTAAACGATCGGGTGCTATGCTAATGGAATGGGTCATGTCAATCAGATCATTCAACTAATGATGTGACCTTGTTAATCAAATGACAACTCCTTTGTCCATGGTCAAGTAGAGGCATACTAGTGACACTCTGTTTGTCTATGTATCCACACATGTATTATGTTTCTAGTTAATACAATTCTAGCATGAATAATAAACATTTATCATGACATGTAAGGAAATAAATAATAACTTTATTATTGCCTCTAGGGCATATTTCCTTCATCCAGATCTGCCTCATCTGCTTGACCTAGGCAGCCATGGCGCCTCGTCAGTATCCGGCCGAGGCTTGGTACTCGCCTGCTCTAGACTCTCCGAGCGTGTTGGAGGCGGCTTTTGCCCGGCTGCACCGGGTGGCGGCGGCGTAGCATCGACGGGGCGCAGGTGTTCAAGGCCGGCTTCGCCACCCCTGAGGGCCGAGGGAGCACCTTTTACCCTCTCTTTGTAAGCTCCATTGCTGCTGGCCTGGTGCCTCCCTTCTCCGAGTTCTTCTTCTCTGTCCTCCGCCATTACAACTTACAGGCTTTGCATCTCCACCCCAACTCCGTCCTTCTCCTTGCGATCTTTGCCTACTATTGCGAGGCTCACGTGGGGGTGCAGCCCTCAGTGGCCTTGCTGCGTCACTACTTCTCCCTCCGGGTCACTCGCGGTTCTCCTTTCGCGTATGCGAGCTTCATCGCGTATGGCGGCACCATTGCCATTTCGAAGCCCGGGAAGAGGATCGAGGGCTTCAGGAGCAAGTGGGTCTTGGTAGATGCCGGGCGCATCCATGCTCGGCTGATCTTGCCCGCGGAGCAGCCCGCGAGCTCCAGCGACTGGTGCCGGGCGGAGCTCACAGAACCCCGCGCGAAACCGGTGTTGGAGAAGATGGACGCGGACATGAGGCTGGTCAGTTTGGCGGCGGCGAAGCTGACCGGCGCGTCGCTGCTGAGGGAGTTCCTGGAGCACCAGCCGGCTCCACTTCGGCAGTACTCACCTCCGATGTGGAGGCCTCACCCGAGCCCCGCGGCCTTGGGCGACGAAGATTTGGCCGCGGTCCTCCAATCTCTGGTCGGGGGTGAGGTGGCAAGGTTGGAGGGTGCGCCTGCGCCCTTGTTCCTTCGCGACGACTGGGAGAAGGTGGTGGAGTCCATGCCCGTCTTCAACGGGGACGGGCCCGTGCCCATAGCGGCTCCCGAGGGGCTGGTGGACGTGTCCTCCGGCGACTCCGGCGAAGAGGAGGACGAAGAGGAGCGGGAGAAGGGGTCTGACTCCGAGGCGACCGATGGAGAGTCGAGGGATCCCCTCCCCCGGCGCAGGTCCCGCACTCTCCGCCTTTCTTCGAGTGATGATGACGAGGATGGAGACGAGCAGGTCGGCAGGAGCTTGCCCCTGATCCCGAAGAAGGACATGACCGGGCTGATCTCCCGCGAGTCTGCCCTTGCCTCGAGGCAGCCTGCAGACACGCCTTCTGCTTCCGAGGTTGACCCTTCCAGCCGGCTGTCGGGCTTCAAGTTCGGCCGGAGGCTGTCCGAGCTCACCGGCGATGACCCGTGAGTGCTTGATCCTTGTCTTTATTTCTTGTTCCGCTACCGAGGCTTGACGTTCGCATCTCTTGAATAGGCTGGCCCCCGCGGCGAAGAAGCCAAAGTGGGCTCCTAAGGCTCCATCCGCGGCAGCGCCTCCGCCTGCGGGGGACGGTGACCGCGACGCACGGGCCTCTCCTGCTCGGTCGCCTTCGCAAGGCCTGGCTGAGCTGGCTGGGGCGAGCTCAGCCCCCATGGCCCAAGTGACTCCTGAGGTGCCTTTGCCTGCTGCCGCCACCACGACCGTCGGGGCGCAGCAGACCCCTCCTTGGGATGCTGTGGTCTCGCCGCCGCTACCTTCTCCTCCCGTTCCACGGACTGCTGTTTCTCCAACTCCTCCTGCCGTCCTGGAGCGTGCTGCTGCTGGACTGGACCGGCTACGGCAGGATCTTCTTGGCGCCGACCCTCGACTGCTGGCCGGACGCCTGGAGCTAGCTTCGGGATGGATTCTCTCCGACACCTTGATTCGGGCAGCGCTGGTTCAGGCCTCGACGGCCTGCGATGAAGAGAGGGAGGCCGTCCTCGAGGCGAAGGCTGCTCGAGACGCAGCCCTGGTGGAGGTGGTTGAAGTCCGTGATCGTTGCAAGGCACTGGAGGACGAGCTGCAAGGTCTGCGCGACCAGCTCGCGGAAGGGGCCCGTCTTTGCCAGGAGCAAGAAGAAGGCGTGAAGGCTCGCGAGGCATCCATCGAGGGCCGGGAGGCCAAGCTCAAGAAGCGCCGCGACCGTCTAGGCGCGCTGAAGAAGGAGTTGGAGGCGATGAAGGCTGAGCTGGACGACAAAGCCCGGGTTCTTGCCGAGGATCGCGTGGCCTTCGCGGACATGGAGAAGAAGGCTCGTTCCTCGCCGAAGACGCTTTACGAGAGCAGCCTAGAGAGCCCGCTGGCCGGCGCTGAGGACGGCCCCGCCCAGCTGCTTCCCTTTCTGGTTCATGCCCTTGAGGATGTCGTCCTTGGCCTTGGGCCCACGGCTGAGGCCGAGGCGCATGTCCTGTCTTCTGCAGCGCTGACGCGGGTCTTCGCCCACATCTACCTTCGCGACCCCAACGCCGACCTCGGCAGCCTGTTGGTGCCGGTAAGCGGCAAGGGTGCTGCTGCCGCTGCCGAGGCCGTGAAGGGTCGCGCGGAGGCTCTGCTGGGGAAGTTCCGGGCCTTCAATACCAAGCCGAAGCAAGGCGCTGTCGGCCCCGCTGCTCCACGAGGCGAAGCCACTCCACACTGCTCCGCCGCTGACAAGTGACTCCGCTCCTGCTCATGTCTTGCCTTTGATCCCTGCACACGTATCATGCCTCGGGGAGGCGTTTAAACTTGCGTTTGGTATTGAGGCGACAGTATGGGCTGTAATATTTGCTTTTGAATTCCTTGAATTTTCTGCTTTTCCTCCCTACTTGCTTGTGTTCTACGCCGGCGGAGCCCGGCCTCGCGCGTACCTCACCCAGCATTAGCTCCGACCGGAAACCAGGACTGGACCAAAGGAGTGAGGGGCTACGTGACAAGTTAGGCTCCTGAGTCGCGATGCTCAGGAGTCCCCCTTGGCGCACGAACAACAAGTAGGGAGGCGTGATGTGGGTGGACCTTCCGTTCTACGTCTGCAGAGCCCGGCCCGGCGCGTACCTCACCCAGCGCTAGCCTTTCGGAACTAGGGAGTGAGGGGCTACGGGACCAGTTAGGCTCCTGAGTCGCGATGCTCAGGAGTCCCCCTTGACGCGCGAATGGCAAATTGTAGGTGGTTGTGCCTTTCTACGTCTGCAGATCCCGGCCCCGCGCGTACCTCACCCAGCGCTAGCCTTTCGGAACTAGGGAGTGAGGGGCTACGGGACCAGTTAGGCTCCTGAGTCGCGATGCTCAGGAGTCCCCCTTGACGCTCAAACGGCCTTCATACCTTGGCTCCGCTTGGGGAGAGACGCGTGACGAACCAGGCCCGAGGGGCCTGGCTGGGTGGCGTATGTCTGGGCGTGACCCAGGCGCAGTCCCCGTGCCTAGCCCCCTCGCGCAGCGCTCCCGAGGGGAGGCATTGCGATGAGGCCAGACACTGAGCTCTGGGCTCCCTGAGGTTGATGCGGCCCGGGGGCCACCCTCAGTTGTTTATCACCAGCGCGGAGCATAGCGCTTCCGTATGTGTACGGGCATAGCCGCTCCTCGACAGTGTCGTCAGCCAGCGCGGAGCATGGTGCTTCCACTGGTACGTGGGAGGGGGCTCCACCCGGGCGTGTACAGCCCCGCCCTGACATGTGGCCGGCACGATAGGGCTAGGTGAGGTGTATCTGGGCACCCGTGAGCCAGCGCGGGACTCACGGGGCCCTACCTCTAGGCGGGTTGCGCCTGGCACTGGGCCTTATCTTGTGATGTGTTCCTGCAAATTTGGTTAGATGCTGGCACTCTACGTCCTCGGGTCCCGGCCCTCGAGCTTGTCTCAGACGTCGCTGGTATGCCAGGTCGCGATGCCGTGGACAAGGCCAGAGGGTGAGGGCTGGAGAGCCAGTAAGAGCCCTGAGTCGCGATGCTCAGGCACCCCCCTTTAACATGCAAGTGGTCGACATGGAGATGAAGAGGTGCCGTGGACATGCATCAAGTAATCAAGCATGATGGGCGAATGCATAACCGGAAACAAATGCAAAGGAGATACATGCCGCTGGGCCTGGCCCGAGCGACTTGGGGATGATGCAGCCCGAGGGGCGCCCCCAACAAAGCAAGCTAACAACCTGAAATAAAAGGGATACACGCCATAGGGACGGACCCACGCGGCCTGGGAATAATGCAACTCTGGGTGAGAGTTCCCAGCTGGAAACGAAACTCGAAAGACGTCACCTGAAGATGTCGAGGACGAAGTGGTGTTGGTGCAGCAGACTCGGTGGGCTGCGG
This sequence comes from Aegilops umbellulata, assembly GCA_032464435.1. Classification (NCBI taxonomy): domain Eukaryota; kingdom Viridiplantae; phylum Streptophyta; class Magnoliopsida; order Poales; family Poaceae; genus Aegilops; species Aegilops umbellulata. The sequence continues at coordinate 195,119,763 of CP136060.1, forward strand.
GAGCCGATCCTCACGAGCCCCCAGGCCCAGGGGACTCGGGAGGCTCCGGAGGCACTGGTGGCGCCTCGCGAATCATCTCCATCTCCGCCAAGGCTGCGGAACACCTGTCTTCCTGAGCCTCCATGATGCCCCTCATGAGGCGCTGGTACGTAGCAGCCGTGCCCGGCAAGCCGTAAGGCATGCGAACGTAGCTGTGGGGCGGACCTTCACAACACCCCACTTGCGAGGGCCAAAGGCGCTCCATCGTGGCGACCTGATTGAGCCCTGGTACGTCGATGCAGACGCGCAGCCCACCATCCTCGCTTGGATGGGGGGCTACTGCCGGTAGACGGCGGCAACCTCTCATGATTCTTGACTCCTGTAGTTCTTGAACGGCCTTGTTGACGAACTCCTGCTGGTCTGACCTTACTTGCCTTGCTCCTTGTTGAGGGAAGCGTGCTTCGAAACATGCCTCCACATGGTGCCCAAGCGCCTCCCTCGTGACCTCGGCCAGGTCGGTGGCCCTCTAGGGGAGAGCCCCCAAGCCCTGCCTGAGGAGGGCGCTGGGCGCGCTTTCCTATGCGATAAAAGGAGGTTCCCCTTGGGCAGATGCGGGCCCTGAGGGGCCCGCCTCCCGAGGGGTCGGTCCAGACGATGCCTTCTTCTTCTTGGGGGTGGTCTTGGGAAGCCTCCTGCTCCCGCGATCCGGGTTTTCCAGTGACGCGGCCTGAAAGGCTCGCTTCAGGGAACATACTGCATCCTTCTCTTCACATGGCACCGTGATGACTCCGCCACTTCCTGGCATCTTGAGGACGTTGTAGCCATGGTGATTTACGGCCATGAACTTGGCCAGCGCCGGGTACCCGAGGATGGCGTTGTACGGCAGGCGGATGTGGGCGACGTCGAAGTCGGTGAGCTCGGTGCGGTAGTTGTTGCGTGCCCCGAAGGTGACAGGGAGGCGGACCTGCCCAATCGGGAACGTGGAGCCGTCGGTGACTCCGGAGAAAGGCTTGGTTGGCTGAAGCTGGTCATAGGGCACCTGGAGATTGTTAAACGTTTCCACGGACAGGACGTTGAGCCCTGCCCCACCATCGATGAGGGTCCTGGTGACCAGTACGTTGCTGATGACTGGGGAGCAAAGCATCGGGAGGACTCCGGCTGTGGCCGCGCACTTGAGCTGATTCACTGAGCTGAACGTGATGGCGCACGCCGACCACCTGAGAGGGCGTGTTGCTTCGAGCTTGGGGAGGACTGCACTCACTTCATGGGCAAACTGCTTGAAGATGCGTTGGGAGGCTGGGGCTTGAGCTCCGCCCAGGATGCAGGCGATCGCGCGTGGCTCCTGGAAGCCCCCAACCCCCTTGTCTTGATGGCGGTCCTCGTTCCTCCTTGGCTAAGGCGGCATTGGAGGGAGGCCTGCGTTGCCTTGTGGGCGATCCTCATGAGGCTGATCCCGCCAGTCCCCCTCGCGAGGCAGGTCCCGCCAGCGGTCCTCGTGAGGTTGATCACGCCACCCTTGGCGCGGGCCGCGGTCTTCCCAGCGTCCTGCATTTCTTCCTCCTCCTCCTCGGCCGTAGCCCCGGTCAGCATGGTCAGGACGACGGCCGATCCTTCCTTCTCGCACGGCGTGGAGTTCATGGCATTCGTTGGTGTTGTGGGTGTGGAGGTCGTGGTACACACAGTACCGGCTGCCCCTGGAGGATTCAGGCAGATCCTTGCCCCGCTTGGTGTCCGGTTCTGCCGCGAGCACGACAGCCCCCTTGCGCTTCACGTCCTTGGCCTTGGGCTTCTTCTCTTCTGGGTCCGCGGCAGGCAGCTCGAGGAGGGAGAGACGTCCTTCCTCAGCCTTGGCGCACTTGGTCGCCAAGTTGAACAGCTCCAGGGAGGTGCACAGGTCTTCATGCATCGCCAGCTCCTCCTTCATCTTGACGTCGCGCACACCGTCGGAGAAGGCTGAGATGATGGCCTCCTCGGACACCTTGGGGATCTTGAGGCGCGCACTGTTGAAGCACTGGATGTACTTTTGCAGGGTCTCTCCGGGTTGTTGCTTGATGCGGCGCATGTCGCTCACGGCAGGTGGCCGGTCGCGAGTACCTTGGAAGTTGGCGATGAAGCGGGTGCGCATCTGGTCCCAGGAAGAGATTGTTCCTGGTGCCAGATTTAGGAGCCAGGCGCGGGCTCCTTCCTTGAGCGCCATGTGGAACTAGTTCGCCATGACCTTTTCATCCCCGCTGGCAGCTTCGATGCCCAGCTCATAGAGCTGGAGGAACTCTGCAGGATCGGTCGGGCCGTCGTAGCGAGGAGGCAGGTATGGCTTGAACTTACCGGGCCACGCGACGCTACGCAGCTCGGTGGTGTAGGCACGGCAGCCTGTGGTGGCCACGGGAGGCTTTGGTTGAGGGAGAGCTTGGTCTTGCGGGTCCCCATGCACTGCGGCTGGGAGCAGCGTGGGGTCTTGACGCGCGGGAGCGGGAGCAGGGTCGCGACGTGCTGGAGCAGGGAGCGCCCGGGCAGCTTCTTGCGGATGAGGGACTTCTTGGCAGCTCCGCTCTTGCTGCGCCGGCGCCTGACGGAGCGGGTTCCGGCCAGGGGCCGCGCGCCTTGGAGCCATCATGTCTTCTTGAAGAGGAGGCGGCTGGTACGCCCCCGGAGCTTCATTTCCCGCGCGTGGCGGGGTGCGACGCATCGGAACGGACGGCGCGGGAGAGCCCCCTGCGGCGCGGACGAGCTCGGCGACGTGGTCAAGCCACTCTTCGTAGACGTCGTCGACGAGACGGTAGCGCAGGAGCTCGTTCGCCGCGATGAGCGCAGCTCGAGCCTCCAAGGGTGCGCGGAACGCAAGGGACGAAGAACCAGCTGGTGTGAGCGATGGAGTGGCGGTGCGGCCGTCCTGTCGCACGGACGGGTGCTGAGACGATGCTTGCTGCTCGTTCCCCGCCGGGCCGGTGGCGGCGTTGATGGCGGGCGACGGGGTACGACGAGGACGCCCGCCGACAGGAGCCGTCTGGGCGACGCGGGAAGTGATGGCGGCCCGGCGCTCGGTGCGGGCCCGACGTGCGTCGGACATGGTCGCGACGGTCGGAGGAGAGCGGAGCGGTGGGAGACAAATTCCGGCGCACCCCTACCTAGCACGCCAAATGTCAGATTTCGGGTTCCGGAAGACCCTTGATGTTCGAACTCTGGGGTGCACGCGGAGACTTCGCCCCCTACCTCTCCGTCTCGCAAAGATCTAAACTACAAAAAGAACAGCACAAGAGACACAAGGTTTATACTAGTTCGGGCCAGCATTGTGGTGTAATACCCTACTCTAGTTTGTGGTGGGTGGATTGCCTCTTGGGCTGATGATGATGAACAATACAAGGAAGAACAGCCTCGCGAGGGTCTGCTCTTAGCAAGGACGATGAACTGCTAGGAGGAGTTCAGCCGCCCTTCTCTCTCTCTCTCTCTCTTTGTTGCCTGAGTCTTTCTAACTGGTTACCTGATGATCCGATCCCCTTACCCTGGGGGTGGCCAGCCCTATTTATAGGCAAAGGCCCTGGGCCTTGTCGGTGTACTAAAGTAGGGGTACCTTAGTACCCCGAACTTGTGCACGGGCAGTAGTAGCGTCCCGCGGCAAGGCTTGCCAGGGGAGCGACAAGAGTCTCCACGGCCCTTTCTGGGCCGGACGGAGGCCAAGTGATCGAGCCTAGAAGACCAGGCCCCGGCAAGAGGAGCTTGCCGGGCCAAGGAGGTGAGGTCCAGCAAGAGGAGCTTGCCGGGCCAAGGCGACAAGGCCCCGGCAAGAGGAGCTTGCCGGGACGACTAAGCCGAAGCACCAAGGCCCCGGCGGGAGGAGCTCGCCGGGACGGCCAAGCCAAGGCACCCCAAGAAAAGCCCGCCGCGGCGCGCCGCGCGCCCTGGCGAGGCCTGACGAGCGGCAAGCTTTCAGGTGCGGCAAGACAACCACCGCGGCAAGCCACTTGCCGCGGCAAACCACCACCTCAGGCCTGCGCTCCAGCTCACCTGACCACGCGTCGCTCTGGAGCTTCCCCAGAGGCACGTGGCGGGGCGCCGCGCAACCTGAGGCGCGCGGTGGCATGCGACGTTGGCAGAGTCGCCCCCGTGGCAAGCGGAGGCGCCCCCAACGGTCCGCCTCGGTACTGTTCGGGCGATCCAGACGGGCATTTAATGCCTTTGTCCCCCGCCGTCAGAGTTAGGTGTGATAGCACTGTGCGGCCACTGTTCGCACAGTTCCTTGCCATTTTTACCCTCACCTGCGTCGCTACCTGTGGAAATCCCCTTAGCATATAAAAGGAGGCCCATGCGCACGTAGGGGGGGGGGGAAGAAGGAGGACACCAAAAGGAGGACACCCAGTAGACCCTCGTCTACGTCCAGCTCCAACTTACTGTAGCTTCTTGCGCTCCAGAGCAAGAACTTGAATCAACCAGACAAGCAGCAGTAGGGTTTTACGCATCCGTGCGGCCCGAAGCTGGGTAAAATCGTTGTGTGTGTGTCGCCCCGATCTGCTCTTTGCGCAACCTCCGCCCCCCGCCGAACCGAAAAGGGGCTCCGTCCCCATAGGTGCTCGTGGAGGCCGATTTCCCCCGACATCCTTGGCGCGCCAGGTAGGGGGTGCGTCGAGGTCATGTGAACCAGATTTGGCGACCACAGGTAAGCTCAGGTATGGCCAGGTACCTTTCCGCTCCAACCCGCGGAGCAGAGGCATTCCTCCTCGTGGACTCATGCACGGCCCTCCTCGAGTACCCACTCACGTAGAGCCCGGGCAAGAGCAGCTGCTCCTTGAGGAGGACCGCCTTCCGGCCGCTGAGCGAGTTTCTCGCCTCCAGCAAACTCTGCGCCACTCCCGTAGCCGCAGAAGTTAGCGCCGGAAGTTGCGGGAAAGACGACCTCGTTCTTCGGCGCGCCCAGGCCGCCAAGATCCAAACGAGTCGACGCCGACCGTGGGAGGGACCTTGCCAGCGCGGTAGTCGGAACCCGTTCTGTCGGCCATCCTCTCTGTCCAAGTCTTGCCGCAGTTGCATGTAATCCTTGGTACAGAGACGAGCGCAGATCCCAAGCATAGCTTATGTGCCCCGCACATCTTGTCGATTTCGCGCCTCTCCGCTTTGCGCATGCATTATTTGACACGATTGTGCAGCACTCGGCTCCGGCAAGCGATGGCAGGCCGTGAAGCCCCGAGCCCTCGTTATTCCCTTACCTCGAGAAGGGGGGATGACAGGATAGGCTGGGCGTCGCCCGAGGAAGCTGCACCTTGCCGGACTGCAAACAACAGAAAAGCTAAGTTGCCAAAGTTTGAGCAATTAAGCTCCTTTTTACCCTTAAGTTAACTTCCTCGAACGGCCGAGCTTCGTATGGGAAACCTGTGCGCGGAGGGGCCGGCTCGTGGCTGGTTGCGCCCTTATTTCGTTTCGAGTCCGCTCAACGACTTAAGTGTGCTACATCCAGAGTGGCGTCCTTACTTTGTTTCGAGCTTGCTCGGTAGCTTAAGTGTGCTGCGACTGCAGTCGCAACGCTTACCTCGCCCTGAGCCTGCTCAACATTTTAAGTGAGTTGCGCCAGCCGCGGCAAGGTTTCTTGCCGGTGGAGGCACCGCCAGCGGGTTGATGATGTCCCGCACTCGGCACCCGTGGCAAGGCGGAGGCTTGCGCCGACAAGTTCTTGGGAGCGTAGGGCGCGAACGTACGAAGCACAAAGTCGAACGAGGGAGATAACAGCGCAATGAACTGCCTAAGATAAAAGTTATATTCCAAAATGACTTGCCGCTGCTCTAATCAGCTGTTTCTATGACATGCTCAGCAGCGACAAGAGAAGAAAGAAGGAAGGAGTGCGGACCCTCATCACCCCCCTTCCGCTCCTTATAAAGGGGCGGAGTGGGGGCTCGGCCGCCCCGCCCAACCAATCAAAGCAGAGGAAGGGCAGGCGATGGGGCCGACCCTCTACTTCGACCCGCGTCGGCCCGGTTTCCTGCCTCCACCACCGCAACCCCAAGCGCATGGAGGACGCGTGGCGGGCGAGCAGGGCCGAGGCGACAGATGAGGCGACCTCTCCCCGCCCCGTGATCGTGGGGGCGGGCGCCCCGAAAGCCGCGCCTCGACCCCGTTCGTTCAGCAAGCCGCGCCTCCACGTCTCCCCCCCACTTGAAAGTGGGGGCGGACGTTTCGCCTTTCCAAATAAAGGGATCGTGCCCGATGTGACGCATGCCTGCGGGCCTCAGCCCCGCGCACGCCACCCACGTCACGCACGCCTCGCACGCCTCGCCCCCCCACGACGCCGAGATAAGCGCACGCCACTTGGGGAGGGCGTGACGGGCACGGAGTTAAGGAGCAGCGCAACCCAGGCCACGCGTGCCCGTGCACTGTTAGGGCCTGGCCCAACAACGCTCGACACCGTGTATGGCCCAGACCCGGGGGCTCCTGTCGGTGTACTAAAGTAGGGGTACCTTAGTACCCCGAACTTGTGCACGGGCAGTAGTAGCGTCCCGCGGCAAGGCTTGCCAGGGGACCGACAAGAGTCTCCACGGCCCTTTCTGGGCCGGACGGAGGCTAAGTGATCGAGCCTAGAAGACCAGGCCCCGGCAAGAGGAGCTTGCCGGGCCAAGGAGGCGAGGTCCGGCAAGAGGAGCTTGCCGGGCCAAGGCGACAAGGCCCCGGCAAGAGGAGCTTGCCGGGACGACTAAGCCGAAGCACCATGGCCCCGGCGGGAGGAGCTCGCCGGGACGGCCAAGCCAAGGCACCCCAAGAAAAGCCCGCCGCGGCGCGCCGCGCACCCCGGCGAGGCCTGACGAGCGGCAAGCTTTCAGGTGCGGCAAGACAACCACCATGGCAAGCCACTTGCCGCGGCAAACCACCACCTCAGGCCTGCGCTCCAGCTCACCTGACCACGCGTCACTCTAGAGCTTCCCCAGAGGCACGTGGCGGGGCGCCGCGCAACCTGAGGTGCGCGGTGGCATGCGACGTTGGCAGAGTCGCCCCCGTGGCAAGCGGAGGCGCCCCCAACGGTCCGCCTCGGTACTGTTCGGGCGATCCAGACGGGCATTTAATGTCTTTGTCCCCCGCCATCAGAGTTAGGTGCGATAGCACTGTGCGGCCACTGTTCGCACAGTTCCTTGCCATTTTTACCCTCACCTGCGTTGCTACCTGTGGAAAACCCCTTAGCATATAAAAGGAGGCCCATGCGCACGTAGGGGGGGGGGAGAAGGAGGACACCAAAAGGAGGACACCCAGTAGACCCTCGTCTACGTCCAGCTCCAACTTACTGTAGCTTCTTGCGCTCCAGAGCAAGAACTCGAATCAACCAGACAAGCAGCAGTAGGGTTTTACGCATCCGTGCGGCCCGAAGCTGGGTAAAATCGTTGTGTGTGTGTCGCCCCGATCTGCTCTTTGCGCAACCTCCGCCCCCCGCCGAACCGAAAAGGGGCTCCGTCCCCATAGGTGCTCGTGGAGGCCGATTTCCCCCGACAGGCCTCTTCCCAAATATTGAGCGGGAAGGGCGCCAACAATTGGCCATTTTGAAGGGGAACATCTAGTACACTTATCCTGACTAAAGTTGGTCCTCGCCTGCCAAAGGCTCTGTGGTGACACCGTTATGGGCTCCACGATGACCTCCTTCCCACCGTTGGACTGGTCTTGGTCTTGTTACACCGAAATGGATGCCTTTGCTTGATCCTCTCGCCTGCGCTTGTCCCCTTTGCACCAGAGAGGAAAGGGAGACACTGCATAGGCTGGCGCCCGCTTGGCACCCTTGGTCGTCATGGCTTGCGTCATGGGCACCTCATGAGGTACCCCGCCTTGATCTCTTCGCCTCCTCGTGAGCTAGCCTGACAAGGCCGCGCCTAAGGAAGCTTCGTGTCGTCCGCCCCGCGAGGCTTGGCCCCTCGCGAGGGTCTTGAGTCTCGTGTTGATGAAGATGGGCCGTGCTGGCCCCCCCTTTAAGCCACGCCGCAGGCCGCAGGCAGGGAAGTCTGGGGACCCCCGTTCCCAGAACGCCGACAGCCGCGCCGGACTCTTCAACAGTTCCGGTCCGCGGTAGGCGAACTCCTTCCAAGAGGAGCAAGCCTTCTGAGCCGGTAGCCTCCGTCCAATCGGAGGTGCCGGACAATCTGCTGGAGGTGCTTGACGGCGCCTCCATCGACAAGGAGCACCGCACTATTATGAGTACGGTGACCCAGAGGGTTCAGTCCGCCAAGAGCGGACTGACTGAAGCTTGCGCTAGCCTTCTGACAGGCTTCGAGGTAAGCAAAAATATATCAAAATATTACCACATAGCCCCTGATGCTTTGTTTGGCATTCGGAAAGAAAAGCCGAATAGAGGATCTAATAAATTTCGCAGGAGTCTAACAAAAAGGAGTCAATATGCGTATGCAGGCTTCGCTGCTATCCACCGCCGCACTGACTGCGGAGGTGGGTGTCCTAAAACAGGACCTCGGGCGGACCGAGCAAGAGCTCGGCCTTGCCAAGCGGCAGCTCGAGGAAAAAGAAGGTAAGAAATACCTTACAGAAAAAGTGCCTATAAAAAGGCGTGATTGCAAAAAGTAACAGGATTTCTGCTTATTCTAGGGGCCACGATTGAGGTGGCGACCCTCAAGCAGGCGCTGTCTGAGGCCGAAAAGAAAACGGCCGCGGAGCGCACCGAGCGAGAGAGACTTGGGGCTCAGGTCGGCGAGGTGCAGCAAGAGCTTCAGGCTCTCATGAAAAAACATGAGAGTTTGGAGCTTGAGTCAAAGGCGCAAGCATCCGAGCTCGCGTCGGCCCTTGAGACCGCCAAGTCTGCCAAGGCCGAAGCCCAAAAGGCCCTCCAAGAGTTGGAGGAGATGAGGAAGATAGCAGCGGGTAAGGCATTCTTTATGCAAAGCAGAAATATAAAAGTGAACTACTTGTTACTTACCCGAATCCGGAGTTCTCTAGGGGCATTCACAGATCTTCCCCGCAGCGTATCCGATGCCGCCGCATTCTACCGAGCTGAAGAGGGCATCTCGATGGAGAAGGTGTTCTGGTCTCAGTATTCTGAGGCCGGACACCCTGTGCCCTTGAGCGACCAGCTGAAACAGCTGGTCGAGCTCCACAAGGCGGCCGAACAGGCCATGAAGGGCTTCATAGTTCGGCTGTGGCCCTGCCTGGGAGCTATTTCGGGCTGGTGCGGCGGCTGGTGGAGGCCTGTCCAAGGCTCAAGGTCATCAAGCGCTCCGTCTGCATTGAAGGTGCCCGGAGGGCCCTTGCCCGTGCAAAGGTGCACTGGGGTAAGCTGGACGGTGTGAAGCTTGTGAGGGACGGGCCGCCGCCGGGGAAGGAGCATCGCAAGCCCGAGAACTACTACAAGGATGTTCTTGCAGGCGCCCGCCTTGTGGCGGATGAATGTACCAAGGATGTAATCTTTGAATGAACTCGCTCGTGTTTATCCTGTGCGCTGAAAACTTGTTCATATGCGCTAAGCAATGCTTATTGAATTTAAAATATTATTTTCTGTGCGGCCGTTTATCAAAAATTGAGAGATGGCCAGTCGTCGGCTTCTGCCCCCGTGCCACTAGTTCTGGGTTGTTCGGGATAAACCTGAGCGCTCTTTTTCCCATGGTTGGGTCCTTCGAGGGAGGCGCTCAGCACAACAAACCAGGCAATCGGACTATAATGCTTGAACACTTTCACTTAGCCATAGAACTTTATAATTTTAAATTTCGGCTAAGCCCCTAGTTCGGAAGACCGAGTTCGGGGCGCTATCCACGCCTTGGCTGGACGAAGCCAGCTCCTCGCTCAAAGCGGCATAAGTCTTTAGGGACTCGAAAAACCTCTCGAACTGCGACCGGTCTCTCGCCTCATCATGACAGTCAGTTTTAGCTTTAGGTGCTTAACCCAGCTGAACCGGGGCACAATCGCAGTGGTTCTCCTAGTGCTACCTTAGCCGATATAGCGGAACGTAAGGCACCAAAACATAGGAGCGGGGCAAACCCAACTATTGACCCAAATCATGATTCGGAGCCGATGCATATAGTGCTATAAGTTCGGGGTGCCGCACTTGTGAAAGTGTACGGACTTCTCACACCATAATGAGGGGTACTGAAGCCCCTGGCGTGTTTGCCGTACCATGGTGTACGGGTGCAATCATGTTATTTAATAAACAGATATATGAAAATAGGATAATGCAAACAATAGACAAAAAGCTATGCATTGTTTATAGAGTGGCTATTTATCAAAGCCGGACGATACAAGTAGTGCGATAAACAAAAAGATATTGGACTATTTAACATGCCCTGACCAGGGGCAGGCCGCGGAATTGTATTTAAAAACAGGTATACTGCTCGTAACAGAGACCACCTGGGAGTTCCATAATGCGGCATGGCTTGTCTGCCTCCCTGGATTTTGCATCGTTTGTGCGGCGATCGAGTTGCCGAACAGGCCGTCTGAAGTGTGGAGTCCTGAAAGTAAGAAAAAAAGAATCCGGCAGCCCCTAGTACGTTTTAAGCCGTATTTTGGGTGTGCCGTTATTGTGCCCCTTCCCCTGTGCCCATGGTATTTCAAGGGCGTAGTTATGTACGCGAGGTACTGGTTTCGCTATGTCGCGAGGGCTGGGGTTGGGGCCGCATTGCTACGCCTGCTCGGAACTTGCCAGGCGGTCTTGTTGTAGGTTACTCCGGGCGCGCTTGGCAGTGTTCGGCTTTTTAACAGCCGTACTTGAGAGTTGCCAAAGAAGGCTGCTTTGTACTTCCGCTGCGAGGGCCGCCGTGTGCTCCTCCGTACGGAGGGAGCGTTCGGTGTTTCCGCTGACCGTGATTACTCCTCGAGGGCCTGGCATCTTGAGCTTGAGATATGCGTAGTGCGGCACCGCATTGAACTTTGCGAATGTGGTTCGTCCGAGCAGGGCGTGATAGCCACTGCGAAACGGGACTATATCGAAGATTAACTCTTCGCTTCGGAAATTGTCCGGGGATCCGAAGACCATGTCAAGTGTTACTGAGCCTATACAGTTGGCTTCTATACCTGGTATAACTCATTTAAAGGTTGTTTTTGTGGGCTTAATCCTTGAGGGATCTATGCCCATTTTTCGCACGGTATCCTGGTAAAGCAGGTTCAGGCTACTGCCGCCGTCCATGAGGACTCTTGTGAAATGAAATCCGTCGATGATTGGGTCGAGAACCAATGCGGCGAAGCCGCCATGACGGACGCTAGTGGGATGGTCCCTTCGATCAAAGGTGATCGGGCAGGAGGACCATGGGTTGAACTTTGGGGCGACTGGCTCCATCGCGTATACGTCCCGTAGCGCAAGCTTCCGCTCCCTCTTGGGAATGTGGGTTGCGTATATCATGTTCACCGTCCGCACTTGTGAGGGAAAGCCCTTCTGTCCATTGTTGTTCGGCGGCCTGGGCTCCTCCTCGTCGTCGCTATGCAGCCCCTTGTCTTTGTTTTCGGCTCTTAACTTACCTGCCTGCTTGAACACCCAACAATCCCTGTTGGTGTGATTGGCTGGCCTTTCGGGGGTGCCATGTATCTGGCACAAGCGGTCGAGTATTCGGTCCAAACTGGACGGGCCCTGAGTATTCTTTTTGAATGGCTTTTTCCGCTGACCGGATTTATGGCCTCTGAATCCGGCATTAACTGCCGTATCTTCATTACTGTCGCTGCTAACTCGGTATTTTTGCTTATTCCAACGTGTCCTGCCACTTTTGTCCTTGGTATCCGAATTACCAGGGTTCTTAGCTAAATTATTGTTGCGAGCTAGCCAGCTGTCTTCTCCCGCACAAAAGCGGGTCATGAGTGTCGTGAGGGCTGCCATAGATTTCGGCTTTTCCTGTCCCAGGTGTCGGGCAAGCCACTCGTCGCGGATGTTATGTTTGAAGGCTGCTAGGGCCTCTACGTCCGGACAGTCGACTATCTGGTTTTTCTTTGTTAGGAACCGTGTCCAGAATTGTTTGGCCGATTCCTCTGGCTACTGAATTATGTGGCTTAAGTCGTCGGCATCCGGTGGTCGCACGTAAGTGCCCTAGAAGTTGTCGAGGAATGCGGCCTCCAGGTCCTCCCAAGAACCGATAGAGTCTGCTGGCAAGCTGTTAAGCCAATGCCGGGCCGGTCCTTTAAGTTTGAGCGGGAGGTATTTGATGGCGTGTAGATCATCGCCGCGTGCCATGTGGATGTGAAGGAGATAATCCTCGATCCATACCGCCGGATCTGTTTTGCCATCGTATGATTCGATGTTAACGGGTTTGAAACCCTTGGGGATTTTATGATCCATTACTTCATCTGTGAAACATAGTGGGTGTGCGGCGCCCCTGTACTGGGCTATATCACGACGCAGCTCGGAAGAGCTATGTCTGTTGTGTTCTTCCCGGCCGGATTTGTTGTATCCGGAGTGAAGATCATCGTCACGTGCCGTAGGGCGCCTGCGCGATCCGTAGATCGATCTTGTTTGTCTTGCCTTATCCTCCAGTACGTCTCGCAGGTCTGGCGCATTTTCCCGTGCCTTAGTTGAGAGGCGTCGGGGCATGGTTTGGGTGGAGGGCCAAGAGGCCTCTCTGTCGCGGCCGCGAGGTGGCCGGTCTGCCATGTCGTGCGCTGGTGTTGTAGGCGCTTCCTCCTCTGATCGGGGTAGCGGCCTGCGCTTTGGGTAACTCTTGAAGGGGCGTTCGAGTTCATACTCTTCGGCCGCAAGGACTTCAGTCCATCTATCAGCTAGCAAATCTTGGTCAGCTCTAAGCTGTTGCTGCTTTTTCTTGAGGCTGTTTGCCGTGGCTAAAAGCCTGCATTTGAAACGCTCTTGTTCGGCGGGGTCTGATGGTATGACAAATTCGTCGTCATCGAGGCTTGCCTCGTCTTTGGAGGGAGTTATATAGTTATCATCCTCAACCTCTCGGTCTGCCGCTCTCTCATGAGGGCTGGCTTCTCCATCTTCCTGCGCCGAATCTTGATGAGGTGGGTGTTCTTCGGCACTATCCGGGGTAGTATTATCTCCCGTGCCGGAATCACCGTTTTTGTTTTGGCGGGATTTAGAGCGGCGCCGCTGGCGCCGGCGCTTTGGCTATTTCTTGGAGGGGTCGTCCCCCGCTGTTCCATCGCCATCTCCATCTTTTGGAGTGTCCACCATATATATGTCATATGACGAGGTGGCCTTCCAGCGCCCTACAGGTGCTGGTTCCTTTTTGTCTCCTACATCGTCGTCCATACCGTCGATGTCTTCGGAGCCGTAGTCGAGCATGTCGGTTAAGTCATCGACAGTGGCGACAAAGTGGGTGGTGGGTGGGCTTTGAATTTCTTCATCGTCCGTATCCCATCCTCGCTGACCGTAGTCTGGCCAGGGCTCTCCTGATAAAGAGAGAGACTTGAGAGAATTCAGGATGTCGCCAAAAGGCGAGTGCTGAAAGATGTCCGCGGCGGTGAACTCCATTATCGGCGCCCAATCGGATTTGATTGGCAGGGGCGCAGGGGGTTCGGAGTCCGGACCCTCGAAGTCACGGGTCATGCAGAGTGCGGGGCTGGTGTTCGGCTCGATCGCCTTTGAGATCGCAGCCCCCGAGGTGACGTCCAACCGCTCATCCTCGATTGGCGCAATAGGCTCCGAATTAAGGGTCGAAACCGGTGCGGGTGCGGCCTCCAGGATACTGTTCGGAGGCAGAGCTAGATCATGCCCCTCGAGATAGTGCGGCGCGCTTGGCCGTGGCTCGAATCCGTCGAAGATCAAGTCTCCGCGGGTATCAGCCGTGTAGTTTAAGCTTCCAAACCCGACTTTATGGCCAGGGGCGTAGCTTTCGATCTGCTCTAGGTAGCCAAGCGAATTGGCCCGCAAAGCGAAGCCGCCGAAGACGAAGATCTGTCCGGGGAGAAAAGTCTCACCCTGGACCTCATCGTTGTTGATGATCAAAGGAGCCATCGGGCCTAAAGGCGATGACACAGAGGAACTCTCAATGAAAGCACCAATGTCGGTGTCAAAACCGGCGGATCTCGGGTAGGGGGTCCCGAACTGTGCGTCAAGGCCAGATGGTAACAGGAGACAAGGGACACGATGTTTTTACCCAGGTTCGGGCCCTCTCGATGGAGGTAATACCCTACTCCTGCTTGATTAATATTGTTGATATGGGTAGTACAAGAGTAGATCTACCACGAGATCAAGGAGGCTAAACCCTAGAAGCTAGCCTATGGTATGATTGTTGTGTATGGAGTTGATTGTCCTACGGACTACAACCCTCCGGTTTATATAGACACCGGATAGGGTTAGGGTTACACAGAGTCGGTTACGACTGGTAGGAGATCTTGAATATCCGCATCGCCAAGCTTGCCTTCCACGCCAAGGAAAGTTCCATCCGGACACGGGACGAAGTCTTCAATCTTGTATCTTCATAGTCCAGGAGTCCGGCGAAGGTATAGTCCAGCTACCCGAACACCCCCTAATTCAGGACTCCCTCACCCGTCCCTACAATTCCCGGTGAGGCCACGGCCTCCGCCCTCCTCCTTCCCCAGTCCCCGCGCCGTCCGCGCCTCCCTCGACGCGCCACCGCATGCACACACGCCCGCTGCTGCCTGCGCGGCCGCGCTCCGGCGCGCCAGATGCGTGCACCCCGCACCCGGGCCGCGCCCTGGCCACGCGCCGCTCCGCCTGGCCGCGCCCGTCGCCCCGCCCTGACGTGCCTGCCTGCTGTTGCTTCCGTCGCCGTCGCTGCAGGTTCCTGCTGCTGCTGCTATCGCTCACCTTGCCGCGACACTGAAACTCTCATCACAGCGCCCTCGCCCCGCTATGCATCGCCCCCCTGTGAGCCCTCGCCCCATACTCCGGCAACCGCCGTCGTCTCCCCTACAACTCACCGCGCCCCCGCAGCCCTCTTGCGCTCGCTCGCCCCGTCGTGCTCGCGGCCGTGCCTGCCACCGGGCGCCGGTATCGCGCCTGCCGGAACCCTGCCCGCCGATGCCGCGCCCGCTGCTCCGGCCGGTCGTCCTCGCCGCGCCCTCGCTTCGACCAGAGGCCGCACGTGTGCGACCCAGCATGGCTGGCCGGCCACTGCAGCCGCCCTGGGCCAATGACAAATGGGGCCCGCCCCTAAGAACGTTTCTGTTAAAAAAAGAATAAAAAATAAAAATAAAAATAAGAAAAATAAAATAATAAATAATAAAATTAATTAATTAATTAATTCTGATTAAATTAACTAATTAAGTTTAATTAATCTAATGATTAATTAACCTAATTAACTACTGTTAATTAACTAAGAGAGTATGACAGTGGGGCCCACCCCCTAATTAATACTAACTAGGGTAATTAAATTGGTTAATTAAAATGTGTCACTGACCATTGGGACCCACTGGTCAGGTTGACCAGTCAACCCCCGTTGACTGCTGACGTCAGCATGACATCATGCTGATGTCATAAATCCAAATTCGAATTAATTTAAATAACTAATTAAATTCCAGAAATTAATAAAATATTTAGAAAATCATATCTTTTAATCCTTAACTCGGATTAAATTATTTTCAACACGAAATTTGCTCAGAACGACGAGACGAACCCGGATAAGCAGCCCGTTCGTCCGCCACACACCCCTAACATATCAAACTCGCAACTTTCCCCCTCCGGCTCCTCTGCTCGATAACGCGAAACACCGGGGATACTTTCTCGGATGTTTCCCCCCTTCGCCAGTATCACCTCATACCGCGTTAGGGCACCCCTAGCACCGACACTTGTCATGTCATGCATCGCTATGCATCTGTTTTCTTAAATATTTATTGTTTCTTCCCCCTCTTCTCTCGCTAGACAGCGAGACCGACGCCGCTGCTACCCAGTACGACTACGGAGTTGACGACCCCTCTCTCTTGCCAGAGCAACCAGGCAAGCCCCCCCTTGATCACTAGATATCGCCTACTCTACTCTCTACTGCTTGCATTAGAGTAGTGTAACAGGTTACTGCTTTCCGTTAATCCTATCCTGATGCATAGCTTGTCTTTGCTACTACTGTTGTTACCTTTACCTGCAATCCTATCTGCCTAGTATAGGATGCTAGTATTTCATCTGTGGCCCTACATTCTTGTCCGTCTTCCATGCTATACTATCGGGCCGTGATCACTTGGGAGGTGATCACGGGTATATACTATATACTTTATAGATGATACATGTGGTGACCAAAGATGGGTCGGCTCGTAGGAGTACCCGCGAGTGGATCTTTGTGGCGGAGCGACAGGGCAGGTTGAGACCACCTAGGAGAGAGGTGGGCCTGGCCCTGTTCGGCATTCGTGGATACTTAACACGCTTAACGAGATCTTGGTATTTGATCTGAGTCTGGCTACTGGCCTATACGCACTAACCAACTACGTGGGAAAGGTATGGGCACTCGGCGTCCTGGTATCAGCCGAAGCACTTCGTGACGTCAGCGACTGAGTGGCGCGCCCCGGATTGGACTGGAACGCCTACTAGGCTAGGTCTACTTCCGGCCGCGTACGCAACGTGCAGGTGTGCTAAGGGTGATGGGCCCAGACCCCTGTGCGCTTAGGTTTAGACCGGCGTGTTGACCTCTCTGTTGTGCCTAGGTAGGGCTGCGACATGTTGATCTTCCGAGGTGGGGCATGACCCAGGAAAGTGTGTCCGGCCAAATGGGATCAAGCGTGTTGGGTTATGTGGTGCACCCCTGCAGGGAAGTTAATCTATTCGAATAGCCGTGATCTTCGGTAACATGATGACTTGGAGTTGTACCTTGACCTTATGACAACTAGAACCGGATACTTAATAAAACACACCCTTCCAAGTGCCAGATACAACCCGGTGATCGCTCTCTAACAGGGCAATGAAGATGGGATCGCCGGGTAGGATTATGCTATGCGATGCTACCTGGAGGACATCAGTCTACTCTCTTCTACATGCCGCAAGACGCAGGCTGCCAGAAGCGTAGTCTTCGACAGGATTAGCTATCCCCCCTTACTCTGGCATTCTGCAGTTCAGTCCACCGATATGGCCCCTTTACACATATACCCATGCATATGTATAGTAGCTCCTTGCTTGCGAGTACTTTGGATGAGTACTCACGGTTGCCTTGTTCCCCCTTTTCCCCATTTCTCTACCCGATTGCTGCGACCAGACGATGAAGCCCAGGATCCAGATGCCACCTTCGACGACGACTCCTACTACACTGGAGGTGCCTACTACTACGTGCAGCCCGCCAACGACGACCAGGAGTAGTTAGGAGGATCCCAGGCAGGAGGCCTGCGCCTCGTTCGATCTGTATCCCAGTTTGTGCTAGCCATCTTATGGCAACTTGTTTAACTTATGTCTGCACTCAGATATTGTTGCTTTCGCTGACTCGTCTATGATCGAGCACTTGTATTCGAGCCCTCGAGGCCCCTGGCTTGTATTATGATGCTTGTATGACTTATTTATGTTTTAGAGTTGTGTTGTGATATCTTCCCGTGAGTCCCTAATCTTGATTGTACACATTTGCGTGCATGATTAGTGTACGATTGAATCTGGGGCGTCACAAGGCGTGTGTGCCTAGACTATAAGGTGATACCTGGAGAGAGTGTTGTACCCCAGCATAAGCTGGTGGGTGCTGACTTCCGCTTTCGTATTCGTGTCCAGCGGGATAAGCGTGCGAAAGTCGCTAGAACAAAGTGGTGGTAGTTGAAGGGGGAGGTAGCTCAGGCGTTCAAGGAGAGGGTCATTAAGGAGGGCCCTTGGGAGGAAGGAGGGGATGCAGACAATGTGTGGATGAAGATGGCAACTTGCGTTCGGAAGGTGGCTTTGGAGGAGTTTGGAGTGTCCAGGGGAAGGGGAAGCAAATATAAGGATACCTGGTGGTGGAATGATGATGTCCAGAAGGCGATTAAAGAGAAGAAAGATTGCTTCAGACACCTATACCTAGATAGGAGTGCGGACAACGAAGAGAAGTACAAGATGGCGAAGAAGGCTGCAAAGTGAGTTGTTGGTGAAGCAAGGGGTCGGGCATATGAGGACCTCTACCAACGGTTAGGCACGAAGGAAGGCGAAAGGGACATCTAGAAGATGGCCAAGATCCGAGAGAGGAAGACGAGGGACATTGGCCAAGTCAAATGCATCAAGGACGGAGCAGGCCAACTCTTGGTGAAGGACGAGGAGATTAAGCATAGATGGCGGGAGTACTTCGACAAGCTGTTCAATGGGGAGAATGATAGTTCTACCATTGAACTGGACGACTCCTTTGATGAGACCAACATGCGTCTTGTGCGGCGAATCCAAGATTCTGAGGTCAAGGAGGCTTTAAAAAGGATGGAAGGAGGCAAGGCGATGGGCCCTGATTGTATCCCCGTTGAGGTGTGGAAAGGTCTCGGGGACATAGCGATAGTATGTCTAGCCAAGCTTTTCAACCTCATTTTTCGGGCAAACAAAATGCCAGAAGAATGGAAACGGAGTATATTAGTACTAATCTTCAAGAACAAGGGGGATGTTCAGAGTTGTACTAATTACCGTGGAATTAAGCTGATGAGCCATACAATGAAGCTATGGGAGAGAGTCATTGAGCACCGCTTAAGAAGAATGACAAGCGTGACCAAAAATCAGTTTGGTTTCATGCCTGGGAGGTCGACCATGGAAGCCATTTTCCTGGTACGACAACTTATGGAGAGATATATGGAGCAAAAAAAGGACTTGCATATAGTGTTCATTGACTTGGAGAAGGCCTATGATAAGATACCAC
The DNA here is from genome assembly GCA_032464435.1 of Aegilops umbellulata. Lineage (NCBI taxonomy): Eukaryota > Viridiplantae > Streptophyta > Magnoliopsida > Poales > Poaceae > Aegilops > Aegilops umbellulata. The sequence continues at coordinate 195,138,365 of CP136060.1, forward strand.
AGAATGTCATGTGGTGGGCCTTGGAGAAACACAGAGTCCCAGCAAAGTACATTACCCTCATCAAGGACATGTACGATAATGTTGTGACAAGTGTTCAAACATGTGATGTCGACACTAACGACTTCCCGATTAAGATAGGACTTCATCAGGGGTCAGCTTTAAGCCCTTATCTTTTTGCATTGGTGATGGATGAGGTCACAAGGGATATACAAGGAGATATCCCATGGTGTATGCTCTCTGCGGATGATGTGATGCTAGTTGACGATAGTCGGACAGGGGTAAATAGGAAGTTAGAGTTATGGAGACAAACCTTGGAATTAAAAGGATTTAGGCTTAGTAGAACTAAAACTGAGTACATGATGTGCGGTTTCAGTACTACTAGGTGTGAGGAGGAGGAGGTTAGCCTTGATGGCCAGGTGGTTCCCCAGAAGGACACCTTTCGGTATCGGGGGTCAATGCTGCACGGGGATGGGGGTATTGATGAAGATGTGAACCATCGAATCAAAGCCGGATGGATGAAGTGGCGCCAAGCTTCTGGCATTCTCTGTGACAAGAGAGTGCCACAAAAGGTAAAAGGCAAGTTCTACAGGACGGCGATTCGACCCGCAATGTTGTATGGCGCGGAGTGTTGGCCGACTAAAAGGCGACATGTTCAACAGTTAGGTGTGGTGGACATGCGTATGTTGAGATGGATGTGTGGCTACATGAGGAAGGATCGAGTCCGGAATGATGATATACGAGATAGAGTTGGGGTAGCACCAATTGAAGAGAAGCTTGTCCAACATCGTCTGAGATGGTTTGGGCATATTCAGCGCAAGCCTCCAGAAGCTCCAATGCATAGCGGACGGCTAAAGCGTGCGGAGAATGTCAAGAGAGGGGGGGGGGGTAGACCGAATTTGACATGGGAGGAGTCCGTTAAGAGAGACCTGAAGGATTGGAGTGTCACCAAAGAGCTAGCTATGGACAGGGATGCGTGGAAGCTTGCTACCATGTGCCAGAGGCATAAGTTGGTTGCGAGATCTTATGGGTTTCACCTCTAGCCTACCCCAACTTGTTTGGGACTAAAGGCTTTGTTGTTGTTGTTTGTTGTCAATTCCATAACTTTTATAGAACAAGGGGTGTCCTTTATCTTGTCCAAGAACAAACAACTGAGAAAAAGATGAAAATTGCAGGACTCAGCTAGAATGCTAGAAGCCAGGGAACTACTCCCTCTGCCCCTTATTTTGGGACAAAGAGGGTATATCTTCATGCGCGAACAATTTATCTAGACCAAAACTGCTTGAATCTCTCCCAAGAAATAACAGATAAAACAAGAAAAAAGGCAGAAAATGCATTGGGCCAAAAAATACTCCTAAAAATAATCAAGGAAATCCATACAAGTACAACTACATGATAAGAAAAGTTGCCATACTCTACAAATAAACTGCAACATATTTTAGAAATTTCAAGTGTACTATACCTAAAACACGAAAACATTAACATGCTTGTAAAAAAAGTTATCCTACAACAAGTTCATGATTTGCCTTGATGTTGAAAATTACACTTCATGTTGAGTATAATTTTTTTTGTCATGATCTGGGACTAAAAAACTTGTGAGCACTTACACTTTGCCATGGTATAGCAATAGAATTTTTTTTTATTTTTACCATGTATGTAAAGTAGCCAAGGTCCAGGAATGCAATTTGCCATGGCTAGAAAGTTTGAATTTAAAAATGGATGTACAAACTGGTGATGGTCATGGAAAAGTAAAATATGGCAATTGAGGGGAAATTGTTTCTGTAGAGCAAGGAAATTTTTGATAAATAAGTTGAAGTCATAATCACATAGAAGATTTACCAAAAATATCTGTTTCCATAAAAAATATAATTGAAAATATTAAATAAAAAACTATGAAAAATATATGTAAACATAATTTTGCCATGGAATTTTTAAATAAAATTTTCCATGGTATACAAAAAATAATTTACCAAAAACTATAATTTGTTGTTGTGTGTACAAATTTTGCCATGCTACCTACGATAAAACTACCATGGTCTAATTAATAAATTTGCCGTAGTATAATTAAACAAATTGTCATGCTATGAAAATAATGAAATTACCATGCTATCTTAAAAACCACCATGGTCTAATTAATAAAATTGTCATGGCCTAAAACAATATAATTGGTATGCTACCTATAATAAAATTGCACATAGGACTTTTAAGAAAAAAATTTTCTCTAAAAAACATGGCAACTTTTTGGAATATGTAATGGGCACATGGCAAAGTTAGTAATTTTGTTCTTTGAAAATATAACATATTTAGGGATTTTTCATGGGCACATAGCAAAATGTAGGATGTTTTCTCTCTAAAAAACACATGCAACTTTACGGGGAAATAGTAATAGGCACATGACGAAGGCTATGGATTAGTTCCTTTGAAAAGGATGGCAAATTTTGGAATTTGCCATGGCTACATGGCAAAATTTGAAACAAATATCTTTAAAAAACAAGACAAGCTTTAGAAATTTGTGAAATGGTCACACGGCGCAGATTTACGGAGATTTATTCTTTGATAAAATGGAAAGTTTTAGCAAATTGCCATGGGCACATGGCAAATTTAGTAAATTTATTTCTTTAAAAAAGATGGCAAAATTAGTAATTTTCCATCGAAACGTAAAAAATTATTTAAAAATAAGGCAAATTTAAGATTTGCCATACTAGACAAGAGAAAATTGCCCTGTGTTCAAATAATTTTTGATATGGCAACTTTACATATACGGTGATCAAACTATGAGCACACTACCATCCGTGAGCAAGACTGGGATGCCAATGGGTTTAATTTTTTAGCATTTCCACGGAGCATTAACCATAAAAGATCCAGTTACACCAAATTCATGACATAGGCTGTTTAACCTATTTTACACTAAGCCAAATCTAACTGTTGATGAAATAATGAACTATGGTATGGTCATCAAAACACAAATGCAGCTTACAAAGAACAAAACACGCGCATCACAGGCATCTAGCAGCTGACATGGGTGAATTACGCAGAAGCATAAACCAACATCTAGTTGCATTGTTGATGGCATCAAATCAAGCAGATCTCAGGTAGGGGGTCCTGAGCTAGTAGTCTTGACACGATGGTAACAATAAACATGATTTTTTACCCAGGTCTAAGCTCTCTCGATGATATAATATCCTATGTCCTGCTTGTGTTTATTTATTGGGGTATAGTATCGAGTACATGTGTCTACCATGAGATTGTCGTGTAAGATTGCAATGATCTATTGACTAGCCTAGCCTTGGTTTATATAATGTACCAGAGACTTAGGATAACAGGAGTCCTAGTTGGCTATGTGAGTGGAGAAGGAGTCCTTGTCTTGTATGTCAAGTCTTGTGGAATCTTCCTTGTATGTGTCATGGGCTTTCCGAAGTGGCCCAGGACGGAACCGACAAAGGGGTTGCTCGGTCTGGCCCACCTGGTCGGGAGTTGACATGGTAAGTACCCCTAGGACGACGTTTCCTATACAATGCTTAAGGCGCGGTTATAGGAAAATTTTCCAACCGACGACACTCCTCCCTTCGTCGGGGCTAGCCCATTTTATATCCTTTTCTTCTCTCCCGTTAAGATTAAAAAAACTACGATAATATCCTACGTCTTGTTTGTGTGTATTGATTGGGGTATAGTATCGAGTACATGTGTCTACCATGAGATTGTCGTGTAAGATTGCAGTGATCTATTAACTAGCCTAGCCTCGATTTATATAATGTACCAGAGGCCTAGGATAACAAGAGTCCTAGTTGATTATGTCAGCGGAGAAGTAGTCCTTGTCTTGTATGCCAAGTCTTGTAGAATCTTCCTTGTATGTGTCATGGGCTGCCCGAAGTGGCCCAGGACGGCACCGGCAAAGGCGATGCTCGGTCCGGCCCACATGTCCGGGAGTTGACATGGTATGTACCGCCAGGAAGGCGTCAGTTATAGGAAAACTTGCCAATCAGCGCACACTATTCCCTCCGTCGGGGCTGGCCCATTTTATGTCTGTTCTTCTCTTCCGTTAAGATTTTAAAAAACTGCACCCTATGTGATTCGAACTCAAGACCACAGGCAACGTACGAAGCGCGCCAACCAACAGGACAACTCAAATCTTGTGACTTCTATTCTTCTTTTCTCTTCTTAACACAAAAACACATAGTGTTTTCCTTGTTTAGTTTTATTTTATATTTGGTTTTTGTTTTGTGCGTTTTTTCTTTCTCTTTCTACTTATTTTTTCATTTTATTTTATTTTTTAAAATTTGTGAACTTCTCCTAAATTTGCGAAAAAATAAAATCCATGAACTTTTCTTCAAATTCATTAAACTTTTTTCGAACACAAACTTTTTTGAAAAAATCCCTGAACATTTTTTAAAACAAGTGAACTTTTCTCAAATCGGTGAACTTTTAAAAAGAATCTATGAACTTTTTGTTCAAAATTGATGAATCTTTTTCAAGAATGATGACCTTCTTTTCAAAATAGATGATATTTTTTTCAAATATATGATTTGTTTTTCAAAATCAATAAAAAACATTCAAAATTGATTAAATATCTAAAGTTAATGAAATCTTTTTCAAATCAATGAAGTTTATTCCAAAATTGATGAACTTTTTTAAATTGATGAACTTGTTTAAAAGTTGATAAACTTTATTCCAAATTTGAGGTTTCTTTTTCATTTTTTGGAACCTTTTTCCAAAAATATATGAACTTTTTTTGAATTCTGTTAAGTTTATTTCCTCATTTTGAACTTTTATTCCATATTCATGAACTTTTTATTGCAAATTTATAATTTTTTTTCAAATGAAGGTTTTTTGGAACAAAGCGAACGAGCGAGTTTGTTTTTTGAGAAATCCGAACAAGCTTTTTTTGAGGGGTTGCGAACAAGCTAGTTGGCTGAGAAAAAAAGGATCGACCCCTCAAAAACGAAGGAGTGAGGGGAGATCGAGGAAGGAAAATTGAATGGGTCTTGGCCCAGCCGCATCGGTAGTGGGCGCCAACAGGCAAACCCGGCGCATGTAGCGCCAATTATGACCTCCCGTCTAGTACACCATCAGTAGCCCCTGAATCAGTCTTCAAGCCGCGGACGATCCACGGTTCTTCCAAACCGCTCCTCATCTCAGTCTTGAAAGTTGATTCAACAAATCTTCTCAACTTCATCCTTGTGGATCACCAAAGTATGTTTGAGGAGTATACACACCGGGCATACGAGTAGCCCCTTTAAGTTCTCGGATTCTATCAAATGGCTTTTTATTTGCATGGCACACCTTGGGTTAGAAGTTTTTCCCCATGAAGCGGTGCCTCTCGCAGCCAGTCTCCATGGCAGACTACTTCTGATGTGGTGCACTACCTCGGTTTTGAGTTGTCGATGTAGATGGACGGCCTCTGTGGACCCGCCAAGCCCCTTTTCGCATCATGACTTTTCATGAAATATTCTTGATTGGTGCAATTTATTCTCTGACGAGATATATAGTCAGTTGCCCTCAAGGTGTGTGGAGGCCTAAAATCCGGAATGCACCTGAAGGATAACATAAAATCGTTGATCCTAGTAGCCCCCGAGGCTCAGGTCGATTACAAAATCAGGCTGAGGATCAATTCCTTGCTTGGCAGCATACTTTAGGAACATAAACACGGTGTGCATTAGCCCTCGAGACCTAGGTCAGGTGTGGCCGACTAACGTGAGGATCATAATTTCCTCGGAAACCGTGTTGCATTTGAAACTGTCGGCGTTTAATTGTTAGTGCAGTAGCCCCGAGACTTGGGTTGGGCAACATGGTCGACCCTAGTATTGTATCTCCTCGAGAATTTGTTTAGACGAATACCGGTGTTTGTGTTTTGACATTATCAAGGTGCAGCTCGGCAGGGACGATGTTGAACTGTGCTACTTGTGAGTTGCACTGTGATTTCCTCGAAGAGGAGAGGATGGCGCAATACAGTAGAGATAAGTATTTCCCTCAGTTAAGGATCAAGGTTATCGATCTAGTAGGAGAACCAAGCAACACCTCTTTAGCAGTACCTACACATAAAATAACAAATACTAGCACCCAACACAAACAAGGGGTTGTCAATCCCTTGACGGTTAATTGCAAGGATCAAATCTCATAGTGATAAATAGATAGAACAAAAATACAAAATGAAATAAAGTAAATAAAATTGAAGCAAGGTATTTTTGGATTTTAATATATGATAAAAATAGACTGGGGGGCATAGTTTTCACTAGAGGCTTCTCTCTTGAAGATAGCATAGGGTGGGTAAAAAATTTACTATTGGGCAATTGATTGAAAAGCGAATAATCATGACGACATAAAGGCAATGATGATGCATATAGGCATCACGTCCGAGACAAGTAGACTGACTCCTGCCTGCATCTACTATTATTACTCCACACAACGACCGCTATCCACCATGCATCTAGAGTATTAAGTTCATAAAGAACAGAGTAACGCCTTAAGCAAGATGACATGATGTACACAAAGTAAACTCAACCAATATGAATAAACCCTACCATTTTATGTTTGCTGGAAACAATACAAATACATGTCTTGTCCCTTCCTGTCATTGGGATATAGATCACCACAAGATTTAACCTATCATAAAGCACCTCTCCCATTGCAAGAAAAATTAATCTAGTTGGCCAAACCAAATCAATAGATCGGAGGAGAAATACAAAGCTGTAATATTCATGCATAAAGAGTTCAGAGAAGACTCAAATAATATTCATAGATAATCTGATCATAAACTCACAATTCATCGGATCCCAACAAACACACCGCGAAAAATGGTTACATCGAATAGAACTCCAAGAACATCGAAGAGAACATTGTATTGAAGATCAAAGAGAGAGAAGAAGCCATATAGCTACTAGCTAAGGACCCGTAGGTCAGTGGTAAACTACTCACACGTCATCGGAGGGGCAGCAAGGTTGATGTAGAAGCCCTCTATGATCTATTCCTCCTCCGGCAGAGTGTCAGAAAAGGCCTCCAGATGGGATCTCGCGGGACAGGAACTTGCGGAGGCAGAAAAAGTGTGTCAGGGTGCTCTCTGTTGGTTTCCTGATTTTAGAGAATTTATAGAGGCGAAATTAGGTCAAACGAAGCGAAGACGGGCCCACAGGGCAGCAGGGCGTGCCCTGGTGGCTTGTGGGCTACTCCTTCATCTTCCGACTTCCTCCCGAGGCTTCTAGGGTCTCTTATGTCCAAAGAGGTCATCAAAAAGTTTTTTGGCATTTGGACTTCGTTTGGTATTGATATCCTGGAAAACCAAAAACAAGCAAAAAACAACAACTGGCACTTAACACTAAGTTAATAGGCTAGTCCCAAAAAATGATATATAATGACATATAAAGCATCCAAGATTGGTACTATAATAGCATGGAACACTAAAAAATTATAGATACATTGGAGACGTATCAAACTACACGTAGGAGAAGATTTTTCCTAAGAAAATCATGACTCAGAACAAGCCAGTTCGGTTCCACGGGACCTGTTGGTCGACCTGCAAGATGCCGACATGGAATTTTTTGCTTTAACAGACCCCTGATCGGCTCTATGGGACCCGTCGTTGCATGCGAGATGCCGATATGGAAAGTTTTGTTTAACAACCCCTAGGTCATCTCTGTGGGACCCGTAGGTCGAATGCGAGATGTCGACATGGAAATTCGATGTATATGCCATACCGATGACAAGGTTGGTCTTTTTAATATGCTCTGATCTGAATCCACATAGTTGAGTTAACAAGTCGTCGGCTTCAACCTCCACGATAAATTATTGTGTAGTGTTTCCGAGATCAGCCCTAACCGATTTGTTCGGTACCCATTGGCGTAGTTGATCAAGAACTAGCCATCCAACCTATTTAGGTCAAAACACAAGTCTGTTAGAGAGATTTTTGGCAGGCGAGGAAATAGTCCTTGGGCAAGGTTCTTCTGGTTCGGGGACCTACCTTTTTCTGGTATAATTTATGGCTAGTCTGGCCTAGCCGTATCAACATGCCTCAGTAATATCGAGGACTTACGTAAATTGGTGATGGTTGTGCTTAAAGTCAAGCCCTGCAACCAACATAGTCGGCTATTTCATCATTCTTCCACTCTAGAGGGCGCTCACTAATCTTTGGGGATGGTGCAGGCCTATTATTCAGGTATGATCATTCGTCCAGTTGCCGTGGCCGGCCGCAGGGGTCCTGACGGGATGGGAAAAAGTGTATAAACATGTGAAGTTTGACAAGCTACTCTTTACCAGGTAAATAAAATTTGCTTTTGAGTTTTTTTATTTTGACTCAATCTTATGTTTAAGTGCATAGTTAGCTAGTCTTCGGCTTTCACTCTAAGATAAATTCTTAGATTGTTTTCTCGTTTGAGCCGTTAGCTGATGTCTCGGTGCCCAGAGGGGGCCAAACAAAGGAAAACAAGGCAATCCAACCTGTAAGGCCTAAACGTAAGCATTGTCAAAGAGCATTTCTTATGATGGGCTAGTAAATAGCACCTGAGTAGTATTTTGTGCATCAAGGTCCTCCCTATCCCGGTGTCAGTCATGGTCATGACAACTAAGCAACTTTTCTATCGCGACATCGGACATCTCGAGCACCGTCATGAAAGCTAGTCAAGCGACTTATCAAAAAGTTCATGTTTAACACAAGCAAGCTTTATGGTTTGAGTTGTGTAACTTATTCTCCTTCCAACTTGCCGATCAGATTTGCGCATGTTGTGACAGCAGCTTTCAGCTTCTCCCATCTGAGGTACTTTGTTGGTTTAATTAGAAGTAACAATCACAAAGGTGCTCCTAGTACACCCTTAGCCGAACATGCGAAAACATAGGCGTAAGCACAGGTGCCAGGTAATCCAGCTATTGACCCAAGACACAACTCGAAATCGGTGCATATAGTGGCATAATATTCAAGGAAGAGGTCGTCGGCTTCGTGGAGCGTCACGACATTTTGAGATTCAGTGGTGCAACCTGTGGTGCCATTCATGGCATCCTATAAGGTATGCGACATGGAGTAATATGAGTTATCCTTGTTTCCTTCCACTAATGGGTACGATGACCCATCTGAGCTTTTGATATTTTCGGATAGAATTGGCTACACATAGCCTGTATAGTTCTTTTCCCCCAAAGCTTAATGCTTGGGTTCTGAGGTCTGGCATGTCGCCTGTTCCTCTAGCCTATGGCAAGTGCTTTACTACCTCCTTGGGGGTTGCTGGTACTAACGGGTTCCAAGCCATAGTTTCCCTATTCTCATGGGGGAGTGCACATAACACATTTTCCTCTTTGATGATGCATGCATGCTGCGGTGGTGCCGCGTTGCATTCGTATTTTTATTGACCTTCACACATAAAGCGGTGCAAAACCGAAGTATTTTTTTTGCACAATAAATTGATGTGAAATAAACATTGGAAGAAGGTTTAGCCTCGACGCCGAAGTCAGATTGGCAAGGTTGCAGCACAGGGTAGCTGATATCGGCATGATATAGTGGTGGCGCAATGAGTTCAACGTCGTCTCAGCCAAGGGATAGCGTGGTGATGCTGGATCATGAAACTTGAGGAGGCGATGAGGCAACTTCATTGACAAAGGCGGGATGACGACGTTGGCTCATCGAGGTAGCGGTGTACCGATACATCTCCAACAATCTATAATTTTGATTGTTCCATGTTGTTTATTTATCAATCTTGGATGTTTTATAATCATTTTATATCTTTTTTGGTACTAACCTATTGACATAGTGCCAAGTGCCAGTTGCTGTTTTTTCCATGTTTTTTACATCACAGGAAATCAATATCAAACGGAGTCCAAATGCCACGAAATTCCACGATGATTTTTATGGGCCAGAAGGAAGGCAATGGGCCCTGGTTGCACCTGGGGGGTGCCCCGAGGGGGCACAACCCACCAGGGTGCGCTAGGAGGCCCTGGCACACTAGTGGGTTGTGCCCACCTCGGGTGCCCCCCGGACCACCTCTTTGCTCTATAAATACCCCAAAAATACCAGAACCCTAGAAGCGTCGATGAAATATTCATCCAGCCGCCGCAGAGTCCAGAACCACCAGATCCAATCTAGAGACCATCACGGAGGGGTTCACCACTTCCATTGGTGCCTCTCTGATGATGTGTGAGTAGTTCTTTGTAGACCTTCGGGTCCGTAGTTAGTAGCTAGATGGCTTCCTCTCTCTCGCTGAATTCTCAATACAATGGTCTCTTGGAGATCCATATGATGTAACTCTTTTGCGGTGTGTTTGTTGGGATCTAATGAACTTCGAGTTTATGATCAGTTATATCTTTTTATATCCATGAAAGTTATTTGAGTTTCTTTGATCTCTTATATGCATGATCTCTTATAGCCTCGTATTTCTTCTCCGACATTTGGGTTTTGTTTGGATAACTTCATCTATATATTTATCTTGCAATTGGAAGAGGTGCCCGGTAGTGGGTTTGATCTTACGGTGCTTGATCCCAGTCACAGAAAGGGAACCGACACGTATGTATCGTTGCTACTAAGGATAAAAGATGGATCTATATCTACCGCCATAGATAAACGGATCTTGTCTACATCATGTCATCGTTCTTATTGCATTACTCCATTTTTCCATGAACTTAACACACTAGATGCATGCCGGATAGCGGTCGATGTGTGGAGTAATAGTAGTAGATGCAGGTAGGAGTCGGTCTACTAATCTTGGACGTGATGCCTATGTAATGATCATTGCCTGGATATCATCATAATTATTTGAAGTTCTATCAATTGCCCAACAGTAATTTGTTTACCCACCGTTTGCTATCTTTCTCGAGAGAAGCCACTAGTGAAACCTACGACCCTCGGGTCTTTTTTCTCATATATTTGCTTTGCGATCTATTTTATTTGCTCTTTTTATTCAGATGTATTAAACCAAAAATACAAAAATACTTTGCTGCACTTTATTTTATTTGTGATCTATTATTTCAATCTGTTACAACTTTCTCCCGTCAACACGCAATTTCTAGCGCCGTACCCCGAAAGGGATTGACAACCCCTTTAACATGTCGGGTTGCAAGGTGTTATCATTTGTGTGCAGGGGCTGTTTATGTTGTGTTGCTTGGTTCTTCTACTAGTTCGATAACCTTGGTTTCATATCCGAGGGAAATACCTACCGCCGCTGTGCTGCATCATCCCTTCCTCTTTGGGGAAATACCGACGTAGCTTCAAGCAACATCAAAAGGAATTTCTGTCGCCGTTGCCGGGGAGGATCTTCAACATAACTAGGTTCCTAATCACAAATCTCATCTCCTTGAAATTTACATTATTTGCCATTTTCCTCTCATTTTCCTCTCCCCCACTTCACAAAAATTGCCGTTTTATTCGCCTCTCTTTTTCCGTTCGCCATTTTCTCGTCAGATCTATTCTTTGCTTGCAATCATGAGTGATTTCGGTATCGCACCAATAGATGATGGCCTGACTCCTAAGATTAGATGTACATGCAATCTGGATGCTAAAACTTTTATCTTGGGGCAAGGAAACGTTATGGGAAAAGAATGTATCCAAGAATTCTTCAATTGTGTTGGAAATCTGAGTCTTGATGATGTTCTTATACTTAAAACTACTAGATCTTATGCGGATGCTATTTCAGCACTAGTTCTGAAACTTGAAAGTAAATTTATCCGCACTCATCCTACTTTGCAAAGATTGTTTTTTGAGCTGCTCGAAATAAAGAATCCTAGAGCCAAAAAGTTGGCCACTCTCGTTCTTATGCAAGAGTTTGACTACATAATTCGTGAAGCTAGGGAAATCTTTGACTTTTATGGTATGAATCATGAAAAACCCGTGATAGATGAAATTCTTTACAATAGTGACTATGCACTAAGGCATTTGCTTGGGGATAATAAGATTTTTGATGAGAATCTTGAAAAGGAGGTCCCCGTTCTAGAAATAATCCAACAAGTTTTCAATAATGTTAATCAACACTATTCTTGGATTGTCGCGGTAAATCAAAGGGGTTATGATGAAAACCAACTAAGGAATGCCAAAGTTTCCATGGATAATATGTTTTATGTTGTGTTTAAAAAAACCCAGGATGAAAATACACCTAAGAAAACTAAGAAGAAGAAGGATGACAAAAACTTAGATCCTTGCCTTACGCCTAGCTAATGGCGTAAAACTATAGCGCTTGTTGGGAGGCAAACCAATGAATAAAATTTATTTTTGCTTTTTGATTTCTGTCCTTGTGTGTTTACACAATTATGCTACTGTTATGATTGTGTTTTTTGTGTTTTAATTAGTGTTTGTGCCAAGTAAAGCCTTTAGGATCTTCTTGGGTGATAGTTGTTTGATCTTCCTGAAAAAGACAGAAACTTTGCGCTCACAAAAATAATTTTCATAAATAACAGAAAAGAGCTTTTGCTCTGATTATTTGTGTAGAAGATTAATATACAAATTACCCTGGTCTTCCTAATTTGGTAGAATTTTTGGAGTTACATAAGTATTCTCTAAAGTCAGATTACTACAGACTGTTCTGTTTTGACAGATTCTGTTTTCTTGTGTTGTGTTTTTAGTTTGATGGCTCTATGGTTTTCTTTGATGAGTTTTTTGCCATATAAAATTTGGAATACAGTATATATAATACAAAAAATGAATTGGTTTGATACAACACTTATAGTAGTAGTTTGCTTTCTTATACTAAAGGATCTCACAAAGGTTTTGTTGAGTTTTGTGTGATTGAAGTTTTCAAGTTTTGGGTTATCTTACTATGGATGAAGGAAGGATGCAAGAGCCTAAGCTTGGAGATGCCCCGGCATCGCAAGCTATTATCCAAGAATGAGCAACCAACTAAGCTTGGGGATGCCCCCTAGTGGCGTCCCCGCTTTCTTCAAACAACTATCCGTCACATGATATGTGTTTTGCTTGGAGCGTCTTGTATGATATGAGTCTTTGCTTGTTTTAGTTTGTGTTTTAAGTCATCAATCCTTGCTGGACACACTTGTTTGAGAGAGCCAAAATTATATCATGACTTGTTAGAATTGCCCTCTGTGCTTCACTTAAATCTTTTATGAGCTAGGACTTGCTCTAGTGCTTCACTTATATCTTTTTGAGCACGGTGTGCTTTGTTATTTTTGAAGAAATGCTCTCTTGCTTCACTTAGATTTATTTGAGAGTTAGTAAAATTTTGAAAAAAATTCTCTCTAGCTTCACTTCAATTATTTTGGGAGAAAGAAAATTTGTTATGCTCATGATCTTCACTTATATTTGTTTGAGCTTATGAAAAGCAATACATGAAAATTAGTCCCAAAGTGATAGATATCCAAGAAGGATAAAGTAAAAAAATGTCATGAAGATCATTGGAAAAAATAAACTTGATTCTTAGTAATATTTTTGAGATATGATGATGTGATATGTGAGTTATGTTGATGAGTAATTGTGCTTTAGTAAGAATATTGGTGTCAAGGTTTGTGATTCCCTATGCATGCACAAAAGTCAATAATCATGCAATGAAATTATATCCTATTTGTGGTGCATTATTCGGTGTTAATTATGCTTAATGCTTGCTTATGAGATTATTCGTTTCTTGGTTGGTCGCTTCTCAATCTTTTTGCTAGCCTTCATTTTGCACCAAGTATGACCTCTACTTGTGCATCCAAAATCCTTTAAACAAGTTTTGCCACATGAGTCCACTATATCTACCTATATGCGGTATTCTTTTGCCATTCTAAGCAAATTTGCATGTGCCATCTCTAGTTTTCAAAATAATCTTCTCTTCTGTGTGTTTGTTTCGCTCGCAGAACGGTAACGGGTGGCTAATATTTTCCATGCTAGATATGTTATTCTCACGATGAGTGTTTATTCACTTGTCATTGCACGAGAGTAAGGCAAAGGTTTTAGGGATGCCCAGTCCTGAAATGCAAAAATGAATTTACTTTATGTTGTCAAATAATAAATTCCTTGGGAAGTGTTGGTATGGAGGGCACTCGTGGATATGGTTAGCCATGGAAAGTGAAAGAATGGTGGAAAAAGGAATAAACTTTATTTTCTGTTTGGGAACCGCCTATGGCATATCTAGCATGGAAAGTGTTCGGAACTCTGAATCGTTTTCGTTGGTGGGATGGATACACCTCCCAAAATGTTTTATCTCTATTGTTTTCTTTTTGAGCTCTAGCACCTCTACAAATCCCTACTTCCCTCTGCGAAGGGCCTTTCTTTTACTTTATGCAATTTCTATTTTTATTTTGAGTCTCCATCTTCTCTTACAAAAAGCACCAACTAGGAGGCAATATGATCATGCTTAAGTATTGGGTGTAGTTAATATTCGAGTGTGTTTCATGAATGGATCAATGTTTGAGCATGATGGGCTAGGGATAACTTGTTTTAGCATTGATATTTTGAAAGACATGGTTGCTTGTTGATATGCTTGAGTATCTAAATTATTATGTCAAAACTAGACTATTGCTTTGAATCACATAAAAGTCCAAATGTCCATGCTAGAAGGAAAAGAATATGATATGACTTGATGAACATCACTCCACATCAAAAATTCTGTTTTTATCACTTACCTACTCGAGGACGAGTAGGAGTTAAGCTTGGGGATGCTGATATGTCTCCAACGTATCTATAATTTTTGATTGTTCAATGTTGTTTATTTATCAATCTTGGATGTTTTATAATCATTTTATAGTCATTCGATATCATTTTTTGGTACTAACCTATTGACATAGTGCCAAGTGCCAGTTGTTGTTTTTCCCATGTTTTTTACATCGCAGGAAATGAATATCAAACGGAGTCCAAATGCCACGAAACTCCACGATGATTTTTTATGGGCCAGAAGGAAGACAATGGGCCCTGGTTGCACCTGGGGGGGGTGCCCCGAGGGGGGCACTGTCGGCGTTCTGGGAACGGGGGTCCCCAGACTTGCCTGCCTGCGGCCTGCGGCGTGGCTTAAAGGGGGGCCCAGCACGGCCCATCTTCATCAACACGAGACTCAAGACCCTCGCGAGGGGCCAAGCCTCGCGGGGCGGACGACACGAAGCTATCTCAGGCGCGGCCTCGTCAGGCTAGCTCACGAGGAGGCGAAGAGATCAAGGCGGGGTACCTCATGAGGTGCCCATGACGCAAGCCATGACGACCAAGGGTGCCAGGCGGGCGCCAGCCTGCGCAGGGTCTCCCTTTCCTCTCTGGTGCAAAGGGGGCAAGCGCAGGCGAGGGGATCAAGCAAAGGTATCTATTTCGGTGCAACGAGACCAAGACCAGTCCAACGGTGGGAAGGAGGTCACCATGGAGCCCAGGACGACGTCACTATAGGGCCTTTGGCAGGCGAAGACCAACTTTAGTCAGGATAAGTGTACCAGATGTTCCCCTTCAAATTGGCCAATTGTTGGCGCCCTTCCCGCTCAATATTTGGGAAGAGGCCCAGGGCCTTTGCCTATTAATAGGGCCAGCCACCCCCAGGGTAGGGGCATCGAGAACCTGAGGTAGAATCCCGCATCCAGAGAAAGAGAGAAGGGCGATCGAACTCCCCCTAGCAGTTCATCCCCTAACCAAGAATAGACCCTCGCGAGGCTGTTCTTCCTTGTACTGTTCTTCCTCATCAGCCCAAGAGGCAATCCACCCACCACAAACTAGATTAGGGTATTACACCACAATGGTGGCCCGAACTAGTATAAACCCTGTGTCTCATGTGTCGTTCTTGCAGTAGTTTAGATCCTTACGAGACGGAGAGGTAGAAGGGCACGATCTCCGCGCGCACCCCAGAGTTCGAACCTTAAGGGTCTGCCGGAACCCGTGATCCGACATTTGGCACGCCAGGTAGGGGTGCGCTGGAATCTGCCTTCCCATCGCTCCGTCTCCCGTTGCGTCATCGTCATCATGTCCGGCGACCAGGCGGGCAACCAAGGCCCGTGGGCGGCATGGCCCATCTGCGCGGAGTCTCCCGCTTCGGGCGACCCCGCGCCACAGGCAGCTCGCGGTCCGCAGGGCGCTGCGGGCCGCGGGCGACGCGGGCAAGCTTCTGCGACCCTCACACTACGACAGGCGCGGTCGGCAGCGAGGGCCTCCAACCACGCCGCAGCTACGACACTGTACACCCGCCGAGAACAGGCGAACTCAAGGGCCGCGCTCACGGTAGCACGGGAGCTGCTGTAGTGCAGGCTATTGGAGGGCGGCCGCGACGTGCTGCTGGAGCGGGTCGCCGAGCTCCTGGGCTTCGCCGCTTCGGGGGCTCACCCCTTCTGCGTCCAGCTTCTGCCTCAAGCTCAGGGCGGCACACGAGGGGGCCCCGCGCACCCGCGCGGGCCTCAAGACTACCCCAACACCGGCGAATCCGCCGGCACCAGACTGGCGGTGGCGCTACCCCCGCCCCCGGCGCGCGAAGGAGAAGGGCTCAGTGCGGCCCACGGCGCCAGCGGCCAACCGCGCTACCACCCCGCGGTGAGCATGACAAGCAACGCCGCATGGCGCATGGAGCACTACGGCGCAGCATTTGGGGTGGCGGCGTCAGAGGAATACGTGCCCCACATGATGGACCAAGGGCACGCTCACGGGGGCGAACAGGGCTCACTCTTCAGCCCTAGCTGGGAGGACGAGACGCCAGAGGCCGAGCCCCTCCAGGAACCCCAGGACGGCTCCGTCGGTCACACTGGAGGCAACGACTATCCGGTACCATTAATTCCTCAAGAGCAGGCATACACTAATCATGGGTCACAGGAGATGCAGGTCGCCACGACAAGCAGCTGCCCCGCCCTTGCGGTCTCCTACCCCTCGGGAGGAGGACGCAGGGGGCTGCAGGAAAAGGGCAGAGATCCTACATCACCACCGCAGCGTTCGGAGCAAGGCGTTCTTAGAAGATAGGCCCTCCGCTGGGGAGGCGCTTGAGGGCCTGCCCCTGGCGGAGGACCCGTGGTCGTCGGGGGAACCGCTGGCGACCGCTCTACCCCACCGGCGGCGTCCTGGTTTCCGGTCGTCGTTGGTGGCACTAGAGTGTGGCGCAAGGCGGGGCCCTCGTCTGGCAATATGAAGCAAGACCGGTTCCTGTGAAGAAGGCCCAGTGCCTGTGAAGCTTGCCGCCTCGTGACACTCTCACGTAATAATGAGTGGGGCTGTACACGCCCCGGAGTCTCAGGGGTGCCGGCCTCAGGCCCTGGGGCTCCCTCCCACGCCCAGTGGACAGCACTTAGCTCCGCGCTGGTGAGAAGACGTCGAAGACAAGATTAGGTGCCGGACGCGGCCTTTTTGTTTGCTTTCATTGCCTTCTTCCTTTGGTTGTAACCTTTTCCCCCGCTGGATTTAAGTTGAATTCGAATTTGAGCTTTGTGTGCGTTCGGGGAAGGGGAGCTTGGTCTTGTTTGAATCGTTTCCCGCGTTTTGGTCACCACCTCACCACAGCTGCCTCCCCTCGCGAGCCCCTCGCGAGCCGGGCCAGGCCTAGCTCGAGCACAGCCCAGACTGCCGCAGTCGCTCCCTCGCGAGGTGACCTTTGGTGCTTGCGGAGGTCGCTTTCTCATGAAAGGCCCAGAGCCTGTGAAGAAGGTGAACGCCTGTGAAGACATCCCTCTCGGGAGAAGGCCCAGAGCCTGTGAAGAAGGCGAACGCCTGTGAAGACATCCCTCTCGGGAGAAGGCCCAGAGCCTGTGAAGAAGGCGAACGCCTGTGAAGCCATCCCTCTCGGGAGAAGGCCCAGAGCCTGTGAAGAAGGCGAACGCCTGTGAAGACATCCCTCTCGGGAGAAGGCCCAGAGCCTGTGAAGAAGGCGAACGCCTGTGAAGACATCCCTCTCGGGAGAAGGCCCAGAGCCTATGAAGAAGGCGAACGCCTGTGAAGCCATCCCTCTCGGGAGAAGGCCCAGAGCCTGTGAAGAAGGCAAGCACCTGTGAAGCCATCCCTCTCGGGAGAAGGCCCAGAGCCTGTGAAGAAGGCGAATGCCTATGAAGACATCCTTCTCGGGAGAGGGCCCGAAGCCTGTGAAGAAGGCAAATGCCTGTGAAGACGTCTCGCTCGAGGAAAAGGCCCGGAGCCTGTGAAGAGGGCGAACGCCTGTGAAGACGTCTCGCTCGAGAAAGGGCCCGGAGCCTGCAAAGACGACCCACGCCTGTGGGGTTTCCTGTCAGTAACGATCCCGCCTCCCGAGGTTTCAACTACCCAGCACCCGGGGCGTGACACCCTCCAGAAGGCAGCTCCGGAGCCAGCAAGGAACAAGGGCGAACCAGCCTACCATTGGACACGCGTACGATTTAATCACTGCAGATACATTAGATACAAGTTCATACATGAGGGGCTTCCCCTCCCAAAATGCTCTCACAACCGTCGGGCCAAACGCCTGAGTTCTATCTATGCAGGGTAAAAAGGCGAGGATAGTACATGGTCAATCTGACAAATCCCCCAATGCATCCTCAGAGGCGCCTCCCGAGCTGTCGCTGGCGTCGCTGAACTCACTTCGCTGTTTGCGCCCCCATCAGCGGCATTGGGGTCTTCCACCACGCCACCTTCGTCGGCGCCCACGATCACGTCGTCATCATCCGAAGTGAAGGCCCGGACAAGAGCATCTACGCTGATCTCCACCCATTCAGCCAGGTTGCCTCGAACAGCTTGGGGAAATAGGGCGATGGCGGCGTCAAAGTCGAAGTGGGGATCCATGTTTCGAAGATGGCTGAAGACGCGGGAGAAGGAGCGCCCGAGCAGGGCGCGACTCCTCTCCTCCACCAACCTATCGGCTCTGGCCGACCGTGCCTCCAGCTGTGTCACCACGGTGGTGAAGAACTGCAGGTTGCCGGCGTAGTTAATCGTGTGCGGCTCGCCCACGGCAGCCTCACAGATGTTGCCCAAGGCAATGTTGGCCCTATCCCGGAGCTTGGTGAGCATGGGGCCGTGCTCGTGCTCCAGGACTTGCCACTGGCGTATCTCGTCGGCATTCTGACGCTCGACGGCCACGGCCTCTTCCACACGCTGGCGAAAGCGGAGCACCTCGGCCTGGGAGGAGGCCAGCTCCTTCTGCGCTGCCTCAAGGGCAGCCCGAGAGGCGTCCGCTCGTCGCGTCGCCCCATCCCGCTGAGCCCTCAAGGCGGCGGTTCTACCTTCAGCTTCGACTCAGATCATCCCCAGCTTCCCCTCGAACTCACGCTCGAGGCCTTGGCGTGCTGTCGCCACCCGGAGGCAAACCTCCTCCAGGACATGCGTTTCTCGCGCGGCGACATTGTTTTCCGCCTGCGTCACCAGGCACTCCCTCGTCTCCAGCTGCTCGAGCTCGCGAGCGCGTTCGGCGGCCTCCAGCACCAACGCTTCCTCGCGCTTCTGAAGCTCAGCCGGGTCGCCAGAAGCCACCTCCATCGATGCAAGGGCTGCCTCGCGCAGCTCCGCTTGCTCCTCCAACGAGCGACACCAGGCCAGGAGCTCCCGAGCCTGTTCTTCTGCTGCTCCTCGCCGTCGGTCTGCTCCTCGGGCCTCCTCAATGGCCTGAGACCGAGCCTCCAGGGAAGCCTCCAGCGACGCCTTCGCCCCTTCGTCATCAAGGACGCGCTGACGACGCGCGAGGGCAGCGGCTGCCTCCAGCTCGCGCCGCTCGGCAGCCAGGCGCAAGCCCTTAGCTTCCAGGCGCGCGTCTTCCTCAGCGAGCTCCTGCCCAAGCAGGTCTACGGTGCCACTCGCCCTCCGAAGGAATTCGTGGCGACGGGCACGGCGCTCCCGAGCACGCTCAAGCACGTCTGCCGCGCCATCATCCGCCCCAAGCAGGCGTCGAGAACCTCGGATCATCGCTCCGGCCCCGGGCAGGGGGCTGGGGGCTGGCGCCTTCCCGACGGACGGCCGCGCCGCATCAGAAGCCCGACTTGAGTCCAACCTGACCTCAGGAGAAGGGCCCCGGAGGTGCCTCTGCCGGTCGCAGCCCGCGACCAAACGGGGAGCCCACGACAGGCTGCCTATGTCGAGGGAAGGCCCGCGGAAGGAGATCGCAGGGGCGGGAGAGTTGCCGCGCACTACGCGGCGGTCCGCGCCGTCACCTGCCCAAACCAAAAGGGCAGTGCTGCTTGAGACACCCAGGGGTGGTGGAGGAGACGGAGTCAAGGAGGGCGTCGGCCCGACGACTTCATCGAGCTCAGTAGCCAGAGGCCTGCAGGGCAAGGATCAGCGGATGCGGCAAGCAAGATAAGGAATAGAAAAGGAGAAGACTTACTCATCGACAGCGAAGTACTTCCGGCGCTTCAGCAAGCGGCAGGGGAAGTCGTCGCCTAAAGCCTCCCTGTTTCTCCGGAGGGCCTCAAAGTCCACACGGAAACGGCCCAGGAGAGATGCACAGGAACCAGCCTGCGAAGAGGACGGAACGCCAAGGCCACTCGCGTCGAGGGCGCATGCCTGGTACGCACGGGCAGTTGCCTCGTTAGAGATCCCGGCCGGTGGCTCAGGAGCCTCGGCCTCAAGCACCGGAGGCGGCGGCGCCTCACCCGTGGCCTCGGGAGCGCGGACCTCGTGAGCTGCCCCGTCAAGAGCATCACCAGGTGTGGTCACATCGTCCGCGGCTCCCTCAACCCCCGCTGTCTCCTGCCTCCCTGCGCCACCACTCGAGGAGGATTCACCCAGGCCGACCGGAAGGGAAATCACCACCACAGGGTTCTCGCGAGGCCCCTGGAGGCCGACTGGGCGTAGCCCCCACTCGTCGAAAGGGGGCATCTGCCTCACGAAGTCATCCCTATTGTGGCAGAGGTACAACAAGGCTCCCCCCTGCCGGACACCCCCGAGGTTGGGATCGCCTGTCAGGACCAAGAGCACCCTCCTCAGCACCTCGGGCGTCAGGTCTTCTCCCTGAAGCCTCATACGGTCACCATGCCCGCTGAAGGCCCACATTCTATGAGAATGGCATTGGAGAGGGGCAATGCGGCGCAATTGGAACTCCTTCACCACTTTGGGCGCCGTTACGCCAAGCTTCTTCAAGGACATGAAGCGGTGCCAGACGAAGGCGAGCCGGGGACTTACGAGCGTCTCCTGGCCCCAGCCCGAATTAGGCACAACAGGCGATGTCGCCTTCGCGAGCCAGGGGCTGGGCACCCCGACATCAATGTACAACCACCGCTCACGGAACTCGGCTGAAGGCGGAGGGAGGTTGAAGTCGATACCAGAGGCTGTGGTCTCGGGCGAAGCTACGAAGCTCACGCATGCCGAGCATTGCGTGGGGTCGGCAAGATGCAAGGAGAAGAAGTGGCGCAGCAGGGCAACAGAAGGAGGGATGCCCACCATCGCCTCACAAACAAAAGCGAAGACTGAAAGAAGAGCAATGGACTCACGACCCATATGCATCATGTGGATCTGATAATGATCAAGGACGGCGTTGAAGAAATCAGAGAAGGGAGGCACCAAACCCGCCCACAAGGCGTCGGCAAAGTAATGGACCTCGGTGATTATCCTATCAGTGGGGAGGTGACACGTAGGCCACGCCGTCGTCCTCCCGCACTCGTTGAAGGCGGTGGCCAGAGCCGGATTGAGCTTGTCCAGGCACTCCAGGTTGAGTATGATTGAGCGGCTGACAACAGGCGCCACCGGCGGTAGCGGACGAGACGGAGCCACAGGCTTCTTCCCCTTCCCTTTCTTTGGAGCCATGGCGGCGGGTGGAAGAGAGGAGATGCGAGATGTGATTGGAAGCGAGGGTCAGAGTTCGGAGAGAGGAAGAGCAGGAGACGGTCAAGCAACAGGGAAAAGGGCGGCTGTGTACAACTGCGGGGCAACCTAGCGTGGCGCAGAATAAGGGAGCGTGGGTAAACAGTGCCGCCCACGTCCAATCAACCGCCACGCGGCGCCCGAGGCCGCAGGCTGTTAGGGCCCGGCGCTTCGCCCCTGCCCTTTCACCTCTCGGCACGGCCAAGTCCATGCGCGCCTTGGGCCCGGGGGCTACTGTCGGCGTTCTGGGAACGGGGGTCCCCAGACTTGCCTGCCTGTGGCCTGCGGCGTGGCTCGAGTGGGGGCCCAACGTGGCCCATCTTCATCAACGCGAGGCTCAAGACCCTCGCGAGGGGCCAAGCCTCACGAGGCGTACGACACGACGCTTCCTCAAGAACGACACCTTAGGCTGGCTCGCGAGGAGGCAGAGAGATCAAGGTGGGGTACCTCATGAGGTGCCCATGACGCAGGCCATGACGACCAAGGGTGCCAGGCGGGCGCCAGCCCGCGCAGCGTTTCCCTTTCCTCTCTGGTGCAAAGGGGGCAAGCGCAGGCAAGGGGATCAAGCAAAGGTATCTATTTTGGTGCAACGAGACCAAGACCAGTCCAACGGTGGGAAGGAGGTCACCATGGAGCCCAGGACGACGTCACTACAGGGCCTTTGGCAGGCGAAGACCAACTTTAGTCAGGATAAGTGTACCAGATGTTCCCCTTCAAATTGGCCAATTGTTGGCGCCCTTCCCGCTCAATATTTGGGAAGAGGCCCAGGGCCTTTGCCTATAAATAGGGCCAGCCACCCCCAGGGTAGGGGCATCGAGAACCTGAGGTAGAATCCCGCATCCAGAGAAAGAGAGAAGGGCGATCGAACTCCCCCTAGCAGTTCATCCCCTAACCAAGAATAGACCCTCGCGAGGCTGTTCTTCCTTGTACTGTTCTTCCTCATCAGCCCAAGAGGCAATCCACCCACCACAAACTAGAGTAGGGTATTACACCACAATGGTGGCCCAAACTAGTATAAACCCTGTGTCTCATGTGTCGTTCTTGCAGTAGTTTAGATCCTTACGAGACGGAGAGGTAGAAGGGCACAATCTCCGCACGCACCCCAGAGTTCGAACCTTAAGGGTCTGCCGGAACCCGTGATCTGACAGGCACAACCCACTAGGCCGCGCCAGGAGGCCCTGGCGCGCCCTGGTGGATTGTGCCACCTTGGGTGCCCCCCGAATCGCCTCTTTGCTCTATAAATACCTCGAAAATACCAGAACCCTAGAAGCGTCGACGAAATATTCATCCAGCCGCCGCAGAGTCCAGAACCACCAGATCCAATCTAGACACCATCACGGAGGGGTTCACCACTTCCATTGGTGCCTCTCCGATGATGCGTGAGTAGTTCTTTGTAAACCTTCGGGTCCATAGTTAGTAGCTAGATGGCTTTCTCTTTCTCGCTGAATTCTCAGTACAATGGTCTCTTGGAGATCCATATGATGTAACGCTTTTGTGGTTTGTTTGTTGGGATATGATGAAATTCGAGTTTATGATCAGTTACATCTTTTTATATCCATGAAAGTTATTTGAGTTTATTTGATCTCTTATATGCATGATCTCTTATAGCCTCATATTTCTTCTCCTATATTTGTGTTTTGTTTGGCCAACTTGATCTATTTATCTTGCAATGGGAAGAGGTGCCGGTAGTGGGTTCGATCTTACGGTGCTTGATCCCAGTGACAGAAAGGGAACGGACACGTATGTATCGTTGCTACTAAGGATAAAAAGATGAGATCTATATATACCGCCATAGATAAACGGATCTTGTCTACATCATGTCATCATTCTTATTGCATTACTCCGTTTTTCCATGAACTTAATACACTAGATGCATGCTGGATAGCGGTCGATATGTGGAGTAATAGTAGTAGATGCATGCAGGAGTCGGTGTACTAATCTTGGACGTTTTGCCTATGTAATTATCATTGCCTGGATATCGTCATAATTATTTGAAGTTCTATCAATTGCCCAATAGTAATTTGTTTACCCGCCGTTTGCTATCTTTCTCGAGAGAAGTCACTAGTGAAACCTACAGCCCCCGGGTCTTCTTTCTCATATATTTGCTTTGTGATCTATTTTATTTGCTCTTTTTATTCAGATCTATTAAACCAAAAAATACAAAAATACTTTGCTGCACTTTATTTTATTTGCGATCTATTATTTCAATCTATTACAACTTTCTCCCGTCAACACGCAATTTCTGGCGCCGTACCCCGAAAGGGATTGACAACCCCTTTAACACGTCGGGTTGCGAGGTTTTGTTATTTGTGTGGAGGGGCTATTTATGTTGTGTTGCTTGCTTCTCCTACTGGTTCGATAACCTTGGTTTCATATCAGAGGGAAATACCTACCGCCGCTGTGCTGCATCATCCCTTCCTCTTTGGGGAAATATTGACATAGCTTCAAGCAACATCACGTACTATAGCCGAAGTTGATTACTTGCACACATGAAGTAGTGCAAGCCAGAAAAGATAATAATAATAATATCTCTGCAGAATTAATTCATGTGAAGTAAATGTTTAAAGTGATGTAGCCGGGCGACGAGGATGTGGCGAGTCAGAGTTCTTGGAGCAAGTCAATGTGGCGATGTGGGAGCCCACGAGCTAACTGATGTGATGAGAAGGTCGACATGATGGGTAGAGAGGGTTGGATCAATAGAGTGATAACACGGCCCGGTCGATGCCGATGTGATGATGACGTCGGCCTGACGAGGTGGCAGCATAATGTGGCCACAACTATTTTTCATGCATGCATAAAGCAGCTCAAAATAGAAAATGAAAAGTTCCTCTCTATAATTTATGTATGCGAAATAAATAATCAAAGATATATGGCATGGGCATCAAAATCAGATCTACGGAGTTGCAGTGCAGAGATGTCGACGCATGTCAGAATTCATGGGAAGACGACGTCGGTGTGATGCAGTGACGGTGTGATGTGGTCCAAATTTGTGATGCAAATTGTATTGCCTACCAACATCATAGAACATTTGAGTACACAAGATAGTGCAAACTGATAGAAAATATGTCGGCACTAATAATCCTGAAGGCTTGTTTAACACATATAATGCATGACGGAACTAAAAATAAATAAATTTCGAAAAATTAAGCTCGAAAGTGACTTAGACAGTTTTATGTTCCAGGCATTGATGACTTGGTCTGAGTTTGCGGCGGGACAAGGTCCCAGCCCCCAAGCCGGACTCGAGATGGCCAAGCGAGGAGCTTGGCTCGACGAACTGGTGAGACAACACTGCTGGTGTGGTGAGGTGAAGCCCCTGGTCCAAATGAGGTGACACAGTGATGTCTACTACGCAACCTTCTTCTTGTAGACATTGTTGGGCCTCCAAATGCAGAGGTTTGTAGGACAGTAGCAAATTTCCCTCAAGTGGATGACCTAAGGTTTATCAATCCATGAGAGGCGTAGGATGAAGATGGTCTCTCTCAAACAACCCTGCAACCAAATAACAAAGAGTCTCTTGTGTCCCCAACACACCCAATTCAATGGTAAATTGTATAGGTGCACTAGTTTGGCGAAGAGATGGTGATACAAGTGCAATATGGATAGTAGATATAGGTTTTTGTAATTTGAAAATATAAAAATGGAAAGGTAGCAAGTGGTAAAAGTGAGCAAAAACGGTATTGCAATGCGTCGAAACAAGGCCTAGGGTTCATACTTTCACTAGTGCAAGTTCTCTCAACAATGATAACCTAATTGGATCATATAAAAATCCCTCAAGGTGCAACAAAGAGTCACTCCAAAGTCACAAATAGCGGAGAACAAACGAAGAGATTATTGTAGGGTACGAAACTATCTCAAAGTTATTATTTTTGATCGATCTATTGGGATAATCCTATTAGTGTCACAAAAAACCCTAGAGTTCGTACTAAAATAACACCTTAAGATACACATCAACAAAACCCCTAATATCACCTAGATACTCCAATGTCACCACAAGTATCCGCGAGTTTGATTATACGATATGCATCACACGATCTCAGGTTCATCTATTCAAACCAACACAAAGAACTTCAAAGTGTGCCCCAAAGTTTCTACCGGAGAGTCAAGACGAAAACGTGTGCCAACCCCAATGCATAAGTTCACATGGTCACAGAACCCGCAAGTTGATCACCAAAACATACATCAAGTAGACCACGTGAATATCCCATTGTCACCACAGATGAGGACATGCAAGACATACATCAAGTGTTCTCAAATTCTTGAAGACTCAATCCAATAAGATAACTTCAAAGGGAAAACTCAATCCATTGCAAGAAGGTAGAGGGGGAGAAACTTCATAAGATCCATATATAATACCAAAGCTCGTAATACATCAAGATCATGCCAAATCAAGAACACGAGAGGGAGAGATCAAACACATAGCTACAGGTACATACCCTCAGCCCCGAGGGTGAACTACTCCCTCCTCGTCATGGAGAGCGCCAGAATGATTAAGATGGCCACCGGTGATGATTTTCACCTCCGGCTGGGTGCCGGAACAGGGTCCCGATTGGTTTTTCATGGCTACAAAGGCTTGCGGCGATGGAACTCCCGATCTAGGTTTTTTTCAGGGGTTTCTGTATTTATAGAAAATTTTGGCGTCGGTTTCACGTCAGGGGGTCCACGAGTCAACCACAAGGTCGGAGGGCGCGCTCAGGGGGTAGGACCCGCCCTCCACCCTTGTGGAGGCCTCGTGGCTCTTTTGGCCCAACTCTTTTGCTTCGGGGGCTTCTTCTGTTCCATAAAAAATCACCGTAAATTTTCAGCTCAATTGGACTCCGTTTGATATTCCTTTTCTGCGAAACTCAAAAACAAAGAAAAAACATAAACTGGCATTGGGCTCTAGGTTAATAGGCTAGTCCCAAAAATCATATAAAATAGCATATAAATGCATATAAAACATCCAAGATAGATAATATAATAGCATGGAACAATAAAAAATTATAGATACGTTGGAGACGTATCAAGCATCCCCAGGCTTAATTCCTGCTCGTCCTCGAGTAGGTAAATGATAAAAACAGAATTTTTGATGTGGAATGCTATCAAGTGCACAAGTTTGATCAATGCTAATTTCAATCACTTTTTCTAGCATCATTATATATCATAACAGTAGCTCATATCATAAAGCTTTTCATGATCAAGTAGCAAGCTATTCACATGTTAAAGCATATATCATAATTTTCTTGAAAACTAACAAACTATGTTCCCAGTCATCAAACAATTGCAATTCATCTTATTTTTAGGAAGGGTCTATGTAAGATCTTTGATTTAGCAAATCCCACATACTCAACTATCATATAGTCTTCCATGATTGCTACCACTCAAAGCATATTTTTAGAACAAATAGCATCCATCGAACATAGAGAAAGATAAGGGCTTAATGTTTCGCCTCCCAACTTGTTTATCATATAGATAATTGCCAACAATAATAATTCATGATGAAATATATTGTAATGGCCATATATGCTTAGATCTTTCCCCATCACATGATGCTTGCCAACTAAAGAGTAGGTTGGAATGAGAAGGAATACTACTGACTCTTGCATAAAAGTAAAAGATAGGCCCTTCGCAGAGGGAAGCAGGGATTTGCAGAGGTGCTAGAGCTCGAAGCTTTTAAAACAGAGATGAAAATAATTTTGAGAGGTATGCTTTCATTGTAAACATAACAACCAAGAGTTCCCAATAGCTTCCATACAAGATACATTATAGGCGGTTCCCAAACAGAAAGGTAAAGATTTTACTCCCCTTCCACCAATAATCACATTCCATTGCTGGTCCAAAACAACGGGTACCGTCCAACTATCAACAATCTTGAGGGAGTTTTGTTTAATTTATTTGCGACTTTGTTTTTGATCTTTTGATCATAGGACCGGGCATCCTTATTACCAGCCATTTTCTCGTGAATGATGAGCGGAGTCCACTCATCGTGAGAATAACCCACCTAGCATGGAAGATACTAACAACCCCTAATCACTACATGAGCAGTTCGAGCATACAAAACATATTATTATTTGAAGGTTTAGAGTTTGGCACATGCAAATTTACTTGGAACGACAGGTAAATACCGCATATAGGTAGATATGGTGCACACTCATGGAAGAAACTTGGTTCAAGGATTTTGGATGCACAAGCAGTATTCCCGCTTAGTACAGAAATTTTGGCTAGCAAAGGATTCTAAATAGCAAGCACCACATGTTGGAGGATCCATCACAATATAACTTCTATACAAATATACCCAAACATAGCTCATTATGTTGTCTTCCTTGTCCAACTTCAACTAATTTTCTCAGGTTTGAAAATAATTAATGGGGCTCACAATCATAGAAGATGTTCAAGATAGTATATTTATATGTGAAATCTCTCTTCCTTCAATATTCTTTCATGAATTGTTCAAGTGACCAATACAATGTTTGCTAACTCTCAATAAATTTACCACCTCTACTTATATGTGAAGTCATTACTCCCCATGGGATAAGCATATGAAACATATATAAATTCAGATTTATGATATTCAATTCACTCAACCATTTACTCATGGGATATAAGTGAAGCACGAGAATAAACGACAAACTACTCCAAAAAGATATAAGTGAAGATCAATGAGTAGACAAATAATTATTTAGCTATGTGAGGACTCTCTCTCATTTAAGTATTTCAGATCTTAATATTTTATTCAAACAGAAAGCAAAACAAAATAAAATGACATTGCAAGGATAGCACATATCATGTGAAGAAGCAAAAACTTAGGCTCAACCGAGGCTAACCGATGATTGTTAATGAAGAAAGGTGGGATGCCAACCGGGGCATCCCCAAGCCTAGATGCTTGAGAATTATTGTAATATTAATTAGGGATGCCTTGGGCATCCCCAAGATTGAGCTTTTGTGTCTCCTTAATTCCTTTCATATCATAGTTTCCTGGAATCTTAAAAAACTTCATCCACACAAAACTCAACAAGAATTCATGAGATAAGTTAGTATAAATCCATGCAAACCTTATCATTCTCTAATGTATAAAATCACTAAAATTGTTATTTGATATTGCCTAGTAAATGCCTCTGCATATTTAACACTCCTATCCTCAAATATAATCATTACACAAGCAAACATATGCAAACAATGCAAACATAACAGCAATCTGTCTAAACAGAACACTCTGTAAAGAATGCAAGAGGAATCATTCTTATTAACTCAAAAAATTCTGAAAATTTACCACATTGTAGAGAATGTTTTCATAGCTTATTCTGCAAAAAAAATTCAACATTTTATCACAATTTGACTTTTCTAGGGAATTTTTGCAATAGCGACAAACTTTTTATTTTGAAATAGCAACTCATATACTTGCAAATTGTGCATGGTGAAGGCTATCCTTGACACTTTTATTGAAATAGAAGATACAAAACCTTATTCTAAATAACATAAGGAAAAAATAAATAAAATAAAATGACACTCCAAGCAAAACACATATCATGTGGTGAATAAAAATATAGCCTCAAGTAAAGTTACCGATGAACAAAGACGAAAGAGGGGATGCCATCTGGGGCATCCCTAAGCTTAGGCTCTTGGTTATCCTTGAATATTACCTTGGGGTGCCTTGGGCATCCCCAAGCTTAGGCTCTTGCCACTCTTTATTCCATAGTCCATCAAAACTTAACCCAAAACTTGAAAACTTCACAACAAAAAACTTAACAGAAAACTTGTAAGCTCCGTTAGTATAAGAAAATAAATCATCACTTAGGTACTGTCGTAAACTCATTATAAATTCATATTGGTGTTATATCTATTGTATTCCAACTTCCCCATGGTCCATACCCTCTAATACTAATCATAGATTCATCAAGATAAGCAAACAACACATAGAAAACAAAATCTGTTTAAAACAGAACAGTCTGTAGTAATCTGTAACTCTCGAATACTTCTGTAACTCCAAAAATTCTGAAAATTTAGGAAAACCTGGGCAATTTGTGTACCAATCATATGCAAAAAGAATTATATCAAAAGCGCGCTTCTGTGAATTATGAAAATTATTTTCTTGGGCGCAAAAGTTCCTGTTTCTCAGCAAGATCAAAACAACTATCACCATAAGCCATCCCAAAGGTCTTACTTGGAAATTTATTGAAACAAAAGCTATAAAAGATGATTACTACATTATCTTAATCATGTGGACACACCAACATAGTAGGTATAAATGTTGGGTTGTCTCCCAACAAGCGCTTTTCTTTATTTCCTTTCTAGCTAGGCCTGATGATTTCAAGGATGCTCACACAAAAGATAAGAATTGAAACATAATGGGAGCATCATGAAGCATATGACAAGCACATTTAAGTCTAACCCACTTCCTATGCATAGGGATTTTGTGAGCAAACAACTTATGGGAACAAGAATCAACTTGCATAGGAAGGCAAAACAAGTGCAACTTCAAAAATTTCAACACATAGAGAGGAAACTTGATATTATTGCAATATGTAAGAGCACATGTTCCTCTCTCATAACAATTTTTAGTAGCATCATGAATGAATTCAATAATATAACCATCACACAAAGCGTTATTCTCATGATGCACAAGCATATAAATTTTACTACTCTCCACATAAGCAAAATTCTTCTCATTCAGAATAGTGGGAGCAAACTCAACAAAATAACTATCATGTGAGGCATAATCCAATTGAAAATTAAAATCATGATGACAAGTTTCATGGTTATCATTATTCTTTATAGCATACGTGTCATCACAATAATCATCATAGGTAGCAACTTTGTTCTCATAATCAATTGGAACCTCTTCCGAAATAGTGGAATCATTACTAAATAAAGTCATGAGCTCTCCAAATCCACTTTCATAAATATTGTAAAAAGATTCAACACCCTCCAAAATAGTGGGATCATTAATACCTAGAGTTGAAAATTCCAAACTCACTTTCATCAATATAATCATCATAAACAGGAGGCATGCTATCATCATAATAAATATTCCCATCAAAACTTGGGGGACCAAAAATATCATCTTCATCAAACATAGCATCCCCAAGCTTGTGGCTTTGCATATCATTAGCATCATGGATATTCAAGGAATTAATACTAACAACATTTCAATCATGCTCATCATACAAATATTTAGTGCCAAACATTTTATAGACTTCTTCCTCTAACACTTGAGCACAATTTCCTTTATTTTCACGAAAGACGTTAAAAAGATGAAGCATATGAGGCAACCTCGATTCCATTTTTTTGTAGTTTTCTTTTATAGACTAAACTAGTGATAAAACAAGAAACTAAAAGATTCGATTGCAAGATCTAAAGATATACCTTCAAGCACTAACCTCCCCGGCAACGGCGCCAGAAAAGAGCTTGATGTCTACTAGGCAACCTTCTTCTTGTAGACGTTGTTGGGCCTCCAAGTGCAGAGGTTTGTAGGACAGTAGCAAATTTCCCTCAAGTGGATGACCTAAGGTTTATCAATCCGTGGGAGACGTAGGATGAAGATGGTCTCTCTCAAACAACCCTGCAACCAAATAACAAAGAGTCTCTTGTGTCCCCAACACACCCAATACAATGGTAAATTGTATAGGTGCACTAGTTCGGCGAAGAGATGGTGATACAAGTGCAATATGGATAGTACATATAGGTTTTTGTAATCTGAAAATATAAAAATAGCAACATAGCAAGTGGTAAAAGTGAGCAAAAACGGTATTGCAATGCTTCGAAACAAGGCCTAGGGTTCATACTTTCACTAGTGCAAGTTCTCTCAACAATGATAACACAATTAGATCAAAACAATCCCTCAACCTGCAACAAAGAGTCACTCCAAAGTCACTAATATCATAGAACAAACAAAAAGATTATTGTAGGGTACGAAACCATCTCAAAGTTATTCTTTCTGATCAATCTATTGGGATATTCCTATAAGTGTCACAAACAACCCTAGAGTTCGTACTAAAATAACACCTTAAGATACACATCAACCAAAACCCTAATGTCACCTAGATACTCCAATGTCACCACAAGTATCCGCGAGTTTGATTATACGATATGCATCACACAATCTCAGATTCATCTATTCAAACCAACACAAAGAACTTCAAAGAGTGCCCCAAAGTTTCTACCAGAGATTCAAGACGAAAACGTGTGCCAACCCCAATGTATAAGTTCACATGGTCACAGAACCCGCAAGTTGATCACCAAAACATACATCAAGTAGACCACGTGAATATCCCATTGTCACCACAGATGAGGACATGCAATACATACATCAAGTGTTCTCAAATCCTTAAAGACTCAATCCGATAAGATAACTTCAAAGGGAAAACTCAATCCATTCCAAGAAGGTATAGGGAGACAAAACATCATAAGATCCAACTATAATAGCAAAGCTCGCAGTACATCAAGATCATGTCAAATAAAGAACACGAGAGAGAGAGAGAGAGAGAGAGAGAGAGAGAGAGAGAGAGAGAGAGAGAGAGATCTAACACATAGCCACTTGTACATACCTTCAGCCCCGAGGGTGAACTGCTCCCTCCTCGTCATGGAGAGCGCCGGGATGATGAAGATGGCCACCGGTGATGATTTCCCCCTCTGGTAGAGTGCCGAAACAGGGCCCCGATTGGTTTTTCATGGCTATGGAGGCTTGAAACGGCGGAACTCCCGATCTAGGTTTCTTTTCGGGGGTTTCTGTATTTATAGGAATTTTTGGCGTCGGTTTCACGTCAGGTGGGGTCCACGAGTCAACCACAAGGTCGGAGGGCACGCCCAGGGGTGTAGGGTGTGCCCTCCACCCTTGTGGAGGCCTTGTGGCTCTTCTGGCCCAACTCTTTTGCTTCGGGGGCTTCTTCTGGTCCATAAGAAATAAGAAATCACCATAAAGCTCAATTGGACTCCGTTTGATATTCCTTTTCTGCGAAACTCGGAAAAGATAGAAACTGGCACTGGGCTCTAGGTTAATAGGTTACTCCCAAAAATCATATAAAATAGCATATAAATGCATATAAAACATCCAAGATAGATAATATAATAGCATGGAACAATAAAAAATTATAGATACGTTGGAGACATATCACACAACAGGTCAGCAATGTAACATTGGAGCCCCCAAAGCCGGTCGATGAAGTAATGACGGAACCCCTGGGCCAACCAAGGTGAAGGAGCATGTTAGCGTTGTGATGTCGGAGCCCCACACCCGCTTATGTGATGGAGCAGGTCGGCGTGGTGGATGTCGGCTTGGCGAAGAGATGTCGCGACGATGCTGAAGTAGGTCAGAATTTGTGACGCGACCAACATCGACTTGAAAAAGTGACGGCGGGGCGATAACGGTGCGACCAACCCATGAAATCCTCGAGGTGATGATGTGATCTTGCTGATGCCAGGATCTAGGTCAGCTACCCAAGGTGTTGCGATGTCAGGATGTTAGCTTGATGAAGCGATGGCGTGGTTGGCGCAGATCGGCATCCATGGAGCAAGGAAGTCGGACCGGTTTGACAATGGCGCGACTGTGAAGAACATCTCAAAAAAGCTCCAAATTTGTAGGCACATGTTTGAGAACGAAACACAATACCCTAGAAAAAAATCTTCCAAAAAGGACGTTTGATAACCCATTCATGAAAAAGATGAACTCGGGTCGGATCTGTTTTTGTGGAGAAAACATATTCAAGAATTGATGCACTCCTCAGGCTCGTCTTGAAGTTTGAACTGTCAGATCGAGCAGAAATTTTAGAGGATCTCGAAATAGCAATTCCATAGCAGATGGACAGTTAGATCTTCTAAAGAATGTCTAGGCTGGCGGCAACACGCCTCACCCTGAA
This sequence comes from Aegilops umbellulata, assembly GCA_032464435.1. NCBI lineage: Eukaryota > Viridiplantae > Streptophyta > Magnoliopsida > Poales > Poaceae > Aegilops > Aegilops umbellulata. The sequence goes on from CP136060.1 coordinate 195,171,782, forward strand.
GTCACGCGGATTTTTGCCCAGACCTAACAACTCCCGAGTAAACCAGTGATTGCCGGAGATTTCTCCATTGAAACATGATGAAATTCTATGTGGTTGCCGTTGACTCAATTCCACATAATTTGACCAAAGCAATAGTCAAACGACGCTCGAGAAGGCAGGGATGGAGAAAATGGTTCGCTGTCTAGAAATGTTGTCACTACCGCCCGAGGGCAATGTTGAGTTGAGCCCCCAAGCTCCATGGATGATTTTTTCCATGATCACAGTTGAGATCATAGTTGATGTTGATGAAGATGCCATTCAATGTCTCTGATACGACATGTGGTATAGACCATGACTTGGCTGAGATGACCAGTCGAGTTGACGACGAAGATTCGTTCTGGTGCGCGGATCACGCCGTAACCGATCAAAACTCCCACTGGTACGCGTCGGTCCTAAACAAATGTGTTTTAACCCCTTTCCGCGACGGCATTTTGAATCATCACCAAGTGAGTGTGGGCGATAGGGGGGGGGGTCCTACCCACACGACCCAGAAATCGTCGGGGATAGGCCCTCCTTGGACCCAGGCTGGGGCCGTGTGTGATCGGGCGAGGCATCGAAACCCAATCATTTCCATAGGTATGTACATCCCACACGGTAATCCGAGAAAATCATTTCCGTAGGTATGTACATCCCACATGGTCAATCGCAGAAAACATTTCCGTTCGTATGTATATCACACACAATCAATCCAAGGAATACGTTTCTGTTCTTATGTACATCCCACACAGTCAATCCAGGGAAAACGTTTCTGTTCGGACGTACATCCCACACAGTTTTATGTGTAGGCTCGTGTGTGAAAGATGTAACTATCACACACGGTTTGCCTTGGTTAACTGTTTGCTTTTATCAACTATATCACCACATGATTTGATGAAGAAAACTGTGTGGCATTGGGCTATCCAACGTAAGCGCTTTTACTGCTAGAACCGTTTGCGAAGGTCCATGACACATTTAGCAGGTTTATTAGTTTACAATTAATAATTCTAGTATTACACAAATTCACATTTCATATCGAACAACCGTTTGCCAATTTCATATCAGGCACATAAATATATTATAACATCACAGTACGGTAGCCACATGAAAACAACACAGTACAACATATAGCTAGTTCAACTTCATGAGAACAATATATTCATTTCACTAATCGAGATCATCCAGGCTCGTCTTATCCACCTCTGCTTTCAGTTCAGTAAGAACCCGTTTTGCACAGGCCAACTTGGAAAGTGCCTCCTCCTTCGCCAATACCATCTTAGCAAAGTCTGATTTAAAAAATCTGAGCTCATTCTCCACCTTCAACTTTTTATCCCGCATCTTGAAATATGCTTCAGCATTGACAAGACTCTCTCTAAGCCTACGTGTGTTCTCTTCCTCATACATGCTCCAGAGCTTCGCTAGGCACATCTTCAAAGACTGTGGCCACTCTTGATCAACCTACTCCAAGTAAGAACACTTCTGTTCATCCTATAATATTTAAAACTAGATCAGTAACAATTGTAGGGGAAATTGGTTTATAGCAACATAGAAAATCACCAATGCTTATTTTGAAAAACTGAAGAAACATGTTAATTATGACATATCTTCTCAAAAAGATCAATGTGCAAATGAAATAATTGGTACTGAGACAACAACCAAATTCTGGAACATCGTAAGCTATAATTAACTACAACGACACTACAAGTTCTTACTCATGTACAATAAATAACAAATTGAACATTTTATGAGGAAGGTAAATATAACTGCTACAGCATAGCGACAGTGTTTGGATGACAGCAAATTGATACTAACAGGTGTGTACATGTAGAAATTTAGTAATATATAACTAATAGAACTAAGGTCATCCACTATGTATGCCAAAACTGGGGGAAACACAAATGTTGCTACATCTCACAACAGTGCCCTGCACTGGCAGGCCGATGCAGCGGAAAGAAAATCAGGGACCCGGACTCTGGAGCACGTAGTTGCTCTGATGCCTAGTTCCTTCGTGCCACAAAGATTTAGTATTTTACTGCTTGGCTGCTCGGATGTGTGGACCAAAGTTGGCTGCACAAACTGCTAAAGGGGTGCCAAATAATTTTCTAATGGCACCGCTGGTGAGATGACAACAATTTAAGATACTAGTTACAAACTGTGACACTATCTTAGGGTCCGTTTGGTTCAAGGTGTGGTATGAATGGGTTGGGACCGTGACAGTGTCTGAATCACATCTAACAAATGATTTGTAACAACGAAAGAGGGTGTAACCTTCTCTGCACATGCCAGAAACTTCCTCCCACTATCCACAGAATCAAACGCAACTAGCTTCACGCATGGAGATTGATGCTGACAACGAGCAGATAGATCTTCAACCACCCCGCTCCATTTGTTGCCATTGATGGTCCTAGGGAGCTACAAGAGAAAGAAATGACTCAAATTGACCGCTGGGTAAAAATCCTTCATTCCAAGTCATAGCCCGAGAGAGAGAAGAGAGGCATACCCGGGTGGTGAAGGAGTAGTCGCCAGAGGAGGAACCGCTGGAGAGGTCTTTGAAGAAGACCATGGCAACCCCGGCGGTAGGATGCGAGACGACGAGAGCGAGGAAGCGGCTATAGCTTAGCAAGGAAGGAAGGGAGGAGGAAATAGGGGAAATGTGACTTGTGGTCGGGGAGAAAAGGGGGTGGGGAAGGGGGGCGGGGTTAGATATTTTGGCGGTAGGCCAAAATTTTGGAAATGTGGAGGGAAACTTTGCGCGCGGTGCCGCCAGACCATTCACTTTGAATGATTGTGTGCATCGCAAACGATTCTTCTGCTTTACGCGCATGGGATGAGTTTGATAATTGAAATTTTGGTGGAAATTTCCCCGGGTACTGTGAGGACCCCGATCCTAAGCCACATCGATCCAGCGTGTAACACATCATATCACTTTGCGGCCTCACGCACGGTACTCCCACGGGTGCCACCTTACCTGGCCCGGGACCGTTTGCGCCTTTTGGCTCACGTATATGATAGTGTCGCTAGCATCCATATGACAGAGAACCCGGGCCGACATGGCTAGTCATGAACCCAAAGCGGCGCTAGCCTATGAGGACAGGCATACATGAGTCACATCGAACATGTCGGTCATCAACGTATCTATTCGGGCTGTAGCACTGGGCTAACAGGACTCCGGTAACCCGGGCTGTAGCAGGCTAGGCAGGACTCCGAATATCAGCGCGTGACATTTCCCCGAAGGGACAGACATTGGAACGACGTGAAACACATGCCGGCCAGTCAAGTGTCCAAGCAGTAGTGCTGGGCTAGCAGGACTCCGGTGAACCGGGCTGTAGTGGACTACTATCGCTCAGAAGCACAAGACTTGCATTTCCCCATATGAAAGGCTGCCAAGGATAAACAACTAGATAGTCGGATCCCACTCATACCAAGCATTTCAGTCATACACACAATATGCCCGATATGAGTAAATACAACATGGCATCACAACAGTACTCTACGACTCAAGTACTTTATTTAGAAGGCTCCGAGGAGCCATACATATCATTCATACAGATAGGGGTCACATGACCCAACACTCAAGTCATACAAACATACAAGCACATGCGGAAGCAAAGTAGTCTGAGTACAGACACTAGAAAGAAAGAAGGCTTGACGAAGCCTGTCTATCTACAACGACCCTTCACAAGTCTTGGATCACCACCTGGGTGATAAGTCACTCGTCAACGTCGAGGTCTATATAGAACCCATCAGAGGGGTTGGTGCAGTCGTCTGAAAAACATGATTAAAGCAACATGAGTACAGAAGTACTCAGCAAGTCTTACAACAGGAACCTACTATACATGCACATTCTCAAGAAGGTAGTGGGGTTATTGCAGCAAGCCAGCTTTGACTCTTGGCTAAGCTATCCTACGAAAACACCACTTGTAAATCATTTGTCGCACACGAGTCCACTAACACCAACACAATACTCCACCGTGGATCCTCTCTCGCCATCCCACGAGAGGGCCATCCGCGGTACTCACACTTATCTTGAGATTTTTAGTAGTATCCATTTAACTTGTCTATGAACTGATATAGGCAACCCAGAAGTCCATTACCGCGGACACGGCTATTCGAATAGATGATGTTAACCCTGCAGGGGTGTACTTCTTCACACACGCTCTCACCACTTATCGCCGTTTACACGACATGTACTCGGCAACCTTCAAGCGGAAGCCCAGCGAGGGTGTCGGCCACGGCCTACCTAAACACTCAAGTCTCTAGTCCAGGTTTATCGCCTATTCGGGTTCCATCCGCAGGGAGTCCGGCCGAGGTTTCCACTAACGGCCCCGAACGATGTGAACAGGGTTCCCGAGACACCAAACGGGCGAGTCGGTACACCGTGCCACGTGCCTACCGCAACACAGCCCACCCCGATGGTCAGCACCGCGTGCGGCCCCCAGCATACTACAAACACCAGAAACTACTTTGCAACTCCTGGACAAAGGACAAGCGTGATCAAGAAGCCGAGAGAGTCAATTAAGGATCCCAATGTGTGGTAGTAACTGTATCATGGATCACAAACACAGAACTCAGTTCCTAGGGACGGCCTCAATGAAACAACCCACCATGTACTCCTACATGGCCTCTCATCGATTCCTTTACCAAATCGTGTTCAACACCTCACTCTTGTCACCGACACAACCTTTCACTCCAGTTCATCATCCCGATGAGCCAGACCTGACACAACTCTAAGCATAGCAAGCATAGCATGGTAGGAACACACATACACATGTATTGGCTCAATCAACTCCTACACATGCTAGTGGGTTTCATCTAGTTACTGTGGCAATGACAGGTCATGCAAAGGAAGTGGGTTCAACTACCGCGGCACACAGCAGTTTGAAACGCGTTGTCTTAATGCAGTAAACGAGAGCAGAAGCGAGAACATGGGTTTGTATCGGAATGATCAATGGTTTGCTTGCCTGATGGAGTGGTGGTGGGATACTGCCCTTCAGTTGGATACTCGGAGATATCCTCGGAGGCAGAACCTACCACGAATGACACATTGCAACACAATCAATACATGACGATATGCAACAATATGATGCATGCAGTGACATGGCAATATGAATGTGTCCTGGTCTTGTGCAAGTTAAACCAGAAGGAAATGACCCCATTTGAACCAAAGATTCAAATGGTAGTGCATTTATAAGATCATATTAGTGCAATATCTTATAATGCCTAAACAGTGGTTTTAACTTGTTTTAACATGCATGAAACCAGTTCCATTGGATAGATTGGATTTTTCTGATAATTTTTCATATATAGAACTTTGCATTTGGAGCTATAGATAATTTTCTATGAAATTTTGAAGTTTGAACTATTTTCTGGATTTTCCTGTATAAAAAATAAAATCCAGTAATTACTTATTGCGTCAGCATGAGGTCATGCTGACCTCAGCAGGTCAACAGCCGGTCCAGGTCAACTGACCAGTGGGCCCAGGGGGTCAGTGATTAATTCACTTATTTAATTAGTTTTAAACTAATCCAGAGGTTAACAGAAGGGGGGCCCCACCTGTCATTGACTCAACAGCGTCAACAGGGGCCCACAGTCAACGGTCAGGGTCAACTCGCCGGCGTCTAGCCGCCGGCGAGGCCAGACACGGCGGAGCAGAGTGAAATTGGCCATTCCGGCCACCAAATGAGGCGCGGAAGGCATCAGCGCACTCCTGGGAACGAACCGCGACTACTGGTGGAGTCAGTTGGGGTCGGGGTGGCCGGAGTTGGCGCCGGCGACGAGTTTGGCGGCGCCGGGGCTCGGGTGAAGGTGGAACCGGGGCTGCGGGGCACGGCGAGGTGCGTGCGGTAGTGCGTTGGCCTCCTGGGGTTGCGGTGAGGCCATGGGACAGGGTGGCGCAGCCGTTGGGTGGCCGGAGCCTCGTCGGCGACGAGCTCCGCGGCGGTGTGTGCGGGTGAGCATCCTGCAGTCGCTGTGGTGCACGAAACGCAGAATGGAGGGGATGGGGAGGTAGCTGAGCTCACAGCGGTCTCGGGGAAGCGAACGTCGCGGTCGGGGACGAGCTGGTGCGGCGGTGAGGTCGAAGGGGATCTCCGGCGGCCGAAGGTTGAAGAAGAGCTCGGGGAAGCGTTGTAGAGCGAGCGAGCGCGCGGGGCTCGGCTAGCTCGAAGAAGAGGAGGGCGGCGGAGCTTCTGGACAGGTCGGGACGGCGCAAGGACGACGGAGAGCGCGACTACGGCGACGGTGCAGCTGCGGTGGCGTCGGCCATGGCGAAGGGGAGCGAGGGAGAGGGCAGGGGGGGGAATGGACGTGTCCAGGGCGTCGGGGGCACGACGTGGAGCTCGTCCAGCGCGTCGGGCGGCGAGGAAGGTGAAGCAGGGAGGCATGGCGCTGCGTGGCGAGCTCCTGCTCCGGCGTCGAGCACCTGCCTGCCTGGCTGGCGAGGCGAAGCAGCTCGCTGGCGCGGCTGGTGGGCTGGGCCGGCCAGGTGGGCCGCCAGGTAAGTTAGTTGTATTTTTGTTTTTGTCTTTCCTTTTCTATTTCTTCTGCAACTTTGTGGAGTTACTTAAAATACCTAGACCACTCCAAAAATCCTCAAACTGCACATGTTTGCTATTTAAAATATAGTCCACATGAAACATTTCTGTTTGAGAATATTTGAACATTTAAAATATTTTTTATAAATTTTAAATGCCCAAATTCAAATACTTATGTGTTAATTCAAAAACCTTCTGTTGACCTAGAAAATTGTGCACCACTTTTGTCAAAGGTTTAAACCCAAAACAAAGGGGGTGAACATTTCAGAAGGGCATTTCAGGTTCATTGAAAAAGATTTTAGTAAACCCTAGTTATTTCCAGGGGGGGAAGTGTGTGTTGGGGGTTCTGGCATTTCCCATTTCAGAATTAACAGAATTTAAACATGATGCACACTCTAATGCATGGCCTAGCTAGGGATGTGACAACTCACCCCCACTCAAAAGAATCTCGTCCCGAGATTTAGGTTCCTCCGGAAAGAAGGCGGGGTACTCAAGTCGAAGACGATCCTCCCTTTCCCAGGTAGCCTCTTGCTCGGAATGGTGTGACCATTGAACCTTGAGAAACTTGATATTGTGGCGTCGAGTGGTACGCTCGGCTTGATCAAGGATACGAACGGGGTATTCCCGATAGGTGAGGTTATCTTGGAGATCAAGCGTTTCGTGGTCCACTTCACGGATAGGATCCGCGAAGCAACGCCTGAGTTGAGAGACGTGGAAGACATCATGAACTCTGGAGAGATGCGGAGGTAGTTCCAGTTGGTAGGCAACTTCCCCTCGTTTGGCAAGAATGCGAAAGGGTCCAATGTAGCGAGGAGCCAATTTGCCTTTGATACCGAATCGATGGGTTCCCTTTAAAGGTGTAACCCGAAGGTAAGCCATCTCGCCGACTTCATAAGCCATGGGCTTATGCTTGCGGTCGTACTGACTCTTTTGTCGAGACTGGGCGGTTTTCAACTTCTCACGAATAATGCGAACCTGCTCTTCTGCATCCTGGATCATGTCCGGGCCAAAGAGTTGTCTCTCGTCGGTTTCTGACCAGTTAAGAGGCGTTCGACATTTTCGTCCATAGAGAACTTCGAAAGGGGCTTTGCCCAAGCTAGCTTGATAACTGTTGTTATAAGCGAACTCGGCGAATGGAAGGCACTTCTCCCAATTCATACCGAAAGAGATGACAGAAGCCCGGAGCATATCCTCCAGAATTTGATTGACTCGTTCTACTTGACCACTTGATTGAGGATGGAAGGCGGTGCTAAAGGAGAGTCGAGTTCCCAAAGCATTTTGGAAACTTTCCCAAAATCGAGAGGTGAAAAGACTTCCACGGTCTGAATTAATTTCCAATGGAACACCATGGAGAGATACTATTCGAGAGATGTACAAATCCGCTAGCTGGCTAGCGGTTATACTCTCGCGAACAGGTAAGAAGTGGGCTACTTTGGAAAGACGATCGACAACAACGAAGATAGCATTATTCCCTCTTTTGGTTCTGGGAAACCCGGTAATGAAATCCATACCGATTTTATCCCATTTCCATTCAGGAATCTCCAATGGTTGAAGGGTGCCAGCAGGCCGTTGATGCTCTGCTTTAACACGACGACAAACGTCGCAAGTTGCAATGTATTGAGCGATTTCTCTCTTCATCCTAGTCCACCAAAACCTCTGGCGTAGGTCTTGATACATCTTAGTGCTACCGGGATGAATGGTGAGAGGGGATTCATGAGCTTCCTTAAGGATCAATTGTCGTAAATGTTGTTTCTTGGGAACCACCAAGCGGTTCTCGAAGAAGACAACACCTCGTTCATCCATGGAAAAACATTTAGCAACTCCGCTAGCAATGTTCTCCTTAATCCGATATATTCCTCTATCATACCGCTGAGCGGTAATGATTTGATCCGTAAGGTTAGGTTTCGCCACCAGGGTGGAAAGGAATCCTCGAGGAGCAATATGAAGGTTAAGCTTACGAAATTCCTCGTGGAGAAATGGTTGTCCTTGTTGTAACATCAAGTTGTTACAATAGGATTTACGACTTAGTGCATCAGCCATGACATTGGCTTTGCCTGGGGTGTAAGTTATTCCTAAGTCGTAAACCGAGATCAACTCGACCCAACGTCTTTGCCTGAGATTCAAATCCGGTTGGGTGAAAATATATTTCAAACTTTGGTGATCAGTGTAGATTTCGCAACGATTACCCAGAAGGTAATGTCGCCAGGTTTTGAGTGCATGGACTACTGCTGCAAGTTCTAGGTCATGTGTGGGATAATTATCCTCATGTGGACGCAACTGTCGATATGCGTAGGCAATCACATGTCGATCTTGCATGAGTATGCAACCTAGTCCTTGTCGCGAGGCGTCGCAATAAATAACAAAGTCCTTAGAGAAATCTGGTGGTACCAGTACGGGAGCAGATGTCAGGCGTCTTTTCAGTTCCTGAAAGCTGAACTCGCACTGTGGGGTCCACTCGAACTTTTTATCTTTCTTGAGGAGTTCAGTTAGAGGCTTAGCAACCTTGGAGAAATTCTCGACGAAGCGGCGGCAATAGCTCGCTAAACCAAGAAAACTCCGGACTTGCTTGACCGTTTCAGGTGGAGTCCAGTCAAGGACGACTTGAACTCGCTCGGGGTTGACAGCAATGCCCTTGCCAGAGATTACATGGCCCAAATAGGTCACTTCTGGCAACCAGAATTCGCACTTGGAGAATTTGGCATAAAGGCGATGCTCTCGGAGTTTCATCAATACTAGCCTTAGATGTTCGGCATGTTCTTCCTCATTCTTGGAGTAGATGAGTATATCATCGAGGTATACCACGACGAATTTATCCAAGTACTCCATGAAGATCGAGATCATTAACCGAGAGAAGGTGGCTGGAGCATTGGTTAAACCGAAGGACATGACGGTGTACTCGTATTGGCCGTAACGAGTAACGAAAGCCGTTTTGGGAATGTCTCCGTTCTTGATTTTGATTTGATGGTAGCCCAACCTCAAATCCATTTTGGAAAAGACTGAGGATCCAGCGAGCTGGTCATACAGATCGTTGATCCTGGGGAGCGGATACTTGTTCTTGATTGTGACCAGATTGACAGGTCGGTAATCTACAACCATCCGATCCGTTCCATCCTTCTTCTTGACGAAGAGGACGGGGCAAGCCCATGGAGATGAACTAGGACGGATGAAACCCTTTTGCAAGGACTCATCGAGTTGTTTCTTAAGCTCAGCTAGTTCTAGGGGTGCCATCTTATAAGGTCTTCTAGAGATTGGGACAGTTCCTGGGACAAGGTCTATTACGAACTCGACATCTCTGTCAGGTGGAACACCTGGCAGTTCCTCTGGAAAGACATCCGGGAAGTCACGGACTACTGGAATATCTTCGAGGTCTGGAAGGGGGTTGACATTTAGAGAGTAGAGTTGACGCTCCGATACTCGGGTCAAAACATTAACTGTCTTGCCCGATGGATGGGTAAGTTGAACAGTTCTAGTTGAGCAGTCAATCTTGGCGTAATGAGCTGACATCCAATCCATACCCAAGATGATGTTTATGTCCGAAGACTTGAGAGCTATTAGTGACGCGAGAAAAACCAATCTGTCGACAAGAATTTCATTTCCATGGCTGATTCTAGAGGTTTGCCACTTAGAACCAGGGGTTTGAATTACCATGGAGGTAGGCATGTCACAAAAAGTGGTGTTGTGCAAACGAGCATAGCTCTCAGAAATAAATGAATGAGATGCTCCAGTATCAAAGAGAACAGTTGCCGGATGGCAATTAACAAGGAGCGTACCGAAAACGACGTTGGGGTCCTCTTGAGTCTCTTCAGCTGAAACGTAGTTGACATGACCACGAGCAGTGGTGGCTGGCTTGGCGACAAGCACTTTTGCTGTTGACTTACCACGGCCAACAGACTTTCCGAACTGGCTGGGGTTGTTCTGGGGACACTCACGGATGTAGTGGCCCGGCTCACCACACTTGAAGCAAGTTGTTATATTGGGGCGTGGAGCAGTATTGGCAGTGGGGCCACCAAAAGTCTTGGGCGGCACATACTGTTGATTGGGACGAGGCGCCTCAAAGGATGGCCTCGGGGTATACCTGGGTGGCATAGCAGAATTTGGAATCCAGACCCGGCGCTTCTGAGATCCAGAGCCGAATGAAGATCCATAATCACGGGAGTGCTTGCGTGAAGCTTCAAAATCATTCTGTCCTGTCTCGGCACTGATGGACTTATTGACTAGCTTCGGAAAAGAAATGCATTCATGCAGACGAAGGTCACGTCGGAGCTCAGGGCTAAGTCCCTTGCGGAACCTTGCCTGCTTCTTGGCATCGGTGGATACCTCTTCGGGAGCATAGCGTGCAAGCTTCCCAAACTCGCGACTGTATGCATCCACAGTCAGCTTCCCCTGGGTGAAGTTACAGAACTCCTCCCTCTTGCGATCCATGAGACCTTCCGGGATATGATGCTCACGGAAAGCGGCACTGAAATCAGCCCAAGTAGTGAGTTGGCCGACCGGACGCATAGCTTCATAATTCTCCCACCAAAGGCTGGCAGGGCCTTCGAGGTGATAGGAAGCAAAGGTGACCTTATCATCTTCAGCCACGTTGGCAGAACGTAGCTTATGGGCGATGCTGCGGAGCCAGTCATCCGCATCGAGAGGTTCGATGGAATGATTGAACTTTGGCGGGTACAGCTTGACAAAGTCATTGATGGACACTGGATTGACCCTTTGCTGACGTGCAGTGTTTTGTTCAATCCGCTCTAACAAGCGGTTGGTGTCGCGCCTGTTGCGCTCTGCCTCCAGCATCACTTCGGCCAGAGAAGGTGGTTGAGGCAGACTTTCCTCTCTAGGAGCACTAGCTTCTCCCTGCTCCGGAGCAGCAGGGTTGCTGCGGGTGTTGACCATCCTGGGAAAACAAAACAATGATTTAAACCAGGATGGCAAAATCTGGCCAAGGAAGTGCGGAATGTAATGGATAACAAGGAATGCAGAGATGATCATCCGTATGACATGGTAATATAGAAACTGCCATATATATACCAACGGTCATACACGTCATACATAGTTTAGTACAAGCTCAAGCTGAGGTACAACTAAGACGAAAGACGTTACATCTCATCGGAGGCATTCCAAGCTCCTATACATTATTTTTCTACACCTCCGGAATTGATACACACTAAGTTATATTCCACAATCACGCAGGACGGTGGACATACAACTATTACAATACTAGCGAGACTACTACTAGCTCAGACGACTCCGTAGAAGTCCTCATAGAAGTCACCACCCAGACCTGGAAGCGGAACATGGTCATCTGGGAACAGACGGTGCTGCGGTGCTTGTGGACCATAGGGACTTGGATGCGGCCTCGGTCCCACAGATGGCGGTAGCAGAGGCCCACGAGGAGGGGTGATGCCTCCCACCTCACGCCATTCCATGAAGTCTGGCAGACTAGCCCGCACAGGGTACAAGTCTCTCGTGTCCATGTATCCGGCTTGCACAGCAGGTGCAAACCTCGTCAAGGTGGCCCAATGATCAGCACGAGCATTAAAGAGCTCCATACGCAAGGCCCGGTTTTCACGGTCCTTATCTTCCAACATCTCAGTAGTGGTGCAAAGGAGTGAGTCCTCATGGGATGCATCACTGTACATGCCCTGGAGGTAACCATGCGCCCCAGGGAGGGATGCTGGCATGTAGCGAAAATCAGTGTTGCTCAACAAGGCAGTTCTAGCTCGCATAATGGTCATCATCGAGTAGGCTGCATCTTGAACGGACATCCCAATAGTGATCCCGAGTCCATAAGAACAATGTAGTGGTTCCGTGGCTCCGGGATAAGATGGATATATCCTAACCGTGCACAGATATTGGCTCTGGTTGAAATCTCTAAACTGTTCTTCGACGGTGTATTCAGGGTACCATCGGTATCCTGCCTCAACCATCACTCGAACCAACATGGCGGTATGACCACATACACCGATGCAACGGGTCAGACGAACCACTTGGTTTTGGGGACGGGTAGCCATCTGAAAGCACAAAATAGTGCAAAGGCATTAGAATTTCTGGATGAAATTGGACAGCATAATGGCTGTAAATGCTCAGAAAAGGAATTGAGACATCCACAACAGTTTGCGAAACCACTCAACAACAACATATCAAGGTTCTGGTTCAATTGGCAACATACTAAACTTTAGTAGAACTGAACTGGGTCGTATCCAACAATCCTATAAGTTACTACGGATTTAGTAACACGTGAACCTGATAGAGAGAAGAGAGCCTAGTTCCTTAACCCACGTAGAATGAGAAGAGAATGACTCAGAATAGAGGGCATAAGGTAAAGGAGTAAAAGAGCCTTACGTTCCCTCCCACAATCAATTCCCCTACATATAACTAAAGCATTTCTAGACTCGACATCGACCAGTTTGGCTTAGCGAACCTACAGGCAGTCCGGCTCTGATGCCAACGCTGTCAGGACCTCGATCCTAAGCCACATCGATCCAGCGTGTAACACATCATATCACTTTGCGGCCTCACGCACGGTACTCCCACGGGTGCCACCTTACCTGGCCCGGGACCGTTTGCGCCTTTTGGCTCACGTATATGATAGTGTCGCTAGCATCCATATGACAGAGAACCCGGGCCGACATGGCTAGTCATGAACCCAAAGCGGCGCTAGCCTATGAGGACAGGCATACATGAGTCACATCGAACATGTCGGTCATCAACGTATCTATTCGGGCTGTAGCACTGGGCTAACAGGACTCCGGTAACCCGGGCTGTAGCAGGCTAGGCAGGACTCCGAATATCAGCGCGTGACATTTCCCCGAAGGGACAGACATTGGAACGACGTGAAACACATGCCGGCCAGTCAAGTGTCCAAGCAGTAGTGCTGGGCTAGCAGGACTCCGGTGAACCGGGCTGTAGCGGACTACTATCGCTCAGAAGCACAAGACTTGCATTTCCCCATATGAAAGGCTGCCAAGGATAAACAACTAGATAGTCGGATCCCACTCATACCAAGCATTTCAGTCATACACACAATATGCCCGATATGAGTAAATACAACATGGCATCACAACAGTACTCTACGACTCAAGTACTTTATTTAGAAGGCTCCGAGGAGCCATACATATCATTCATACAGATAGGGGTCACATGACCCAACACTCAAGTCATACAAACATACAAGCACATGCGGAAGCAAAGTAGTCTGAGTACAGACACTAGAAAGAAAGAAGGCTTGACGAAGCCTGTCTATCTACAACGACCCTTCACAAGTCTTGGATCACCACCTGGGTGATAAGTCACTCGTCAACGTCGAGGTCTATATAGAACCCATCAGAGGGGTTGGTGCAGTCGTCTGAAAAACATGATTAAAGCAACATGAGTACAGAAGTACTCAGCAAGTCTTACAACAGGAACCTACCATACATGCACATTCTCAAGAAGGTAGTGGGGTTATTGCAGCAAGCCAGCTTTGACTCTTGGCTAAGCTATCCTACGAAAACACCACTTGTAAATCATTTGTCGCACACGAGTCCACTAACACCAACACAATACTCCACTGTGGATCCTCTCTCGCCATCCCACGAGAGGGCCATCCGCGGTACTCACACTTATCTTGAGATTTTTAGTAGTATCCATTTAACTTGTCTATGAACTGATATAGGCAACCCAGAAGTCCATTACCGCGGACACGGCTATTCGAATAGATGATGTTAACCCTGCAGGGGTGTACTTCTTCACACACGCTCTCACCACTTATCGCCGTTTACACGACATGTACTCGGCAACCTTCAAGCGGAAGCCCAGCGAGGGTGTCGGCCACGGCCTACCTAAACACTCAAGTCTCTAGTCCAGGTTTATCGCCTATTCGAGTTCCATCCGCAGGGAGTCCGGCCGAGGTTTCCACTAACGGCCCCGAACGATGTGAACAGGGTTCCCGAGACACCAAACGGGCGAGTCGGTACACCGTGCCACGTGCCTACCGCAACACAGCCCACCCCGATGGTCAGCACCGCGTGCGGCCCCCAGCATACTACAAACACCAGAAACTACTTTGCAACTCCTGGACAAAGGACAAGCGTGATCAAGAAGCCGAGAGAGTCAATTAAGGATCCCAATGTGTGGTAGTAACTGTATCATGGATCACAAACACAGAACTCAGTTCCTAGGGACGGCCTCAATGAAACAACCCACCATGTACTCCTACATGGCCTCTCATCGATTCCTTTACCAAATCGTGTTCAACACCTCACTCTTGTCACCGACACAACCTTTCACTCCAGTTCATCATCCCGATGAGCCAGACCTGACACAACTCTAAGCATAGCAAGCATAGCATGGTAGGAACACACATACACATGTATTGGCTCAATCAACTCCTACACATGCTAGTGGGTTTCATCTAGTTACTGTGGCAATGACAGGTCATGCAAAGGAAGTGGGTTCAACTACCGCGGCACACAGCAGTTTGAAACGCGTTGTCTTAATGCAGTAAACGAGAGCAGAAGCGAGAACATGGGTTTGTATCGGAATGATCAATGGTTTGCTTGCCTGATGGAGTGGTGGTGGGATACTGCCCTTCAGTTGGATACTCGGAGATATCCTCGGAGGCAGAACCTACCACGAATGACACATTGCAACACAATCAATACATGACGATATGCAACAATATGATGCATGCAGTGACATGGCAATATGAATGTGTCCTGGTCTTGTGCAAGTTAAACCAGAAGGAAATGACCCCATTTGAACCAAAGATTCAAATGGTAGTGCATTTATAAGATCATATTAGTGCAATATCTTATAATGCCTAAACAGTGGTTTTAACTTGTTTTAACATGCATGAAACCAGTTCCATTGGATAGATTGGATTTTTCTGATAATTTTTCATATATAGAACTTTGCATTTGGAGCTATAGATAATTTTCTATGAAATTTTGAAGTTTGAACTATTTTCTGGATTTTCCTGTATAAAAAATAAAATCCAGTAATTACTTATTGCGTCAGCATGAGGTCATGCTGACCTCAGCAGGTCAACAGCCGGTCCAGGTCAACTGACCAGTGGGCCCAGGGGGTCAGTGATTAATTCACTTATTTAATTAGTTTTAAACTAATCCAGAGGTTAACAGAAGGGGGGCCCCACCTGTCATTGACTCAACAGCGTCAACAGGGGCCCACAGTCAACGGTCAGGGTCAACTCGCCGGCGTCTAGCCGCCGGCGAGGCCAGACGCGGCGGAGCAGAGTGAAATTGGCCATTCCGGCCACCAAATGAGGCGCGAAAGGCATCAGCGCACTCCTGGGAACGAACCGCGACTACTGGTGGAGTCAGTTGGGGTCGGGGTGGCCGGAGTTGGCGCCGGCGACGAGTTTGGCGGCGCCGGGGCTCGGGTGAAGGTGGAACCGGGGCTGCGGGGCACGGCGAGGTGTGTGCGGTAGTGCGTTGGCCTCCTGGGGTTGCGGTGAGGCCATGGGACAGGGTGGCGCAGCCGTTGGGTGGCCGGAGCCTCGTCGGCGACGAGCTCCGCGGCGGTGTGTGCGGGTGAGCATCGTGCAGTCGCTGTGGTGCACGAAACGCAGAATGGAGGGGATGGGGAGGTAGCTGAGCTCACAGCGGTCTCGGGGAAGCGAACGTCGCGGTCGGGGACGAGCTGGTGCGGGGGTGAGGTCGAAGGGGATCTCCGGCGGCCGAAGGTTGAAGAAGAGCTCGGGGAAGCGTTGTAGAGCGAGCGAGCGCGCGGGGCTCGGCTAGCTCGAAGAAGAGGAGGGCGGCGGAGCTTCTGGACAGGTCGGGACGGCGCAAGGACGACGGAGAGCACGACTACGGCGACGGTGCAGCTGCGGTGGCGTCGGCCATGGCGAAGGGGAGCGAGGGAGAGGGCAGGGGGGGGAATGGACGTGTCCAGGGCGTCGGGGGCACGACGTGGAGCTCGTCCAGCGCGTCGGGCGGCGAGGAAGGTGAAGCAGGGAGGCAGGGCGCTGCGTGGCGAGCTCCTGCTCCGGCGTCGAGCACCTGCCTGCCTGGCTGGCGAGGCGAAGCAGCTCGCTGGCGCGGCTGGTGGGCTGGGCCGGCCAGGTGGGCCGCCAGGTAAGTTAGTTGTATTTTTGTTTTTGTCTTTCCTTTTCTATTTCTTCTGCAACTTTGTGGAGTTATTTAAAATACCTAGACCACTCCAAAAATCCTCAAACTGCACATGTTTGCTATTTAAAATATAGTCCACATGAAACATTTCTGTTTGAGAATATTTGAACATTTAAAATATTTTTTATAAATTTTAAATGCCCAAATTCAAATACTTATGTGTTAATTCAAAAACCTTCTGTTGACCTAGAAAATTGTGCACCACTTTTGTAAAAGGTTTAAACCCAAAACAAAGGGGGTGAACATTTCAGAAGGGCATTTCAGGTTCATTGAAAAAGATTTTAGTAAACCCTAGTTATTTCCAGGGGGGGGGGGGGAAGTGTGTGTTGGGGGTTCTGGCATTTCCCATTTCAGAATTAACAGAATTTAAACATGATGCACACTCTAATGCATGGCCTAGCTAGGGATGTGACAGGTACGTCATTGCATAATTTAACATCGCTTGCTAATTTCGGCACACAAAAGAGCGTACAGCAGACAAACCACACTTACTGAATCGAGCAATTTTAGTAATTAAACAGAGCCAGTTGACCGAAACATTGCTCTAACAAAAGACCAGCATTAAAAACAAAGCCTAAGTACGCATAATTTTAACAAATCCGCCGCCGCGCCGGCCTATGCATCGCCGGTGTGAGATGAGACGTCGATGACTTGTCCTGGTGACATGCCGCCATTGGTGGACTCCGCGCCCCCCTTGCTTAAGTCGACCGCGTCCTCGTCCTCGGCGCCGCCCTCAAGGTTGTAGTACTATTAGTAGTGGCTGCGCCAAAGCTCGCGTTGGTACTCCACCACCAATTTCTCGACGGACATACTTTTCTCTACCTCGACCTCGGCCACGCACAACTCCTCCTCCCGACGCTCCTCGATCTCCTCCTCCTCCTGCATCTCCAGCTCCCGCTCGGCGACCTCATGAGGAAGCAGGTGCTCCATGACCACCGCCGCCTTTTCAGACGTGGGTTGCATGCTGGAGTCCGAGGTGGCTTGGAATATCTTGGCATGTGCATCCTCGATCTTGGCGTGGATGGCCTCAACCCGGGCCAGGGCGACCTCAGCGTCACAGACGACAGCTTGAGCGCTCTCGGCGTTTGCAGCCGCCGTCTCGGCTGCTGCAGCTGCCCTGTCGGCTGTCGCAGACGCCCTCTTTGCGGAAACGGCCGCGCTCAATGCGAATGAGGCGACACTCTCGGTGTAGGTGGCCGCACTCTTGGCGCAGGCGGCGGCGCTCAAGGGGGACGCGACCATCGTACGGGCCTTCACGAAGTGTTTCCACGGCATCATCTTTGCAAGAAGGGGGTGCGGGAATGGGGATCTGGATTCATGGATTCGGGGGTTGCCGGCACTAGAGCAGACGAGTCGGCGAAGCTTAAGGAGGGAGACTTAAATAGACCCAGATATTCTCATCGCAAACAGTTCCTAGAAAACAACTGTGTGTGATGTTGTAGATATTTTTTTATTAGCTGTGAAAGACGAATTTGGAGTAAAGTACCAACGTATGGTGTTTTAAATGAACGAGAAATTTTGTAGTACTAATACAACTGTCATGTAAAAATTTGGAAAATTTCAGGGGTCATTTGACCTTTTAAGACATTTAAGTGATTTTCTAGCCATTTAAACATGTACATGCAACAGATAACCATAACGGTTTGAAAACTCATATTTCGTGCACTTGTGTGCGATTTAATTCCATGTGCAGTAAATTGGAAGGAATTTTGAAACAAATTTGTCTAACGACTATAACACAATTAAGCATGGAGTGACATGACATTTTAATTCCAAAAAATAAAAAAAATCAGAAACACATGAAACCTTGGTTGATGTAATGACATGCCACCAAGATGATGTGGTAAAAATTTTGGCATGTTTGACGAAAGTTTGGACACACACCCCTCACAAACCGGAGCAACTCATAGAAGGCTTGTGGTTCCGAGAGGGAACAATGCATGTTTGATGACGAACGGGAGATAGCTTCCTCTTACGGCCTTCAATTTTTTTTCTACGTCTAACGTGCACTACTACAACTCTAATGTGAAATTTTTGAAAATTCTAGGGGTCATTTGACCTTTTAAAGACATTTAAATGACTTTCTAGCCATTTAATGACCGTATTTCAAATTTGAACTACATGTACGTGTAACGCCTAACCAAAACGGTTTGAAAAATCATATTTTTGTACTTATGTGCGAGTTAATTCCATGTGCAGTAAACTAGAAGGAATTTTCAAACATATTTGTCTCACTACATGGACACATGCATGCATACGTATGCATGGAGTGACATGGCATTTTAATTCCAAAAAATCAGAAACACATGAAACCTCGGTTGATGTAATGTCATGCCACCAAGATGATGTGGTAAAGAAATTGGCATGTTTGACGTAAGTTTGGACACACACCCTCACAAATCGTAGCAACTCGCTAAAGGTTCGTGGTTCCGAGAGGGAACAATGCATGTTTGATGATGAACAGGAGATAGCTTCCTCTTGCGGCCTTCAAACTTTTTCTACGTCTAACATGCACTACTACAACAAGAATGTCAAATTTTGGAAAATTCTAGGGGTCATTTGACCGTTTAAAGACATTTAAGTGATTTTCTAACCATTTAATGACCGTAGTTCAAATTTGAACTACATCTACATGCAACGCCTAACCAAAATGGTTTGAAAATTCATATTTGTGTGCTTGTGTGCGAGTTAATTCCATGTGCAGTAAATTAGAAGGAATTTTCAAACATATTGGTCTCACGACATGGACACATGCATACGTATGCATGGAGTGACATGGCATTTTAATTCCAAAAAATAAAAAAATGATCAGAAAAACATGAAACCTTGGTTGATGTAATGTCGTGCCACCAAGATGATGTGGTAAATAAATTGGCATGTTTGACGAACGTTTGGACACACACCCCTCACAAACCGGAGCAACTCGCTAGAAGGTTCGTGGTTTCAAGAGGGAACAATGCATGTTTGATGACGAACAAGAGATAGCTTCCTCTTACAGCCTTCAAATCTTTTCCTACATTTAACGTGCACTAATACAACTGTCATTTGAAAATTTGGAAAATTTCAGGGGTTATTTGACCTTTTAAAGACATTTAAGTGATTTCTAACCATTTAATGACCGTAATTCAAATTTGAACTACATCTACATGCAACGCCTAACCATAACGGTTTGAAAAATCATATTTTTGTGTACTTGTGTGCGAGTTAATTACATGTGCAGTAAATTAGAAGGAATTTTCAAACATATTGGTCTCAAGGCATGGGCACATGCGTGGAGTGCCATGACATTTTAATTCCAAAAAATAAAAAATGATCAGAAAAACATGAAACCTTGGTTGATGTAATGTCATGCCACCAAGATGATGTGGTAAAGAAATTGGCATGTTTGACGAACCTTTGGACACACACCCCTCACAAACCGGAGCAACTCGCTAGAAGGTTCGTTGTTCCGAGAGGGAACAATGCATGTTTGATGAAGAACGGGAGATAGCTTCCTCTTACGGCCTTAAAATTTTTTCCTACGTTTAACGTGCACTAATACAACTGTCATGTGATAAGTTGGAAAATTTCAGGGGTCATTTGACCTTTTAAAGACATTTAAGTGATTTCTAACCATTTAATGACCGTAATTCAATTTTGAACTACATCTACATGCAACACCTAACCATAACGGTTTGAAAAATCATATTTTTGTGTACTTGTGTGCGAGTTAATTCCATGTGCAGTAAATTAGAAGGAATTTTCAAACATATTGGTCTCAAGGCATGGGCACATGCATGGAGTGCCATGTCATTTTAATTCCAAAAAATAAAAAAAATGATCAGAGTAACATGAATTCTTGCTTGATTTAATGTCATGCCACCAAGATGATGTGGTAAAGAAATTGACATGTTTGACAAACGTTTGGACACGCACCCCTCACAAACCGGAGCAACTCACTAGAAAGTTCGTGCTTCCGAGAGGGATCAATGCATGTTTGATGATGAACGGGAGATAGCTTCCTCTTACGGCCTTCAAATTTTTTCCTATGTTTAACGTGCACTAATACAACTATCATGTGAAAATTTGAAAAAAATCAGGGGTCATTTGACCTTTTAAAGACATTTAAGTGATTTTCTAACCATTTAATGACCGTAATTCAAATTTGAACTACATGTACATGCAACGCCTAACCAAAACGGTTTGAAAAAAATCATATTTTTGTGTACTTGTGTGCGAGTTAAAATATCATCAGATGATGTAAATATCTGTTGTTCAAAAAAGAGAATGTAAAGATCTGGCAAGACAACCGGCCCCCACATGATTGGCACTCTATCTCGCGGCTTGAGGTTTGGTAGCTGATTGGCGGGGATCATCAATCAGACACGGTTCTCTATTGGAAACCGTCAGCTACTATGTTTACACACGGATTTTGCTGCGGGAATCGTGTGTAATTCAAACTACAATACTCGTAAATTCCGGCGACCGGCGTGTGTACTGTCCTCGTCGACCTAGATTCCTACCGCCAATAAATACTACCTTGCTCACGTCGTCCCGCCTTCATTCTCATCTACATCCTCCCTCGCTCGCCCTCTCTCTCTCTCTCTCAAATCTCTGCCATGGCGCCGCAGGTCTGCCCACGCGCCGACGAGGAGTCGCCGCCCCCCAAGGACGCTCACTCGATTAGCAGCGATGAGGACCCCTACGCGCCGCCTGACGAGGTTGCGCGGGACCCCCCAACTTTGGATTGGTTTTGGGGCCAGTACAATCTTTGTCTGTGGAAGTCGCTGCCGCCGGCTGAGAAAGCCAGGCAAGTGGCGTTCAAGAAGGAGATGGCGGAGGAGGAAGCCAGGTACCAGGCGGCCTATGCAGCCCGTGATGCCGCCTGAAAAAAGGAGGCGACGGAGCTTTGGGGGCGGGAACGTCGTCGTGCCGAGGAGGTGTACAAAGACGGGTACTTCGCGAGGCAGGTCATAGGCGCTGGGCGCCTCATCGCTGTGTGGAGGTGGGTTGATAAGCTACAGCGTGCCACCGATGAGGAGCTCCATTGGGTGCCCAACGAAATGGCAAGATCGGCCGCTCGCGTCCTCCAGCAAGAGGCAGATTGGTACGCCAAGCGCTGTGAGGCGAAGGAGTCGGAGTAGTGCCTCCACACTGGGAAGACGCCGCGCACCAGAGAGCTGCTCGCGAGGGGCTGCCGGAATACTAGCCCCAGGAAGGATTATTAGTTTTAGTATTGTTCGTTTTCAATTTTATGCATTGTACCTAGTAGTTCATCACAGAATATATACGTCATCACCAACTTGGATCTCCGATGAAATAGCCAAATTGGAGCTCGAGATCGTGTATATATATTATGAATTCCATTTTCTATCTGTTTTTGTATACTAATTTGAATCTAGCTGTTATCATCCACATATACAAAATTGAAAGCGTATATACACACATTGAAACATAACATATAAGAATGGAAAACAGAGTACACACATTGAAACAGAGCAATAAACACAACAATACTATGATTGCTGTGAATACATAGCTATCCACGTCGAAATGACTTTTCAAAATAAAACGCGTCCATGAGACCATGACCATCAGCCCTTGCCTAGGGTAGCTCTTGGTTCTGCCTGAACTCCTGCATGCGTTCGTCCAAGAGGTCGACACGCTCGTAGTACATCTAGAGCGCGATCTCGAGATCCAAGTTGGCTATTTCATCGGAGATCACCAGCTCTAGGATGCGATGACCATGGTCCTCTATTGCGCCCAGGTGGACACCTGGGCCAAGGAGGCGGTCGATCCTACGAACCAGCGCTTTGGCATCCAGCGGGCCGCGGACAAGGCGAACGGCGGCACCCAAGCAAACGACGCGGTGGTCGTCCGGTACAACTACGACATGGCCGGCCTCTGGTGCAAGTACGGTGCCGAGGGCCTCTGCCCACTCCTGGCAAGTGCTACCTATTGAGCTCTGCGTTGGTTTTTCCCTTGAAGAGGAAAGGGTGACGCAGCAAAGTAGCGTAAATATTTCCCTCAGTTTTTGAGAACCAATGTATCAATCCAGTAGGAGATTACGCACAAGTCGCTTCATACATACGCAAACAAATAAGAACCTTGCAACCAACGCTATAAACGGGTTGTCAATCCCTTCACGTCCCTTGCAAAAGTGAGATCTGATAGAGATAATAAGATAAATATTTTTGGTATTTTTATGATAAATATTGAAAGTAAATATTGCAAAGTAAAATAATTGGAAACTTATATGATGGCGAATAGACCCGGGGGCCATAGGTTTCACTAGTGGCTTCTCTCAAGATAGCATAAGTATTACGGTGGGTGAACAAATTACTGTCGAGCAATTGATAGAAAAGTGCATAGTTATGAGAATATCTAGGCATGATCATGTATATAGGCATCACGTCGTGACAAGTAGACCGAAGCGATTCTGCATCTACTACTATTACTCCACACATCGACCGCTATCTAGCATGCATCTAGAGTATTAAGTTCATAAGAATAGAGTAACACATTAGGCAAGATGACATGATGTAGAGGGATAAACTCAAGCAATATGATATAAACCCCATCTTTTTATCCTCGATGGCAACAATACAATGTGTGTCGTTTCCCTTTCTGTCACTGGGATCGAGCAACGCAAGATTGAACCCAAAGCTAAGCACTTCTCACATTGCAAGAAAGATCAATGTAGTAGGCCAAACCAAACTGATAATTCGAAGAGACTTGCAAAGATAACAAATCATACATAAAAGAATTCAGAGGAGATTCAAATATTGTTCATAGATAATCTTGATCATAAACCCACAATTCATCGGATAACACACCGCAAAAAGAGTTACATCGAATAGATCTCCAAGAGGATCAAGGAGAACTTTGTATTGAGATCCAAAGAGAGAGAAGAAGCCATCTAGCTAATAACTATGGACCCGAAGGTCTGTAGTAAACTACTCACACATCACCGGAGAGGCTATAGTGTTGATGTAGAAGCCCTCCATGATCGATTTCCCCTCCGGCGGAGCGCCAGAAAAGGCCCCAAGATGGAATCTCACGGGTACAGAAGGTTGCGGTAGTGGAAATAGGGTTTTGTGGTGCTCCTGGATGTTTTCGGGGTATATGGATATATATAGGAGGAAGAAGTAGGTCGGTGGAGCTGCGAGGGGCTTACGAGGGTGGGGGGCGCGCCCAGGTTGCAGGCGCGCCTCCCTGCCTTGTGGCCTCCTCGCTTCTTTCTTGACGTCCACTCCGAGTCCCCTGGATCACGTTTGTTCCAAAAATAACTCTCCCGAAGGTTTCATTCTGCTTGGACTCCGTTTGATATTCCTTTTCTGCGTAACACTAAAATAGGCAAAAACAATAATTTGCACTGGGCCTTCGGTTAATAGGTTAGTCCAAAAAATAATATAAAAGTGTATAATAAAGCCCATTAAACATCCAAAACAGATAATATAATAGCATGGAACAATAAAAAATTATAGATACGTTGGAGACGTATCAAGCACCCCCAAGCTTAATTCCTGCTCGTACTTGAGTAGGTAAATGATAAAAACAAATTTTTTGATGTGGAATGCTATCTAGCATAATTTTCAATATAATTTTCTTTATTGTGGCATGAATGTTCAGATCCGAAAGATTCAAGATAAAAGTTCAATATTGACATAAAAATAATAATACTTCAAGCATACTAACAAAACAATTATGTCTTCTCAAAATAACATGGCCAAAGAAAGTTCATCCCTACAAAATCATATAGTTTGGTCATGCTCAATTTTCATCACACAAAAATGCTCTCATCATGCAAAACCCCGATGACAAGCCAAGCAATTGTTGCATACTTTAGTAATCTCAAACTTTTTCAACCTTCACGCAATATATGAGCGTGAGCCATGGATATAGCACTATGGCTGGAATAGAATATAATGATGGGGGTTACGTGGAGAATACAAAAAGGAGAAAGTCTTGCATTGATGCGGCTAATCAACGGGCTAGGGAGATGACCATCAATTGATGTCAATGCAAGGAGTAGGGATTGCCATGCAATGGATGCACTAGAGCTATAAATGTATGAAAGCTCAACAAAAGAAACTAAGTGGGTGTGCATCCAACTTGCTTGCTCACGAAGACCTAGGGCATTTGAGGAAGCCCATTGTTGGAATATACAAGCCAAGTTCTATAATGAAAAATTCCCACTAGTATATGAAAGTGAGAAAACAAGAGACTCTCTATCATAAAGATCATGGTGCTACTTTGAAGCACAAGTGTGGAAAAAAGGATAGTAGAATTGTCCCTTTTTATTTATTTTCTCTTTTTTTGGGCCTTTCTCTTTTTTTATTTGGTGTTTCTCCCTTTTTTGGGACAATGCTCTATCTATGATGATCATCACACTTCTATTTATTTAGAACTCAATGATTACAACTCAATACTAGAACAAACTATGACTCTATATGAATGCCTCCGGCGGTGTACCGGGATGGGCAATGAATCAAGAGTGACATGTATGATAAATTATGCATGGTGGCTTTGCCACAAATACAATGTCAACTACATGATCATGCAAGGCATAATAAATGAAACGGTGGAAAGTCGCATGGCAATATATCTCGGAATGGCTATGGAAATGCCATAATAGGTAGGTACGGTGGCTATTTTGAGGACGATATAAGGAGGTTTATGTGCGATAGAGCATATCATCTCACGGGGGTTGGATGCACTAGCGAAGTTTGCACCAACTCTCAAGGTGAGAAAGGACAATGCATGGTACTGAAGAGGCTAGCAATGATGGAAAGGTGAGAGTGCGTATAATCCATGGACTCAACATTAGTCATAAAGAACACACATACTTATTGCAAAAATCTACAAGTCATAAAAAACCAAGCATTACACGCATGCTCCTAGGGGGGTAGATTGGTAGGAAAAGATCGTCGCTCGTCCCCGACCGCCACTCATAAGGATGACAATCAAAGAACACCTCATGCTTCAAATTTGTTACACAACGGTTACCATACGTGCATGCTACGGGACTTGCAAACTTCAACACAAGTATTTCTCAAATTCACAACTACTCAACTAACATGACTCTAATATTACCATCTCCATGTCTCAAAACAATCATCAAGTATCAAACTTCTCATAGTATTCAATGCACATTTTAGGAAAGTTTTTATTATATCCAAATTGGATGCCTATTATATTAGGACTAATTTTATAGCCAAAGAAAATTACCATGCCATTCTAAAGGAATCTCAAAATAATATAAGTGGAGCATGAGATATCAATAATTTCTATAAAATAAAGCCACCACCGTGCTCTAAAAAGATATAAGCGAAGCACTAGAGCAAAATTATCTAGCTCAAAAGATATAAGTGAAGCACATAGAGTATTCTAATAAATTCCGATTCCTGTGTGTCTCTCCCAAAAGGTGTGTACAGCAAGGATGATTGTGGTAAACTAAAAATAAAAGACTCAAATCACACAAGACGCACCAAGCAAAACACATATCATGTGGTGAATAAAAATATAGCATCAAGTAAAGTTACCGATAGACAAGACGAAAGAGGGGAAGCCTTCCGGGGCATCCCCAAGCTTAGGCTTTTGGTTGTCCTTGAATTTTACCTTGGGGTGCCTTCGGCATCCCCAAGTTTAGGCTCTTGCCACTCCTTATTCCATAATCCATCAAATCTTTACCCAAAACTTGAAAACTTCACAACACAAAACTCAACAGAAAATCTCATGAGCTCCGTTAGCGAAATAAAACAAACCACCACTTATAGGTACTGTAATGAAATCATTCTTTATTCATATTTGTGTTAAACCTATTGTATTCCAACCTCTCTATGGTTCATAACCTCCGGTACTAGCCATAGATTCATCAAAATAAGAAAACAACACATGAAAAACAGAATCTGTCAAAAATAGAACAATATGTAGTAATCTGTATCTAACGCAAACTTCTGTAACTCAGAAACATCTACCAAAATTGGATGACCTAGATAATTTTTTTAATGATCTACTGCAATCGGAATCTGTATTTTATCACGTTCTGGTGATTTTTAACAATTGTTTTCGTGAGCAGAAAGTTTCTGATTTTTTCAGCAAGATCAAATAACTATCATCCAAGAAGATCCTACTGGTTTTACTTGGCACAAACACTAATTAAAACATAAAACGAAATCTGAACAGAGGCTAGATCAAATATTTATTACTAAACATAACCAAAAAGTAAGAAACAAAAATAAATTGGGTTGCCTCCCAACAAGCGCTATCGTTTAACGCCCCTAGCTAGGCATAAAGGCAAGAATAGATCTAGGTATCATCATCTTTGGTATGCAATCCGTAAGTGGCTCTCATAATAGATTCATAAGGTAATTTAATTTTCTTTCTAGGAAAGTGTTCCATGCCTTTCCTTAATGTAAATTGGAATCTAATATTCCCTTCTTTCATTTCAATAATTTCACCAATCGTTTGAAGGAAAGGTCTACCAAGAATAATACGACATGTAGGATTGCAATCTATGTCAAGAACAATGAAATCTACAGGCACATAATTCCTATTTGCAACAATAAGAACATCATTAATTCTTCCCATAGGTTTCTTAATGGTGTAATCCGCAAGATGCAAGTTTAAAGAACAATCATCAAATTCACGGAAACCTAACACATCACACAAAGTCTTTGGAATCGTGGAAACACTAGCACCCAAATCACACAAAGCATAGCACTCATGATCTTTAATTTTAATTTTAATAGTAGGTTCCCATTCATCATAAAGTTTTCTAGGGATAGAAACTTCTAATTCAAGCTTTTCCTCTTAAGATTGCATTAAAGCATCAATGATATGTTTAGTAAAGGATTTATTTTGACTATAAGCATGAGGATAATTTAGCATGGATTGCAACAAGGAAATACAATCTATTAAAGAACAATTATCATAATTAAATTCCATAAAATCCAAAATAGTGGGTTCATTGCTATGTAAAGTTTTGACCTCTTCTATCCCACTTTTACCAATTTTTGCATCAAGATCTAAAAACTCCGAATTATTGGGACGCCTTCTAACTAAAGTGGACTCATCTCCAATCCAATAATTATCAAGATTCATATTGGAAAACAAAGATTTAATAGGAGACACCTCAATCACTTTTAGATCTTCATCATTATTATCATGAAAACTAGAAGAACACGCTTTCACAAAGCAATCTTTTTTAGCATGCATCCTGGCGGTTCTTTCTTTGCACTCATCAATGGAAATTCTCATGTCTTTGAGAGACTCATTGATATCATTCTTAGGTGGGATATATCTAAGTTTCAAGGAATCAACATCAAGAGAAATTCTATCCACGTTCCTAGCCAACTCATCAATCTTAGGCAATTTTTCTTCAAGCAAAGCATTGGTATTCTTTTGAGAAATCATATATTATTTAACACTAGTCTCAAAATCAGAGGGCATCTTATTAAAATTTCCATAATAGTTGTTGTAGGAATTACCATAATTATTAGAGGAATTACTAGGAAACGGCCTAGGATTAAAGTTTGCACTATACGCGTTGTTACCAAAATTGTTCCTACCAACAAAATTCACATCCGTAAATTCATTATTATTCTCAATCAAAGTGGACAAAGGAATATCATTAGGATCAGAAGAAAGACTCTTATTAGTAAACAATTTCATAAGTTCATCCATCTTTCCACTCAAAACATTAATCTCTTCAATCACATGAACCTTTTTACTACTAGATCTTTCGGTGTGCCATTGAGAATAATTAACCATAACATTATCTAAGAGTTTAGTAGCTTATCCTAAAGTGATTTCCATAAAAGTACCTCCCGCGGCTGAATCTAAAAGATTTCTAGAAGCAAAATTTAATCCGGTATATTTTTTTGTATAATCATCCATAAATTCGAACCATGTGTAGGGAAATTACGTATCATTAATTTCATCCTCTCCCAAGCTTGTGCAACATGTTCATGATCAAGTTGCTTAAAATTCATAGTATCATTTCTAAGAGAGATGATCTTAGCGGGAGGAAAATATTTAGTGATAAAAGCATCCTTGCACTTATTCCAAGAATCAATACTATTTTTGGGCAAAGACGAAAACCAAGTTTTAGCACGATCTCTAAGCAAAAACGAAAATAGCTTCAATTTAACAATATCATTATCCACATCTTTCTTCTTTTGCATATCACACAAATCAACAAAATTGTTTAAATGGGTAGCGGCATCTTCACTAGGAAGGCCAGAGAATTGATCTTTCATGACAAGATTCAGCATTGGTAATAGGAGCAACCGGAGTGCTAAGAAAATCATTGTTGTTGGTATTGGAAAAGTCACACAATTTATTATTGTCTTGAGCCATCATGATAAACAATCCAACACACAGGCACATAAAGAGCAAGCGAAAAAGAGGCACACGGAAAGAGAGGGCGAATAAAACGGCAAGGGTGAAGTGGGGGAGAGGAAAACAAGAGGCAAATGGCAAATAATGTAATGCGAGGGATAAGAGTTTGTGATGGGTACTTGGTATGTCTTGGCTTGACTCGACTTGACATAGATCTCCCCGACAACGGTGCCAAAAATCCTTCTTGCTACCTCTTGAGCACTGCGTTGGTCTTCCCCTTGAAGTGGAAAGGGTGATGCAGCAAAGTAGCGTAAGTATTTCCCTAAGTTTTTGAGAACCAAGGTATCAATCCAGTAGGAGACTGCACACAAGTCGCCTCGTACCTACACAAACAAATAAGAACCTTGCAACCAACGCGATAAACGGGTTGTCAATCCCTTCACGGCCACTTGCAAAAGTGAGATCTGATAGAGATAATAAGATAAATATTTTTGGTATTTTTTATGATAAAGATTGAAAGTAAATATTACAAAGTAAAATAGATTGGAAACTAATATGATGGAGAATAGACCTGGGGGCCATAGGTTTCACTAGTGGCTTCTCTCAAGATAGCATAAGTATTACGGTGGGTGAACAAATTATTGTCGAGCAATTGATAGAAAAAGTGCATAGTTATGAGAATATCTTGGCATGATCATGTATATAGGCATTACGTCCGCGACAAGTAGGCCGAAACGATTCTGCATCTACTACTATTACTCCACACATCGGCCGCTATCCAGCATGCATCTAGAGTATTAAGTTAATAAGAACAGAGTAACGCATTAGGCAAGATGACATGATGTAGAGGGATAAACTCAAGCAATATGATATAAACCCCATCTTTTTATCCTCGATGGCAACAATACAATATGTGTCGTTTCCCTTTCTGTCACTGGGACCGAGCAACACAAGATTGAACCCAAAGCTAAGCACTTCTCCCATTGCAAGAAAGATCAATCTAGTAGGCCAAACCAAACTGATAATTTGAAGAGACTTGCAAAGATAACAAATCATACATAAAAGAATTCAGAGGAGATTCAAATATTGTTCATAGATAATCTTGATCATAAACCCACAATTCATCGGATCTCGACAAACACACCGCAAAAAGAGTTACATCAAATAGATCTCCATGAAGATCGAGGAGAAATTTGTATTGAGATCCAAAGAGAGAGAAGAAGCCATCTAGCTAATAACTATGGACCCGAAGGTCTATGTTAAACTACTCACACATCATCGGAGAGGCTATGGTGTTGATGTAGAAGCCCTCCGTGATTGATTCCCCCTCCGGCGGAGCACCGAAAAAGGCCCCAAGATGGGATCTCACAGGTACAGAAGGTTGCGGCAGTGGAAATAGGGTTTCGTGGTGCTCCTGGATGTTTTCGGGGTATATGGATATATATAGGAGGAAGAAGTAGGTCGGTGGAGCTGCGAGGGGCCCACGAGGGTGCGGGGCGCGCCCAGGGGGCAGGCGCGCCTCCCTGCCTCGTGGTCTCCTCGCTTCTTTCTACACGTCCACTCCAAGTCCCCTGGATCAGGTTTGTTCCAAAAATAACTCTCCCGAAGGTTTCATTCCGATTGGACTCCATTTGATATTCCTTTTCTGCGAAACACTGAAATAGGCAAAAAAAACCGCAATTTGCACTGGGCCTTCGGTTAATAGGTTAGCCCCAAAAATAATATAAAAGTGTATAATAAAGCCCATTAAACATGCAAAATAGATAATATAATAGCATGGAACAATAAAAAATTATAGATACCTTGAGACGTATTTGCAAGGAATGGGGGTAGTGACGGGACGTGTACCCAGCTACGACACCGTGTTGACAGCAGGCAAGCACCGATGGATCCGCTCTTGCTGTTCAGTGCACCGCCTCTCTCTCTCTCTCTGCGGCGCTCCAATGGTATCGCCGTGCGGCGAGCCGCACCCTATTGGCACGGACGCACCTAGCTTGCTCTGCGGCGCGCCATCGATCATGTTGTGCGGCGAGCTGCAGCCTGTCGGTGCTGACATCCCTATCTTGATCCGCAGCGCTCAAGCGGCATGCGCCAAAGGTCTGCTCAACCTTGGTGATGACGCGCATCACGGCGTCGTCCATCGCATTGCCGGGGAGCGGCTCGACCTTGACGGGCCATGGCGCCTGCTCGTTTTCCTCGTCGACGAGGTTGATGGCAGAGGCGGTGCTTTGGTGAGTTGGCATGCTTGGAAAAGGTGGATGTGCTACAGGCTGCGCTTGTCACCTCCGTGCATCGCGCACCGCCTATGCGCAATATAGCAGGGTGGCGGGAAACAGGTGAGGAAATGGCGGGAAACGGTGGCGTGTTCATAAAACACCATCAATTAGTGGAAAGTTAGCATAGAAGGAACATCGAGCTAGCACAAGAAGTAGATGATGATCAGATGAACACGGACCACACTAGGGAACCCGTCGGTGATGAATTCATCAATCCCAAACAGTTGAATACTAGCAAGCGTTTGCCCACAACACACACGGCCTATTCCATCACAAACAGGTCGGATGGATCAACTATATGCCACGTATCACACATTGTCAAAAAGTAATGCGGTAGACCTTCTTTAACATGTGTTAAAATAAAAAAACAAGGACCTCGAGGTTAAATTAGCCAAGGGAATGGCTCATTTCGGTCATTTGACTGAAATGACCCATCCTATCAGTTAATTTAACATCAACACAACTTCCCATCCATGCACCCATCTGATGGCTGCTCCAGCCTGAGCACACTTAACT
The DNA here is from genome assembly GCA_032464435.1 of Aegilops umbellulata. Classification (NCBI taxonomy): domain Eukaryota; kingdom Viridiplantae; phylum Streptophyta; class Magnoliopsida; order Poales; family Poaceae; genus Aegilops; species Aegilops umbellulata. The sequence goes on from CP136060.1 coordinate 195,203,567, forward strand.
TGATAGTTTTCTTACATGAGCTACTGGTGGAACAGCTAGTCCTTGCTGATAGGAATGCCTCTTCGCATCCTTATGGCGTATCCGAATGACCGCCCGTCCCACAATGACCAATAGATATTGTGTAGACAGAGCATATCACATACGTCTTATTAGAAGTAATTGTCTGTGTTATTATCGGTCTTCGAACACATTTCTGATTACAGACCTGTTTGCCTCGTATCACACACATCTTGTTCATTTGAACTGTTTTTGTTCTCATGTCTCAACGCAAATAGTTCATCCGAGTGAACCGCATGTCGTATATCACACACACCTTTGATCGGGCTGACCGTTTCTTTTGTGTTGCCTAATCACAAACAGTTCATCCGAGTGAACCGTATGCTGTACATCGCACACACTTCATCTGGCTGCCCGTTTCTTTTGTTCCTCCTCATCGCAAATAGTTAATTGAGCTGAACCGTATGCCCTACATCACACATGCAACTAAAATCTGAATCGTGTTTGATGCATCCTCCATCACAAAACGTTTTGCACCTTTTTTGACAGTTTTTTACACCACCGTTTGCGATTATGGCATCGCACACAGTTTCGTCGAAGGGTCTCTGATCATAGTGTCACGTTAGCAGCAACCTGCAATAGTGTCCATCACATCACGACGGCTATGTAGTGGGACCTGTATGGGCCACCAATCATGGAGTCAAATCCAGCCGATCACGGGTAGGGGGTCTTGAGCTAGTAGTCTTGACACGATTGTAGTAGTAGAAAGCAAGGTTTTCGGGTGGTCTTGAGGAGATAATACCCTACATCCTACTTGTGTTTATTGATTGGGGTACAATATCAAGTATGTGTGTCTACCATGAGATTGTCGTGTAAGATTTCTATCAACTAGCCTAACCTCGGTTTTCATAATGTACCGGAGGCTGATACGTCTCCGTAGTATCTGTAATTTTTTATTATTTCATGCTAATATTATACAACTTTCACATACTTTTGGTAACATTTTATATTATTTTTGGGACTAACATATTGATCCAGTGCCTAGTGCCAGTTCATGTTTTTTTGCATGTTTTTTGTCCCGCAAAAAATCGATATCAAACAAAGTCCAAACGCGATAAAATTGATGGAGATTAATTTTGGAATATATGTGAATTTTTGGAGGAAGAATCAAGGCAAGATAGTGCCCGAGGGACCCATAAGGCAACTGGGTGCGCCTTGGGGGTAGGGTGCACCATGTTGCCTTGTGACTCCCTCGTAAGTCGGTTGGAGCCCTTCTTTCGCCACAAGAAAGATAATATTGGGAGAAAAATCGTGTTAAAATTTCAGTACGATCAGAGTTACGGATCTCCAGGAATATAAGAAATGGTTTTCGGCCAAAAATGGGGATGCGAAACACAGAGAGAGATCCAATCTCGAAGGGCTCCTACCCTCCGGGAGCCATGGAGGCTAAGGACCAGAGGGGAAGCCCTCCTCCCATCTAGGGGGGAGGCCAAGGAAGAAGGAGGATGGGGGCTCCCCCCCCTCTCTTTCGGTGGCATTGGAGTGCCGCCTAGAAAATCATCGTGACAGCGATCTACACCAACAACTTCGCCTCCGTCATCACCAACTCTCTCTATGAAGTGGTGTAACCTCTCTATTCCCGCTGTAATTCTCTACTTGAACATGGTGCTTAATGCTATATATTATTAACCAATGATGTATGGCCATCCTATGATGTTTGAGTAGATTCTTTTTGTCCTATTGTTAATTGGTGAAATTGCTATGGTTAGTTTAATTTTCTTGTTGTTATGTTGGTGTCCTTTGGTGCCCATCATATGAGCGCACACGTGGATCCCACCATGGGGTTAGTTGTATATTGATAGGACTATGCATTGGAGGGCGAGAGTGACAAAAACTTCTTCCTACCATAGAAATTTATTCATACGAGATTGAAGGAGGGCCTATATATCTTAATGCTATGGTTGGGTTTTACCTTAATTAACATTAGTAGTTGCAGATGCTTGTTGATAGTTTCAATCATAAGTGCGTAGAATTCCAAGTAAGGGATGACATGCTAGCAGTGGCCTTTCCCACATAAAACCTTGTTACCAGTCTAGTAACTTAAGTCAATTTCCTAGGGATAATCTCTCTCTTTGTGTTACAAAAAGCTCTCTACTAAACCAAAGTAACTTTTATTATCTAGCTAAGTACTTCTAGGTTTATTCTTCAAATCTATCCTACTACACCTACAAAGTACTTCTAGTTTTATTACTTGTTTCTAGGTAAAGAAAACATTGGTGTGCGTAGAGTTGTATCGATGGTCAATAGAACTTGAGAGAACATTAATTCTACCTTTAGTTCCCTGTTGAGTTCGACACTCTTACTTATCGAAGAAGGCTACAAATGATCCCCTATACTTGTGGGTTATCAGACCTTTTTTTCGCGCCATTGTGGGGGAGCAATAGCGTGGGGTGAATATTCTCGTGTGTTTTGTTTGCTTTATCACTAAGTAGTTTTCATTTTTTGTTCTAAGTTGTTTTATATCTTTAGTTATGGATATGGAACATGAAACACCAAAATAACTTGTTGTGCTTCCTACTCATGGAGATGGGGAACCTCCTAAAACCCTCGATGTTGGTTATGTGAAAAAAAATTCAATACTACTTTGACTCCTAATAAATCTCCATATAACTTGATAATGAGAGATACTTTGGATCACCGGGAATACTTTACGCATTAACGCTAGTCTCAAAAATGTTGCGTTGGTATGCTTGGAATTTGTGCTTAATGTATTATTATACTTGTTGGTCTTAGATGAAGGCTCCACACCTTTCCTTTCAATGTGAGTTTAATGATAATAAAACCTTGGCTTCTTATGCTAATGATATATATGATTGCTATGATGTGGAACAAATAGAAGAATTTGTTGCTTTTAGGGGTTCTTAGGAAATTCAATATTTGTTTGAAAGTATGAAGATTGTGATGATGCTCTTTACTATACTTAAATATTGCTATGAGAATTATAAATACAATGCCGATATTGATGAATTTATTGAGAAAGTCTCCACTGTCCAATAAGAGACTAATATTTTGCAGGAAACTATGGAAGAAGAAATTTCTGAAACTATGGGCTCATTAGGTGAAAAATATGAGGGGGAGAGCGAAGAACAAAAGGATGAAGAGCGGATTAGCTACCCGTGGCCACCTTCTAATGAGATTAACTCTTTATCTCATGCATTGTTTAACTTCCCTTCATGCTTACTCAAGGATGAATGCTATGATCCCTTGGATTCGTTTGAAATATCCCTTTTTTTTTATGAACTTGATGCTTGCTACGCTTGTTGCCATGATGACAGTATGAATTATGCTTATGGAGATGAACTTGCTATAGTTCCTTATGTTAAAAATGAAAGTTTTTATATTGCACCAACACATGATAGTCCTATTATCCTTTTGAATTTTCCCAACTACACTATATCGGAGAAGTTTGTACTTATTAAGGATTATATTGATGGGTTACGTTTTACCATTACACATGATGATTTTGATGAATATAATATGCATGTGCTTGCTTCTCCTACTTGCAATTATTATGATAGAGGAACTAAATCTCTACCTCTCTATGTTTCCTATTAGATAAAATTGCAAGAAATTACTTATGCCATGTATTGGCCTTTACTTGGTGTGCATGAATTGTTCTTTTATGACATGTTGATGCATAGGAAGAGAGTTAGACTCTGTTGTTCCATGATATATGTTGCTTTGTGCTCACTCCTAAATTATATATCATTGTGAATTAAAATTGGCTTTGATATACCTTGGGATCCGGGTGGATCAATTATTTGAGCATGTTCTACCTAGCTTAATGGATTTAAAGAAAGCGCTGCCTACGAGACAAGTTGGAAGTTTTAGAGAGTCGTTTATATAGAGGAGAACCTAAATTTTTTCGAAAAGAAATGTGAAAGTGAGAAAGACGAGCACTGTTTAAGTGGGGGCCATACTTTAACTTTGTTCATGCCCATGGAAACTTTGTGAATCTTAAATTACAAAAACTTTTCAACAAAAATAATTATCCCCTTGTACAAATACATTGTATTATAAAAATAATGTGCCAAGATTTACCTTTAGGATGTTTAGATAGCTTGTTTGGTATGTGATGTGCAAAAACACAAAGTTTTGCTGTAGTACTTGAATTTTGTTAATTCACTGGAACATGGAAATTTTTTGAAACTTTTACACAGTACTGCTATGCAAATTGTTTTCTACACCTAATTTTTCAGAACTTTTGGGTTATAGAAGTATATGATTCATCTTCATCTTTATAGATTGTAATCCTTTCAGAGATTGTTGTTATAGTTTCTTCATTTGATTATGATTGAAATCTTGTTGACCCCCGTTGGTTTGGGAGTGATGTTGCTTGAACTACGTCGGTATTTCCCCTAGAGGAAGGGATGATGCAGCACAGCTACGGTAGGTATTTCCCTTAGTTATGAAACCAAGGTATCAATCCAGTAGGAGAACCAAGCAACACTATGTAAACGGTGCCTGCACACAAAGAACAAATACTTGCAACCCGATGCGTATAAGGGGATGCCATTCCCTTCTTCGGGTAACGGTGCCAGAAATTGTCAAGTTGACGGGATAAAATTGTGACAGATTGGATACATAGATCTCAATAAAATACGAAATAAAAGATGCAAATAAAAAAATGCAGCAAGGTATTTTTGGGTTTTTGGAATAATAGATCTGAAAATAAAAGTGGCAAATAATAGATCGGAAAGCAAATATGATAAAGAATACACCCGCGGGCCATAGATTTAACTAGTGGCTTCTCTCAAGAAATAACACACGGTGGGTAAACAAATTACTATTGGGAAATTGATAGAACCTCAAATAATTATGAAGATATCCAGACAATGATCAATATATAGGCATCACATCCAATATTAGTAGACCGACTCCTTCCTACATCTACTACTATTACTCCACACATCAATCGCTATCCTGCATGCATCTAGTGTGTTAAGTTCATGTAGAAACAGAGTAATGCAATAAGAACGATGACATGATGTGGATGTTGGGGAACGTTGCATGGGAAACAAAATTGTTGCTACACTCACAAAGATCAATCTAGGAGATGACCATCTACGAGAGGAGAGATTGCATCTACATACCCTTGTAGATCGCTAAGCGGAAGCATTAAGAAACACAGTTGATGTAGTCGAACGTCTTCGCGATACAATCACGATCCGTCCCGCGAACTCCGATCCAAGTGCCGAACGGGCGACACCTGTGCGTCCAACACACGTAAGGCTTGATGACGCCTTCACCTCCTCGATCCAGCAAGTGATGGTGAAGTAGTAGCTCGAGTCCTCTGGCAGCACGTCGGTGTGGTGGCGGTGGTGGTGGAATGTCAGCAGAGGTTCCCTAAGCACTACGGAGAGGAAGAGGGCTACGAGGGATAGGAAGGGCAGCGTCGTGGCGTGGAGATGTACTCAAGGGTGCGGCTGCACTCTCTCTACCTCTCTATATATAGGGGGAAGGGAGGAGGAGGGGCGCCCCTAGATCCCATCTAAGGGGCGACGGCCAAGGCAGATGGGGGCGCCCCCTAGGGAAACCCTAGGGTGGCTTGCCCCCCAAGCCATGTGGAGGGAACCCTAGATGGGGCACCCACCTCTCCTAGTTACGTGAGATGGGGTGAGGGGGCTGCACAACCCATTAGCGGGCTGGTTTGCCCCCTCCCCTTTGGCCCATGAGGCCCCCAATAGTTGCCGGGGCCCCCGAAACCCCTTTCGGTCATGCTGGTCATCACCCGGTACCCCCGGAACGATTCCGGACTCCAATACCCTTTGTCCAATATATCGATATTCACCTCCGGACCATTCCGGAGTTCCTCGTCACATCCAGGATCTCATCCGGGACTTTGAACTATACTTATATCGTCACCAAACGTTAAGTGTGTAGACCCTGCGGGTTTGAGAACTATGTAGACATGACCGAGACACATGTACGGTCAATAACCAATAGCGGGACCTGGATGCCCATATTGTTTCCTACATATTCTACGAAGATCTTATCGGTCGAACCTCCAAGGATTCTTCGAATCTCGTATGCAATTCCCTTTGTCTATCGGTATGTTACTTGCCCAAGATTCGATCGTCGGTATCTCCATACTTAGTTCAATCTCGTTACTGGCAAGTCTCTTTACTCGTTCCTTAATACAAGATCACGTGTCTAAATCGTTAGTCACATTGCTTGGAAGCTCATTGTGTTGTTGTATTACCGAGAGGGCCCAGAGATACCTCTCTGTCATACGGAGTGAAAAATCCCAGTCATGATCCATGCCAACTCAACAGACACCCTCAGAGATACCTGTAGAGCACATTTATAGTCATCCAGTTATGTTGCAACGTTTGGTACACCCAAGGTACTCCTCCAGTGTTAGTGAGTTGTATGATCTCATGGTCATAGGAACATATACTTGACATGCAGAAAACAATAGCAATAAAATTGACACGATCATATGCTACGTTAATAGTTTGGGTCTTGTCCATCACATCCTTCTCCTAATGATGTGATCCCGTTATCAAATGACAACTCATGTCTATGGCTAGGAAACCATAGCCATCTTTGATCAACGAGCTAGTCCGGGGCTTACTAGGGACATGTTGTTGTCTATGTATCCACACATGTATTTGAGTTTCCAGTCAATACAAATATAGCATGGATAATAGAAGATTATCATGAACAAGGAAATATAATAGTAACCACTTTATTATTGCCTCTAGGGCATATCTTCAATAGTATACAAGATCTATTCATGTAGGAATAGCCCCCATATTGTTATCCTTAATAGCAACGATACATACATGTCTTGTTGCCCATTCTGTCACTGGGAAAGAACACAGCACGATCGAACCCATCACAAAGCACCTCTTCCCATGACAAGAAAAAATCGATCTTGTTGGCCTAACTAAACCAAAGATTCAAAGAAGAAATACGAGGCTATAAATAATCAAGCATATAAGAGATCAAAGAAGACTCAAATAATATTCATGGATAAAAGATCTGATCATAAACTCAAAGTTCATCGGATCCCAACAAATACACCGCAAAAAGAGTTACATCAAATAGATCTCTGATACTTCCATTTTGCATCATGCTTTTATATTGATATTTATTGCATTATGGGCTGCTATTACACATTATGGTACAATACTTATGCCTTTTCTTTGTTATTTTAAAATATTTACATAAAGAGGGAGAATACCGACAGCTGGAATTCTGGACCAGAAAGGAGCAAATCTGAGAGACCTATTTTGCACAACTCCAAAAGTCCTAAAAATTTAAGGAGAATTATTTTGGAAAATAAAGAAAATATTGGGCGAATAAATACCAGAGGGGGACCCACCAGGTGGCCACAAGCATGGGGGGAACGCCCTACCCCCTAGGCGTGCCCCTAGAGCTTGTGGGTCCCCTGGCAGGTCTCCAATGCTCATCTTCTGCTATATGGAGGGTTTTGACCTGCAAAAAATCAGAAGGAAGCTTTCGGGAGAAACTCCACCGTCTCGAGGCGGAACCTGGGCACAAGCAATCTAGGGTTCCGGCGGAGCTGTTCTGCCGGGGAAACTTCCCTCCCGGAGGGGGAAATCGAAGCCATCGTCATCACAAACGATCGTCTCATCCAGAGGGGGTCAATCTCCATCAACATATTCACCAGCACCATCTCCTCTCAAACCCTAGTTCATCTCTTGTATCCGATCTTTGTCTCAAAACCTCATATCGTACCTGTGGGTTGCTAGTAGTGTTGATTACTCCTTGTAGTTGATGCTAGTTGGTTTATTTAGTTTAAGATCATATGTTCAGATCCTTAAGCTATTTAATACCCCTCTGATTATGAACATGAATATGCTTTGTGAGTAGTTACGTTTTTTCCTGAGGACATGGGAGAAGTCTTTTTATTAGTAATCATGTGAATTTGGTATTTGTTCGATATTTTGATGAGATGTATTTTGTCTTTCCTCTAGTGGTGTTATGTGAACATTGACTACATGACACTTTACCATGATTTGGGCCTAGGGGAAGGCATTTGGAAGTAATAAGTAGATGATGGGTTGCTAGAGTGACAGAAGCTTAAACCCTAGTTTATGCGTTGCTTCGCAAGGGCCTGATTTGGATCCACATGTTTCATGCTATGGTTAGATTTATCTTAATTCTTCTTTCGTAGTTGAGGATGCTTGCGAGAGGGGTTAATCATAAGGGGGAGGCTTGTCCAAGTAAGGACAGAACCCAAGCACCGGTCCACGCACATATCAAATTATCAAAGTAACGAACGCGAATCATATGAGCATGATGAAAACTAACTAGACAATAATTCCCATGTGTCCTCGGGAGCGCTTTGCTTTATATAAGAGTTCGTCCAGTCTTAGTCACAAAAAGGATTGGGCCACCTTGCTGCAACTTAGTTACATTTTTTACTTGTTACCCGTTACGAATTATCTTATCACACAACTATCTGTTACCGATAATTTCAGTTCTTGCAGAGAATACCTTGCTGAAAACTGCTTGCCATTTCCTTCTGCACCTTGTTGAGTTCGACACTCTTACTTATCGAAAGAACTATGATAGATCCCATATATTTGTGGGTCATCAATCTCCAAGAGACCATTGTATTGAGAATCAAAAGAGAGAGAGAGAGGAAGCCATCTAGCTACTGCCCGGCACCAATCATGCTGAAAAACAATTAATTTCATTGATAAGAGAGAGGAACACGATCATGCTGAAAAAGGATTATGATGTTGGTTCTGTCCTAGGACAAAGAGTTGATAAGAGAGAGGAAGCCATTACTAAAAATTCTTTCTCAGTAGTAGCATAATTTCGTTGGGCACTATCTAGAGTTTTACTAGCATAATAAATAACATTTAATTTCTTATCAACTCTTTGTCCTAGGACAACACGGACATCATAATCACTAGCATCACACATAATTTCAAAACGCAAGTTCCAATCGGTTGGTTGAACAATAGGTGCAAAAATTAAAGCTTCCTTAAGTGTTTCAAAGGCTTCTACACAATCATCATAAAAAACAAATGGAACATCCGAGATTTGTAACAGGCCTAGAAATTCTAGATAAGTCTTTAATAAACCTCCTATAGAAACCAGCATGACCGAGGAAACTACAAATACCTTTGATATCTTTAGGACATGGCATTTTCTCAATTGCATCAACTTTAGCTTTATCCACCTCAATACCTCGTTCAGAAATTTTATGTCCCAAGACAATACCTTCATTAACCATAAAGTGGCACTTCTCCCAATTCAAGACAAGATCAAAAGAAGTCCCGTAAACGGAAAAATCATCCATGAAAACCTCAACAATCTTTTCGCAGAAATCAGAGAATATAGCAGTCATACATCTTTGAAAGGTAGCAGGTGCATTGCATAAACCAAAAGGCATATGTCTATAAGCATAAGTTCCAAAATGTCGCAGGAAAACCATGGCCACCTATGGGACCAGAGGGCCCCTTGCTGGTTCGGCAGGGGGGAGTCGCATTGCACAAAGAGAAGACGAGCATGGGGTAGCACGACAGATATCACGCAGACAGTTTTACCCAGGTTCGGGCAACCGTGAGCCGTAAAACCGTACTCCTGCTTTGGTGGATTGATGGTGGAAAACCTGGTGGTGAGGTGTAGCACACTGCCCGGCAGGGGTTGCCTTATAGCGACCGTGGCTATGCGCGTATGGGGGTGTGAGTTATCCAACTTTCTAACCCTTTCTACGGTTGCCATGGGCCTCCTTTTATAGATCAAGGGGTTACCACAATGGCAAAGTTGTCATTATGCAATGATAAGATAGCAAACAGTGCTATCATACCTAACTCTGTGGGCTGACAGGGCGCATTAAATGCACCGCTCAATGTCACATCGTTGCTCGCCCGACATGTGGCGAATGGCTGCCACTTAGTCACTTTGCGGCTTGACACTGCACTGATTGACGACGTAGGTCATGTCGGAGTAGTTGGTGAGGAGGTTTCGCCTCCGTGAGTCCCGGCAGGCCCAACCGGGACGTCTTGGATGTCTGCTTCTGGGGGTGATCCCGCCCTTGTCGAGCTCGCCTGCCCGGCAAGGGGGGGGGGTTTCTTCTAGAGGTATCTTGCTTCTCTGGCTTGGATTTGGTCCTCTTGATCTTCATGTTGGTCCTTTGAATCTCTTAGTCCCTTGTACTTTGACTTGGGTTGGTGCTTCAATCTCGTTCCCGTGCCTGTGCACAATCTGGGCAACAGAACCAGGGATTGTTGCACCGACAGAAGCCCCCGGGCCTGCCCTGAACGCGCTGCCGAGCGTCGTCGGGGTAGGGCCTAATAAGTGCACATGCGAGGGTGCTGAAGAGGCTGGCCTCTTGGGGTCTTATTGCTTCTTCATAATCTCGATTCCAGGCTAGTTTCCGATTTCCCCGCGCGTTGTGCGCAATGTTGTGGAAGAACTTCGATTGTGGCCTGCGGATTTTCCTTGCCCCATGATCACGGGGCAGAAACTGCCATCACACTTTCCTCTCGTTGCGCACGCACCTGCCACGTGTTCCGCATGCATTGGGCATGGTAGGTGGTGGATGCCGAGGGCAAGGGGAGGAGTGATGTGGCTGAAAACTGGGTGCGATGGTTGGAGCAGAGGGTGGCCTTGATTCTTAGAGCCGTAGAGGGCATAGAGAGGCCGCATTGGAGGAGCGGGGCAGCCATTTCTTGTGTGAGGAGCCATCCCCTACTTCGCCTTCCTATAAAAGGGGCCAGGGACAGCGCCTCCTTGCCCACACCCCTTCCTCTTTTCCTCTGCAATCCTTCCCTTCTAGCCATGGTGAGAGGGCGAGGGTGCAGCGGTGACCCAGTGGCGGCAACGAGGGCTTCTACTCGACAAAGCATCCCTCCTCCCCCGGAGCGTGCGATGGCAGAGCCCGTTGTGAGAGGAGGAGGGAGGGGGCAAGGCCGAGGTCTCTGCGGTGCCCGGGGAAGAGGAGGGCGGGGCGGCGCCTTGGCTGCGCCCCCACTGGCGGCCCCTCCCTGCGGAAGGCCCTGTCGGGGACCAACCTCAGGAGTTCATCATCAGGCTGTACAAGCCTTTGTGTGGTCATCTTCGCCCTCCAACTCCCTTTGCGCGGGAGATGGAGCACGAACACCCACGTGCTCTGAGATTGCACATGAGGGGCTGTGGGAACGATAGCATGTGGGTTGATGTTGATTTCCCTGCCCCTCACGTGATGTATCTCCGTCATGGTTGGAAGACTTTCGCCCATGCCCATGGCTTCTCAAAGGGGCACGTTCTCCAGTTCAAATTAATGGAGAGCGGCCTGCTCTCCGTCAAGATATTCGGGTGCTCGGGAGGTCGCTTAGGGTGCTGCGCGGAGAGCTCTACCAACGACGAAAGCTCCTCCTCGAGCGAAAGGGACTAGGAGGACAGTGATGGTGATGACGACGGTAGCGGGCAGGAGGGCGATGACTTTGACTCCGGATGACCGCTGCCCGCACCATCTTCATCAGGCGGCAGCACCATCATCTGCATCCGCATCTCCTTCCCAGCAATATGGTTTGCCAAGGAGTTGGACGCAGAAGTGGGGATGGTGCTCCTGGGCTCCTCCAGCAGCCTTCCAGCTAGACCCCGGCAGGCTTCCTCTTGGGCTGCAGCTCCGTTATCCCTGCCGTGCCCTATTGGACCTGGTGGTGGTGGTCGACAGGTCACCTCCGCCGTGCTCTCCATCGATGCGTTCCCCAGTGCTCCCGCTCCTGCGAGGCTACCTCTCCTAGAGCCCGAGGGGGGCGGGCTGGGCTCCTGCCCAGGCGCTCCTTTTGCCCTCCTCGCCTTCGACGGCCGTGCCTAGCAGGAGAGGGACAAGAAAGGGCATTACGGGGTACTTATCTTTTTTCAGTCTGAAATATGTAGGCACTTGCCAAATTTTAATTCAAATAATGTAATCTCTCTAGTCCATGTTTGTGTTCTGTAGTGCTTGTACTTGCATCCGCATATTAATGAAAATGACGATCCTTGCCGGGAACCCATGCATGCATATGTCCATGCATAGGTGATATGCCTCTATAGTGTAAATAAACGAGTTTTCCCAGGCAGGCTATCCTACCGGTACCCTTTTGCTTGCGGGAGAACTGTGTCTACCGGGAAAAATACAAAGGATCCAGCCCCCCGCCAACTTCTTTTTACCAGAGGCCACTCGACCATCCTGACCGAAGCAACGTTCGAGTCAAGGATGGGAGCACCTAAGTCTGAAAAGAGTGGCAAGGTGTCCTTATGCACAAGTTGTAGCTTACATAACACAAATGGACAGGAGGTAGAACTTATCTGTTTGGCTTGCCGGGGATCGCAGTGCCGAGCAATCTTCTCAACTCCTTTTCGAAGCCAAGTTCACGGCAGGAACCTGCAGCTTCATGCAGATGAGAATTAATGCACGATGCGATCCTATCTACATGCATATGCAAATGCTCATGAAATGCTTATGCAGTGATCTTGGAATGCTCATGCAAGCATGCAATCTTGGTCTGGCCCCCCCATAGCGCTTCTTTATTTTCTCTTGCACAGGGACATCGCCCTGGCTTTTTACAAGGGGTTAAATGTAGCTGAGGCAAGGCCTATACAAAAGGGTGGCTGCCGGGCTGGGCCCGACAGCCGCACCTTATGGGTAGAACTTGCGGAGATGCTCAATAGTCCTCGAGTTTTGCAATTGAATGCCATCTCCAGTCTCTAGACAGACTGTGCCAAGTCTGGTGACTCGTACTACCTGGTAAGGGCCTTCCCACTTCGGTAAAAACTTTTTGTACCCTTGGCAGACTGAACGTGCCTAAGGACAAGGTGACCTTCCTCAAAACACCAGGCGTGAACCCTACGGCTATGATAGTGACGCAGGGCTTGCTGATAGCGTGCAACATGCGTAGCAGCCTAGATACGGTTCTCCTCGAGTAGCCAGCGTCGGCACGCCGGTGCTGATCTTACGATACTTCATCGTAGGCAAGAACTCGAGGCGACCCGTAAATGATTTCCGTGAGGATAACTACTTCTGCCCTGTAGACCAGGGAGGAGGGAGTCTGCCCGGTACCTCGGTTTGGTGTCATTCTGAGGGACGAGAGAACTACCGGCAGCTCCTCGATCCACAGCCTGCCGTGCTTCTACAGCGTATCAAAGGTTCTTGTCTTGAGTCCACGCATCACTTCATCGTTCGCCCTCTCAGCTTGTCCATTGCTCCTGGGGTGTGCCACGGAGGCAAATGAGATCTTGCATCCGAGGGCATGAACATATTGCATGAAGGCGTGGCTCATGAACTGGGTGCTGTTGTCGGTAATGATCCTTGTCGGAACTCCAAAACGACACACCAATTCTTTCAAGAACTTGATAGCTGAGCAGTCACCTTTCTCACGGCAGTCACTTTCGGCCACTTTGTAAACTTGTCGATGGCAACGAACAAGAATTCAAAGCTCTCGATTGCTTGGGTGGAAGGGGCCAAGGATATTGAGCCCCCAGACCGAAAATGGCCATGATAGAGTGATTGTCTGAAGAGGTTGGGCAGGCAGGTGGGTTTTCTTGGAATGGAACTGGCAGGCTTCACATTTGGTGACTAGCTCGACCGCATCTTGGAGGGTTGTGGGCCAATAGAATCCTTGCCGACATGCTTTCCCAACTAATGCCCTTGATCCAAGTTGGGAGCCGCACATGCCTTTGTCTATCTCAGCCAGCAGTTCCTTTCGTTCTTCCCGGCAGACACACTTCAATTTCACACCGTTGGGCCTCCTTCTGTATAGAGTGTCATCGACAAACTGATACATACTGGCCCTGCGGGCTACTTTTTCAACTTCATCTTGGTTGCTAGGAAGCTCTCCAGTTTGGAGGAAGTGGACAATGTGCCCTGCCCAAGTTGTAGCCTAGGGCTCGGCAACGAGGAGTAGCAGCACCTCCTCTGCTGTGAGACCACATGCCTCGTTCGCGGGGTCCATGGTCCCGGCTAGAGGGTGTGGTCCGGAAGGCTGCGAGGAGCTGTTTCCGACAGGGTCTCTGCCAGGAGCGGACGGCTCTACCGGGAGAGGCTTACCGGTGTCCAACTTTTTCCTTTTCCGGGCCATTGTTGCCGGGGATGCGGAGGGTTGAGTGAGATGGAGAACAAAAGTCCCTAGTTCCATAGGAAGCTTCTGCGCAACACACTTTGATAGATGATCAGCTATGCTATTTTCCGCACAGGGTATGTGCTCTGTTTGCAATCCATCAAAGCGCTCCTCCAATCTCCTCACTTCCTCGACATATGCCTCCATCAATGGACTTTGGTAATCCTTGTTGACTTGTCTCACCACAAGCTGTGAATTTCCTCGAATGATTAGCTTCTTAAATCCCAATTCTGCTGCAATCCTGAGCCTGACAAGGAGCCCTTCATACTCTGCTGTATTGTTGGTTGCCTCTTCCCGGGCAAAATGCATCTGTACGACGTACTTCATGTGCTCCCCAGAGGGGGTGACAAGAAGCACGTCATCCCCTACACCTTTCAGGGAAAAGGCACCGTCGAAATACATGATCCATTCTTGGGGTGATTCCTTATCGGGGATAACTGTTTCTGTCACTTCCTCATTAGGGGTTCGCGTCCATTCTGCAATAAACTCTGCCAATGCCTGCTCTGGATTGTTGATGTTCTCTCAAACTTCAAACTAAAATTGGATAACTCCAAAGCCCACTCCACTATTCTGCTGGTAGCCTCAAGGTTTCGGAGTATCCTTTGCACCGGGAAGCGAGTGACAACCGTGATCTCATGAGCTTGGAAGTAGTGGCGTAGTTTCCTTTAGGCCATGATGAGACCAAAGATCAACTTTTTCATGCCAGAGCACCTCGATCTAGCCCCATGTAACAAGGAGCTGACGAAGTACACTGGGCACTACACCACTTTCTTCCTTGCCGCATCCTTGGGGTTGCTCTCGGTGCCGTGCTCGTTGCTGTCCTGATCCTTCTCTGACTCTTCCGGTCCTTGCTCACTCTCTGCTTCATCCACTTCTCGCTGCGCTACCAAGGCTGCACTGACCACTTGGTTAGTTGCTGCTAAGTACAGTAGCAATTGCTCTAGGGGTTTGGGAGCAACCAAGGTAGGAACAGAGGACAAGTAGGCCTTCAACTCTTACAAAGATGCATCTGCTTCCGGGGTCCACTTCATGGGCCCTGCCTTCTTCAAAATTTTGAAGAACGACAGGGCGCGCTCGGCAGACTTAGAGATGAATCTACTTAGCGCGACAACACATCCTTAACTGTCCTTGGTGCTTGGATTTGCTCGATAGCTTTGATCTTGTGGGGTTGGCTTCGATCCCCCGATGGGACACAAAGAACCCAAGTAGCTTGCCAGAGGGAACGACAAACACACATTTCTCCGGGTTAAGCTTCAAGTTGATCTTGCGCAAGTTAGCAAATGTTTCCTCCAAATCCTGAATAAGGATGGCTCTGTCCTTGGTCTTGACCACAATATCATCCATATAAGTTTCTATGTTTCTGTGTAGCTGTGGCTCAAAACCAATCTGGACTGCCCTCGCAAAAGTGTACCCGACACTCTTTAATCCGAATGGCATGCGGACAAAAAAATACGTACCATGAACGACGTCTTCTCTTCATCTTCCTTGGACATGAAGATTTGGTGATACCCAGAATATATTGAAAACTCGGTTAATGCATAAAAATGTCCAAACGAACCCCGAAAAATCACAAAAATTCACACAACACTCCTGTTGTTCTATGTTGACACGAGAAAAAAACTTTAAAGCAATAAGAGGCAATGGATATCGTTTCGTCCCCAAAGGTGGGACATTCCCTACCGAAAACCATCATGCTTGTTGTGAGAAGCTCCGGTTTGTGAGAAGCATATACCCAAACCTGCCCCAAATGGGACAAAATTTGTACCACGGCATGTTGATGCTGCTCCATGATAGCATGCCAAGTTTCATGAATTTCAGACGAGTTTTGGATTTACTAGAATTTAAAAACAAGGCATCTCACTGTTTTGCCGGCAATCAACGGTGCCATGGTGTTTGAAATTCATTCCCATTTCTTGCATGGGACCTAAGCATGCACCCAACGACAGAGATTTGATTTTTCAACGAATTTATATGCACTGGAGCATGCGCATGTAGTTCAAATTTGAATTATTCACATAAATGCATTGAAAACTCAGTTCATGCATAAAAATGTCCAAGCGAACCCCGAAAAATCACAAAAAATCACACAACACTCCTGTTGTTCTATGTTTTCACGAGAAAAAAACTTGAAAGCAATAAGAGGCAATGTATATCGTTTCGTCCCCAAAGGTGGGACGTTCCCTACCGAAAACCATCATGCTTGTTGTGAGAAGCTCCGGTTTGTGAGAAGCATATACCCAAACCTGCCCCAAATGGGACAAAATTTGTACCACGACATGTTGATGCCGCTCCATGATAGCATGCCAAGTTTCATAAATTTCAGATGAGTTTTGGATTTACTAGAATTTAAAAACAAGGCATCTCACTGTTTTGCCGGCAATCAACGGTGCCATGGTGTTCGAAATTCATTCCCATTTCTTTCATGGGACCTAAGCATGCACCCAACGACAAAGATTTGATTTTTCGACGAATTTATATGCACTGGAGCATGTGCATGTAGTTCAAATTTGAATTATGCACATAAATGCATTGAAAACTCACTTAATGCATAAATTTGTCCAAACGAACCCTGAATAATTCCAATTCTTTTATGATCACTGCAGATAAAAGGTCTAGCAATTCAAACACCGTCCATGGCCGATGTGACCCCATTATGTAATTCAAATCAAGACCAAAAGTCAAGTAGACCCCATACAGTTTATTATAACCAACCGTGTGAGATGCAGCACAAAATATCTTCGGACCGTGTCTGAATAAGGGACCATGTCTGATGACACTTTGCACGCCAGTTTTTTGGCTGAAGTGATTCCAAATTTTCGGCTTCCACGGAAATATCTACCTCCCCGCCCCCTCCCCCTTACCAAAAGCCACATTTCCCCTCTTTCCGCCTTCCTTTCAAAGTTCAAATCTTCACTCCTTGCTTACAGCGGTGTAGCCTCCTCGCCGGTGCCTCTCCTTCACGCTGATCGGCCTCGCCTATCCAGGCAGGTAATCCACACCCGACCCCCATCCTCCTCCTCCTTCCACATCCCACATGGCCCGACCGCCGGCGCGAGCGCGACACCTTCCACCCAAATCACCGACCCCTCCACCAAATAAGCACCGGCCTAAGCCATGGTGCACGTAGTATAGCCAGGACCTCAAGGAGCATTTGGTAGCGGAGAAGCAAATCACGGCTGCACACATGGATGAGGTCGCAATGGCTGCCATTCATGCCGACCCCTAGATCTTGGAGGAGCACCTCGACGTCGAGGCCACCATTGACGCCTCGCGCGCCGACTCTGCGACGCGGTTGGCTGCTGTAAACGACAGTTCGCGGCATTTTCTCGAGGCCACCGTCTGTGCCTTCGACGAAGACTACGAGGTGTTTTCTCAGCGTACAGGTGCTTACCTCATATCGAGAGCTAGCAGGTTGGTGCCCAGAGCAGCTCAGGCAACTCACCACTACAATGAGGGAACCCACGATGCAGAGGCCTCACCCTCTTCCATGTCCAAGGAGCCAATCGTCATCGATATCTCCGACGATGAGGAATAGCTTGTCTTATTAGCTCACTATAAGGACCCATGTTCAGTTTGCTAGCTACTACCTTTCCTTAACAAATTCTAGTGAATTGTGCTATCTACTTTTACCATGCAATCTTCTTCTATAGTGTATATGTTCTATATGTCGTGCAATGTGGTGTTCAATTGACTGCTTGGTTCAATTCTGCAAATGTGATGTTCAATTCTTCAGGGTGCAATATTTCCAAGTTGTTAAGCATGCTTGGTTTGGTTAACTGTCTGATCTTCTATTAGGAGTATGTTATATTGTTCCATTGGTGTTTAGTTAACTGCTTGGTTAATTTGTTGTGGCTTGGTTCACTTGTTGTGGTGTTTAGTTAACTGCTTGGTTCAATTCTGCAATGCGATGTTCAATTGTTGTGGCTGCATTCTGTTATTGTATACCATGTGAGGAATAAATCAAATTTGGTTGTACTAAATACATGCGAAACAAATACAATTGCTATATTTCCAAGTTGTTAAGCATACTTGGTTTGGTTAACTATCTGATCTTCTATTAGGAGTATGTTATATTGTGCAATGTGGTGCTCACTTAACATTTGGTTCATTTGTTGTGGTGTTTAGTTAACTGCTTGGTTCAATTCTACAATGCGATGTTCAATTGCTATGGCTGCATTCTATTATTGTATACCATGTGATGAATAAATCAAATTTGGCTTCACTTAATACATGAGAAACATATACAAGTGCTATATTTCCTAGTTCTTAATCATGCTTGGTTTGGATAAATGGATTTTCCATGTGGCTTGAATTAATCTGATGAATCTGCAATGTGCTTATTTATCATCAACATATTTTACTGATATCATGTGAACCCTTACTTAACCTGATGACTAACTACCTTATATGTGTTGCAGGGAAACAATGGGAAGCACTGAGGTTTACAAGATGGTACTAACTATTATACCTTGCCTTTTTGTATTCCTTTGCCCCGTTTCCAATATAGAGAATATATTTATGCACATCCTTGTTTTCAGGATTCACTGATGATTACCTCTCAAACCACCTCTATGGTCAGGAGGCGAGGAAAGTTTTCATACAACACCCACGGTTCAATATTGAAGTGTTCCTGACGAGATCGAAGGATGGACGGTCAATCATCCACAAGCACTGGCCTGAAGTTGCAAAGACCTTTAACATGAATGAAGGCTCAATATTCGCCTTCCGCTTCAGCAGTTTTCTAGATGAGATGCATCTCTCTATGTACCGTCTAAGATGCTAATTTTGAAAGGTTCTAAATGTTGCATGTGAAACTTGCTGCTGGTGCAGTTGTGTAATGGGGTAGCTGAGTGCTGAAGCTATATCATGTTGTGCTCTGATGCATTTCAATTATGAAATCCTGTTTCCTTAATATGGAAATGGAATATATTATGTGCTTAATATGAATGTCAATTAGCTTAGTAAATGGATTATTAATAATACGGCAATTAGCCCGCTAATTGGCCAATTAGCTTGCTAATTGGGTTTTCCTATTGCAAACGGTTAATGAGAAACCACCGTGGGCGATGACCTCACGCAACGCACACAGTTTCTAGGAATAAATCGTGTTGGATCAATGAACAATCACACACGACATTCTCTTCAAAACTGTTTGCGTTACGCCACCTTGCTCAAACGTTTTCCTTGGAGCGACTGTGTGGGATGTACATACGAACGGAAACATTTAGCGGGGACTGACTGTGTGGGATGTACTTGCGACCGGAAACAATTTCGCCATATAATTGTATTTTTAGCTATACTGTACGTATTTCCGTATTTGCGCGCTCGCCGGTCACACACGACCTCATTTTGCTGAATATGTGTGCCAGAAGGGCATATCCCCGATGGTTTCTGGGTCGTGTGAGAAGGACCCCCCTATCGCCCACACTTACTTGGCGATGGTTCCAGATGCCGTCGCGGAAAGGGGTTAAAAACCGTTTGTTTAGGACCGATGCGCACCAGTGGATGCTACGAAAAGTGATTGAAATTATCATTGATCGAACTTATGCACTATGTGTTGGGTTCTATAGTAGGGTGCGTCAACTGCAAATTAAAATTTTCCTACGCGCAGAACAACCAAGAACATGCTACGGGAGATGGATCACAGATCGTTACTGTCGGTGCAACAGACCCCGGGTATGTTGCCCGACTGTGCACAGGCACAAGATCAAGATTGAAGCACCACCTCAAGATAGGGATTGAAGGCCCGAGAGACTTGAATAACCAACATGCAGCTCGGAGAGATCAAGATTGAGCCAAAGGAATAGGATATCGCCAAGAGAATGCCTCCCTTGCTGGGCAGGTGAGCCCGGCAAGGGGCCAGGCCACCACCAGAAGTAAGCAACCAAGACTCCCCGACAGTGCCTACCGGGGCTTGTGGGGCCTGAACCACCTCGCCAACCGCGCAAGTACGACCCACGTCATCAATTAGTGTGGTGTCAAGATGCAAGATGATTAAGTGGCAGCATTTGCCACATGGCACCCATCTCCTACAGAAGAAACCCACAGGTGACACCCGTCCAGCTACGTGTCAAGAGAACAGATGTGGAGCTAGCGAGATAAGCCCGACAGGCCTTGCCGGGCAGCTAGTGATGTGACACTGAGCGGTGCATTTAATGCACCCTGTCAGCCCGCAGAGTTAGGTATGATAGCACTGTTTGCTATCATATCAGTGGGTAATGACCGTTTTGCCACTGTGGTGACCCCTTAGTCTGTAAAAGGAGCCCATGGCATTCGTAGGAGGGGGTTAGAGGGTTGGAAAGTTGACAAACTCAAGCCACCATACGCTTGTGGTCACCATAGCCCTAAGGCAGGCCTTGTCGGGCAAGTGTACCATGCACCACCACGTTCATTTCCACCATCAATCCACCAAAGCCAGAGTAGGGTCTTATGCCTCGCGGCGGCCCGAACCTGGGTAAATTGCGTGTGTGCTCTCTACCATGCCGCCGTGCATTGGTCTACTCTTTGTGCAACGCAACGTCCCCTGCCGAACTAGCAAGGGGCCGCCCGGTCCCATAGGCGGTTGCGGATATCCCGTGACATCTTTGGCGTGCCAAGTAGGGTGCTCGCTTCTCCGAACTTGAAAGCGTGCACAACGCGTCATATTCATCATCATCTTCGTCTTCGACGACACCATCGACCATGGCGCCCAAGAAGAATAAGTCCGGCCCTTCGACCCAGCCATCTACCTCGAAGGCTCCGCCGCCCGCGGCCACATATGACGCGGGGGATGTGGGGACAAGCGAGGACGTGAGCGCTGCGGGAGGCGTGGCGGGAGCAGGTGGTGCCATCGCCACTCCACCTACGGCCGACATGGGGGCTGAAGGCATCAGAGGAGAACAACTTCAGCAGCGTTTCGATGGTCAAGCTCCGCAAGGTGCGGACGGGAGGGTGACTCCGCTTACATCCCCTCCTCCCAGCTGCGGGTGCAGCCACAACAACGTCGCTCGGTCCAGGATGAGCCACCGTCCTCGAGCCGTCCATGCCACGGGGGCGGTCACGGCACGTGTGTCTCCTCCCGGGCGAGCCGACCCAACCACTGCACCCGACGGAGCCGTGGACCCTCGAGCGCCATCGCCGCGTGACCCAGCTGCCCAGGTGGCCGCCCCACCGCAGCACGGACGCGCCACCGCCGCCGCTGCCGCGGGCACCGCTAGGAGCCAGGCGACAGTGCGGCGAGGTCTTCAACTTCCATGCCAAGCACAGCCACGGAGGCTATGGCGCGGGCCCAGCTTCTACTAAGGTTCCCGCCAGCAGCCGAGCAAATGGATGAATGGCGTGCCACCATCCAGAGTCTCCTCGGTTTCGCTGAAGATGGGGGCTCGAGGCACGCTGGCCCACCACGACCTCCCCAAGTGACGATGACTACCCGTATTGCTGGCCGAACGGAGGGGCTTGTCCCCACCGTGCAGTCCCCACCACGGCAGCAGGCGCGGGTGCAGCAAGATCAAGATCCCGACAACGTCTTGATGGCCTCTTCCGATCCTCGAGCATGTCCGAGCCAATGGCCAATCCCGGAGGATAGGCGGCTGGGAGACGCGCGCGTCGTCGTGGGGCGGCCTCTCGACGACCCCCGCCAGGCCGACGGGTGCGGCGACCTCAACGTTGATGAGGCTGCGTTCGGTGTTGGCGGGTGCCTACCTTTCGAGGTCGGCTGCCCTGCCTTTACACGCGAGCTGCGGCAAGTCCGTTGACCATCCATCGGCACGTTCAAACCGGAGATACCCGAGAAGTACAACGGGAGACTGAACCCGGCAGAGTTCCTGAGCATCTGCACCATCGCTGTTCAGGCTGCCGGGGGAAGAGACGAGAAGGTGTTTGCCAACTACTTCCCGTTGGCTCTCAAGTCCAACGTGAGATCCTGGCTCATGCACCTGCTGGAGAACTCCATTTCATCATGGGCAGACCTGTGCCACCAGTTCATCGGTGCCTTCACCGGTGCCCACCAGGAGCCGAACAGGCGCAGCAACCTACAGCTTCTCCAGCAGAAAGAAGGAGAAACTCTCCGTAAGTATTTACAAAGATTCAGTAAAGTCCATAGGAATATTCCGAATATCCATCTTGCAGCTGTTATAGCAGGCTTCAAGTCCAATGTGCACAACTGCCGCATTCGTTCTAAGATGAATGTGCAGTTGCCAAAGACTGTGAAGGAACTATACACACTTGTGGATAAGTGTGCTCGGATGGAGGAAGGAAGGAAGTTGCCCAGGGAGGAGAATTGCATCAATGTTCATTCAGAGGAAGAAGATGAATCAACCAGTCAAAGAAAGGGGGAAGAAGCGCAGCAAGAAGCCAAGAGATAAGAAAGTGATGACTGAGGAAGGTTCTGGAATGCATAGTACCAGCAAGAAGGCCAAGGCTGAGGCCCCCAGCAAGGTAGTTGCCACGTGCACTGCCTGCTGGGAAGCCGCTGCCGCGAAGAAAGCCGGGAAAGGTGATGGGCCATACTGCAAGATCCACCAGACCAAGGGCCATGACCTCCATGAATGTTATCAAGTTGAGCAGCTTGTCAAGAGACAGAGAGTATAGTATGATAAGCATGATAAGGATGAAGGTCAGAATGTTGCTGGCAGAAAGGGTCGAGGCGGTGAAGCAAACCGCCCCGACAAACCCTTTCGGAACCATGGAGAACCCGCCAGGGGCCAAGAGCAGGAAACCTGTGATGATTTGAGTGATGGAGGGAATGAAGAGGGAACTAGTGAGCAGGAGTTTCAGAGGGCCACTGACGCCCTATGCATTGATGGAGGTGCGTCTTTGCACTCCTCCCATCGCGAGCTCAAGCGATGAGCACGAGAGGTCAATGCTGTGGAGCCAGCGCCAGAGGCCCGGAAGCCGCTCAAATGGTCCCGCACGCCCATCATCTTTGATGAGGAGGACCACCCTTGCCGCACCACTGCGGTAGGATGTTTGCCATTGTTGGTCTCCCCAACAATTCACAACCTCAAGGTCACAAAGATGTTAGTGGATGGGGGGGCGGGTTGAATCCGATTCCCCCAGTAGTTATCAACAAGCTTCAGATAGGAGAGGAAGGACTGGAGGTTACTGGCACAATTCAAGGAGTCAATCCTGGCAGGAGCCATCCCAAGGGAAAGATTACGTTGCCGGTGACGTTTGGGGGAGAGCTGAACTATAGGACTGAGAAGATTGTGTTTGATGTGGTTGAGCTCCCCCTGCCGTATAATGGGATTCTGGGACGACCGGCTGTGGCCAAGTTCATGGCAGCATCCCACTATGCATACAACACTTTGAAGATGCCTGGGCCGTTGGGAGTCATCACCATCCCATCAGATGAGAAGGATGCAATTATCCGTGTGGATAGGATGTATCGGGATGTCATCGCAGCAGAGGCTGCGGCAGCAACGGTCCCCGCCAAGGAAAGCAAAGGAAAGAAGAGGGATTGTAGGACCTATGGCAAAGAGTCCGGGAAGCGTGCCCCCTCTGAGTGCACGACACCCATTGATGACGTGCCGGAGTGTTCCAACAACAAGAGATCCAAGGTTGTAGCACCCCAAGTGAAGAAGGTCCCGGCCAGGCTGGCTGGTGTTGATGGTACTTTCACCATCAGCGCCACCCTTGATGGCAAATAGGAAAGTGCGCTCGTTGCCTTCTTGTGGGCGAATATCGATATGTTTGCTTGGCAACCATCTGATATCCCCGGTATTCCGAGGGAGGTAATCGAGCACCACCTTGCGGTCTTCCCACATGCCTGACCTGTCAAGCAGAAAGTTAGGAAGGAAGCCTTGGAGCGGCAGTAATTCATTGCCGAGGAAATCAAGAAGTTAGAGGCAGCTGGATTGGTCAAAGCAGTACTGCACCCTACATGGTTGTCCAACCCAGTGGTAGTTCGGAAGGCGAATGGGAAATGAAGGCTTTGCATTGATTTCACAGATCTCAATAAGGCTTGCCCAAAGGACCCATCCCCCTTGCCTCGCATCGATCAGATTGTGGATTCTACTTCAGGTTGCGATCTGCTCTCCTTTTTGGATGCTTACTCCGGATATCACCAGATCTTCATGTCCAAAGAAGATGGGGAGAAAATATCATTCATCACTCCATGTGGTACATACTGTTTTTTCCGCATGCCTTTCGGATTGAAGAGTGTCGGGTCTACTTTTGCAAGAGTAGTCCAGATTGGTTTTGAGCCACAACTACACAGAAACATAGAAGCCTATATGGATGACATTGTGGTCGAGACCAAGGATAAAGCCACCCTTATCCAGGATTTGGAGGAGACATTTGCTAATTTGAGAAAGATCAACCTGAAGCTTAACCCGAAGAAGTGCGTATTTGGTGTTCCCTCCGGCAAGCTACTTGGGTTCTTCGTGTCCCACCGGGGGGATTGAAGCCAACCCCGACAAGATCAAGTCCATTGAGCACATCCAAGCGCCAAGGACAGTCAAGGATGTAAGGCGTTTGACGGGATCTCCAAATCCGCCGAGCACGCCCTGTTGTTCTTCAGAATTTTAAAGAGGGCAGGACCAATGAAATGTGTCGGATGTGGGGTTCCGGCAAACCCTTAAGGTTCAAACACTGGGGTACGCGCGAAGTCTTTCCCTCCTACCGATCTATGCCCTAGCTCGCTAAGATCTCGCAGACGAACTCGACGAACTCAGAACATAGAGAGACACGAGATTTATACTGGTTCGGGCCACCATTGTGGTGTAATACCCTACTCCAGTGTGGTGGTGGTGGGTTGCCTCTTGGGCTGATGAAGAATAGTACAAGGGAAAGAACAACCTCCTGAGGTTGAGGTGTTCTTGTGCTTGGTGACTTAGCGGGTGAGAGCTGGGCGAACTGCTCGATGCCCCTACTGCGGTGGCTAGCCCTACTTATATAGGCCCTGGTCCTCTTCCTAAATATTGAGCGGGAAGGGAGCCAACAACGGCAGGCAAATTTGAAGGGGGACAGCTAGTACAAGCTATCTTGACAAAAGTGGTCTTCGCCTGCGAAAAGCTCTGGTGGTGACGCCGTCTTGGGCTCCACGATGACCTCCGTCTTGCCGTCCTTCTGGTCTTGGTCTCGTTGCACCGATATGGCAAACTTTGCCTGATGCCTCGGTACTCCTCGCCTGCGTTGGCCTCCTTAGCACCAAAGAGGAAACAAGGACGCTGCATGCGTTGGCGCCCGCCTAGTGCCGATCGTCATGGCTCACGTCACAAGAGCCTCGTGAGGTTTGCCCCGCCTTGATATCTCCGCTCCTCGTGAGCCTGCCCGACTAGGCCACTCCTGAGGTGGTCTTGCATCGTCTACCTCGCGAGGGTCTTGGATGCCTTGTCGATGAAGATGGGCCATACGGCCTGCTGGCTTAGCCATGCCGTGGGCCGCAGGCAGGCAAGTCTGGGGACCCCCCTTCGCATAACGCCGACAGTAGCCCCCGGGCCCAAGGTGCGCTCGGGATTGGCTTCGCAGTGAAGCCAAGGGCCAAGCTCGGAGCGCCACGGGCCCCAAAAGCTTGCGGCCTCGGTTGAAGCGTGGCGGTTGATTGGACGTTGGCTTCTCCGCTTCCCCATGCTGCCTCGGCAACTGCTTGACTTGACAAAAGACTGGCGCAGGCAGAACTTTCCTTCATTGCTTCTTCCTCACCTCGCTCTAGATCCCCTTCTTGCTCCTTGCCACCGCTACCTCCAGATCCGCTCCAATTCATCCTGCATCTGCGATCCATGGCGCCGCACAAGATCAATACATCCTCAACACCGGCTTTGTATGAGCCGGCCCTTGAGGCCCCCACCATCACGGAGAAGAGCCTCGCCTCTATGCGCCTGCTGATGGTGGGTGAGAGCAATGAGTGGGGGGAGACCGAGCTCTGGCTTGCCTCCGACGTGCCAGAGCCTGAGGAAAGCACCTTCTTACCCTTCTTCTCGAGCAGCATTGCCCTCGGGTTGGTTCCTCCCTTCTCCGATTTATTTTATGAAGTCCTTGACCACTACGGGCTGCAGGCGTTGCATCTCCATCCCATCTCTGTCCTCCTCCTGTCCATCTTCGCCTATTACTGTGAGGCGTACCTGGGCGTGATGCCATCTGTGGCGCTCCTGCGCCATTTCTTCTTCCTCCGTGTCAGCGAGGTGCACGTCACTGGATGCGCTAATTTCGTCGCATGTGGCAAGGCCAACTCGATCTTGAGCACCGGGAAGAGGGCCGACAACATTCGATCCAAATGGGTCATGATGGATGCCAAGCGTGCTGATCCGCGCCTGGTGTTGCCGACGGCGGCGCCCTCTTCCAACGGGGGGTGTCCCAAGGTGGAGCTTGCCGATGAGCGGGCATCATTAGTGTTGGGGTCATGCTCCTGAGGGAGTTCTTGACGCTGCTCCAGGCGCGTGCGCGCCCCCTGTGGGAGCTTGAAGAAGAGGGAAACAAGACCCGCCTGAGGCCGGGGGCCCTGCCTGGCGATGAATTAGCCGCTGTCCTGCGCCTCATAGTTGGGGACAACCAGGAGTACCCGCCAAGTGCCTTTGCTCCCCTGTTCCAACGTAGGGACTGGGAGGAATTCGTCGCCTCCAGGCCGACCTTTGATGCACGCGGGCTAGTGCCGCCGGCGCTTCTGGGAGCCCCCGCGGCACCAAACCCGGTGGAAGTGTCCTGTGACGAGTCCCGTGGGGAGGGGGAAGAGGAGGTGGATTCGGAGAAGACCCTTGAAGAGGTGGGGGGGACTTCCCCTCTGAGCAAAGCCGAGATCCTCCGCGCCCTTCCTGATGATGCCGAGGCCGACGCCCACCAGGATGAGAGGGAGCACCCCCTCATCCCGATGAGGGGTAGGTCGTCGCTGGTGCCTCGCGATGCCGCTTCTGTCCTGATGCCTCCTGGGGCTGGCTCTGGCTCCGCCTCCGCACCGCTTGTCGCCGCCGGAGCCCGAACGCCTGCTCCTCAGGTCCCGATGCTGTCAGGCTTCAAGCTCCCCAAGAAGAAGTATGTCGCGGTGGATCAGTAAGTGTCTTAAGCTTCGACTTGTCCCTGTTTGTGCTCGTCGTTTCCTGATGCTCGCCCTTGGTTGATCAGGCCGACGTCTTCGGCAAAGAAGAGGAAGGAGGATGTGGAGGTCGGGCCTCCCTCCGCAAAGAAAGGAGGTAGCAGCGCCCGCATCTCCCCAGCTCGGTCGTCCTCGCGGGGCCAAGAGGAGCATCGCCATGCAGAATCAGCCCCCAGGGCCCCGCTGGCTCCGGAGGTGCCGGCGCCTGGCGCGACTGATGAGGTCCCAGCTGCTCCGGAACCCACGATCTCCCAGACCCTGGTGACGATGTCGCCTGCTCCCACTGCTGCACCTCCGCTCCCAGGTTCTTTCACTCCTGCTGCTGTTCTGGAACATGCTCTTTCGGAGATGACCCAGTTGCAGGCAGACCTCCTGCGCGCTGACCCATGCCTGGTGGCTGGGCGCCTGGAGCTGGCCTCTGGCTGGCTTCACTCCGACCTGGCGGTCCGCATGATGCATGGCCAGGCCGCTGCGGCTTCCGAGAAGGAGAAGCGAAGTGCCGCCAGCCTCGCAACCGATCATGAGATGGCGCTGATGGACGCCAAGGCCGCCCTTGACCGCTGCCAAGTGCTGGAGGACGAGTTGCAGAGCCTGCACGACAAGCACGCCGAAGAAGCACGCTGCCGCCAAGCGAAGGAGGAGGAGGTGAAGGCCCGGGAGGACGCCGTCAATAACCATGATGCTGAGCTGGCAGAGTTGGGGAAGGCGCAGGCCGCCGAGCGCAACCGGTTGGAAGAGTTGGAGCGGAAGATGGGGGCAAGGGAAGCCGATCTTGATGCCAAGGCGCGAGTCTTGGCCGAAGACCGCGTGGCCTTCGCAGGCCTGGAGAGGAGATCTCGCAAGGTGCTGAAGACGCTCTACGAGCATGGCCTGGAGAAGTCGTTGGCCACCGACGAGGACGGCCCTGCCCGGTTGCTTCCTCTCTTGGTGAAGGCGCTCGAGGAAGTCGTTGACGGCATCAGTCATATGGCGGAGGCAGAGGCTCGCATCCTATCTTCAGCTGCATTGACCTGTGTTTTCAGCCACTTGCACCCTCGCGACCCCAATGCTTGCCTTGACGAGCTCTTGGAGCCTGTGGCTGAAGATCAATGCGAGGCAGCCGCCGCAGCCGTACAAGGTCAAGTGGAGGCCTTGCTGAAGAAGTTCCGCGGCTTTGTCTCCGCTCCTCTGTCCGGCGATGTCGCCGATCCTGCAGCTGGTGGTGAAGGTGAAGACAACGTTGCTCATGAAGTAGCACCTTCCGCAGGTGATGGCGGCGCCCGGGGGTGACCTGCGGCTATTCTCCCGTTTCGTTCCTGCAACATGGATTAGGCCTCGTGGAGGCGTTTAGACTTTTCATTTGATATCATGAGGACAATGTGTTTGTAATATTTGCTTCGAGATTTTGCGATTTCCTTCCTATTTGCTTTGCGTTCTGCGTCGGCAGAGCCCGGCCCCGCGCATACCTCAACCGCCATTGGGCCGACCGGAGACCAGGACAGACCAAGGAGTGAGTGGCTACGTGACCAGTTAGGCTCCTGAGTAGCGATGCTCAGGATTCCCCCTTGACGCACAAACAACTTATAGGGAGAGTTCGCGAGGATAGATTAATGTTCTACGTCGGTAGAGCCCGGCCCCGCGCATACCTCAACCGCCATTGGCCGGATCAGAGACCAGGACGAACCAAGGAGTGAGGGGCTACGTGACCAGTTAGGCTCCTGAGTCGCGATGCTTAGGAGTCCCCCTTGACGTGCAAGCAATTTCCATACCTGCCCCCGCCGAGGCCTCGGGAGGGGCGCGCGATGCCCAGGTCCGGGAGATTTGGTTGGGTGGCGTGCGCTTGGGTGTGACCCGAGTGCAGCCCTCGTGCCCAGCCCCCTCGCGCGGCTCTCCCGAGGGGAGGCGTTGCGGTGAGGCTGGACGCTGAGCTCTGGGCTCCCTGAGGTTGGTACGACCGTGGGGCCGCCCTCAGTTGTTTATCACCACCGCGGAGCATACTGCTTCCGCTTGTGCACTGGCATAGCCGCTCCTCGGCAGTATCGACAGCCAGCGCGGAGCATGGTGCTTCCACTTGTGTGTGGGACGGGGGGCCCTCCGGGAGGAGCCCCCGGGGCGTGTACAACCCCTCCCTGACACGTGGCTTGCATGACAGGGCTGCGAGGTGTATCTGGGCACTCGTGAGCCAGCGCGGGACTCACGAGGCCCTACCTCAAGGCTGGTTGCACCTGGTCTTGAGTCTTGGTGACTGTGTGTTCCTGCATGGTGGTTAGGTGCAAGCACTCTACGCCCTCAGGTCCCGGCCCTCGAGCAAGCTCAGCCGCCGCTGGTATGCCAGGTCGTGATGCCGTGGTCAAGGCCAGGGGGTGAGGGCTGGAGAGCCAGTAAGAGCTCCTGAGTCGCGATGCTCAGGAGCCCCCCTTTTAACGCGCAAGCGAATTGCACAGGATGAACAGACCCGTGGCGGGCGGTAATCGAGCAGGCGATGAACGTAGGCAGGTTAAGCATGGAAAGCAGATCAACTTGGGTAAATGCAGGAAGATACATGCCACTGGGTCCGGCTTGAGCGGCTTGGGGATGATGCAGCCCGAGGGGCGCCCCCAGCAAGGTAAGCTAAAGACATAAGCAAAAGGGATACATGCCGCAGGGACGGACCAACGCGGCCTGGGAATAATGCAGCCCGAGGGGCGCTCCGAGCTAAACGAGCTTGGAAGATGTCACCTGGTTCTGTAGACGAAGTAGAGTTGGTGCAGCTGAAGGCGTGCGTCAAAGGAGTGGCTCCTCACGAACCACCAGGGCCCTGAGCCTCGGGAGGCTCTGGGGGCTCGGGAGGTTCCTTGAGGACCGTCTCCATTTCTTCCAGGACGGCGTGGTGCCAGGCCTCCTGAGCCGCCAGGATACGCCACATGTTGCGCTGATAGGCTGACGCCATGCTCGGCAAGTCGAAGGGCATACGAACGTAGCTGTGTGGCGGGCCCTCGCAACGGCCCACACGCGAAGGCCAGAAACGCTCCTGAGATGCGGCCCTGTTGAGCCCTGGGATGTCAATGCAAACTCACAGCCTGATGTCCTCACCTGGATGGGGAGCTGCACCTTGTGAACGACTGTCGCTGCGCATGGCTCTCACGTCCTGCAGTTCCTGAGTGGTCTTGGTGATGAACTCTTGAGTGGTGGGCACTCCTTGCCCTGTGTTCTCCTAAGGGAAACATGCCACGAAACATGCCTCCAAGTGGTGCCCAAGCGCCTCCCTCGTGAGGTTGGCAAGGTCTGTGGCCCTCTAGAAGAGAGACCCCGAGCCCTGCCCGAGGAGGGCGTCGGGCACGCCTTCCTATGCGATGGAGGGAGGCGCCCCTGGGACGAACGCTGATCCTGATGAGGCTCCTGCTGCGACACCATCCTCCCGAGGTCTTGCGCGGCGCGACTGTTTCTTCTTGCACTACAAAAAAATACACTTCCGTGAAGATATGTGTTTGTCACAGTAGGTCGCTTTTTTTTGTCATGCATGTACATCCATGACAAATTTATGACAGAATCAAGATAGTCATACCTGTTCTGTCGTAGAAGTGTTCCATGACATTACCAAAATTATCATCACGGAAGTGTCCAGTTCCATGACGATAAATCACGCGTCACAGAAGTGCTTTCGTCAAGGGTGACCGACACGTGGCATCCACCGTAACGGAACGCCGTTAAGCTATCGGGTCAGGTTTTGGATCCGATAACCCGTTAACAGCCGCGACCAATGGGAAATTTCCACGTGTAAAATTCTTATTGGCCGGACGAAACATGTGTCAACTCGTCAGTGGGTCAGATAGGCTCCTATGATATGTCGACACGTGGCACGTCCCAACAGTGGTCCATTTAGCTTACAAAGCCGGCCCGTTTGACTTGGTCAAAATTTAACGGGCTGGCCCATAAAAAGCCTGTTAACGGTCTCTTCGCAAATAGCCCATTTTACGGCCTGTTAACTCACGAACCGTTAGGCCCTAAAGGAAATCGGCCTAACAACGTCGTGTGGGCCGTCGAATATAATACCACCCCATTTCACTCTCGGCCCATGTATGGCCCATGACGTCTTTCGGCCCATATGAGGCCTTCGTATCTTTTGGCCCATTACAGGCCCAAGGTGAGTCTAGCCCATAATGAACAGTAATTTTCTTTATACCCATTAACGGCCCGTGATTTACATGGGCCGTTTCCAGCCCGTGTTAGCTTTCGGCCTATTGACGGCCCATACGTTCTTGGGCTCCTTTTCGGCCCTCGATTACTTCCGGCCCGTTACTAGCATGTTCCCCTAATGGGCCAAATTCGGCCCATGGCAAGAGTCGGCCCGTTACTGGCCTGTTCCACTAATGGGCTAAATTCGGCCCATGGCAAGAGTCGGCCCGTTACTGGCGTGTTACCCTAATGGGCCAAATTCGGCCCATGGCAAGAGTCGGCCCGTTTCTGGCCTGTTAACCCGTTGTGCCGTTTCTAGCCCGTCCTATATTCTGGCCCATTAACGACCGATTATGCCTGTGAAAGAATTAATCCTTTGCTGTCCTGCGGCCTATTAACGGCCTGTTACCGTGCTGGGCCGATACCAATTACGCCCGATTATGGCCCATGTTTATCCGACGGCCCGAGGCCCACCAATTACATGCCCATTTATCGACGGCCCGTAGGAGACCCATGGATCCTACGGCTCGTATATGGCCCATGGTAGTTGCGGCCACTAGCAAACCAGGGAAAAAGAAGACTAGGAAGTAAATAAGGCCGAAACTAACGCTAGGCTATTAAGGCGATTTCACAGATTACATCCACTCGGCATCAAAGATCGCCACCAGTGCAAATATAGGGAACACCTTACACTATACAAAAATGGCTTGCTGTTTTCTTCAGGCGGTGGATGCACTTTAAGAATAAATTATGTATCGCACCAAAACAAATTACAACTATATAACAAAAGGAAGGTTGGCATAAAACTTAAGAGTCTAGCAGATAAATGCACCACCAGAAGTTCAGAAGGTCAGTTCATTTGACCTGACTGTTACGTTTTCATGCTGTATTGTCCAATGGAGCACCATAACCCTCGCCGTCATTTCCCCTAGGCTCCTGAACAACATAGCAAATGTATGATAGTCTGGTTTCAAAACCATGCATATCTTGACGACATTGAGCAATGTTTCTCCTTGTTTCACAAAGGGTCTCTGTCAGGGAATGGACTTGTGTCTGGAGCGCAGATACAACATTGCTTTGAGCTTCCATATATTGATCATGAGGCAGTTTGGACGATATTGCCTTAACAGCCAACCCAGTATTACGCAGGAACGTGCTTTTGGCACTGTTAGTGGATAGGTACTGACCCATTGCAGCAAGAGCTGACATTGCGGTTATAGTTGCCTCGCCACCTTCAGAAGGTGGCGGTTCCACCATTTTTTCCATAGCTTGCTGAAAAGTTGAGGTTTTACATTAGTAGTACCAGAACAGAAGATACTAAGGAGGCAGCAAAACCAAACAAAATAGCTTTGGTCTATATACATAACTTATTCTGGTGAACCCATGTAAAATATTATTTGTATTTTATTGCAAAGTACATAATAAAACCAGGTTCCAAACATATGACCATGTACCATCGCTAATGTATTGTCTATTTCTTCACATTGTATTGAGGGCTAAGGATGAAGAGACGAAGTTTATAATACGGTAAGCATAGTATGACGTCATTCATATCACAAAACAACTGAGAACAGACAAATAGGCAATTGTAACGTTGTGTTGGCAAGTCCAGCACGAAACTAGATTATGGGTCAAGATCAAAGGAACATCACTCCTCTCTTTTAAACCTTGTAAGGTGCAATGATACGCTAAGACAATTGTGTATAAAATTGAAAAGAGTAATAGACATTGGCTGCAAACCATGCAGTTCAAGGCACAAGTCAGAGTAAGTAGTAGTTAAAAGGCATGAGGATTAAGGACTTACAACAACGGCTTTGACTTGTGTAGTCATGCCCTTCTTCTTGCTGGTGTGACAGTCCTTGAAGATTTCCACATCATTTGGTTCAGGTACTTTTTGGTCCTTGCGGGCTTTCCTCTGCATTTGGAACAAGTCAATATAGATCTGATAATATGGTACAGCAAAAAGAGTGAAACAACAGCTAATTACAAGAGCCTCGCAGTGTGCAATATAGCTACGAGATCCTGTCGTTTGTTGGAATTTCACTTTCGTACGGTTGGCCTTGTTCTTTGAACAGTTCACCTACAAGAAGATAGATTTGTGTGGCACATGTGTAAATAGGACTTCAACATGTGATCTGATGACATATATATAATGTACCTGATACTTCGAATCGGACCAGTGTTTAACGAGGCCTCTCCAGTCTTCATCAGATATATTTTCCACTGGAGATGTTTGGGCAAGTTCACTGTTAGCCTTGCCTTCAAAGTGAGTTTTCCTCAAGTTATGACGATACTGTCACAGAGCAGACTTGAAAACATGGGTGCAAGCTTGTCTGGTTGCATCATCTTGGCTATCCAACTTGAACCTCATCTGTTGAAAATTATGGGAGTCTCATTATCAACAACCTAGAAAGTATTGGACAGAGCAAGACAATATTACTAGTTTCCATACATAACCATACTTACAGATAAATGGTCGAGGAAGATGTTGAACTGGGTTTCGTCTTTGTCATTCCTGTACTGAATCCATCTTGGGAGGATACGTACATGACACCTAACAACAACCGCTGCCTATGAAACTAACTTGTCTGACTCTGTAGCATCATGTGGCCTTTTTAAACCTTCCTCAAAACGGATCTCCATTCTTCCTCCTCTAGATTTAGTTAACCTATCGAGCATTACCCCTGATGTTTGTTTCCTCTTGCGCCTAGGTGCTAGTCCAACAACAAACATAGGAAGTGTTAGTGTACATCAAACTGTGAGACTACATATAAAGAAGCATGCAACTGTAACTTGACTGCAGCAACTACCTTCTTGCTGTTGAAGCTCACAAGGTTCATATGATATTGCCAACTCGTCTTGTGTCAAGAGTGCTTGCAAAGTAGTGTCAGGTGGAAAGGGAGCTTGGGAACGTGCTGCTAGCTCAGTTGATGCACGAGTACGTCGTGCAGCTGGTAGTACTGTGGTAGGTGTTGCAAGAACTAGGGCTGTCTCTGCTTGTTTGGTGGCAGCTATTTGTTTCCGTTTGTCTTTTTTTGCAACTCGTGTAGCATGGGATGCCGTGTTTGTAGAATTTTGTGCTGGACTTTGACCTTCTATTGCACCATCAGTACCAGCAGAATCTGTAGGATTCATCAGCTTCTCATTCTCTGTGCCATGTTAAGTCAAGCCGACAAGAAAAAACAATAACAATTTAGTTCTTTAGAACAAATTGATGTGTGATGTAGACGAACTAAACTTTGATGTTAGACAACCACATGATAGGAGGATGTAATATGTATGAAAAACATGACGGAAGAGATAACCAGAACTATGATGTGTAAACTAAGAAGAAGACATTTCACCAAATTAGAAGCAATGCAATCGATGGTAGACACCATATGAAAGATGCTACAAATATCGCTCTGCCAAGTTAATAGTGTCTCATCATAAATGGCATTTAAACAAATGTGAAGCAGTACAAGAAATAAATCATATGCAAGATGCAAACAACATCACACTACCATGTTAGAGGTCTCTCGTCATTAGTGCCATTGCATATTCACAGCTTATGATGTGTAAACTAGGGAGAAGGCATTTCAACAAATTAGAAGCAATGAAAGCTAGACACCATATGAAAGATGCAACGAATATCACTCTACCAAGTTAAAACTGTCTCATCATAAGTTCCATTTCAACAAAATTAGTAGTACAAGCTAGAAAAGAATGTGAGATGTAACCTATATCACACTCCGAAGTCAAACGTGTCTTATCATAAGTGATTGTTGCAGGTTACACAACAGTAGTAATTTGATGTAAGAGCATGGTGTGATAGACAGATATTGTATGTTCTAGAAACAGGAACACGTGTCTTATTCAAGTATAATGTGTAAAGTAAGCAGATGGAATTCAACAAAATTAGAAGCAATACAAGCTAGACATCACACATAACATGCAACCACATATAACAGTGCCAAGTTAGAGGGAGCACCGGTGATGCTGCACTAGGGGAGACGTGCTCATCATAAACACAGCTTTGTTGAGTGTCTATGCATGTGTTGTCTTGGAAATCATCTTGGGGGTGTGGAGGAGTAGAAACTGTAGAGGCCCTCCATTCGGAAGGAGCACCTTTATCCGCTGCCTTGCTAACTTCCTTCCGCTTTATTGATTTTGCATTGTCAAGTAAAACCGACAAGAAAAAGCAATAAAATTCTCTCTTCAGAACTCATTCATGCATGATACTGACAATCACTACTTTGATGTAAGGCAAACACATGATACCGGGATGGAATATGTACGAAAAACAGGACGACATGGCATGTTCACAACTGTTTGTGTAAACTAAGCAGAAACCATTCCAGCAAATAAGAAGCAATGCAAGCTAGACACCACATGGAAGATGCAACCAATATGACTCTGCCAAGTTAAAAGCATCACATCATAAATGGAATTTCAACAAATTAGAAGCAGCGCATGCTATAAATCATATGAAAGATGCAACTAATATCGCACTGCATATACTAAAGGTGTCTCGTCATGTTGATTGATGCGGGATTAAAAAACAATAGTTTTATGTAAGGACATGCTTAATAGACAGATGTACTATGTACTAAATACAGGAAGGCATGTCACATTAACAGGTATAATGTATAAGTTAAGCAGACTAGCACATGCGGTTTAACCAGATTGGAAGAATTACAATCTAGATACCATATGCAACATGCAACCACATATCACGCTGCCAAGTTAGAGCAAGCACCTGCGATGCAAGTGTAGGGGAAATGCTGTAATCAACTACAAAGCTATGTTCACTATCTTCATTTAGCATTTCTGTTTCTTGAGAATCATGTCGGGAGGCTGACGCTGCATTCTTTAAATGAGGAGTAGTCCCCTTGCCTGCCTGCCTCGTCATAAGTGATTGATGAGGGATACACAAGAACATTAGTTTGATGTAAGAACATGGTTAATACACAGATGTACTAGTACGTACCAAAAACAGAAAGGCATGTCATATTCAAAGGTATAATGTGTAAGCTAAGCAGATGCAATTTAACCAAATTGGAAGCAATACAAGCTAGACATCCGTCTGGAGTGGTGAGCATGATCATCTAGGACCCGAGATCCTGGTGGGAGGCGGGCTGCTTCGCCACCATCGCAGCTTTTTAGTTGGCTTCCAGGTGATGCCTATCTTTGCTGGGCTTGTCACTGGCTCGGCCAGTGCCCTGACTACCTATTTGTCTTCTGGTGCTCACGGGATGGTGGTTCATGTAAAAAATTATCTTTCCTTATCTTACCGACTTCGGCCCTTCGAATACAAGCTAGACACCATATGGAACATGCAACCACATATGACACCGCGAAGTTAAAGCAAGCACCTGGGATGGTGGTTCATTGCGAGCGAGGTCATCAACTCCAGAGCTATGTTCCCCGTCTCCATCTGCTGACACTACATCCTTTAAAGCATTGAAACGTGTCTTGCCTAGCCGCACACCAAACTGGAGCGACTTCTCTCTTTTCTTTTTGGCTTCTCTCATGGCAGCAGAGTCTGAAATACCCTTGCATAAAACACAACAGTGAGAGTAAGGGTGAAGTGTGTGCAGAACTAGTGCACTGTAAAAGTAGCAGATAGCAGGTGGCTGAAAAATAAATGACAGGAGACATATGATAGCTCTACAACATTGCATGGCAAACAAAATTAGATTCTACTCCGTATGATTGTGTAATATATGAGCACAGGAAATGCAGGTACTCCTCCAGCACACCACCACATGTGGTCATATCTAAGATAAAAGTCGACTGAAAATAAATAGGTCAGTCGATTCTTTTAATGAACCGTCCGATCTATAAGGAACGGGCAGATGGCCTTCGTCTACCTCCCGCCAGTCACTGTTGACAATCTTTCTCTAACCGCCAGCGACCACCAGCCCAGACCCCTGCCTACGCCGCCCCGCCCTCCCATCGACCTCACACCACCGCCGTGCTTGGCAGCGCCCCGAGGCCATCCCTTTAATTCCGTCCGACCACCAGATCGGGCACCAGTAGCTCTAGGCCGCACATGCCCCTAAGATAAAACACCAAGGCGCTGCTTCCCCGGTGTAATAGGCGTACTAGCGCCTGTTACGCTGGGGAAAGCTTCCGTTAATTGGGAATCAAGTGGCCAGAAATTGAAATTCAGGGGGGCGACGGACCTCTAGGTAAGGTGAAATAGTATATGAGGAGAAACCTTGTGCATCGCGAGTTACTAGGAACATCTAGTATCAACAAGAAGCGGTCAACTAGTGTCTTCTGTGGGATGAATACTGTGCAAGCAGAGACGTAAGATTTGCATGAATAAGGGAAGAGGAGTACCTTTTTCGGTTGCCGGTGTGGTCACCTCCACAAGTCGCGCCGATTTTCTTCTTTTTACCGGGGAAACCGATGTTCTGGAGGGTCCAGACTTGGACGAGCCCATGGCCAAATTGTTGACTGTGTTGCCGTGGCCGTATGTCAGCGGAGGGGAAGCAGATCCGAGGCGACGAAGGACGGCGTACCAGGAACAACTCCGGTGCGGTGGAGGGTGGCGAAGTTGGAGCGGCAACGGTGAGGCGCAGGACGGCGTGGTTGAACTAGCTCGGGTACGGACGGCTCGGCCTCGGCTTCAACTACTAGCCGTGGAGGGCGTTGCGGTTGAGGTTGTGGTGGACGACGACGTCGGGGTATCGGCTCCGGCCTGATGGAGGAGGGCAGCGGTTGATGGGTGGGATGGGGTGGCGGACGGAGGACGCCGGGGTTTCGCGGCTGGTGAGAGAGGTAGTTTTGGCGCCCATGGAGTACGAATGGGGAATCGGACGGGTGGGGGGGAACCATGTTTCGGTCTGGGACGCGCTTGTTTTTGGCTTTTTTGAACAGAAGATGGGACGCGCTTGTTTGAAATTTGGGGAAAGTACAAACTTTGCCCCCTCTTAAATTTCGGACCTACTGCGGGTCGGGGGTAGGATGGTAATCCCAGGTGTCCCAAATAGTGGGCGGGAGCGATTTCGGCCGCGCGCATGTGTGCTTAGGCGGCCATTGTGTATGAATGTTTTTCGGATGCGGTTGCGTGGCGTCTAGATGAAGCTACAAACCTACCCCGGTTTAGACCTTTGGACGTCGGGCCGGTAGGTTTCACGGGTCGGAGTTATTAGAAAAGTAATTTCCTTGTACTACCAAACATTCCTCTCACGCGGTTTCGGGCGAGTAGAGGCTCTTTTGGCACTTTGTTCGAAATTTTGAAACACAAGCATTCACGTTTAGAGTACTCTTGAACTATGAGGATTGACCTAAATATACAACGTTATATTTGACCTTGTATGCTTGAAAACCTCATTAAATTATCCGCTTATTTTTGAAATTTTGACACTTGAAAATCCTATAACTACGATTATTTTGGAATGGAGGAGCTAAATTTGAATCTATTTTGTACACGACTACATATGCTATTATGTACAAAATCAGAGCAAAGATTGGTGCCCCCGTAATTTAGGTATGGTTTACAAATGCCATGATATCAAATTCAAATAATTTAATGGACTTCATGTTGAATTTGATTTTTCTAAACCACCTTAAGTTGAATTCAAATGTATGCTAGTTCATAGGTAGTAGCTATTTATAATGTCCATTGTGTAACTTTCGTATGTATAATGTGCTTTACACACACAACATGAACTATACTCACATTTATATTCGAATGTTAAAGCGATGCAGTGTATGGAGTTCAAAATACTAACTATGTGGATCAATGGTGTCAAATAATAACATAGACATGCTCAAATTCGATAGAATCTAGATGTCTAATGGATCAATGACCGCTCCTTACGCGAATTGCAAATATCATGATCCCATCCTAATATTTGGATACAATTTATATCTTTAATCAATGTGTAGAGCA
Organism: Aegilops umbellulata; assembly: GCA_032464435.1. Classification (NCBI taxonomy): domain Eukaryota; kingdom Viridiplantae; phylum Streptophyta; class Magnoliopsida; order Poales; family Poaceae; genus Aegilops; species Aegilops umbellulata. The sequence continues at coordinate 195,242,718 of CP136060.1, forward strand.
GTCTTTTACGTGTAGTTTCACTCTCCATCGGTGGTCTCTCACACATGCTCACACACTCTCTCCTGAGGTGTCTTTCTCGCACACATGCTCTAGATATAACCCTCCCTCCCTCTCGTAACCATTTACAACTGTCTTCACTAACCTTTATCACAAGCACTCTTCCTCTCGCAAACATACACATGCACAATCCTCATCGACCCTTTGTATATACATGGACCTGCCTACGTGTCTCATGTACACACAATATCTTTACGCCTGTCTCTCACGCATTGTCTCACACCTCTCTTCCTAATCGACGAATATGATTCTAGCAGAGCATTCTGTAGGATGCCCCTTAAAGTTAGGTTGGATGAATAGTAATATCAGAGATAAAGGGGTTACCTTAGTCCGAGAACCTAGGGTTACAAATCCTAGCCGGCTTTATCAGTTGACACAGAGTCCTTCACAATTCTGCTATCTTTGTCTTGTACGACTAGTCATCCATGGGTCTTCCTAAATGCGTCACGGGCCGACCAATGTGGCGCATGACGGAACAGAACGAAGGGCCTCACCTTGACCCATCGGACCTCACGCGGTGACACACCCTCTGCCCCCACGTCTCATTATCTTCTCACACCCATACATACCAACACAAACACCACACACAAATAAAATTTCTCCTGGTGCCTCTATTCCCTCCCCCCTTGCATATACACACTCAAGGGAATGGAATCTCTTGTCGTGACGTCATATTCGTCTCTCTCTCTCTCTAGACCACTCTCATTTCTCGTGCTATCTCTCCCACGCCCCCCATCGGCCCCTCTATCCATGCCTCTCTCGAATACGTAATAGACACACATACCTCTCTAGGCCCCGCCAAATGCATCAACTACACATTCACACATGTTACATCACGTACCCCATTGATCTAAAAATCCCTCTCTTCACTTTTATTTCGCATACAACATTCCTTTTGAATAAAGTGTGGCCAAAAAATTATTTTAGAGTTTCTACATATATACAACATTACAAAGTTATAAGGAGGAGTACAAACACTAATTTGCATTGCATGGTGCCCACAATGATACTTATTCCGCACTGTGAATTTATATATTTTTATACTATATACAAAGTTAGTCATAATAAAGAGAAATGAAGAGCATCTCTCTCTCCATCGCATACCCCCCCCCCCCCCTGTACGCCCCTTTCACGTATGCACACAAAACAATCTCCAGGTCCTCTAAAAGTAAGCCCCCAGAAAATTCAAGCATGTTTCATCTTTCTCTCGCGATATATGCAATGATGATCATTATATTTGAAGCGAAAGCACGATACGTACATTGGACTTCAGAATCTACTCATTACAGTCACCATTTATGTTTAGTGGTTATTATGCAGTCACGTGCTCACCGTACAACTCTGTATTTGCTCATGACATGACTAGTTGACCAGTTAAACGCTCCACGTGGCACCTCTAGTGTTGGATCACATTATCTCACTATCATCATGCCCACCTGTCGACTTGTATCTACTCTACATCTACACTCTTATAAAATACATAAAGTACACTATTATAAAAAACAAAGTTGGTGATGATGGTGTGCCTGCCATCCTGCAATATAGGCTGTCCGATTTATATCTAACGGATAGGAAAGAAACTATGGCAATTTTGCAAAAAGGTACCCACACACCTCTCCACATTTGCAAATAAGGCCTTCCCTCGTTCACCCTTTTCTCTCACAAGATAAACAAGTCATACAAATGCATCTTGATGTTACATGCAACGCACGGGCATCTTGCTAGTAAGAATGAAAACAAACGACAAAAATATATTTGGACGGTGGTTCAAAGTCATGAACGCGGGCACAGCGGACAAGGTGCCCTTGTATTGGTATGCTGAGCCGTCTGTTTTAACACACATGTGCTGGTGTGGTGATTATACACACACGCACGCATGCACACGAACTGCATCGACGCAACACTCACACAAACACATGCACCAAGCATGCAACACTCACACGTACACACGCAGCCATGCACGCACGCAACACTCACACGCACACACGCACGCATGCATGCACACACCATTACACCACACGACCAACACACACTCTCACTGTGACGCCCCCGATTCAATCGTACACTAGTCATGCACGCAAATGTGTATGATCAAGATCAGGGACTCACGGGAAGATATCACAACACAACTCTACAAATAAAATAAGTCATACAAGCATCATAATACAAGCCAGGGGCCTCGAGGGCTCGAATACAAGTGCTCGGTCATAAACGAGTCAGCGGAAGCAACAATATCTGAGTACAGACATAAGTTAAACAAGTTTGCCAGAAGATGGCTAGCACAAACGGGGATACAGATCGAACGAGGCGCAGGCCTCCTGCCTGGGATCCTCCTAACTACTCCTGGTCGTCGTTAGCGGGCATCACGTAGTAGTAGGCACCTCCGGGGTAGTAGGAGTCGTCGTCGACGGTGGCGTCTGGATCCTGGGCTCCATCGTCTGGTTGCAGCAAACAGATAGAGAGATGGGGAAAAGGGGAAACAAGGCAACCGTGAGTACTCATCCAAAGTACTCGCAAGCAAGGAGCTACACTACATATGCATGGATATATGTGTCAGGGGCCATATCAGTGGACTGAATTGCAGAATGCCAGAATAAGAGGGGGATATCTAATCCTATCGAAGACTACGCTTCTGGCAGCCTCCGTCTTGCAGCATATAGAAGAGAGTAGACTGAAGTCCTCCAAGTAGCATCACATAGCATAATCCTACCCGGCAATCCCCTCCTCGATGCCCTGTTAGAGAGCGATCACCGGGTTGTATCTGGCACTTGGAAGGGTGTGTTTTATTAAGTACCTAGTTCTAGCTGTCATAAGGTCAAGGTACAACTCCGGGTCGTCCTTTTACCGAGGGACGCGGCTATTCGAATAGATAAACTTCCCTGCAGGGGTGCACCACATAGCCCAACACGCTTGATCCCATTTGGCCGGACACACTTTCCTGGGTCATGCCTGGCCTCGGAAGATCAACACGTCGCAGCCCCACCTAGGCACAACAGAGAGGTCAACACGCCGGTCTAAACCTAAGCGCGCAGGGGTCTGGGCCCATCGCCCTGAGCACACCTGCACGTTGCGAGGGCGGCCGGAAGCAGACCTAGCCTAGTGGCGTTCCAGTCCAATCTGGCGCGCGCCGCTCCGTCGCTGACGTCAAAAGTGCTTTGGCTGATACCACGACGCCGGGATACCCATAACTACTCCCGCGTAGATGGTTAGTGTGTATAGACCAAATGGCCAGACTCAGATCAAATACCCAGATCTCGTTAAGCGTGTTAAGTATCCGTGAACGCCGACCAGGGCCAGGCCCACCTCTCTCCTAGGTGGTCTCAAACCTGCCCTGTCGCTCCGCCACAAAGTAACAGTCAGGGGCCGTCGGGAACCCAGGCCCACCACTACCTGGGTGGAACCACCTGCCCCTTCAGCCCCCAACTCCGAACAATATCACAGGTAATGTAACAGTGTAAAGTATATAGTATATGCCCGCGATCACTTCCCGAAGTGATAACGGCCCAGTAATATAGCATGGCAGACGGACAAGAGTGTAGGGCCACTGATGGAACACTAGCATCCTATACTAAGCAGTAGGATTGCAGGTAAAGGTATCAACAGCAGTATCAAAGACAGGCTATGCATCAGGATAGGAATAACGAAAGCAGTAACATGCTACACTACTCTAATGCAAGCAGTATAGAGGAGAGTAGGCGATATCTGGTGATCAAGGGGGGGAGGGCTTGCCTGGTTGCTCACACAAGAAGGAGGGGTCGTCGACACCGTAGTCGTACTGGGGGTTCGCCGGCAGTCTCGGGGTCTACCGGAAAGAAGTAACGGAGGGGGAACACAATAAATAACAGAGCAATCAAATGTAACAAAAGCAAGAAGCGGCAATATGTTGTGCTAGAGGTGACCTAACGTAGGGATAGGTGATACCGGCGAAGGGGGGAAACATCCGGGAAAGTATCCCCGGTGTTTTGCGTTTTCGGGCAGAGGAGCCGGAGGGGGAAAGTTGCGAGTTTGATATGTTAGGGCTGCGTGGCGGACGAACGGGCTACGTATCCGGGTTCGTCTCGTCATTTTGAGCAACTTTCATATACAAAGTTTTTTCATCCGAGCTACGGTTTATTTTATATTAATTTTAAAAGGGTTTAATCATTTTCAGGATTTATTTAATTATTTATTTCAACATTATCCAGAATAGTAGTGGATGACGTCAGCATGACGTAGAGGTGATGTTAGCAGTCAACAGGACGGTTGACTGGGGGAAACCTGACCTGTGGGTCCAGTGGGACCCACATGCCAGCCTCACGGTAGTTTAATTAGGTTTTTGTTAAACCATTTAGGATTAATTTAGGGTGGGGCCTACTGGTCAGTGAGTGATTAGTGATTTATTTAGCTAATCAATTAATTTACAGATTTAGTTATTTATAAGAATCATTTTAGCAGGCGGGGCCCACATGTCATGGAGACAGGGCCCAGCCAAACTGGCGTTGACTGGGTCAACTGGGCCAGGTGGGACCCAAGGTCAGTGGCTGAGCGGTGGGGGCCATGGCGTCACGTCGGCGTTGGGTCAGTTCGGCCACCGGAGTGCGCCGGCGAGGCCGAACGGCGGCGAAAACTCCGGCGAGCCCGGATCTCGCGTACGGGTGGCCATCTGCCGCGTTTTTGGGTGCGTTCGAAAGCTGGCGGTGGGCCGCATCGGATGGCGGCAGTAGCGAGGCTGGGGATGCAGCGTAGCGATGGCGGCAAGCACAAGGGCGCATGGCCGGAATCGTTCGCGAGAGGAAACGGCAAAGCAGGCGCGTTCGAACTAAACGGCTAGGCCAGACGGCATTTACGCACGCGGTCGAGCACGATGAGCAGCCGCGCATGACCATTTGGTCACCGCACGGCTGCCGGCGATGAGGTTGCGCGGTGGCGAGCTCGGGTGAGTCAAAATCGGGCACTAGTGGTCGAAAGCGACGGCGAGGAAAGGGGGAGGAAGGCGGAGCTGACGATGAGAGCGTAGGGTCTGGGCAGCGGGCGCGGGGAGAACCGGTGGAGCAGGTCGACGGCGAGGTCGCGCGGTGGCGATAGATGAGGAAGGGGAAGAATGCAACGGCGGTGGCGCTCTTGGTCCCGATCCAGTGTCGAGGAAGAATAGGTGGACCACGACGGAGGTCCCGGACTTGTCGGAGCGGCGAACGGTGGTCGGTGGCCGCAAGATCGACGGCGGCTCGTCGGCGACCGCGCTTGGGCGAACAAGAAAGAGAGGGAGAGGGCGAAGCGGCGCGAGGGGGGGTCTGGAGGGCGGCTAGGGTTCAACCAGGGCATGGGTGCCCTTGTAGGTCGGTGGGGGCGATGGGGACGGCCGCGGGATGGCCGACGCGTGGCCATCCGCGCCATGGACGTGGGTGCGGCGTCCACCGCGATGGTGAACAGGGGGAGGAAGGGGATGGCCCGGGGTTGGGCCAGCTGGGCCAGTTGGGCCGGCACTGTGCACTAGGCCTGTGCACAATGTCCCCTTTTCCTTCTTTAACCTTTCGTTTTCTTTTTGTTTGTTTTAATTCTTTTCTGTTTTCTGTTATAGTTCATTTACTTTTAGTTTTTTTTAAATACCAAGTTAGCGCCCAAATTAGTAACATTAATATAAGCCACTGCCAAACTTAGTTTGGACCCAAAGTAAATTAGTTTAATATTGCTATAATTTAAAATTCTATTATATTATTATTTTAGCCACTGTTTTAACTAGTTTAAGGCATTTAACACATTGCAAAAAAAATTTGGTTTCACCACCATAATTACTAACGATTTATTTGGCACAAACTGAGCATTTTTGTTTTATTGTTTGAAAACTTTTGTTGTATGCCATACTTGGAATTTGAATTTTGAATCGGTTTTCGAACTAACGAGGGACTAGCACAGTAACTGAGGTGACGTGGCATCATTAGCAGAGTTTTTTTTCTGTAGCCTAATTGTCCGGGCGTCACACTCACGCTCAAGTGCTCAACCTACGCGTGCATGCGCACACATCTGGCCCTGACAGACACATACACAACCAGGTGATTCCCGCGCACGGGTTGGAGCCTTGTCGCGCCTGCGTAAATTTGTGTTTATCTGAGCTTTTGCCTATGTGAACTGACAGGTGGGACTCACAACGAACGTGGTCAATTTAACTAGTCAACATGGCGCCACGCAGACTATTTGGCTGGTCAACAGAGTGCAATCCGATGCTGAGCTGTGAGCAAGTGACCGTATAATCACCGCAAAACGTATATAGTGACCGTAATCAGCTTATTCTGAAGTTCGGTAACCGTATTACGCTTTTCTCTCTGTAGGCCCTCCAAAACTACATCTCTACACGTTCTCGCATGTTACATCTAACAACTATGCAATGCAACACTATTACTACACTCTACACAATAAATCATATGTGTTTTTAGTTTTACTAGATATCATATTGTTACTTATAATTATTCAGTTTGCATACAATAAAATTGCCTTTGAAATGTATGGCCAGTATCATCTACCGCGCGGGAAAAATCCCGCCCTTTCCTGTTTAATCGGGTTTGTATCGATGGATCGTGCGAAACAGCAAAACTATACTAGTACTATACAGTACAAGTGACAGTTCACTTGGCCGTCGTGTCGTCTACTCCTCCGTCGTAAGAGTGGAGCGCTCACTTTCATAAATCTTCTAGTCCCTTTCGCCGACATGTGGGACATCAAGCTACTGGGTCCACGTGCCATACCAGAATACAGTGCAGAGTAGCCGGGGTGAAGCACCCCAGTCATGACGCCGGCGTAGTAATGAGCAATGAGGCGTCAAATCACAAAGCTGCACCTTTCCCGCAGTTAAGTTGGAGGGACGAAGCAACCATCATTTCAGTCGTTGCTGAATCCGCTTCTCCATCATCTTCTTCAACTTAACCACGTGTTGATTCTGCCGTTGTTCTGCCTCATGTGGGACACGGATTGGCTTGGTAAAGCACTGGCACGTGGGACCGCATGTTAGCAAACCGCCAGGACAATGTCCTCCAAAAGTAAGAAGCCTAATCCTAGACTTACAAAGGGCTACGTAGCTGCTACGTATACTTTGCATCTAATCTATATATGCCCCCCTGATTTTTAGGTGGGGTGGGCCTAATCCTCTCCTTTAACCCAATCAAATAGTCCCACATCACATCAGTTCGTAACTTTACGTAAACCATTATGTGGATGTAGCATTGCTCAAATAAGAAACATCCCCCGCCATCCGTGCGGCAAAATCACCTCCTTTTTACTAATCTCGATTCTATAATTTTTTAGATCAATATAATTGAGATTTGTATAGATAGCACATAGGAGAAAAACCAAGTGGTACGGTTAAGGGCATCCACAATGTGTAGCCAAATGTGAAAATAGCTTTTGGCATTGTGGGAACCATTGTGGACGGTGTTGCCAAAGCCAAAAAGATGGAACCGAAGCTTCCTGATTGATTGATTGAAGGAATAGAAAAATGCAACATCTCTCCTCTTTCTCCCATGCTTGGACGCATGTAGTACAGTATAGAGCACAGAGTCTACTCCCCTGTCCCTTCTATCACAAATCACAAAGCAGTGAGGCGTCAAATCACAAAAGCACGGACGAAGCAACCATCATTTCACTCTTCGCTGACTCCGCTTCTCCATCGTCTTGTTTGAAAAGCCATCTCACCGCATTAGTTACTCCTAGTAGTACTAGTAAAGGACTTCCTGGATGCAAATAAGGCGGTTGTCTCGGCTTGCAGGCGGCATTTGCGAACGACTTACCGTGGTCTCCCTCAATGGTGTTCTCCGTCGAACGCACTTCGCCAAACCACCAAAAAAATATTGTCGACGTCACCGCAATGGGGAAGAAAGTCAAATATAGTTACTACCTCCCTTTTTTGTACACAAGACTAGTATATCAAAATTACAATTTGGAAAGGGCCACTAACACTAATCGAGGCAAAATTGATGGGGTTAGCAACCAAGGACATTAATATCCCCTACATGCATGCGGAAGTGAGAAGGTTGGTTTGCATGGCGCTGCATTAATCAAGCGATGAGGAGTGAGATGGTTAGCTCTTTGGTCTTTGGAGAAGAAAATACGCATTAATTGACACGTGAAACGAGGATTTGTATCGATTAAATTCCGCGAAGGAAAACCCAGCCTTTCTTTTTTAACACTAGTACTCCTAGTACGTACGTACTTATCCTGTTTGGGTCTAGCCTTGCATTGCCGAACTTCGCCACACATTTTTGCCAAGCTTGCCTAAAGTTTTTAAAATGAGAAGGAGGTACACTTGCGCACGGCTATCGCGTTCGCACCGTACCCTCACACGGTCGCTCATGCACGCTGCGGTCGCACCGCACCCTCACACAGTCGCTCCTGCACGCCGCAAACCCAACCAAGGGAATGCACCCTCACTGACACGTGCTGTCGCATGTGAACACACAAAACTCAGCCATCCTATCGCTGACACATAATTTTCGTTCATAGAGTATGTTTATCCAATCGCATGTTGGGGAGTATCCGTACGGCCCGTGCGGTGGTCTATTGGGGAAGAAGAATAGGTGAGGAAGAAGGAAGGAAGGGTTAGGAGACGTAGGATATTCATCCGACCGCCTGAAATGGTAGACTGGCCCAAGTCAGGAGACTTGCATAACAAATATATGTTTTTACACAGCAAAAGATCCATGAAAAAAACAACATAAAGAAAAACTATCACTGCTCGCGGAAAGAAACGGCCTCGTCGTCTTTGGCTGCCGGCGCGAACCAGCCGCCGCTGCCGACGTGTGTCTCCGCACCGTGGTTGTCCTCGGCCTCCAGCTACTCGTTCAAGCGGAGCATGCGGGCGCTCTACACGGACGAGAGCACAACCCGGTTCAAGTCGAGGACGTCCGGTTCCGCCTGCTGGAGGGCCTCGATGGCAGCGACATCCGCGCGCTCCGCGTCGAGTCGAGCCTCCACCGCCCAGTTCAAGTCCAGGACGTCCGGTTCCGCCTGCAGGAGGGCGTAGATGAGAGCGACATCCGCGCGCTCTGCGTCGAGTCGAGCCTCTGCCGCCTGGTTCAAGTCCAGGACGTCCGGTTCCGCCTGGAGGAGGGCCTTGATGGCAGCGGCATCCGCGCGCTCTGCCTCAAGTTGAGCCTCCGCCTCCCGGTTCACATCCACGACATCCGGTTCCGCCTGCAGGAGAGCCTCGATGGCAGCGGCATGCGCGCACTCCGCGTCAAGTTGAGCCTCTGCCTCCCGGTCCTCCTTTAGTATCGCCATGTTAAACCCCTGGTCCGCCTGCACCATGGGGGACTCGGATGCCGGCACGAAGTCGACGTCCATCGTCTCATACCCATCGGGGGCCTTCTGCGCCGCGACCTCCGCCATGAACATTGGATCTGCTTCCTCCTCCTCGTAGCTTGGCTCCAGAGAACTCGGGGATTGGCTCGCCGCAAAGCGAGCTTGGGAACGGAGGTCTGTGGCGCCGACCGCCGCCGCGATTTGTGCGCGGCGCTCCGGCGTCAGCATCTTGTGGTAAGTGATCTTGGGGCGCACCATGGCTTTCCGGCGAACTAGGCGACGGTTGATGCGGGCTAGGGGATCGAAAGGTGGGGGAATGGGATGGAGATTAGGTGTGGTTTTAGGGCAGTGGCTGGCGTAGGCCGAGCAGCGAAGGTTCTGGTGTGAATAGTGGTTCCGGTGACGACCGGTCAATTGGTTTTGACTGTACATCGCTCTTGTCGCGTTCGCGTTGCAGCCCGGCACGCTGGACCCTCCACGTTGCTCACCGAACGGAACGCGCTTCGTCTTGCGTTTTCGCTCGCTTGTGGGACCGCAGTTGAGAGCAAACCGACGTCCCTCCCCCTCCCCCGCCCGCGTCATTTATTATACCACCACTCCCTCCGTTTTATGCGGAGTAAATAAAAACAGAGGGAGTATACTATGGATGAGGATTCCCTGACATGGCCGAACCCATTGAGTAACTGACATGCGGGGCCTAGCAAGCATGGGGTCCGCTAGTAAGTGACCGAAAGGGAGGGTAAGGCAGGGATACCTACGTCAGAGGATCCACTTCCAGTATACTACTTTGACCAAATCTTAGAGTAATAATATATGACATGCAACTTACACAAAAGTTAGAGTAATAATACATGACATGCAACTTACACAAGGCATACATGGTCTAATGCGTTTTTCGAGGCTAACTTTGACCAAATGTTAGAGTAATAATATATGACATGCAACTTACACAAAGCATACGGTCAAATTCGTATGTGAAAGGAGTTTCCAATGATATAATTTTCACATTATACTTCTCATGTACTATTAATCTTGTCAATAGTCAAATTGGAAACCATCTCGAGTACAAATCTAGGAGTACGTACGAATCTAACAATGTTGATTGGGCGTTGTTGAATGTTGATACCTTTTTGATCAAAGTAGATATACTTTGACTACACATAAAACTTATATGTAAACTACTCCCTCCTTCCATCTGTATAGGGCCTAATGCGTTTTCGAGGCTAATTTTGACCAAAAGGTAGAGCAATAATATATGACATGCAACTTAAACAAAGCATACCATCAAATTCGTATGTGAAAGGAGCTTCCAATGATATAATTTTCGCATTATACATGTCATGTACTATTAATCTTGTCAATAGTCAAAGGCGGTCTTGAAAAATGCATTAGGCCCAATATAGATGGAAGGAGGGAGTAGAAAGGATAGGAGGGAGTATATTGTACGTTCAAAAATGAAACGAACATTGAATACCCTTTATATATGATTTGCGGATGCTATGATCACCGGTTCAAAATTTTGAATCCGCCTTAGGTATCACGTGCCCCCACTCGTTCCCTCTCGATTTCATCTCGGGGTCCGGAGATCTATTGAAAGAGGACTAGGGTGGGTACATGTGAATGATACTCGGCGGAATGTTCAAATGAGGCATGCGGGAGGATGGACTCGACTGGAGGGCGACATGATCGATGGAGAAGAGGGTTGGAGAGGAATGAGAAATATGCAAACGCCACATGATTATACTTGAACGGCTCAAATAAACAATAAGTTGTCTCGCTTGGCCTACATAGTGAAAGGCCTAATGCGCAACGCGGAGCACTGACGCTCGAATATGGCCGGGAGAACAGGGAAACAGACATGTGGGGCACACCCGTCGGGACGACGTAGCGCAGACTAGTCCAATGGAGGAGCTGGCCCGCGACGTCCTCGCCACCGACAACCGTTCATGTGGGTCGTTGGGGCCAACAACGGGGCGTAGCTCCAGCACTGCCTCTGGACACGGCGACCGCGGTGAGCGACACACTCATATCATCGCTAGACACGGTCGGTTTCAGTTTGCCGAGGGTGGCGCTAGTGTTGTGGCACGACCAACGGTATGTTTGGTTTGTGCCCAAGGTTGCCCCATCAAAGCATTGGGTAGCCAAAATTTTTGTTGAGGTATTGGTTGCCCATGATTTGGCCGACATTGGCAAGAAAAATGAACTTGAGTTGGCTAGAGTTCATTGGCATGCCAAAGAAATGGCAACCATCCAAACAAAGACCAATCTTTGGGTCATGACCAAAATTTTGCTTGAGGTATTGGTTGCCCATGATTTGGCCGACATTGGCAAGAAAAATGAACTAGAGTTGGCTAGAGTTCATTGGCATGCCAAAAAAATGGCAACCATCCAAACAAAGACCAATCTTTTGGTCATGACCAAAATTTGGGCATGGTGCACTTTGGCCACAATCCAAACACACCCCAACACTCGGCTCGTCGAGGATGCACGGGGCACCGCGACGTGTCCGCGGAGTGGTGTAGCATGGCCAACTACATCCTCTGGACCTGAGACCATGCCGGGTCGTCTTGCTTTTTCAATGACATGTGGGGATCGCATGTGAGCAAAGGGCATACCCAATGTTGCCACGACCGCAGCTGACTACCCTGGCACACCAAAACCATCGCCCCTCGCGCCGTCGCGCGGTGCATTCCCAGCCGGCGCCAGCTGCCCGCAATCATGTCGTCCATTCGTATGTCGTCGTTAAGAGGCTCGGTGCCCGAGGAACCAACTCCGACGACTTAATGACGCATCCGGACGCTTGGCCTCACCGAATGCGCTACTTAAAGCGGCAACGCCCAGCTAACCTCCACACCATAGCGCATCGTCCTCCTACCTGGAACCACATCCGCCATGACCGCAAGCGCGAACGCTCTGCGGGAGAGCTTGTCTTCGGGGATGGAGCTCGAGGTCGCTGCCCTCGCTCAAGTCGCCGCACAAGCGGTGGCCACGTTGGCGGCCGAAGACAGGAGCACCATCAGCCACGCGTCCTACTTGCCGCTGTCCAACGTCCGGCACCGCCGAGGTCGGGGACTCCTCCGAGGATGAGTAGGGTATGGGAGGCGGTAGGGCATGGTGTGCCAACTGGCCGGTCCGTATCCCGTGTTCTACTTTTCCTCGCCGGAGACCTTGAACCCCGCCCCCGTACATGGAGATCATAGATGGAGGACGTCGGTCGCCGCTGTAGAATAGGTTTAGGGTCGGGTTTCTTTTATTTTTTTCCTATAAAAGTTCGAAATGTAATGAAAATCTGTCGTGTTTGTAGTAGTCTCGGCCGGTGTATATGAACTTTCACAATAATATACATATTGTAGGAGTACTAGCAAGATGCCCGTGCGTTGCATGGAAGATCAAGATCTTGTGGGAGAAAAGGATGAACGAGGGAAAGCCTTATCTGCAAATGTGGAGAGGAGTGCAGGTAAATTGTCATAGTTTCCTTCCTATCCGTTAGATATAGATCGGACGGCCTATACTGCAGGATCGGACATATCTTTCTAGATCTACGGGAACCTACGAAAGGGTTAACGTAAATTGCCTCTCTCTCTCCTCCCCTGATTTTCATGGTGGTGGGCACCTCCCTCCCCCCAATCTACAATCAACAGCTCACATGTTTCACATTACGTTAATTACGTAACTGGGATTACGTAGGTGTAGCATTACTCGTCCTAAAAAACCCAACTAAGCCAACCTCCCAGCATATCGCGCGGGAAAAGACCCGGCCGCGCAGTTTTAGTCGGGATTACTGTATTACTAGTACTAGTATCGATGGATCGCGCGAAGCAACAAATTTTTTTTAGGGGGCGAAGCACCTAGTTTAAAAGGGAAAAATGCGGTACACTCACAGCACTCCTGTCGCGGTCGCATTACACCCCACACATGTTTGGTCCTGCACATGGCTCACGCAAATGGAATGCGCTTCGGCTTGCCTCTTCACTGACACGTGGGACTGCACTTGGAGAAACCGACCATGCGCCAAACTCGCGCCCACCGCGCGAAAATCCTCCCCCCCCCACACCCAAAAATTCCTCCCAAATCCGATTCAACCGCCCTTCGGCCAACTAGCCAATAATATTCCCCAAACACCCCTCCCCCCCTGTCCCCCTTCACTCCATTCGCTCCGCCAAAGCCGCCCTCCCCGCCGCGCCGATACGTCGGCGCCGCGGTTTAGCGATCCTCTCGCTCCCACAGTACGCTCTCGTAGACTGCCGTCCTCTAGCCGCGCCGCCACCTTTGGCTACGTTCTTGTGGAGGCGCACGGCGGTCAGCGCTGCCACCGCTGGCGACGTTCGTGTGGAGACGCACGGCGGTCGGCGTCTCCCACGGTATGCGCATTCTAGACTGAGGCCCCGTTCATGTCGTTGTAGCGCTGAATGTTAGCTGATAGACGCTGTTAATATCACTGTTTGCCAAAGTAGTTTACTGTCAATATGCTCTGCATAAGAAGCTTCCTTGCCCTGTTCTGCACTCAATCTGCTTAGCTGAGATGGCATGCCAAGGCCGTTTAGTTGCTAAAATATCCTGCCATATATTTATTGTGACGTAGATTGCCATGGTCTAGTAGACAATCTGTTAGGTGAAATAGCTCTACACCGTTTTATACTCGATCTTTGTTGCTGCGATGGCCTTCGATAGTTCGATGGCTGTGTGCTCGGCCTCATTGACTGCTGAAACAGCCTGCCATAATTTGGCACTCAAATCTGTTTGCTGAATTAGCTTTACATATATTTCATTACTTAGATCTGCTCGTCCAAATATCTTGCCATAGCTTTAGACATCGACCTAGTTATTTTTTTCTGGACTTCATAAAAAAGATATATGTTTTTCCTGTAATATCTAGTAGAAGAACTAATTTGTATGTCTAACAGATGGACAGGACTAGGATAACTTCTGCTCGAAGATTCTCCGCTGCATATGTCGAGGGGGTTGAAAACTTCATGAACTTTATCAGAGCTGAGTACGGTGGTCCAAAATCAGATGTGCTCTGCCCGTGTAGCAGTTGTATGAATTCAGTTACAAGACTCCAGTCAACTGTGCAAAATCTTCTACACTTGTATGGGATGTCGGTCACATATACTAGGTGGGTTCATCATGGTGAAGCTGTGAACGTCAATGTTATTGACTACGTGGAAGCAACAGATCACCATCTTGATCTGCCTGATGCTTAGGTGGAAGAGGAGGAGGAGGTGGTGGTGGCGGAGCCAGTGAGTTTGACCAACATTGAAACAATGCTACGAAATGCTCGTGCATTCCGTGAACTTTCACCCGCAAAAGAAAAACGGTGGGCTCGCATGTTGGAACAATGCAACGTTGATGTCACCCCAAGAAATAAGCTGTCAGTATTCTTAGCCATGGTCACCTTTCTTCAGGTGAAGACATCTGAGCGGATGATCAACAAATCATTCGATGCGATGTTGGCTGCTTTCCGCGAATCTTTCCCAGATGCGTCTGAGCTGCCACACACCTACAGTAAAATGAAGAATTTCCTTCGTGCAGTTGGAATTGGATATGATGTGATCCATGTTTGTAAGAATAATTGTGTTCTGTTCCGGAAGGATTATGCCAACTTAAGTGAATGCCCGAAATGCAAATCATCAAGATGGAAAGATGGCGATGTTTTGAAGAGGATTCCTCAAAATGTTCTGAGACATTTACCAATTACACCAAGATTGCAGAGGTTGTTTCATGATGCTGAAACAAGAGAGGATGTATTGTGGCATTCTAGGTACCAGGAGTATAGAGATCAGAATGTAATGAGCCATCCATCTCATGGTAGTGAGCGGAAAAGCTTCAATGATAAACACAAAGAGTTTGCTGCTGACCCGAGAAACAGTAGACTTGGCTTAGCTTCAGATGGATTTAGCCCATTTGGCCACCAGAGCGCCACATATAGCATGTGGCCAGTGCTTGTTATCCCTTACAACATTCCTCCAAATGTCTGCACCAAAGAATCAAACTACATGATGGCCTTGCTCATCCCAGGTCCAAAAAGTCCTAGAAAGTATTTTGATTTGTTCATGGAGCCTCTTGTGGAGGAACTTCAACAGCTATGGAAGGGTGTTCTCACTCGAGACCTATATAGCAGCCCACCAGCTGATTTCTTTCTGCGTGCTATTATAATTTGGTGCATCCATGATTATCCGTCTTTGGGCACTATGTCAGGGCGAACGACACATGGTTACAATGCATGTGTTTGCTGTGACAGGAATCCGCTGTCATACGCAATACTTAGCAAGATCTGTTACATTGGACACTGCCGTTTCCTTGCCAAGGACAAGACGCTTCCTAGAAAATACCGAAGACATGTGTTCAATGCAAATCATGAAAACCGTGATGCGCCAAAGAGGCTCACCGCCGATGAGTTGCAAGTGGAATTAGAGAAGGTCAGGCATATTACACCAGGAAACCATCCTGATAATGGTAGCGAGAAAAGGAAGCATGGCAGGCAAAAGAGAGATTATTGTTTACCCGCAGGTCCACTTTGTGGGACTTGGAGTATTGGAAAGATTTGGATCTGTGCCATAATCTTGATGTGATGCACATCGAGAAAAATATATGTGATAGCATTATCGACACACTTCTTAATATTGAAGGCAAGACGAAAGATACCTTAAAATCTAGGATTGATTTGACACACCTGGGTATCAGACAGGATTTGCAGGTGCAAGATAAAGGTAAACAATGGGATATGGCGCCAGCTGTGTACGTCTTGGACAAGGTAAAATAAAAGAATTCTGCGAGGTCCTGTCACGTGTGAGATTCCCGCATGGATTTGCTTCCAACCCTGAAAGGAGAGTCAGTGCAGATGGAAACAAGGTACAAGGGTTGAAAACTCATGACTGCCACGTCCTACTTCAAAGGGTTTTACCTGTTATCCTTAGAGGATTGGGCCGCCCTGACTTATACAGAGCAGTTGCAGAGTTGGGATAATTCTTCAGGGAACTCTGCAGTAGGAATATCAGGATGGATGCTTTGGAGCGTCTTAGAGACAAGATACCAACTATCCTATGCGACCTTGAGAAGATATATCCTCCAACATTCTTTCATGTGATGGTGCATTTGGCTATTCATCTACCTGATGAGGCACTACTTAGAGGTCCAGTACAGTATGGTTGGATGTACCCTATTGAAAGGCGGCTAGGCATTTTCAAGGGCTATGTTAGGAACAGAGCTAGACCCGAGGGTTCTATTGCAGAGGCCTACATTGCTACAGAAGCGTTGACATTCTGCTCAAAATACATTGAAACAACTGATCAGTTTAACAAAGAGGTGGGTGAAGACAATCCCCGGCTCAATGTTTTTGATTATTCTGTTTGAGTTACAGGGAAGAGTCGACAAGAGGAAAAACCTAAAGATTTGGACAAAATGGTTTGGTATGTGTTGAATAACTGTCCTGAGATACTACCTTATATCAAGTAAGTGCAGTACTGCAGCTTATACATCGTAATCTACCAAACTTGCAGCACATTCTTATATATTTAGATGTTTGACGCGATCACTATGTTGTGCAGCATCTACAAAGAGGAGTTACTGCCGCAAAATCCAAGAAACATTGACAAAATAGTTATGGCAGGATTTGCGAAATGGTTCAAGAACCATGTAAGCTTTTGAAGTGCACTGTGAGTTTTTTAATATATTGAGTACATAAGATGATCAACTTGTCTATTTTCTAACCATATGTTGAGAAGATGCGGGAGGATGGGCAGGTAGTTGATGATGCCCTTTACTCACTAGCAATGCATCCTGATACTCGGGTAAGACATTATGAATCTTGCGTTGTTGGAGATGTGCGCTACAACACCCTTGCACGAGATGAAGGTAGGAAGACACAAAACAATGCCATCATGAGCACGGATACGTATGACAAAGAGACAACTGAAATGTATGCTAACATAACAGACATTGTTGAGTTGCAGTATATCTCCAGTTTCGAGGATCATCGTTGTGTGGTTCTGTTGTGTTGTCGTTGGTATAACCTGTTTTCCAGGATCGCAAAACCCAGAGCTGATGATTATTTCAAATCCATCAATGTCAAGGCGGCGTACCAGACCAACGAGCCTTTTATTTTTGCAAATCAAGCAACACAGATATTTTTCGTGGAAGACACATTTGCACGTAGCGATGACTGGAGAGTATTGCAATGGTTTGGGCAAAGGAATTCGTTTAATGAAGTTGCACAACAAGATTATGCTTACACTGCTCCTGATGTACAAGATAACACATATGTTCCTCATATCTTTGAGAACCATCACGTCAATGACGCCGGCGAAAAGATTTCCTGTCGTGCCGTGGACATACAAGAGTTGATCAACAAGAAGCCAACGTTCGAGGACGTTGAGGATGAAGAAGAAGATGACACCATGGGGAATTACGATTCAGACTAATACACATGGCGAAGATGTTGACGTTGCTGCTGTGGATGATGATTACATTGCTTTTGTCGTATTTGCCTGTCAGAAGACGTTTTTTTATCTACTATGTGAAATTGTGTTTGCTATGACAACTGAAACCTGATGAACATGTTGTTTAGTATTTTGCTGTGAGAACATCACTTGTTATGTATGCTGATTTGCGTTTGGTGATTGTATGAAAACTAAAACATGATGACATTGTTGTTTAGTTGTACTCATATTTGGCTGTGAAACTTGAATTTGATGACATAGTTTGCTGTTGGACTGCAATTTGCTCGACGTCTTCGAATGAGAACAAAGCTGACCCGACAGGGCCTCTGCTATTTATTTATATGAGCAAAAGGGGATACCCTCTGATTTCCGTTAATAGAAATCATTAGATGTTCACAACACTATGCCCAGCATGCTACACAGGTTTCATTCATTACTAGTTTCAGCAAAGTGCTCATGTCGTAGCCACTGAATACATCACGAGTGCTACATACACTGCAAATAAAGAGACAATCATCCTATAGAGCACATCGATTTTTCCCATTCTTCACAAGCTCTTTCATCTCCTCATTGCTGTCAAGGCCGTTCAGCAGCTGTTGCTTGGCCATGATCAGAGGAACTGCATCTTTAACCTTCTGCTCTGCATCTTCCTCTTCTGTCGTTCCTTCAGTTACTTGTCCAACACCCCAACCTGCTGGTATTGGGATTCCTAGGCTAACCAAATAATCAGCGTAGTTGCATTCCCCCACATCAACAACTTCCCAGAAATACAAATCATACGAATCTTCCCTTTTCTGTACGAATCAAATTGGTAGATCATCAACCAAACTATTAAAAAAATCAGCAACTGAAAGCAGCAGAACAACACTTAAACATATTATTACCCCATGATTCGGGCATTTGTAGAAGACTCGACCAGGGTTGCGGATTGTGGTTGAGACGCGAGGGATGACTCTGCGTGATTTGCAGCAGTAGCACCACACCAACGGCAGCGGGTTGCGATGAGCAATCGGCTGCAGTGCGCGTGCCGGCAAGGGTGTGATGAGACCCACAGGCGATGGTACGGGTTGCGACTTGGCGCATATCTGGTTGTTGCCTGCTGAAGAGCAGGTGGACGAGCAGCCATTGGTCATGGTTGTTGCGTCCAGAGCTTCTGATGCTAGGCAGAGTAAGTAGAGAAGAGGAGAAGCGAACGTTGGATATGTCAGTTTCATTACTTGCAGAGTAGCATAGCACCATATATAGTCATAGTCTAGGCTTGGATTCGAACCAGCTATAGGAGCACGTCTTTCTTTTTTCTAAAACTCGACAACATCTCTTTACTGGTACACTAGCTTGTTCTGTACGCCTTCCCAAGTCTTTGATTTTCTTTCCCTTTTTTTGCGAGGAAGGAAGCAGGACAAAATTGAGAGTTCCTGGGACTCGAACCCAAGACCTCTCGGTTGAAAACCAAGGGTGCTAGTCACTTATGTGGCGAACGTTCCCTGTGAGGAGGCCAACAGATGAATGCATTTTCCTCGCAGTTTTCTTCCTATATATAAAAAAGTATGCTACTTGGTGTCTGCTTAGTCAACAAACGATTATGCCAACCTTGACCGTTGGATTGACATTCAACGTCTGTCGCGTTTCTTCAGTCTCTTCTTCCTTGAGCCGCCAAAGCCAAACCAGCGCCGGCGGGACCGCCTGCACCCGCCTCCCACGACTGGCTGTGATCTGCCCCGGCTCTTGTTCGTTCCGTCCGAGGCCTCACCATCGTCCTCCGCCTTGGTTCGCTCGCCGCGGCACCACCCTCCGGTGTTGTCAACATGGTCAACAACCGAGAGGAATAAGGAGATGACTGTACTCGGAATAAGGAGATGACTGTACATGGTGAGGATGACAGTAGGGACCCAGCAGCGCGCAGTAATTTTGCTTTTTCGGGACGGAGAAGGGTATCAACTGGGTTGTGCGGGATCCGTGGCCCGTCTAGCCCAGGCTTTTATTCCATATGTTTAGCACATGACCAGCCCAGTTTGTTTTTTTCCTTTCTGAAAATTGCTAGCTAGCTATTTTGTTTTTTGTAGAATAACCAACGTAGGCCTACTTGATTTTCTATGCCCTGCTGGGCCGGAAATCTTCCAAGACGAGGAGGGATGCATTTTGCCCAGAAAATGGCCTATAAGTAATAAGAAATGGGCTATAAGTAATAATAAATGGGCTGTAAAATGAAAAAATACAGCAAACAAACAATTAGTTCCAAAATACTGTTTTCTTTCGGATTTTGATATTTTAAATTTCATTGTTTTTGTGCTGGTAAAATTTCATTGAATTTAAATTAAGGTATATTTAGATTTAAATTTAATTTGAATCTGGCTAGAAATTTCGGGTTGTATGTTGTTTGGGACAGATTTGGAGGCTGACTTGTGGGTCTACTAGGTTGACGTGTACTTTGGCTTTGTCAACTTAGTCCACAAACGATTCTAGCAGCAGTGACCGTTGGATGTTAATCCAACGGCCGTGCTGCTTCTTCAATATCTGATCTTCTTGCTCCAGCCGACCAAACCAGCTCCGGTGGGACTGCCTGCTCCCGCCTCCCGTGGTCGGCTGTGCTGCCGCACAGGCCGCACCGCCCCACCCTACTTCATTGCTGGCCAGGCCATTCCTCTACTCACCCACACCTCCCGTTATTTTCCGGCGACGGCAGCCGGACCAGTAAACCCTCGTACTCCCCACCGTGTGGGCAACCATTGCCGACTCTTCCTCGGCTCCGTGTCGTTCCCTTCCTAGGCCTCGCCGTCATCCACTGACACGGTGCTCTCGGCGCGGCCTGGTCAACTTGGTCAACGAACGACATCCATCGGCCGTGGACTGTACGCGCAAAATAATGATTCCTCCGCCTCACAGCTGGGACCCACCGGAAGGGCCTCTGTATTTCGCGAAAAAAACACCCCCCCACCCCGCTAACATGTCGGACCCACCAGCTATATCTTTGCACGCAAGGAAGTGCCTCCTTATTACGCACAAAAAAATGAATACCCCCTGCTAGCTGGGACCCACCATAGTGGGAGGATGACTTGTGGGCCAACAAAGTTGACGTGGATTGAGGGCTTTGTCAACTTAGTCAATATGAACGATTCTAGCTCGAGTGACCGTACGATGTCCATCCAACGGCCGTAGTGCTTCTTCAACCTCTGGTATTCTTGCTCCAGCCGCCCAAAGCAGCTCCGGTCATGCCGCATGCTCCTGCCTCCTGTGGCCGGCTGTGCTACCGCGGAGGCCTCACCGCACCCTACTATTCCCACCGCTGACCAGGCCCTGCGGCGACGGCAGCCTCACACCGCAGCCGAACCAGTGAACCCTCGTACTCCTCTCCGCGCGCGCTTCCGCTGCCGCGTCTTCCCCGGCTCCGCGTCATCCCCTTCCTAGGCCTCGCCGTCGTCCACCGCCGTGGTGCTCTCCGCGCGGCGTGGTCAACGTGGTCAAGGAACGACTTTGAGTACTGTACGTGGAGAGGCTGACAGCTGGGTCCACGGCCACAACCCAGTTTTTTGTGATTTGCCAAGCAAGTCGCTTTGTCAGGCCTGTTGGGCTGCAAATCTTTCAAGACGAAGAGGCTTTCATTCGGCTGGCCGAGAAAATGGCCCATCAGTAATGAGAAATGGGCTGTACATTTTTAAAAACACATCAAACCGGCAATTAGTTTCAAATATCTTTTTTTTTTCATTTCAAGATTTTAAATTACATTAATTTTTATGCGTGGAGAATTTGTTGGATTTTATATTGATATACATTTATTTTTAAAATCAGTTTGAATGTGAGTCGAAATTTCGGGATTAAAAACAGTTCGGACCGCACCGAAATATGCAAAATTTCGTATAATTGTTTAACCGTGGCCACAATTTGGGCTGTAATGCTAACAAAAAGAATATGGGCTCCAAAACAAACCTTAAGAATTAGCAAATGGGCTGAAAATTATTAGAAATAATGGCAGATGGGTTGTATGTTGTTTTCCACAGATTTGAGGCTTTCCTAAAAAAAAGGTTGACGCACAAACAGTGACTATTGGATGTCCATCCAACGGCCGTCGTGCTTCTTCAATCTCTGCTCTTCCTGCTCCAGCCGCTCAAACAAGCGTCGGCGGGACTGTCTGCTCCCTCCTCCCCGCGGCCAGCTGTGCTGCCGCACAGGCCTCACCGCCCCACCGTACTCCCATCGCTGGCCTAGCCATCCCTCTACTCACCCACACCTGTTGTTATTCTCCGGCGACGCCAGACGAACTAGTAAACCCTCGTACAGTCGTACTCCCCTTTGCGTGAGAAACAACTGCCGAGTCTTCCCTGCCTCCGTGTCGTTCCCTTCCTAGGCCTCTCCGTCGTCCACCGCCCTGGTGCTCTCGGCGCGGCCTGGTCAACGTGGTCAACAACCGACATGCATATGAAGTGGACTGTATGTGCAGAGGCCGACAGCTGGGTCCACGGCCGCACGCAAGGAAATGCCTCCTTATTACGCGCAAAATAATGATTCCTCCACCTGACATCAGGGACCCACCGAAAGGGCCTCTGTATTTCACGAAAAAAACGTTACCGCCGCTGACAGCTCGGACCCACCAGCTATATCTTCGCACGCAAGGAAGTGCCTCCTTATTACGCACAAAGAAAATGAATACTCCCCATGTTAGCTGGGACCTAGTATAGTGGCAGGCTGACTTGTGGGCCTACTAAGTTCACGGGGACGGAGGGCTTTGTCAACTTCGTCAATATGCACGATTCTAGCTCCAGTGACTGTACGATGTCCATCCAACGGCCGTAGTGTTTCTTCAACCTCTGGTCTTCTTGCTCCAGCCGCCCAAACCAGCGCCGGTCGTGCCTCGTGCTCCTGCCTCCCGTGGCCGGCTGCGATGCAGAGGAGGCCTCACCGCCCCCTACTACTCCCACCGCTGGCCAGGCCATCCCTCTACTCACCCACACCCCCTGTTACTCTGCGGCAACGGCAGCCTCACACCGCAGTGAACTAGTGCCCTCGTACTCCTCTACGCGTGGGCATCCACTACCGCGTCTTCCCCGGCTCCGTGTCGTCCCCTTCCTAGGCCTCGCCGTCGTCCACCACCCTGGTGCTCTCAGTGCGACGTGGTCAACATGGTCAGGGAACGGCTTCCATCGGACGTGGACTGTATGTGGAGAGGCTGACAGCTGGGTCCACGGCCGCAACAAGGAAGTGCCGCCTTATTACGTGCAAAATAATTATTCCTCCACCTGACAGCGGGGACCCACCGGACGGGCCACCGTATTTCGCCCCTGACTCCTGGGACCCACCAGCTACATCTTCGCACGCAAGGAAGTGCCTGACAGTCAGGACCCACCTAGTCGAAGCGTACGTAGCGTTGTCATTCTGGTCGCTAACGTGTACGTACATATATACTGGTGGATGTAGAGGCGCGCATGTTTCGTAGTAGAGGCGGCCAGGGTGTAAGAAAGAAAATACGGCCACGTATGTGTACATACGGGCGGGGTCTCGAACGCCTACTCGCGCATATGTACGGTGAGGGCTCATTGACATGGCTGGGTAGGAACGGAGTAACAACGTCGTCGTCGTGTTCACGGGGAGGCAACGGAATGCGTCGTGTTCATGGGGAGGCAATATAATGCGTCGTGTTCATCGGGAGGGCTTGGACGGAACATGCGATGGAAACGAGGCCAGGCGTAGCGCAGAACGGAGGAAACGGCCTTGTGTTCGACCGGCCACGTTCGAAACGGGATCCTGTTCATCGGGAGGGGTCTAGCGTACCACAAAACGGAGGAAACGGACCTCCTACGGTCGAAACGGGGGTCCTGTTGATCAGGAGGGGTGTGGCATACCGCAAAACGGAGGAAACAGACTTGTGTTGGAGCGCTACAGTCAAAATAGGGGTCATGTTCATTAGGAGGGGTGTGGCGTACCGCAAAACGGGACTCCACGGGATACTATTCATCTCCACCGTCGGCCCCCTCCAGCCTCCACGAGCTACTATTCATCCACCGTCGACCTCCTCCAGCCTCCACGGGCTCCTATTCATCCAGCCTCCACCGCGCGCTACTCCACCGGCTACTATTCAACTACCCCTCCACCGTCTACTGTTCATCCAGCCCTCCATACCATGGGGTCCTATTCAACCACCCCTCCACGGGCACCCCTCCACCATCTACTGTTCATCCATCCCTCCACACCACGGGGTCCTGTTCATCCACCCCTCCATGGGCACCCCTCCACCGTCTACTGTTCATCCAACCCTCCACCACACCACGGGGTCCTGTTCATCCAGAGGCAACGCCACCGCTCACTGTTCATCCAAACCCCCTGCAATGCTCACTATTCATCCCATCGATCGGCTTCAGTTAGCAGCAATAGCGAAGGAATCGCTCGATCGGGTTCAGTTAACAGCCATCGATCGATCGCTCGGGTTCAGTAATGCGTAGCCTGCAGTGCAATCGCTTGGGTTTAGTTAGAGCCCAACGCCTCGCTCAGGTTCAGTTAGAGCCAACGCCTCACACACACGCGCGTACGTGTATGAGAGAAACGCGCATCGCTCGGCCCCCGACCTCCCACCGTAACCGGGAACTCCCCGAAATTTTCCTCGCCCTCGCTTCTACCACGGTTTTTTCCGTCATGGACGGCCCAAAGAATGTCATGCAGCTGCGTCTCCGGCCCGCCCAGGACGAAAAGCCCATTTTATTTCATGATTTTTTTTCATAGAAGTAGGAGCCCACCACATCTATGATGATACTGGGTTTTGTCACAATTATCGTCATAGAAGTGTCATATGTATGACAAAAAAAATTCATTCGGCCCAAAATGTCACGGATGTGTCTTTTTTTTGTAGTGTTGGGGTTGGCCCCCGGAGGGCCCTCACCTTTGCTGTCGGGGTCGTTGATAGCTGTAGCCTGGAAGGCGCGCTCGAGGGAGCACACCGCATCTCTTTCTTCACATGGGACCGTGATGATTCCGCCGCTTCCTGACATCTTGAGGACGTTGTAGCCGTGATGGGTAACTGCCATGAACTTGGCCAGGGCTGGATACCCAAGGATGGCGTTGTACGGCAGGCAGATGTGCGCGACGTCGAAGTCGATGAGCTCGGTGCGGTAGTTCTTGCGCTCTGCGAAGGTGACAGGCAGGCAGACCTACCCTATTGGTGTGTTGGAACCGTCGGTCACTCTTGAGAAAGGCTTGGTAGGCTGGAGCTGCTCATATGGCCTTGGAGGTTGTCGAACGTGTCGACAGACAGGACGTTGAGCCATGCGCCGCCGTCAATGAAGGTCTTGGTAACCTACACATTGCTGATGACTGGAGAGCACAGCATCGGGAGGGCGCCAGCGGTGGCCGCGCACTTGAGCTGATCTGCCGAGTTGAAAGTGATGGCGCATTGGGACCACTTGAGAGGGCGCGTGGCCTCGAGCTTGGGGAGCACCGCGTTCACCTCGCGAGCGAACTGTTTGAAGATGCGCTGAGAGGCTGGGGCCTGGGCGCCGCCCAAGATGCAGGCGATTGCACGCGGCTCCTGGAAGCCCCCATCCCCCTCGTCCTAGTGGCCGTCATTCCTTCTTGGTGGCGGCAGCGGGGGAAGACCGGCGTTGGCCTGGGGGTGATCCTCATGAGGCTGGTCCCTCCAGGCGCCCTCGCGAGGACGGTCCTGCCAGCGGTCCTCACGAGGCCTGTCGCGCCACTCCTGGCGCGGGCCACGGTCGTCCCAGCGTCGGCCTCCACGTCCTCCTCCACGGTCGTAGCCCCGGTCAGCGCACTCGGGGCGTCGACCGAAGCGTCTTTCTCGTATGGCTCTGAGCTCTTGACAGTCACTGGTGTTGTGGGTGTTCAGGTTGTGGAACGCGCAGAACGGTCGGTTATTCTTAGATGACTCGGGCTGATCTCTGCCCCGCTTGGTGTCGGGCTCCACTGCGAGCACTGCCACTTCCTTGCGCTTCACGTCCTTGGCCTTGGCTTTCTTCTCTTCCGCTCCCGCAGCTGGCATCTCGAGGAGGGACAGGCGCCCCTCCTCAGCTCTTGCGCACTTGGTCGCCAGGTTGAATAGCTCCTGAGACGTGCATAGCTCCTCATGGATAGCGAGCTCTTCCTTCATCTTGACGTCACGGACGCCTTCTGAGAACGCGGAGATGATGGCCTTGTCCGTGACCTTGGGGATCTTGAGGCGGGTGTTGTTGAAGCGCTGGATGTACTTCTGGAGGGTCTCTCCTGGTTGTTGCTTGATGCGGGGCAGGTCACCCGCGGCCGGCGGGCAGTCGTGAGTGCCCTGGAAGTTGGTGATGAAGCGGTCGCGCATCTCGTCCCAGGAGGAGATCGCGACGTGCTGCAGGTTCAGGAGCCAGGAGCGGGCTCCATCCTTGAGAGCCATGTGAAACCAGTTCACCATGACTTTCTCATTGCCGTTGGCTGCTTTGATGCTCAGCTCGTAGAGCTGCAGGAACTCCGCGGGGTCGGCGGTGCCGTCATAGCGAGCAGGCAGATCAGGCTTGAACTTGCCTGGCTAGGCGACGCTGTGCAACTCGGGGGTGAAGGCGCAGTAGTCGGCCATGTTTGCTGGGGCCTGCTTCGGAGGTGGAGCTTGGTCTTGACGAGGTCCGCGCGGCGCAGCTGCGGGCGGTGCGCGGTCTTGACGAGGTGGCGCGGGAAGTGCGGGTGCAGCTTCTTGTGGTCGTGAGACTTCTTGGCAGCTTCTCTCATCGCGCGCGGGCACCGGGCGTGGTGGATCACGCCGCGGAACCGCGTGCCTCGGTGCCAAGGAACCATCTTGGGGCAGAGGTGGTGGAGGCGCGCCATGGGCCTCGTCGCCCGTGGCTGGCTGAGGGCGAGGTAGAGAGAGGGACGGCGCCGGAGAGTCCCCTGCGGCGTGGACGAGCTCGGCGATGCGATCGAGCCACTCCTCGTAGAGGTCGTCAACCGGGCGGTAGCGCAGGAGCTCATTCGCCGCGAGGAGCGCGGACCGCGCCTCCATGGGAGCACGACGTTCATGAGACCAAGAACCGGCTGGGGTCAGTGACGGAGTGGCGGTGCGGCCGTCCTGCCACACCGATGGATGCAGCGAGGACGCCTGCTACTCGTTCCCCGCCGGGCTGGTGGCAGCGTTGGCGGCGGGAGACGGAGAACGACGAGGTGGCCCGCCGACGGGAGCCGTCTGAGCAACGCGGGCAGTGAGGGCAGCCCGACACTCAGCTCGAGCACGGCGAGCGTCCGCCATAGAGACGACGGAGCGACTGATCGACAAGAGGGAAGCTACGGCGCACCCCTACCTGGCGCGCCAAATGTCGGATGTGGGGTTCTGACAAACCCTTAAGGTTTGAACACTAGGGTGCTGTCGGCGTTCTGGGAACGGGGGTCCCCAGACTTGCCTGCCTGCGGCCTGCGGCGTGGCTCAAGGGGGCCCAGCACGGCCCAACTTCATCAACACAAGACCTAAGACCCTCGCGAGGGGCCAAGCCTCGCGGGCCGGACGACACAACACTTGCTCAGGCACGGCCTCGTCAGGCTGGCTCACGAGGAGGCGGGGAGATCAAGGCGGGGTACCTTGCGAGGTGCCCGTGACTCAAGCAATGACGACCAAGGGCGCCAGGCGGGCGACAGCCCATGCAGTGTACTCCCTTTCCTCTTTGGTGCAAAGGGGGCAAGCGCAGGCGAGAGGATCAAGCAAAGGCATCCATTTCGGTGCAACGAGACCAAGACCAATCCAACGGTGGGAAGGAGGTCATCGTGGAGCCCAGAACGGCCTCACCACAGGGCCTTTGGCTGGCGAGGACCAACTTTAGTCAGGATAAGTGTACCAGATGTTCCCTTCCGAGTTGGCCAATTGTTGGCGCCTTCCCGCTCAATATTTGGGAAGAGGCCCAGTGCCTTTGCCTATAAATAGGACTAGCCACCCCCAGGGTAGAGGCATCGAGCAATCAGGCCAGCAGAACCTAGGATCTGAGCAAGCAGAGAACAAATGAGAAAGAGAGAAGGGCGGGTGAACTTCTCCTAGCGGTTCATCCCCCTAGCCAGGAGCAGACCCTCGCGAGGCTGTTTTTCCTTGTATTGTTCATCACAACCAGCCCAAGAGGCAATCCACCACACCACACTGGAGTAGGGTATTACACCACAACGGTGGCCCGAACTAGTATAAACTCTATGTTCCTTGTGCTGTTCTTTCTGTAGTTAGATCCTTGCGAGACGGAGAGGTAGAAGGCATAATCTCCGCGCGCACCCCAGAGTTCGAACCTTAAGGGTCTGCCAGAACCCGAAATCTGACATTTGGCGCGCCAGGTAGGGGTGTGCCGGAATTTGCCTTCCGCCGCTTCGTCCTCCTCCGACCGTCGCGTCCATGTCCGACGTCCGTCGAGCCCGCGCCGCCCAGGCGGCCCCTATCGGTGGGCGTCTGCGTCATTCCCCGTCGCCTGCCACCAACGCCGCTACCGGCCCGGCGGTGAACGAGCATCAAGTATCATCCCAGCATCTGCCCGTGCGACGAGGTGAACGCATCGCTACGTCAACAACCCGTGTCGTCGCGGCCCTCCTGGGCGGCTTGTAGGCGCCGCCCACAAGTCGCCACATCAAGCCGTATGTCCGCCGGGTCGGCGTCGTTTCCGCGCGGCAGGGGGCTCCCACGGACCAGGTGGAACGGCTGCAGCCCAGTCGGTCTTTCTCGGGCGTTGGGGGCGGGTCATCCAGCTCCTTGGGACAGATCCGGCTCCCAGTAACCTTCGGCACCTACGACAACTTCTGCACGGAGATGGTCGACTTCGACATCGCCCCCATCGGCCTCCCCTACAACGCCATCCTTGGGTACCCAGTGCTGGCCCAGTTCATGGCCGCCACGCACCCGGCGTATAACCTCATGAAGATGACCGGAAGCAGCGGTGTCCTCACCGTGCATGGGGACATCGGGGACGCCCTGCGGGTACTCAAGCTCGCCTTCAAGACGGCGGCGTCGGCACAGCCCGCCGGCGCAGGGACCCCCGAGCCCGAGGGGGTTGCGCTGGCCAAGAAGAAGCAGTTGTTCACCCAGGACAAGGCGGAAACCAAGCAGATACCTGTTGACGAGGACGGGTCCTCCAGTGCCACTTTCACCATAGGCGCCAACCTCGAGCCTGAGCAGGAGGAGGCCCTGATCAGGTTCCTGCGCGCAAATAAGAAGGTATTCGCTTGGCAGCCTGATCAGTTAGGAGGGATCCCCCGGAGCGTCATCGAGCATCACCTCAACGTATGCCCAAACGTGCGCCCCGTGAAGCAGAAAGCCAGGCGGCAGTCCGCAGAGAAGCAGGCCTTCATCATCCAAAAAACCCACAAGTTAGAGGCCGCAGGGGTCATTCGCGAGGTCCGATACTCGGACTGGTTCGCCAACCCTGTTGTTGTGCCCAAAAAGGGAGGAAAGGAGCGCATGTGTGTCGACTTCACCAACCTCAACAAGGCATGCCCGCAAGATCCATTCCCACTCCCCCGCATCGACCAGATCGTCGATTCCACCGCGGAGTGCGATTTGCTCTGCTTCCTGGACGCCTTCTCGGGGTATCACCAGATCAAGATGGCGGTAGAAGACGTCGAGAAGACCGCCTTCTTAACCCCATGCGGGGTGTACTGCTATACATGCATGCCATTTGGGCTGCGTAATGCAAGGGCGACCTTTCAGCGGCTGATGCACATCACCTTGGGCCCGCAGCTCGGGAAGAACGTCGAAGCTTACGTTGACGACATTGTGGTGAAGTCTCGGGAGGCCAAGACCTTGACACAAGACCTGGAGGAGACCTTCGCGAGCCTCGACGCAATGAGCCTACGGCTCAACCCAGAGAAGTGTGTGTTCGGGGTCCCCTCAGGCAAGCTCTTGGGCTTTCTCATGTCCCACCGAGGCATCGAGGCTAACCCGGAGAAGGTCAAGGCGGTCGAGGACATGAGCCCGCCGAAAACCCTCAGAGAAATGCAGAAGCTCACCGGGCGCGTGACCGCGCTAGGGCGTTTCATCTCCAAACTGGGGGAGCGAGCGCTGCCTTTCTTCCAGCTAATGAAGAAGAAGGGGCCTTTCGAATGGACTGAAGAGGCAGATAAGGCGTTCCAAGATCTCAAGAGCTACCTGACCAGCCCCCAGTCATGGTGGCTCCGCGCCCTCGAGAGCCCCTGCTGCTCTACCTCGCTGCCACATCCTACTCCGCCAGCGCAGCCCTGGTGGCGGTCAGGGAGGAGCGCCGAATCAAAGCCACATCAGCAGCTCGGGACAAGACGAAGCAGAAACAGGGAAGGCCCACAGGAGATGTAACCGTGGCTGAGGAGGATCAGCCGCTGAAGAGCGCACCAGAAGCAGGAGAGGCCACTCGCCTAGACGGGCTGCCTCCCGAGGTCATGTCACCTCGCGAGGCGCCCTCGCCTCAGGAGGGTGCCACGGACGCTGATGCTCTCAGCTTGGTTGAGCATCCAGTCTACTTTGTCAGCACGGTGTTACGGGACGCGAGGGCATGGTACCCTATGCCTCAAAAGCTCCTCCTCGTGCTACTGGTGGCCTCGCGCAAGCTGCGTCACTACTTCCAGGGTCACCCCATCAAGGTCGTCTCGTCATACCCCTTGGAGAGAGTGCTCAGGAGCCCCAACTCAGTCGGAAGAGTCGCCGAGTTGAATATAGAGCTGTAGGCGTTTCAACTCGAGTTCAGCACGACCCGTGTCATCAAAGGAGCAACGTTAGCGGATTTCGTGGCAGAATGGACGGAGGCGCCAGGCCTCAAGGACAACGAGGATCGATCCCTCTCCCCAGGGAGTGAGGCGCCAGAAGGCTGGGTCATGTACTTCGATGGGGCGTTCTCCAGGCACGGCGCTGGGGCTGGTGCGGTGCTGATATAGCTCACTCAGGACAAGCTCTACTACGCCGTACAACTCTGTTTTCAGCAAGGCGAAAAGGTCTCCAACAACATAGCGGAATATGCGGGTCTGATAGCAGGGTTGAAGGCCGCAGCAGCACTGGGGGTGAAGCGCCTCACTGTCAAGGGCGATTCGCAGCTCCTCGTCAACTTCTCCAACAAGGTGTACGAGCCGAAGGATGAGCACATGGAGGCCTATCTGGCGGAGGTCCGCAGGAGGGAAAAGCAGTTCTGGTGGTTGGAATTGAAGCATGTGCCGCGCGGCACCAACCAAGAAGCCGATGACATCGCCGGACGGGCATCCAGGTGGTTACCTCAGGAGCCTGGCGTCTTTGAAGAGCGGCTCTTCAAGCCCTCGGCCCAGCCGACACTATCAAATACTGCTCAGCCTCGGGAGGAACTCCCCCAGCCGCCTACCTCGGGAGCGCCGGCCTGCGGCCCCGCCTCAGGGGCACGCCTACTCCTGACTATGGAACCTCAAGAGGAGTGCTGGATCACGGAACTCCGGTGTTATTTAACGCAAGGGGCCCTGTCGGAGAAGGAGGAAGAAGCGGAGCGTGTGGCGCGTCAAGCTAGGGCATACTGCATCAGGGATGGGGAGCTATACCGGAAGCGACCGAATGATGTATCCCTGTGTTGCATCTCCAGGGATCAAGGAAAGGAACTGCTGGAGGACATACACGGCAGGGACTATGGGCATCACTCGTCATCACGGACCCTCGTCAGCAAAGCATTTCGCAGCGGGTTCTACTGGCCCACCACAGTCAACGACGCTGTCGAACTAGTAAAGGCTTGTGAAGCCTACCAATTTCACGCCAAACAGATCCATCAGCCGGCGGGAGGCCTGCAGACTATACCCCTTTCGTGGCCATTTGCGGTTTGGGGGCTGGACATTCTGGGCCCGTTCCCTCGGGCGCCAGCGGGTTACCGCTACCTCTACGTCGCCAATGACAAATTCACCAAGTGGGTAGAAGTGGAGGCTGTCCGCACCATCCCCGCGGGTTCCTCGGTGAGGTTCATCAGGGGCATCGTGAGCCGGTTCGGGGTGCCGAACCGCATCATCACAGACAACGGTTCGCAATTCACCAGTAACCTCTTCAAAGCATACTGTGCTAACCTTGGAACGCTGATATGCTACGCTTCGATGGCGCACCCGCGAAGCAACGGCCAGGCCGAACGAGCCAACGCGGAGGTCCTGAGGGGCCTCAAGACAAGGACATTCAAGAAGAAGCTGGAGGCCTGCGGCTGAGGTTGGTACGACGAGCTCCAGTCCGTGTTGTGGTCCATCCGCACGACCGCGAACCAACCGGGGAGACCCCGTTCTTCCTGGTCTATGGAGCCGAAGCAGTCCTCCCTCACGAGGTCAGACATCACTCCGCGCGGGTCCTAGCGTTCGATGAGGCGCAACAGGACACCATGCGGGGGATGGACCTCGTGCTGGGGGAGGAACGCCGCCGAGAAGCCGCGCTGCGAGCGGCGAGGTACCAGCAGGCGCTGCGACGATATCATTGCCGCAGCATCCGCCCCAGGACCCTCGAGGTAGGAGATCTCGTGCTCAGACGGGTTCTCTCCACGGAAGGGCTACACAAGCTCTCTCCCATGTGGGAGGGCCCATTCAAGGTTGTTCATGTTTCTAGGCCAAGCTCCGTGCGCTTGGAGACTCAGGAAGGGGAGCCGATCCAGAATGCGTGGAACATCCAACACCTCCGGAGGTTCTACCCCTAAAAGGCCCTGAGCCTGTGAAGAAGGCGAACGCCTGTGAAGATCAACTCTTTTTGGAAAAGGCCCTGAGCCTGTGAAGAAGGCGAACGCCTGTGAAGATCAACTCTTTTTGGAAACGGCCCTGAGCCTGTGAAGAAGGTGAACGCCTGTGAGGATCAACTCTTTTTGGAAAAGGCCCTGAGCCTGTGAAGAAGGTGAACGCCTGTGAAGATCAACTCTTTTTGGAAAAGCCCCTGAGCCTATGAAGAAGGCGAACGCCTGTGAAGATTAACCCTTTTTGGAGAAGGCCCTGAGCCTGTGAAGAAGGCGAACGCCTATGAAGACTAACCCTTTTTTGGAAAAGGCCCAGAGCCTATGAAGAAGGCAAGTGCCTGTGAAGCTCGTTACCCCAAGAAGAAAGGCCCGGAGCCTGTGAAGAAGGCCAACAACTGTGAAGCTCGCCGCCCGTGACACTCTCACGTAATAATGAGTGGGGTTGTACACGCCCCGGAGTCTCAGGAGCGCCGGCCTCAGGCCCTGGGGCTCCCTCCCACGCCTAGTGGCAGCACTTAGCTCCGCGCTGGTGAGAAGACGTCGAAGACTAGATTAGGTGCCGGACGCGGCTTTTTCATTTGCTTTCTGCAGTTGGTTTGTCTTGTTCGCAGTTGAAGTTTTATTGAAATTATTGCCGTCTTTGGTTTATATCTCGTTGGTTTTCACCCCCCGTTTTGATTCCTCTTGCAAAAAGTCTCGCGAGGGGGGCAGCCAAACGCCCTCGCGAGGGTTCCTGTTCTAATCGTCCTAAGGTTTCGCGACCCGGGTCCGTCACAGGAGCACCCCTCCAGTCCGTGCCCCTCGGGCACCGTGACACACTCACAGGGCCTGGGTCGATCGCCCCCCACGGTTGGGGCCGGGAACTATTTATGTACAGATACACAGCAGAAAAGAGCGAAAGCTAAATCAAGGTAGTTGTTCATGGCAATAACCTCCAACACACCCCCACGGGGCTCCACACAGCTGTTCTCTTTTATGCAGGAAACAAAAGGAAAGAAAGGACGAGCCCGGCGCGGCTCGCCTCGCTCCGGCCAGCCAAGGCGACCGGGGACGCCTCCAGGGCTCAAGCGGACTCCCTCTCGCGCTTCACCGGGGCGCGGCGACGGGCGGACGAATCGCCGCCCCCCAAGCAAGCGCGACGGCGTGGGGGCTGGCTGCGACCACCGCTGGAGGAGTCGCCTGAGGAAGAGCTGGTGAAGCTTGGGGAGCGTCGAGCGCCGCCATCCGCGCGGGCGCTGTCTCCTCCATCGTTGTCGGGGCGGGACCCCTGGCCGCGGTCGTCGCCCTCAGGGCAGCATCCAGCGCGGCGACCATCTTCCCCAAACAACCTCACGTAGAGGGTGGCGTCGCCGTCGAACTTGAAGTGCAGGGTGCACCACTGACTCAGGCCGCGCGCGCGGGCAAACGTTTGCCAGCCGCGAGTCAGGGCCCCGTTTCCAGAAGGGGAGACCTCAAGCGAGACCCAGGAGGCCTTGCTGCAACAACCATCAGCCTGGAGCCTGGAGCCAGAAGCCGCACTGGACACTGGCCGGCAGCTCATCGATGAAGAAGCGGGGGAGCTGGAGCCAGGTGTTGGTCGGGTCCGCCGACCACACGATGAACTCCGGCAGCACATCCGCCGAGCGAAAGCGCGGCCTGGGGGGCCGCGTAGTCATGGCCTGCCTCCCCTTAGCAGCCGAGCGTTCACCGCCACGCGGGGAACCATCCCTGTGGCCGCGGGGAGCCGCAATGGGGACCGCGGGATGCTTGCGGGGACGACCCCGGCCGCGCTTGGCCGGTGGAGTGTCGGGCTCCGCCCGGCAGGCCTTTCCCTTCTCCGCGGCTGAGAACCTCTTCGGAGCCATGAGAGCGGCGAGTGGCCAAAGAGAAGAAGAAAAGAAGCAGGAAGGGGTGGACTGGTGGGGGCTCGCATGGCCCGTACTTATAGCTGGAGAAAACCAACCGCTGAGCACCACGATTTTAGGTAATAATGACCCGTATCCATGTATACAGGGACTAGTCAAGTCACGCAGTTGCCAAGGCATCGTGGGGAAGCGGAGACGCCCACGTCCAATCAACCACCACGCGGCGCCCAAGGCCGCAGGCTGTTGGGGCCCGCGACGCTTCACCCTTGCCCTTTCGCCTCTCGGCACAGCCATGTCCGGGCGCGCCTTGGGCCCGGGGGCTACTGTCGGTGTTCTGGGAACGGGGGTCCCTAGACTTGCCTGCCAGCGGCCTGCGGCGTGGCTCAAGGGGGCCCAGCATGGCCCAACTTCATCAACACAAGACCCAAGACCCTCGCGAGGGGCCAAGCCTCGCGGGGCGGACAACACAACACTTGCTCAGGCACGGCCTCGTCAGGCTGGCTCACGAGGAGGCGGGGAGATCAAGGCGGGGTACCTCGTGAGGTGCCTGTGACGCAAGCCATGATGACCAAGGGCGCCAGGCGGGCGCCAGCCCGCGCAGTGTACTCCCTTTCCTCTTTGGTGCAAAGGGGGCAAGCGCAGGCGAGAGGATCAAGCAAAGGCATCCATTTCGGTGCAACGAGACCAAGACCAGTCCAACGGTGGGAAGGAGGTCATCGTGGAGCCCAGAACGGCGTCACCACAGGGCCTTTGGCAGGCGAGGACCAACTTTAGTCAGGATAAGTGTACCAGATGTTCCCTTCCGAATTGGCCAATTGTAGCGCCCTTCCCGCTCAATATTTGGGAAGAGGCCCAGGGCCTTTTCCTATAAATAGGACTAGCGACCCCCAGGGTAGAGGCATCGAGCAATCTGGCCAGCAGAACCTAGGATCAGAGCAAGCAGAGAACAAAGGATAAAGAGAGAAGGGCGGGTGAACTTCTCCTAGCGGTTCATCCCCCTAGCCAGGAGCAGAACTTCGCGAGGCTGTTCTTCCCTGTATTGTTCATCACAACCAGCCCAAGAGGCAATCCATCCACCACAAACTAGAGTAGGGTATTACACCACAACGGTGGCCCGAACTAGTATAAACTCTGTGTTCCTTGTGTTGTTCTTTCTGTAGTTAGATCCTTGCAAGACGGAGAGGTAGAGGGCATAATCTCCGCGCGCACCCCAGAGTTCGAACCTTAAGGGTCTGCCGGAACTCGAAATCCGACAGGTGCGCACGAAGTCTTTCCCTCCTACCGATCTACGCCCTAGCTCGCTAAGATCTCGCGGACGAACACGGCGAACTCACAACACAGAGAGACACGAGATTTATACTGGTTCGGGCCACCGTTGTGGTGTAATACCCTACTCTAGTGTGGTGGTGGTGGATTGCCTCTTGGGCTGATGAAGAATAGTACAAGGGAAAGAACAGCCACCTGAGGTTGAGATGTTCTTGTGCTCGGTGACTTAGCGGGTGAGAGCTGGGTGAACTGCTCGATGCCCCCTAATGTGGTGGCTAGCCCTACTTATATAGGCCCTGGTCCTCTTCCCAAATATTGAGCGGGAAGGGAGCCAACAATGGCGGGCAAATTTGAAGGGGGACAGCTAGTACAAGCTATCTTGACAAAAGTGGTCTTCGCCTGTGAAAAGCTCTAGTGGTGACGCCGTCTTGGGCTCCACGATGACCTCCGTCTTGCCGTCCTTCTGGTCTTGGTCTCGTTGCACCGATATGGCAACCTTTTCCTGATGCCTTGGTACTCCTCGCCTGCGCTGGCCTCCTTAGCACCAAAGAGGAAATAAGGAAGTTGCGCGCGCTGGCGCCCGCCTAGTGCCGATCGTCATGGCTCACGTCACAAGAGCCTCGTGAGGTTTGCCCCACCTTGATATCTCCGCTCCTCGTGAGCCTGCCTGACTAGGCCACTCCTGAGGAGGTCTTGCATCGTCCGCCTCGCGAGGGTCTTGGATGCCTTGTCGATGAAGATGGGCCGTACGGCGTGCTGGCTTAGCCACGCCGTGGGCCGCAGGCAGGCAAGTCTGGGGACCCCCGTTCCTAGAACGCCGACAAAATGGACCCTGGAAGCAGATATAACCTTGCAAGAGTTGAAGGCTTACCTATCATATGTGCCCACCTTGGTTGCGCACAAACCCACAGAGTCGTTGTTTCTCTACTTGGTGGCAACCAACCAAGTGGTCAGTGCAGCTTTGGTAGCACAGCGGGAAGCAGAAGGTGCGGAAAGTGGCCAGGTCATGGCAGAGTCAGCAGAGGAACAGTACAGACGTAAGCAGGGCAACGAGAGAAGCCCCAAGGACATAACAAGGAAGAGAGTGGTGCCGCGCCTAGTTTACTTCATCAACTCCTTGTTACAAGGAGCTAGGTCGAGGTACTCTGGTGTGCAGAAGCTGACCTTTGGCCTCATCGTGGCCTCAAGAAAATTGCGCCACTACTTCCAAGCCCATGAGATCACGTTTGTTACTCGTTTGCCGTTGCAAAGGATACTCCAAAACCCTGAGGCTACTGGCAGAATAGTGGAGTCGGCTTTGGAGTTATCCAGCTTTTGCTTGAAGTTTGAGAGCACTTCAACCATTCAAAGCAGGGCGCTGGCAGAATTTATTGCAGAATGGACGCCAACCCCTGATGAGGAAGCAAGAGAAACAGCTCTCCCCGGCAAGGAATCCCCCCCAAGAATGGATTATGTATTTTGATGGTGCTTTTTCCCTACAAGGTGCAGGAGATGTCGTGCTTCTTGTTGCCCCCTCCGAGGAGGACCTGAAGTACGTCATCCAAATGCACTTTGCCCGAGAATAAGCCACCAACAATACAACTGAGTATGAAGGGCTCCTTGCCAGGCTCAGGGTTGCTGTAGAGTTGGGAATCAAGAAGCTGATCATTCGAGGAGATTCACACCTAGTGGTGAGAAAAGTCAACAAAGATTACCAAATCCCATTGATGGAAGCATACGTTGAGGAAGTAAGGAGGTTAGAGGAGAGCTTTGATGGGTTGCAAACAGAGCACGTACCCCATGCGGAAAACAGTATAGCTGATCACCTGTCAAAGTGTGTTG
The DNA here is from genome assembly GCA_032464435.1 of Aegilops umbellulata. Classification (NCBI taxonomy): domain Eukaryota; kingdom Viridiplantae; phylum Streptophyta; class Magnoliopsida; order Poales; family Poaceae; genus Aegilops; species Aegilops umbellulata. Next base: position 195,280,002 of record CP136060.1, read on the forward strand.
CGCAGAAGCTTCCCATGGAACCAGGAACTTTTGTTCTCCACCTCTCTCAACCCTCCGTATCACCAACCACAATGGCCCGGAAAAGGAGAAAGTTGGACTACGGTAAGCCTCTCCCGATCGAGCCGTCCGCTCCCGGCTGAGACCCTGCCGGAAACAACTCCTCACAGCCTACCGGACCACACCCTCCCGCTGGGCCAATGGACCCAGCGAACGAGGCTGGTGCTCCCGCAGCCGAGGAGGTGTCGCTAGTCCTCGTTGCCGAGCCTCAGGCTCCAACTTGGGCAAGGCACATTGCCCGTTTCCTCCAAACCGGAGAACTCCCTGGTGACCCAGATGAAGCTGAGAAAGTAGCCCGGTATCAGTTTGTCGATGACACTCTGTATAGAAGGAGACCCAACGGTGTGAAATTGAAGTTTGTCTGCCGGGAGGACGGAAAGGAACTGCTGGCTGAGATTCACAGAGGAATGTGCGGCTCATACATTGGATCAAGGGCATTGGTTGGGAAAGCATTCCGGCAAGGATTCTATTGGCCCACATCCCTCCAAGACGCAGTTGAGCTCGTCACGACATGTGAAGCCTGCCAGTACCATTCCAAGAAAACACACCTGTCTACCCAAGCTCTTCAGACAATCCCTCTGTCATGGCCATTTTCAGTCTGGGGGCTCGATATCCTCAGCCCCTTCCCCCGGGCAATCGGGGGCTTTAAATTCTTGTTCATCGCCATCGACAAGTTTACAAAGTGGTCGGAAGTGACTGTCGTGAGGAAGGTGATTGCTCAGTCAGCTATCAAGTTCTTGAAAGAATTGGTGTGTCGTTTCGGAGTTCCGGCAAAAATCACCACTGACAACGGCACCCAATTCATGAGCCATGCCTTCATACAATATGTTCAAACCCTCGGATGCAAGATCTCATTTGCCTCTATGGCACACCCCCGGAGCAATGGACAAGCTGAGAGGGCGAACACTGAAGTGCTTCGTGGACTCAAGACAAGGACTTTCGATACGCTGCACAAGCACGGCAGGCAGTGGATCGAGGATCTGTTGGTAGTTCTCCGGTCCCTCAGAACGACACCTAATCGAGCTACCGGGCAGACTCCCTACTCCCTGGTCTATGGGGTAGAAGCAGTTATCCCCACAGAACTCATTTACGGGTCTCCTCGGGTGCTTGCCTATGATGAAGTAGCGCAAGATCAACACCGACGTGACGACGCTGTGCTACTCGAGGAGAACCGTCTTCGGGCCGCTACGCATGCTACACTCTATCAGCAAGCCTTGCACCGCTATCACAGCCGCAGGATTCGTGCCCGGAGTTTTGAGGAAGGTGACCTTGTCCTTAGGCGCGTTCAGTCCGCCAAGGGTACACACAAGTTATCACCGAATTGGGAAGGCCCTTACCGGGTAGTACGAGTCCCCAAACTTGGCGCTATCCATCTAGAGACCAGAGATGGCACACCGTTGCAAAACTCATGGAACATTGAGCATCTCCGTAAGGTCTACTCGTAAGGCACAGAGGCCCGGCAGCCACCCATTGTACATGGCATTGCCGTAGTTGCATGTAACCCCTTGTACAAGCCGGGGCGACGACCCCGTGCAAGAGAAAATTAAGAAGCGCTATAGGGGGCCCCAACTAAGATTGCATGCATGCACAAGCACACCCAGATCATTGCATAAGCACTTCATGAGCATTTGCATATGCATATATATAGGATTTCATCCTGCTTTCATTCTCATCTACATGGAGTTGCAGGTTCTTCCCGTGAACCTGGCTTCAACAAAGTATGAGAAGATCACACGACACAGCGATCCCCGGCAAGCCAAACAGATAAGTTCACCTCTTGTCCATCAGTATTTTGTAAAGCTACAACTATCCATGAGAAAACCTCTTGTCCATCAGTATTTTGTAAAGCTACAACTATCCATGAGAAAACCTCGCCCCCATCTTTAAAACTTAGGTGCTCCCATCCATGACTCGAACGCTGCTTCGGTCAGGGTGGTCGCAGTGGCCTTTGGGAAAAAGGAGTTGGTGGGGGCTGGCCCCTCTGTCTGTTTCCTGGCAGACGTAGTTCTCCGGCAGACAAAGAGGGTGCCGGCAAGATATCCTGCCGGGGAAAACTCATTTATTCTATTAAAGAGGCACTTCGCCTCTGCATGGACATACACATGCATGAGTTCCCGACAAGATTCATCTTTTTCATTCATATGTAGTTACAAGTACAAGCTTTAAAGAATACAAAGATGGACTCGAGAAATTACATTATTTGAATTAAAATTTGGCAATTGCCAACAGGTTTAAGATAAAAAAAAAGTTAAGTGCCCCGTTACACCTTCGCCCCTATCCATCCCTCATAGGAAAGGATCGAGGGGGGCCGGAGGCGGACATCCCTAGGATTCGGCGCCTCCCCAGGATCAGGACGGCGCTGCTCCCCAGCAAGGAAGAAGAAACTGGAGGGCAAGCATGGATGGTGACGCTGCCGGAGGACCAAATGGGAGGCACGGAGTCACCGACAAACACGACTCGTCGGAACGGTCATCCCCGTTCTTGACGCATCATGGGTTGCCGCTGCCGTCTGCATCATTACCACCCGAAGACCTCGGCGCGGCCACCACGCGGACACCATGCTCCCTAAACTCTTCCACAAAGAGTATGGTCGTCCCCATGAGCCCTGGCATTTGAAGTTATCGTACGCCTTGAAGACGTGTGAGAAAACAAGGAGCCTCCCAGATTGACGGGGCGACCACACCCCAGAGAAGCTAGGTTCGCCCCCGTTAGCAGCGAATAACTCCAACGACTCCTCCCCGATGCCAGCTGAAGAAAAAGAGCGAGGAACGGTCGGCTACCATGCGCCATGTCCGCCTCATGCCGCAACATGCTGTCGACCGCATCCCCTCTCAGTAAGCTCAAGGCTACGGGCGACACAGCGACAGATGCGCCGGGACTGCCGCTCCCGGCCTCAATGGCGCGCTGCCCGAACCTTCCTCTCAGATCCAAGGGAGAGCCCAGGCAGAAGCCCGGGGGCTGGCCCCGGGCCCTTCTCTTCAACATCACTAGTGGAAGCAGAGATCAAGAGAAGAGGAGGAAGAATGCAGGGATGAATGACTTCGCCCTCCTTTGCCCCTCCCTTTATAGGCCGGGTGGGGAAGGGAAGCTACTCCATTGATAGGCGACCGCCGCCCTCCTCCGCCAATTCAAGACAGACAGACCCACTTCAAGATGCTCTTCCCCACCACGCGCCTCCGTTACCTACCCCGCGCTATGCATGCGACATACGTAGCTAAAGAAAAGAGCATACTATGGGAAGAGTAATTTGGTGGTTTCTACCCCGTGAGTTAAAGTCATTCACGGGCCATCACTGCCGCGGCCCCACCACTGTTGGCTTTACACCACGCGCGGGGGAATCGGAAACTGCCCCTAAGATCGAAACTAATGAAGCAGCAAAGGAAAACCTCAAGGAACCAACCCCTTCAGCAGCCCTGCCTGTGCACTTATTAGGCCCTACCCCGCCGACGTTCCGCAGCACGATCGGGGCAAGCCCGGGGGCTTCTCTCGGTGCAACATACCCCGGGTATGTTGCCCAACTGTGCACAGGCACAAGATCAAGATTGAAGCACCAACTCAAGATAGGGATTGAAGGCCCAAGAGACTTGAAGAAACGACATGCAGCTTAGAGGGATCAAGATCGAGCCAAAGGAACAGGATATCGGCACGAGAAAAGCCTCCCTTGCCGGGCAGGCGAGCCCGGCAAGGGGACAGGCCACCACCAGAAGCAAGCAACCAAGACTCCCCGGCAGCGCCTGCCGGGGTTTGCGGGGCCTGAAACACCCCGCCAACCGCGCAAGTACGACCCATGTCGTCAATCTGTGCGGTGTCAAGCCACAAGATGATTAAGTAGCAGCATTTTCCACATGGCAGCCATCTCCTACAGAAGAAACCCACAGGTGACACCCATCCAGCGACATGTCAAGAGAACAGATGTGGAGCTGGCGAGATAAGCCCGGCAGGCCTTGCCGGGCAGCTAGTGATGTGACACTGAGCGGTGCATTTAATGCACCCTGACAGCTCGCAGAGTTAGGTATGATAGCACTGTTTGCTATCATATCAGTGGGTAATGACCGTTTTGCCACTGTGGTGACCCCTTAATCTATAAAAGGAGGCCCATGGCATTCGTAGGAGGGGGTTAGCGGGTTGGAAACTTCACAAACCCAAGCCACCATACGCTTGTGGTCATCGTAGCCCTAAGGCAGGCCTTGCCGGGCAAGTGTACCACGCACCACCACGTTCATTTCCACCGTCACTGCACCAAAGCAGGAGTAGGGTCACTACAAAAAAATACACTTCCATGATGATACGTGTTTGTCACAGTAGGTCGCTTTTTTGTCATGCATGTACATCCATGACAAATTTATGACAGAATCAAGATAGTCATACCTGTGCTGTCGTAGAAGTGTTCCATGACATTACCAAAATTATCATCACGGAAGTGTCCACTTCCATGACGATAAATCGCGCGTCACAGAAGTGCTTTCGTCAAGGGTGACCGACATGTGGCATCCACTGTAACGGAATGCCGTTAAGCTATCGGGTTGGGTTTTGGATCCGATAACCCGTTAACAGCCCCGACCAATGGGGATTTTCCACGGGTAAAATCATCATTGGCTAGAGGAAACACGTGTCGGCTCGTCGTCAGGACAGATGTCATCCACTCACTGGACAGAAGGCGCCTATGATACGTCGACACGTGGCACGGCCCAACAGTGGCCCATTCCTGTGAAAAGGCTGGCCCGTTTGACTTGGTCAAAAGCTGGCTGGCCGGCTCGTTTGACTTGGTCAAAAGCTGGTGGGCCGGCCCATGGAAAGCCTGTTAACGGCTTGTTAGCATATAGCCCATTTACAGCCCGCTAACCCAAGGCCCGTTACGCCCTATCTGAATTAGGCCCAGTAGCGTCATCTGGGCCGTCCACTATGATTCTAGCCCGTTTTCACCTCTGGCCCATGTATAGCCCATGACGTCTTTCGGCCCATATGAGGCCCTTTGTAACTCTTGGCCCATTAGCGGCCCGTGCTGAAACTGGCCCGTAATGAATAGTGTATTACTTTACACCCAGTAACGGCCCGTGGTGAAATTGGCCCGTAAGGAACAGTGTATCACTTTATACCCATTAACGTCCCATTATTCCGTTGGGCCGTTTCCAGCCCAAGTTAACTTTTGGCCTTCTGAGGGCCCATTTATTCTTGGGCTCATTTGCAGCATTCGGTTACTTACGGCTCGTTACTGTCATTTTCTGCTTGTGGGCCAAATTCAGCCCGTCGTTACAGTCGACCCGTTTGTGGACCGTTAGTCTGTTGGGCCATTTTCATAGCATCACCAAATACGGCCTATTAACGGCCCGTTACGGTTAGCCCATAAAATGTATGGTTTCCATTAAAGGCCCGTCTACGACCCATTAAAGGCCCGTACAAGTCCCATAAATGAGCCGACGGCCCATGGATCCTACGAGACGTACAAGGCCCATGGATCCTACGAGACGTAGAAGGCCCATGGATCCGACGGCCCGTGAAGGGCCATGGTCGGGCGAATTGGCCCCCGTTTGAACGATATAGCATATTCAAAGAATTATCCTACTTAATACTATCACCTCTAAAAAGCCTACACTATTACAACAAAGAGATCAAGGCATAGAAAGGTAGAATAATCCTACACTATACAATAAAGAAATTACAGCCGATTATAACCACTGGGCATTATGGTTCGGCACAGGTGATAATAAAGATACACAAACAACAAATTACATACACTGGGCAAATACAGCTCGTACATCATGGACGCGCATCAAATTAACTCCATTTGAACTATAATCTCTTTAGAAAATAGGATTGGCCGGATTCAGATAGCACAAATTTTAGTCTGCAAAATCTCCAATTCCTTCATGGTTACCTCAGTGTCTTGTTTCATTTTTTGACTCCTGCATCTAATACCTGCATGTCCAGTCTCAACTTGTTGATTATACGTTGACAATCATGTACAGGTTGTCTTGCCACCTCTAGTTGATGCTCGAGAACATCAGCACATTCCAATTCCAATCCATAATCATTCGGTAACGGCCATGCCGCACTGCTCGCAGATCTTTGTGTTGATGTCACTTCATCCTGAAATGTTTTTGTAAGTACACATGAATAGGGAATATAGCTACAACAGTGAAGCGAACAAGACATATTTTGTACTACATGGCAAAACAGGACTAACAATAATGTTACACGTCACTTTAAAAAAATGTTACACGTCATGAAGCATAAGCAGGTGATATTTTAAAAATTATAAAAAAGATAGTCTGTGCAGCCTGCATACAGAAATCCCTCTTAGCTCACCAGAGGAGCATGATGTTGGGGCCCAATCGAAAACACAGACAAGTTGCAAATTTAGACAGCACGTTGCGTATAAGTAAGCAAGCATTTGACCATTATGTGCCTCAATTAAAGTCTTAGGGAGCATAATGAAAAACAGAGGGTTTCATACAAACATACTACAGCAGGCAAAACTATGCAATCATTAGCGTAGTATAAACTAGATTGTGAGCCTCATGCAATAATAGTTGGTTAATAGACTTCAAAGCTTCACGCACACTTCAGCAGAGTAATTAAATGGTAAGGCCTTTAATTATGTCAACTAATAGTGATACAAGTACCGAACATCAGGCATGATTATTTGGGCAACTCATTAACTAAGGACAAATAAAGCAATTGAAAAGAGAAAATTAACTATGCCTGAAACAAACAAGGAATTGAACTGTTGAGTTGCATACAGTGACTTACCTTAGCAGGTTGAAGAGGCTCAGCGCATCTCCTACTTCTCTTGCAAGGCTCCTTTCTAACATCTTGTACTTGGAAACCCTCAATCTTATCTTCATTGCACCCCCTCTGCAAGGTGACACAAACTAGTTACTCGTCTCCTTGGAAGATAAATATGCATCCTTTCCAGTCTGTGAACACAAAAGGATGAGATTATAACAAAACAACACCACATAATGAAACATGCCGCATCTCTTGCGGTTGCACACAATGAAATGAGCATTTACTATGTCTGCACTATGTAAAAACTAGGCATACCTTCGAACTGGATCTCCAGGTATTCTTGGAGAGCCTACTGTAGTGTACAGCGAAACCTTTATGTCACCTATGAGTTAGACAAGGCCCCGCTACAGCAGCCCTTAGTGTTTAAAACGTTGACACGCTCAGTTAGAGTGTTAGGTCAAGAACAACAAGTAATCAAAGCAAACAGTCCTAGTATGGCTGGCTGATGCAAACATGCAATTGAACAGATGTGTGAGCAAATCTTACATATCAAGAAAAGAAGCAAAGAAGGAGGCTTAAAGACCATCACTTGACTGACCAGATTTAAGGGGCATTTAAACATCATGTGCAACGTATGAACTAACATAAACATTGCGTATTCCAGATTCTACAATGGAATGCACATGTATTAGGTTATGCCATGTATGATGATGCCTAAATGTACAGATAGCAGGCAGGAGTGATTCATCATTGCACGCACAATCGAATTGCAGGTTAAGGGCCAGTTCGATTCCGCATTTTCAGGGCATATTGTCAAAATAAGCCATAAAAGATGTAAAGAAGTCATTTTTGAGTTATGGGCTAGGGCTTAACTATTTTCGCTTTGGAGGGGGGTGTTTCGGGTAGAACCTCACTAAAAATTGAATGGAAGGGGAATAGTGAAATGACTCTGTTGTCTGCCTATATTACACTCAAAATGCAACTGCTGACGCCCGTGTCACACCTGACCCTCAAGTAAAAACAAACACGCAAGAATTCATTGCCCTGCCCGCTTGCATCTCGTCTCCCCTTTCCCTCTACCTCGATCCCCTGCCTGCAGCACTAGGGTTCCTCCAGCGAGCCGTCGCCATTGGTCCCATCTGGCCTTGTCCCCGATGATGCTATGTCCAGCTAGGCTACATGGCCAGCGGGTATGGGCATATCTCCCTGGCTTCTCCTCCCTCTGGCGCCGCCCCTCATTCTCATGGTCTCCAACAGCTGCTCCACTGTGGTTCGTCCAATGCACTACTCCGGCGGGCGCTGCACAACTACGGCTGATGCCACACTGCGGCAGACGGCACCTTATTCCCCCTCCCCTCCTCCGAGGCCATGGCCTTGAGGTGTTGTTGAAGGATGAGCTCATCCAACAACGTGAGGATCTCCTCTGATTTTTGAAGGAAATATGCCCTAGAGGCAATAATAAAGTTATTATTTATTTCCTTAATTCATGATAAATGTTTATTATTCATGCTAGAATTGTATTAACAGGAAACATAATACATGTGTGAATACATAGACAAATAGAGTGTCACTAGTATGCCTCTACTTGACAAGCTCATTAATCAAAGATGGTTATGTTTCCTAACCATGAACAAGGAGTTGTTATTTGATTAATGAGGTCACATCATTAGTTGAATGATCTGATTGACATGACCCGTTCCATTAGCTTAGCACCCGATCGTTTAGTATGTTGCTATTGCTTTATCCATGACTTATACATGTTCCTATGACTATGAGATTATGCAACTCCCGTTTGCCGGAGGAACACTTTGGGTACTACCAAACGTCAGAACGTAACTGGGTGATTATAAAGGAGTACTACAGGTGTCACCAAAGGTAGATGTTGGGTTGGCGTATTTCGAGATTAGGATTTGTCACTCCGATTGTCGGAGAGGTATCTCTGGGCCCTCTCGGTAATGCACATCACTTAAGCCTTGCAAGCATTGCAACTAATGAGTTAGTTGCGGGATGATGTATTACGGAACGAGTAAAGAGACTTGCCGGTAACGAGATTGAACTAGGTATTGGATACCGATGATCGAATCTCGGGCAAGTAACATACCGATGATAAAGGGAACAACGTATGTTGTTATGCGGTCTGACCGATAAAGATCTTCGTAGAAAATGTAGGAGCCAATATGGGCATCCAGGTCCCGCTATTGGTTATTGACCGGAGACGTGTCTCGGTCATGTCTACATTGTTCTCGAACCGTAGGGTCCGCATGCTTAACGTTACGATGACAGTTATTATGAGTTTATGCATTTTGATGTACCGAAGGTTGTTCGGAGTCCCGGATGTGATCACGGACATGACGAGGAGTCTCGAAATGGTCAAGACGTAAAGATTGATATATTGGAAGCCTATGTTTGGACATCGAAAGTGTTCCAGGTGAAATCAGGATTTTACCGGAATACCGGGAGGGTTACCGGAACCCCCCGGGAGCCAAATGGGCCAACATGGGCCTTGGTGGAAAGGTGAAAGGGCTGCCCTCATGGGCTGCGCGCCTCCCCCCTCCCCTAGTCCTATTAGGACTAGGAGAGGTGGCCGGCCCCCTCTCTCTCTCCCCCTTTGAGGAATCCTATTCCAACTAGGATTGGGGGGGGGGGAATCCTACTCCCGGAGGGAGTAGGACTCTCCTGGCGCGCCACCCTTGGCCGGCCAGCCCCTCCCCCTTGGATCCTTTATATACGGAGGCAGGGGCACCCCATAGACACACAAGTTGATCTTCGTGATCGTTCCTTGGCCGTGTGCGGTGCCCCCCTCCACCATATTCCACCTCGGTCATATCGTTGCAGTGCTTAGGCGAAGCCCTGCGTCGGTAGTACATCAAGATCGTCACCACGCCGTCGTGCTGACGGAACTCCTCCCCGAAGCTTTGCTAGATCAGTGCCCGGGGATCGTCATCGAGCTGAACGTGTGCCAAGAACTCGGAGGTGCCGGAGTAACGGTGCTTGGATCGGTCGGATCGTGAAGACGTACGACTACATCAACCGCGTTGTTATAACGCTTCCGCTTTCGGTCTACGAGGGTACGTAGATAACACTCTCCCCTCTCGTTGCTATGCATCACCATGGTCTTGCGTGTGCGTAGGAATTTTTTTGAAATTACTACGTTCCCCAACAGTGGTATCAGAGCCTAGGTTTTTATGGTTTGATGTTATTTGCACGAGTAGAACACAAGTGAGTTGTGGACGATACAAGTCATACTGCCTACCAGCATGTCATACTTTGGTTCAGCGGTATTGTTGGACAAGACGATCCGGACCAACCTTATGCGTACGCTTACGCGAGACCAGTTCCCTCGACGTGCTTTGCACATAGATGGCTTGCGGAAGACTATCTCTCCAACTTTAGTTGAACCGAGTGTGGCTACGCCCGGTCCTTGAGAAGGTTAAAACAGAGTCTATTTGACAAACTATCGTTGTGGTTTTGATGCGTAGGTAAGATGAGTTCTTGCTTAAGCCCGTAGCAGCCACGTAAAACTTGCAACAACAAAGTAGAGAACGTATAACTTGTTTTTGCAGGGCATGTTGTGATGTGATATGGTCAAGACATGATGCTAAATTTTATTGTATGAGATGATCATGTTTTGTAACTGAGTTATCGGCAACTGGCAGGAGCCATATGGTTGTCGCTTTATTGTACGCAATGCAATTGCGATGTAATGCTTTACTTTATTACTAAGCGGTAGTGATAGTCGTGGAAGCATAAGATTGGCGAGACGACAACGATGCTACGATGGAGATCAAGGTGTTGCGCTGGTGACGATGGTGATCATGACGGTGCTTCGGAGATGGAGATCACAAGCACAAGATGATGATGACCATATCATATCACTTATATTAATTGCATGTGATGTTTATCTTTTATGCATCTTATCTTGCTTTGATTGACGGTAGCATTATAAGATGATCTCTCACTAATTATCAAAAAGTGTTCTCCCTGAGTATGCACCATTGCGAAAGTTCTTCGTGCTGAGACACCACGTGATGATCGGGTGTGATAGGCTCTACGTTCAAATACAACGGGTGCAAAACAGTTGCACACGCGGAATACTCAGGTTATACTTGACGAGCTATGCATATAAGATATGACCTCGGAACACGGAGACCGAAAGGTCGAGCGTGAATCATATAGTAGATATGATCAACATAATGATGTTCACCATTGAAGACTAAGCCATTTCACGTGATGATCGGTTATCGTTTAGTTGATTTGGATCACGTGATCACTTAGAAGATAAGAGGGATGTCTATCTAAGTGGGAGTTCTTAAGTAATATGATTAATTGAACTTTAATATTATCATGAACTTAGTCCTAGTAGTATTAGCATATCTATGTTGTAGATCAATAGCTCGCATTGTTGCTTCCCTGTGTTTATTTTGATATGTTCCTAGAGAAAATTGTGTTGAAAGATGTTAGTAGCAATGATGCGGATTGGATCCGTAATCTGAGGTTTACCTCATTGCTGCACAGAAGAATTATGTCCTTGATGCACCGCTAGGTGACGGACCTATTGCAGGAGCAGATGCAGACGTTATGAACATTTTGCTAGCTCAATATGATGACTACTTAATAGTTTAGTGCACCATTCTTAACGGCTTAGAATCGGGACTTCAAAGACGTTTTGAACGTCATGGACCATACAGATGTTCCAGGAGTTGAAGTTAATATTTCAAGCAAATACCCGAGTTGAGAGATATGAAGTCTCCAACAAGTTCTATAGCTAAAATATGGAGGAGAATCGCTCAACTAGTGAGCATGTACTCAGATTGTCTGGGTACTACAATCGCTTGAATCAAGTGGGAGTTAATCTTCCAGATAAGATAGTGATTGACAGAATTCTCTAGTCACCATCACCAAGTTAGTAGAACTTCGTGATGAACTATAGTATGCAAGGGATGACGAAAGCAATTCCCAAGCTCTTCGTGATGCTGAAATCGGCGAAGGTAGAAATCAAGAAAAACATCAAGTGTTGATGGTTGACGAGACCACTAGTTTCAAGAAAAGGGCAAAGGGAAGAAGAGGAACTTCAAGAAGAACGGCAAGCGAGTTGCTGCTCAAGTGAAGAAGCTCAAGTCTGGTCCTAAGCCTAAGACTAAGTGCTTCTACTGCAAAGGGACTGGTCACTGGAAGCGGAACTACCCCAAGTGATTGGCGGATAAGAAGGATGGCAAAGTGAACATAAGTATATTTGATATACATGTTATTGATGTGTACTTTACTAGTGTTCATAGCAACCCCTCAGTATTTGGTACTAGTTCAGTTGCTAAGATTAGTAACTCGAAACGGGAGTTGCAGAATGAACAAAGACTAGTTAAAGGGCAAGGTGACGATGTGTGTTGGAAGTGGTTCCAAGATTGATATGATCATCATCACACACTCCCTATACTTTCGGGATTAGTGTTGAAACTAAATAAGTGTTATTTGGTGTTTGCGTTGAGCATGAATATGATTTGATCATGTTAATTGCAATACAGTTATTCATTTAAGTTAGAGAACAATTGTTGTTCTGTTTACATGAATAAAACCTTCTATGGTCATACACACCAACGAAAATGGTTTGTTGGATCTCGATCGTAGTGATACACATATTCATAATATTGAAGCCAAAAGATGCAAAGTTAATAATGATAGTGCAAATTATTTGTGGCACTGCCGTTTAGGTCATAATGGTGTAAAGCGCATGAAGAAACTCCATGCTGATGGAATTTTGAAATCACTTGATTATGAATCACTTGATGCTTGCGAACCATGCCTCTTGGGCAAGATGACTAAAACGCCGTTCTCCGGAACAATGGAGCAAGCAACAGATTTGTTGGAAATCGTACATACTGATGTATATGGTCCGATCAATATTAAGGCTTGCGACAAGTATCATTATTTTCTAACCTTCACAGATGATTTGAGCAGATATGGGTATATCTACTTGATGAAACATAAGTCTGAAACGTTTGAAAAGTTCAAAGAGTTTTGGAGTGAAGTAGAGAATCATCGTAACAAGAAAATAAAAGTTTCTACGATCTGATCGCGGAGACAAATATTTGAGTTACGAGTTTGGTCTTCAGTTAAAACAATGTGGACTAGTTTCACAAAATCGTGCCACCTGGAACACCACAGTGTAATGGTGTATCCGAACGTCATAACCGTACTTTATTAGATATAGTGCGATCTATGATGTCTCTTACCGATCTACCACTAACGTTTTGGGGTTTATGCATTAGAGACAACTGCATTCACGTTAAAAAGGGCACCATCTAAGTCCGTTGAGACGACACAATCAGAACTATGGTTTGGCAAGAAACCAAAGTTGTCGTTTCTTAAAGTTTGGGGTTGCGATGCTTATGTGAAAAAGTTTCAACATGATAAGCTCAAACCCAAATCGGAGAAATGTGTCTTCATAGGATACCCAAAGGAGACAGTTGGGTACACCTTCTATCACAGATCCAAAGGCAAGACATTCGTTGCTGAGAATGGATCCTTTCTAGAGAAGGAGTTTCTCTCGAAAGAAGTGAGTGGGAGGAAAGTAGAAAACTTGATAAGGTAATTGTATCATCTCCCTTATTGGAAAATAGTTCATCACAGAAATCTGTTCTTGTGACTACTACACCAATTAGTGAGGAAGCTAATGATGATGATCATGTAACTTCAGATCAAGTTACTACCGAATCTCGTAGGTAAACCAGAGTGAGATCCGCACCAGAGTGGTATGGTAATCCTGTTCTGGAGGTCATGTTACTTGACCATGACGAACCTACGAACTATGAAGAAGCGATGGTGAGCCCAGATTCCGCGAAATGGTTTGAGGCCATAAAATCTGAGATGGGATCCATGTATGAGAACAAAGTGAGGACTTTGGTTGACTTGCCCGGTGATCGGCAAGCCATAGAATATAAATGGATCTTCAAGAGGAAGACGGACGCTGATAGTAGTGTTACTATCTACAAAGCTAGAATTGTCGCAAAAGGTTTTCGACAAGTTCAAAGTCTTGACTACGATGAGAGTTTCTCACTCGTATCTATGCTTAAGTCTGTCCGAATCATATTAGCAATTGCCGCATTTTATGAAATCTGGCAAATGGATAAACAAAACTGCATTCCTTAATAGATTTATTAAAGAAGAGTTGTATATGATGCAATCAGAAGGTTTTGTCAATCCTAAAGGTGCTAACAAAATATACAAGCTCCAGCGATCCATCTATGGACTGGTGCAAGCATCTCGGAGTTGGAATATACACTTTGATAAGTTGATCAAAGCATATAGTTTTATACAGACTTGCGGTGAAGCCTGTATTTACAAGAATGTGAGTGGGAGCACTACAGCATTTCTGATAAGTATATGTGAATGACATATTGTTGATCGGAAATAATGTAGAATTATTCTGCAAAGCATAAAGGAGTGTTTGAAAGGAGTTTTTCAAAGAAAAACCTCGATGAAGCTGCTTACATATTGAGCATCAAAATCTATAGAGATAGATCAAGACGCTTGATGAGTTTTTTCAATGAGTACATACCTTGACAAGATTTTGAAGTAGTTCAAAATGGAACAGTCAAAGAAAGAGTTCTTGCCTGTGTTACAAGGTGTGAAATTGAGTAAGACTCACAGCCCGACCACGGCAGAAGATAGAAAGAGAATGAAAGTCATTCCCTATGCCTCAGCCATAGGTTCTATAAAGTATGCCATGCTGTGTACCAGATCTATTGCATACCCTACCACTGAGTTTGGCAAGGGAGTACAATAGTGATCTAGGAGTAGATCACTGGACAGCGGTCAAAATTATCCTTAGTGGAATAAGGATATGTTTCTTGATTATGGAGGTGACAAAAGGTTCGTCGTAAAGGGTTACGTCGATGCAAGTTTTTGACACTGATCTAGATGACTCTAAGTCTCAATCTGGATACATATTGAAAGTGGGAGCAATTAGCTAGAGTAGCTCCGTGCAGAGTATTGTTGACATAGAAATTTGCAAAATACTTACGGATCTGAATGTGACAGACCCGTAGACTAAAATTATCTCACAGGCAAAACATGATCACACCTTAGTACTCTTTGGGTGTTAATCACATAGCGATGTGAACTAGATTAGTGACTCTAGTAAACCCTTTGAGTGTTGGTCACATATCGATGTGAACTATGGGTGTTAATCACATGGTGATGTGAACTATTGCTGGTAAATCACATGGCGATGTGAACTAGATTATTGACTCTAGTGCAAGTGGGAGACTGAAGGAAATATGCCCTAGAGGCAATAATAAAGTTATTATTTATTTCCTTAATTCATGATAAATGTTTATTATTCATGCTAGAATTGTATTAACAGGAAACATAATACATGTGTGAATACATAGACAAACAGAGTGTCACTAGTATGCCTCTACTTGACTAGCTCATTAATCAAAGATGGTTATGTTTCCTAACCATGAACAAGGAGTTGTTATTTGATTAATGAGGTCACATCATTAGTTGAATGATCTGATTGACATGACCCGTTCCATTAGCTTAGAACCCGATCGTTTAGTATGTTGCTATTGCTTTATCCATGACATATACATGTTCCTATGACTATGAGATTATGCAACTCCCGTTTGCCGGAGGAACACTTTGGGTACTACCAAACGTCACAACGTAACTGGGTGATTATAAAGGAGTACTACAGGTGTCACCAAAGGTAGATGTTGGGTTGGCGTATTTCGAGATTAGGATTTGTCACTCCGATTGTCGGAGAGGTATCTCTGCGCCCTCTCGGTAATGCACATCACTTAAGCCTTGCAAGCATTGCAACTAATGAGTTAGTTGCGGGATGATGTATTACGGAACGAGTAAAGAGACTTGCCGGTAACGAGATTGAACTAGGTATTGGATACCGATGATTGAATCTCGGGCAAGTAACATACCGATGATAAAGGGAACAACGTATGTTGTTATGCGGTCTGACCGATAAAGATCTTCGTAGAAAATGTAGGAGCCAATATGGGCATCCAGGTCCCGCTATTGGTTATTGACCGGAGACGTGTCTCGGTCATGTCTACATTGTTCTCGAACCGTAGGGTCCGCATGTTTAACGTTACGATGACAGTTATTATGAGTTTATGCATTTTGATGTACCGAAGGTTGTTCGGAGTCCCGGATGTGATCACGGACATGACGAGGAGTCTCGAAATGGTCAAGACGTAAAGATTGATATATTGGAAGCCTATGTTTGGACATCAGAAGTGTTCCAGGTGAAATCAGGATTTTACCGGAATACCGGGAGGGTTACCGGAACCCCCCGGGAGCCAAATGGGCCAACATGGGCCTTGGTGGAAAGGTGAAAGGGCTGCCCTCATGGGCTGCGCGCCTCCCCCCTCCCCTAGTCCTATTAGGACTAGGAGAGGTGGCCGGCCCCCTCTCTCTCTCCCCCTTTGAGGAATCCTATTCCAACTAGGATTGGGGGGGGGGGGAATCCTACTCCCGGAGGGAGTAGGACTCTCCTGGCGCGCCACCCTTGGCCGGCCAGCCCCTCCCCCTTGGATCCTTTATATACGGAGGTAGGGGCACCCCATAGACACACAAGTTGATCTTCGTGATCGTTCCTTGGCCGTGTGCGGTGCCCCCCTCCACCATATTCCACCTCGGTCATATCGTTGCAGTGCTTAGGCGAAGCCCTGCGTCGGTAGTACATCAAGATCGTCACCACGCCGTCGTGCTGACGGAACTCCTCCCCGAAGCTTTGCTGGATCAGAGCCCGGGGATCGTCATCGAGCTGAACGTGTGCCAAGAACTCGGAGGTGCCGGAGTAACGGTGCTTGGATCGGTCGGATCGTGAAGACGTACGACTACATCAACCGCATTGTTATAACGCTTCCGCATTCGGTCTACGAGGGTACGTAGATAACACTCTCCCCTCTCGTTGCTATGCATCACCATGGTCTTGCGTGTGCGTAGGAAATTTTTTGAAATTACTACGTTCCCCAACAATTTTTTGCTAAATTTTCATTCTGATCCACTATACGATGAATTGCTATGAGCTACTTCTGCTGCTGCTATATGATGCATTGCTATGAGCTGCTCCTGCTGCTGCTATATGATGAATTGCTATGAGTTGTTGCTGATGTATGATGAGTTGCTATAAGCTGCTACTGCTTCTATATTATGAATTGCAATGAGTTGTTGCTGCTGCTATATGATGAGTTGCTACAAGCTGCTCCTGCTGCTGCTATATGATGAGTTGCTACAAGCTGCTCCTGCTGCTGCTATTTGATGAATTGCTATGAGCTGCTCCTACTGCTGCTATATGATGAATTGCTATGAGCTGCTCCTGCTGCTGCTATATGATGAATTGCTATGAGCTGCAGCTGCTATATGGTAAATTGCTATGAGCTGTTGCTGCTGTATGATGAGTTGCTATGAGCTGATGCTGCTATATGATGCTTTCAGGTGGTGCTGCTATACGATAATAACCAGCCACTTGGACCATCAAATTTCAATAAATAATTGTTCTTCATTTAAATGTGGGTCATGCGTTGTAATGCCCCAGATGTAACTTGCTATATTTGTAATCCAACTCTTGCCATTTCCGGCTATGTGTTATGATATTCCCTCCGTGGTTGGGTTCTCTCCGTTTTGCATTTTGGTCATGTCATGCATTTCATATCATGTCATCATGTGCATCGCATTCGCATACGCGTTCGTCTCATAAATCCGAGCATCTTTCCCGTTGTCCGTTTTGCAATCCGGCGCTCCTATGTCTCCCGGCGTCCCCTTTTATATTTCTTCGTGAGCGGGTATTAAACATTCTCGGAATGGACCGAGGTTTGACATGTGGCCTCGGTATAGCACCGGTAGACCGTCTGTCAAGTTTTGGGTCAATCGGAGTTCGTTTGGTACTCCAATGGTTAACCGGGTAACCGTGAAGGCCTCGTGTGTGTTGCAGCCCAAAACCCCTTCATAACAGCCCAATAACCCATCTAAGTCACTCCCATGTCCTCCGCCGTTTGATCACGATCGCGTGGGCGAAAACCGCACTCCGTTTGGAGCCTCCTAGCTCCTCCTATCTATAAAAAGGCCTCCTCCTCCTCCATTTGCGGGCAAAACACCCCTAACCCTAGATCCCGCAGCTCCCCGCGCCGTCGGACGTGTCCGGGCGTGCCGGACAACGTCCGCCGCCGCGCCCGACCAACCACCGACTGCCACGTGTCCTCCGCGCCGCCACCTCGCGCCGCCGGCCCTCCCCGCGCCCGATCCGGGCCGCGCCTCGCGCCGCCTCACCGCCGCCTCGTCCGACCCCGCCGCCGACAGCCACCGCCGTCGCCGCGGCTCCCGCGGGGCCGGAGCTCCGCCGCCGCCTCGACCGTGCCGCCGCCCGATCTCGCCGCTGCAGGCCGCCGCCTCCGCGCCGCCGCACCACGGCGACGCCTCCGCCCGAGCCGCCCGCGCGCCCCGCCGTCGCCGGCGACTCCCGCCGCCCTCGCCATCGCCGGAGTAGCCCCGATCTGGATCTAGCCGACGGGGTTGACTTTTTCTCTTTCCCCCGATTTCTTCTAAGTCCCAGTATTTTTGTATCATCATCGCATCTTCATCATGCCATAACTGTGCATCTGTAGCTCTGTTTCGTGCGTATAATATGCCGAATTGTTCGCCTCGAAGGGTACATCATTTCGATCCATTGCATCATTTTAATTTGAGGTCTTCTTGGTGCCCGAAATGCTGTTAGAAAAGGGCTAGTTGATGTTAGTTTCTGATTCTTATCTGAACATGCACTTTTGTCATTTTTGCCATGATTGATGTGTACCTCCTATGAAGTTGAGTCCTACATGAGTTTTGTAATATGCCATGTTATCTATCTAGAGGATTTTGCCATGTATTTTTGTGATCTATGTGGTGACTAGCACAAGCATGCAAACTAGGTCACTTGATGTTGCTGATTTCAGAGACGGTGATTTCACTAAGTCCCTGACTGCTGTTATTTTTATGCCATGTATTCATGTTGTTTTTGAGAGATCCATGCATAATTTGAGCATGATCAGTAAGGGTGTTTCTAGATTGAGTATTTGCTCTATCCATACATGCCTTTGTTTGCAATTATGGAGTGCCATAGCTTGAGTCAATCGAGCTCTACTTTTGCTTCAAAATGTTGCTGGCAGATTGTTTACGTGTTATTCAATTTTGCCAAGCTTGGTGTAGTTGATCCTTGCATGATATGATGTTATTATTTCCATGTCTAGCTACTATTCCATGTCTTATTGATGTATGAATGCTTAGTTTATCATGAAATGCTCTGTAGTGAGTGCATCGAGCTCACGAACATGCCTAGTCGTTATGCTAAGTCTGAAACCTGTAACGAAACTTGCTTAATTGTCATGGGTGTAATCATATTTTCTGGTCCTTTTTGGCTTATGGTCAGTAAGGGACTTTTGTCAAGTGCTATGTGTAGATTCGTGCCTTGTCTTATTTTGCTATGTTCAGAACCTGTAGCATGTTGTTTCATTGCTCTGAACATGTCATCCTGATGTTAGTTTCTGCTTGTTGATATTTTCACTAAGTCTGTGAACTTGTTATCTTTTGCACTTTTGCCATGCTTGTTTGGACCTGTTATTTTGTGATTTAGCCGTAGCTCAGTGTTCATCTTTTGTCGAGCATCTTGAGTAGATTACTGTCATATGCTTTGTTGCCATGTTTGGGTGCAGTAGCTTAATTATTTATTGCTTGCTAAGTAGCATCATGCTGTTTATGGCAGTTTCGCGTCATTCTTGTTTTGCTTGCCATTTGCAAACCGTGCATCCGATTCCGGTGAAATTTATATCGATTTCAACCGAAATCACCTCATCTATCCAGTGGCATGCTTGGCTTGCCAAGATTATGCCCTGTTCATCCTTGTCCTCCCGGAGCATGCATACGCATTGCATATCACCTCTCGCATATCATGCCATGTTTTGCATCATGTTGATTGCGCATTGCATCGTGGTTGATATTGGTTCCTTTGCTTGTTCTCTTTTCTTGGGTAGAGCCGGGAGACGAGTACGTGAACGAGGAACCTGTTGAGAACGCTTTCGAGGACCAAGCTTTCGACAACTCTGAGAACCTTGCAGGCAAGATGACCATACCCTCGAAATCACTTCTATCTTTGCTTGCTAGATTGCTCGCTCTTTTGCTATGCCTATGCTGCGATACCTACCACTTGCTATATCATGCCTCCTATATTGCCATGTAAGCCCCTAACCATCCATGTCCTAGCAAACCGTTGTTTGGCTATGTTACCGCTTTTGCTCAGCCCCTCTTATAGCGTTGCTAGTTGCAGGTGAAGATGAAGTCTGTTCCTTGATTGGAACATGGACTTGTTGTTCCTTGTTGGAACATGTGTACTTGTTGGGATATCACAATACCTCTTATTTAATTAATGCATCTATATACTTGGTAAAGGGTGGAAGGCTCGGCCTTATGCCTGGTGTTTTGTTCCACTCTTGCCACCCTAGTTTCCGTCATACCGGTGTTATGTTCCCGGAGTTTGCGTTCCTTACACGGTTGGGTGATTTATGGGACCCCCTTGACAGTTCGCTTTGAATAAGACTTTTCCAGCAAGGCCCAACATTGGTTTTACCATTTGCCACCTAGCCTTTTTCCCTTGGGTTCTGCAGACTCAAGGGTCATCTTTATTTTAACCCCCGGGCCAGTTCTCCTTCGATTGCTGGTCCAAACCTTCAGCCGCCGGTGGCCACCAGGGGCAACCCTGGGCTCGCCTATCGGAAGTTTGGACAATCCGGATGTGCCCTGAGACCGAGATATGTGCAGCTCCTATCAGGATTTGTCGGCACAATCGGGCGGCTTTGCTGGACTTGTTTTATTGCTGTTGAATTGTCCTGTAGTCCGGGATTCCGAGATTGATCGGGTCTTCCAGGTAGAAGGAATATCCTTCGTTGACCGTGAGAGCTTATCATGGGCTAAGTTGGGACACCCCTGCAGGGTATTATCTTTCGAAAGCCGTGCCCGCGGTTATGAGGCAGATGGGAATTTGTTGATGTCCGGTTGTAGAAAACCCGAAGTTGACCTTAACTAAAACACATCAACCGCGTGTGTAACCGTGATGGTCTCTTCTCGGCGGGGTCCGGGAAGTGAACACGGTTGTTGGAGTTATGTCTGACGTAGGTCGTTTCAGGATCACTTCTTGATCACTTCTAGCTTCTCGACCGTGCTTTGCCTTCTCTTCTCGCTCTCTCTTTTGCGCTGTAGCCACCATATTCTAGTCGCTTGCTGCAGCTCCACCTCACAAACCCCTTTCCCACCTTTAAGCTTAAATAGTCTTGATCTCGCGGGTGTGAGATTGCTAAGTCCCCGTGACTCACAGATATTATCACCACAGTTGCAGGTACCAACGATGCCAGTGCAGATGACGCGACCGAGCTCATTTGGGAGTTCGACGAGGAACGTGGCCGTTACTATGTTTCTTTTCCAGATGATCAGTAGTGGAGCCCAGTTGGGTGATCCGGGGATCTGTTTAGCATTTGGGGTAGTCTTCTTTCATTTTGGTACCGTAGTCGGACCTTGAGTGTAATCTGTATGATGGATGTTATTTATGTACTTGGGTGAAGTGGCGATTGTAAGCCAACTATGTATCTTTCCCCTTTATTTATTACATGGATTGTGTGAAGATTACCTCACTTGCGACATTGCTTTCAATGCGGTTATGCCTCTAAGTCGTGCCTCGACACGTGGGAGATATAGCCGCATCGAGGGCATTACATGCGTTCTTCGTTTAAATTAGGCAATTGGATCTCTATGGAAAACATTGACCAAAGTAGATTGTGCCAAGTAGATGGTATCTTTGTATTTGCATTTTGAGCAAATAGTGATGGTCTGTTTTCCTATCATATTAATTACTGCACTGGGTTCAATTTGTGATGTTTGCAAGTCAAATTAATCTCCATATGGGCAGCAAAATGACAAAAATATAATGCAATCTAGACTTTCCACTGATCATACCAAAGATAAGCTGAAAACGCAATGAAAAGAACTGGTTGGCTTATTACATGGAGCTTATATTCACAGGTGCTTATTTTCTTAGGGTAACTCATAATAATTGTCCCTAAGAAACTTGGCTAATAGAACTGGCATACAAATAACATGTCACGATGATTGCAATGGAGGAGTGACGTACCATAGCACACTGTATAGGCTCACCGCTGCCTCTCCTTTTTTTGCGATGTTCCATGAAATTGCCACATACATCTTGTACTTTTTCATTTTGTAACCCTATCTGCAAGTTGACACGACTAATTTCAGACATCTCTACATGATACTACATTGCATATCCCTTGCACATATTTAAACTACCAATTAACGATTGTGTGTGTACCATAAACTAGCCATGACTCTGTATGCTGGACTAGCAGGCACTCTAAGGGAGCCTAATGTAGTGCACGGGAATTCCTACATGCCACCTACGATTTTGTGTAATGTACCGCCCCTGTTCCTAAATATATGTCTTTGTAGAGATTCCAGTATGGACCACATACAGATGTATATAGATGCATTTTCGAGTGTAGATTCACTCATTTTGCTCCGTATGTAGCCTATAGTGGAATCCCTAGAAAGACTTATTTCTAGGAACGGAGGTACGAGGTAGTATCATGTATGACATCTACATATCTAATTAGCAGCCAGTAGTAGAAATCATTGTCTGCACAAAGGGATTACTAGTCGAAAATCCTAGCAAAGCACGCTAGGAGGCACAGAACAATACAAGAGAGAGAGAGACGCGCTTACAAGATCATAGAAATGCCTCAGTCCAGGATCTTGGTTGGCCAAGCTGTTAGATCCAGAAGAAACATCGTCCTTGCAGTTTTTGCCAGCTGCATAACAGGTAACAACGACCGGTTAGTATATTTGAAGTACATCGGGCAGGTGATGCTGGACGGGTTTAAAGGTGACAAGTACCTAGGCCATGGCGGGTGCTTGGCATCTCTCCAGACTGTGGGAATCAGGTTAGAAACGTTGAGGGTGATGACGCTGCGCTGGTTGTAGGGTCCGGTAAGGAGATCTAGAACCGTCGAGTAGGGTGTTTGTGGAGCGGCTCCGGTAGGGTGGACTACGGTGTGGGCGAAGCAAATCTATGGCCGTGGACGAGGGCGTAGGTGAAGCTGCTCCAGTGGTTGGGTTAAGGATGGTGTCGACGATGCGGATCTGCGGCCATGGACGGGGCGTCAGAAGCTGCTCCGGTGGTTGGGTTAAGGGTGGTGTCGATGATGCGGATCTGCGGCCGTGGATGGGGCGTCAGAAGCTGCTCCGGTAGGTTGGATGAGGGTGCGAGGAAGCAGATCTGAGGCTATGGACTTGTGAGTTGGCAAAGAGGCCCCGGTAGGGTTGAGAATGGTATAGGCGAAGCTACTCCGGTAGGGTTGAGGAAGGTGTCGGCGAAGCGGCTCCGGTAGGGTTGAGGAAGGTGTCGGCGAAGAGGATCAGAGGCCGTCGACGGGGGCGTCGGTGGGGCGGCTCCGGGGGGTGTGGACGAACCGTCTCCGGTGGGGAGTACGAATGAGCCGCTGCAGATGCGCAGCAGTTGACGAGAGTACCGGCGAAGCAGATCCGGCGCCGTGGACAAGGCCGACACTGAATGGGATGTGGTACACTGGTGGATGGGCAGTCTACTTGTTTCTAGGGGAGGTGGGAGGGGTAGATGCGACCGCAGAAGCAGATCCGGCGAGGTGGACGCCCCTGGCAGTGAATGGGCTATGGTACGCCGGTGGATGAGCAGTCTAGGATTTCGAGAGGGGAGGGGAGAAAGGGCGATGCTCTGGTGCTGTGGAGTTATTCGTTTTTGCGGGAGGGGAGAGGAAATGGGGGTGCGTGTAGTGGGGGAACCGGAAGTTACCTAAGCAGCCTCGACCTATCATGTAGTTGAGGGCGGTATTGTAATTGTTGGTCTCCGTGCACCAAGGACAAAAGGGGGATTTCGCATGCTAAAGACTAAGGTGGCGGAAATTTTAGAAGGAGGCGGGAGATTTTGCCGCCCGCGGGATCGTTCGTATCCAGTTTAAACTAATTTTGGACCGTGCTAGCGGGAAGGTCATGCTAGACTGTGTACACGGGGCACGCGTCAGCAGTTAATAACTGGTGTGAAGTCCACCCTAGAAAAAAGACAATAACTCGGGATGATGCGCCGATAACTTGGACGTTC
Source organism: Aegilops umbellulata (assembly GCA_032464435.1). Taxonomy (NCBI): domain Eukaryota; kingdom Viridiplantae; phylum Streptophyta; class Magnoliopsida; order Poales; family Poaceae; genus Aegilops; species Aegilops umbellulata. Next base: position 195,303,976 of record CP136060.1, read on the forward strand.
ACACGGGTGCGGCCAATCGTACGGGTGTAGTGGGGCGTTCACAAAAAAAGGGATCAAACGCTCGGCCTATGTATTTCTCGTGTAAATAGATAATTTAGTGCCATTGGTTATTTACTTTAAACATAATGCATTGACGTTTTAGTGTAGAGGCGGACAAAAAGAAATGGATATTGTAGTCAGCTACTTAAAAGTGTTACCTCATATGATTACATAGCCTCCATTTCATAAATTGCGTACCCGTTCAATTCATATATGAATATTACATATATTACATCAAAATAGAAACTTAAATCATCCAAGACTAATGAATTTGAATGCAAGAGTAACAATGGTGCAAGTTCATGATAGCTACATTGGTTGTTTGAAGAAACATCACTGTAACTTTGGCATGCACAACTAAAAAGGCTTATTTAAATAGAAAAAATGTGATATGTGAGTGTCCAATCTTTATAGCGTGGAATCGATATTGTACCTTTGGCCATGATACGAAGTAGATATTGACTTATGTTCAAGCGATGCATGTCCACAATCGCTAGATAGTGATACGTGAATGAATTGTGCAATCTCTCTCACACGCATACATATCTTATTTCCCTGTGGGCATCGGAATCACACATGTGCACTTTGTGTATTTCTCTCCCTCCGTCAGGGTTAAATTCTTCTTTCTACCCCGTCCTACAAGTCTCTCACACAGAAACACACACACTCTCTATGTCTAACACGCCCACCCCTTTAATTCCGCCCACCCACAGCCACTAATGTCTCTCACACATATTCTATGTACCTATCCCTTAATATAGCTAGATATGTGTCACACAAACTCCTTCTCCCTACTAGCAAGATGCCCATGCATTGAACGGAACATCAAGATGCATTTGTATGAGAAGTTTATCTTGTGGGAGAAAAGGATGAACGAGGGAATGCCTTAATTGCAAATGCGGAGAGGGGTGTGGGTATCTTTTTGCAAAATTTCCATAGTTTCCTTCCTGTCCGTCGGATATAAATCGGATGGCCTATATTGCAGGATAGCAGGAACACCATCATCACCAACTCTGTTTTTTATAAGAGTAGATATATGTGAGTGTCACTGCCCCCCCCCACACACCCACACTTCCCAACACCGAAGGAGTAGGGTGACACCTCGATCTTGATACTAATCTATCGACTGGCTTCTCTCTCAAACATAAACACACACACTACACGGCACCAAAGGAGTAGGGTGGCACATCGATATTGATAATAATCTATCTACTCCTCTTTCAAACACACACACACACACACACACACACACTCGCTAGTTGTGCCTCTGTGCCTACCGCGCACACTCTCAATACGTCTTTCTCCCCCCCCCCAACAATGACAGGAGAAGGGTGACAACTCGATCTAATCATAATCTGTCAATTGGTTTCTCTCTCAAACATTGTGTCTTGGTGCCTCGCTCGGTAGCACCCTCGATATGTAGACTTCTCGCGCGCGCGCACAGCTGTAGTGACGATGACGCTGAACCCAGTGTGCCTTGTTTTTACCGGCCTCATGTGATAGTTTTCACCCTGTTTTCTGTTAATTAACAAGGCAACCTTTTCTTTCTTACTAGTAGTGAATCTGAAATCATCCGGGGCAAACATAAAATATATCACTTCAACCCAATTATCGCAGCAACTATTTTAAAAGAAATTAGTTAGCTGCCTGTGCGTTGCACGGAACATCAAAGATGCATTTGTATGATTAGTTTATCTTGTGAGAGAAAAGGTTGAACGAGGGAAGGCCTTATTTGCGAACGTGGAGAGACGTGTGGGTATATTTTTGCAAAATTGCCATAGTTTATTTCCTATCCGTTAGATATAAATCCGATTGCCTATATTGCAGGATGGCCCGCACACCATCATCACCAACTCTTTTTCTACTCCCTCCGTCCGAAAATACTAGTCATCAAAATGGATAAAAAGAGATGTATCTAAAACTAAAATACGTCTACATACATTTCTTTTTATCCACTTTGATGACAAGTATTTCTCGACGGAGGGAGTATTTATCTTTTTAGAGATTTCAACAAGTGACCATGACCGGACCTTACCAACATACTCAAAAAAGTAGTCCATAATTTTGATGTTACCCTCTTTTCTTGGTGGTGAAGTGCCATCTGGATACCTCATAAATAAATCAAGGTCAAATCTGACCCCTTCCTGAAAAGACATACGGAGCAAAATGAGTGAATCTACACTCTAAAATATGTCTACATACACATCCATATGTGGTAGTCCATTTGAAATCTGAAAAAGACAAATATTTAGGAACGAATGGAGTATATATAATAGTAGACATGGAGATATTTCTCCAGCATGGTCTACAACAAAAATATGCTGGGCTGGTTAGCGCCGGATGCTCGCAACGCGATGACATGAGTTCGTATTCTGTCTTTTAACTTTATATTTTTATATTATATATTACTCTACTTATTTGATATATACTTCTTTCACCACTGTACTGATAGTGGAACCCACAGAGTACTTAGAATACAACATTAAGGATGGACTTGTTTCTTTTTAACTTTCTGTACGAAGCTGTAGCCACCCTGCAAGTCACGTGTACACTGTGCATGCAATTAACTTTTTATAGAGGGACAATCATACAGGCAATTAACTCAAACGAATTGGATGTCACTCTATTATTTCCAGCATAAAGAGCATCTCCAACTGCAGCCGGCAAATTTCCTCCCGCTTCCTTAAGCGGAGGACGACATCAAACGCCAGCGGCATACATTTTTACAACTCTAAACAACGAGATGAAATTTGATTTCATATAAGCAAGAAGGATTTCGTATAAAAAAGCCAGATCTTCATATAAACATCATGGATTTCATTACATTTACATGAACTAAGAGTTGCCAATCTGAATCTCTTGTATAATTAATACTCCCTCCGTCCGGAAATGGATGTATCTAGACTTATTTTAGTTCTAAATGGCCGCCCGCGGATCCCTTTGTCTTCCTCATGTCCGTCAGACACTTGCGGGGTCGACGAAGGTCCTCGGAAGAGACGAAGCAGCAAAGAAACCACCTGAATCCGCGGTCGTCGCCTCGGTGGTGGCCTTCATGGGTCCCAAGTGGCGGCGGCCTCCCGTGTTCTACTTCTCCTCGATGATGGCGGCGGACACGGAGAAGCTGGCCACCGACTCGTCGCTCTCCATGCACCCGGCTTCTGTCTCTGCCTGCATGGCGCTGCCGCAGGCATGAGAGGCGCGCCCATAGACACGGGAGGCGCGGTCACTGCAGACACTGGTGGCGCAGTACGACGCGGCAGCGACAGCGCCCGTACCGGCGTGCTCGCCGCCGTGCCGGCGTGGAGCAACTCGCCACTCCTCATCGAGCTGAACTGGAGCGGCGAGTTGCTGAACCACGCGTCTGCTTGGGGTGGCAACTGGCTCCATGGGACCAAGCGAGGTTGGTGAAGCACCGAGTGGCCTCGCCCGTATCCGGAGGGCTCGGCGGGATATGCCGGAGAACGGCTCATCAGAAGCCATCAGAGGAGTGGAGAAAATGGTGAAGGAGGATATGGGGGAGCGGCGGAGGGGTGCGATTCTTGTCCGTTGTCTGTCTGGCCTCGTGTAAATAGAGGGCGGATGGTAGGAGCTTGGCCGGCGTCTGGCCTCGTTTAAACTGAGGGCGGACGGGAGGAGCTCAGCCGGTGTTGCGTTTAATTCCGGCTCACTCATGAACGGACGTGTGGCCGGAGTCGGATTCTCGGTTTGCATGCCGGTTTAACAGAGGGGTTTGACAAAACTAATAATGTGATGTTGGCCATATATATTGTACGTATATAATGTGAAGAAACGAGTGGTAGTACTATACCAACTAAAAGATGAAATGTAAGAAATACTAGTGTGTACGTACTTAAGAGTTAAAGTAACAAGAAGAAACATACCATAGTTCTGCTTGGGGCTCAGCACAACACACCCCTCAAATTAAATTAAGCACACCTGAAATTAAACTTTGCAACTATTCCGGTAGACACTGCATTAGAACCACCATGAGCAACGACACTGCCACCTTACTCTGAGTCCTCGTCCACGTCCTCGACTTCGTCCTTGTCCCTCTTCCTCTTGGCCGATACTTCTTTGCTTGAACCGCACACTTGGCTGTTGCTCTTCATCCAACCCTTGTAGATATTGAAGCAAAGGTAGCCATCGATTGCAGCATAGTGGATGTGGTCTATATCTAGTACATTCCGCTGCCATGCATGACGATGAAACGTGTATGGAGGTTTCACCAGTTTACCATACGAAGGATGAACTATGGCTCCTGCCAGGGTCAGCATTGAAGGCTGAAGAGAGGGCACCAGCCGATTCTTCTGGAGGTCGAAGGGGTTGCCTACAACGAGGCCTATCCGACCCAGGATTTCTTCGTCGTTCGTAAAGTCTACACTAGCGAATTTGACTAGGTTGCTCCCGAGGAAGTCCTTAAAATCCTGGCACTCAACATTGGCATGGCATATGTGGTAGACCAAGCATAAGTCATGCACGCAAACCTGGATCACGGCGGGCTTCTTCCTCTCTTCTTCCTTTAGATCCTTCTCTTGTCCCAGGACTGTGGTGTACTCAACATCTAGCCCAGCGATCCACTCATCATCTGAGTTTTCAAACATGCGTCTGAAGCGAGAAAGGCATCCTTTCACCATCGCAGAAGAACGGGTGTAGATGACGTCGAACTCATCGCCGGTGATGGTTCTAACCTTGTACTCACCGTCGATCATGGAGATTTGGGATGCCATGGATTTGGGAGGAGGGTTAGGATTAGTGGAACTGCCGTAATGTGAATGGACGGGACGACTAGGAGCGAACCGCCATACTATTGAAGGACGTGCGGGGACGAGTAGGAGCGAACTGCCAGCGTGCGAACGGCAGGGTAGTGGATTTCCATTCTCCCATGATACGGGCTTCCGAGAGCCCTTGGATCTGAGATCGAACGGTTGCATGGCATGATTCTAGACCTATGGGTGAATATCCTATCCTGGAGGGTTATTCTGCAAATTTTCAGCAACTTAGCATGCGACCGTTCATCTCAGATCCAAGGGCTGCCAGCAGCCCGTATCATGGTCGCGCCTACCACGACCGTCGCGTCGCTCGTGCGACCGCGCCCTTGGAGATTTAACACGGTGCGTTAGGCTATCTGATGTTGGCATGTCATACATAGTCATCACTTAGTCACTCATACTACAACAAGGTTGGCTATAAGTGTATTTTTTTACTCCTCTCTATCTCTTTCTTCGTACTCAAGGAAGAAACGGTGCTAGTAAGCACGTGTATTTATTGCATTTGCCAAGGAGTGACCTCTCCCAATGAAATGGTGTTGCTAAGTTTGCTTCATTTAATTAGCTATAGACTCAAAATTGTCTTTTCACCTAGGTACACGCTCTTAGCACCGTTTCTTCCTTGGGTCAACAAACTAGTCTCTCTCTTCTTGATTAACTTGCGACATCAGACTTTATGCCTATGTGGCAAGCTTAAGCACCTGTAGGAGCAAGTAAAAGTAAGTACAATAGTGCGCTTTACATGGCATTTTTGCATATGTGGAGGAAAGAGAGGCAAGGAAAAAGTGGAGAAGTAGGCTGTCATGCAAGAGCCAGCCTCTACTACATGGTGGAGCATTGGGAGAGGCACCTGTATGGAGGTGGTCAGGAATCTGGGAGACTGATGCCGGTCGTAGCGCCACAGTTAAAATGATAATGGCAAGTCAAATCACGATGCCCCACCTATCCAGCAGTAACTCGCTGTCAAATCACACAACCCTAGGTTTGCAGCAGCCTACTCCCTCGTCTTCTCGCGTCTCTATCGAACCGACTAGGCGGAACTTCCCCGCCGCCTACCGCGCAGGAAAAGCCCCGCCCTTGACTTTTAAATACAACTACATCCGCTTAAGAATCCAATGATATACTTTTTGTGACATAGTAACTCATATTTAGTTAGTCCGTCTAGGTGAGTAAGTCATCTTAGGTTGTGCACCATGAACAAGGACAGGAAAACGAGAGAACTTAATGTTTATTTGCTAATTAATAGCATTGCATGCAATGAACTAGCCACTGCATTTCATGTTTGGCCAATGCATCCTCCTTCAATTAATGCATGAGGGAAGTAATGGGAGGAGGTCCGGGAAAAGAGACTGCACGATGTGAATGCAACGCAGTTTGCCCTCATTGCCCTCATATGAAGGCGCCCTTCATTCCAATGCATCTACCACATCGTACACACCTAAGCATTTGCCTAAGCACCTACACTAAGCGCAAAAGAGCTCACTCCAGACCCATGGCGGCGATGCGCGTGAGTGGTCAGCGACTGTGCTAGATGGTCCACGATGTCGTCCTGCGGCATGGCGCTGAGGATCGTCTCCAGACGGTGTTGGAGACCGGCTGGTGGATGGCCGCCGTCGACGCCAACTACGACTCTCAGTTGGACCAGATGATCGTTGACACCAGCAACAAGTTCACCGTCATCAAGAAGCTCGCGGACGACATCGCCGTACTCCTCCAGCCCGCGCGCCCGGGCTCCTCATTGCCTGCCACCCTAATCGGCCTCCATGGCCGGAACCTCTTTCAAGCACTGGTGGCCCCGCGACTGCCCGCTGACGCCACGAAGAATGTCCACCTGGAGGTCGCGCTCACCGCGAGGCGCCTCGCCCTACAAGAATTCGTCGACCTACACATCCATGTGTACGAGCAAATCATGTGCATAGGTATCTACAATGCCAGTGAGGACGCTACGAGGTTGGCCTTCCTCAACTGGCTGGAAGCCTTGGATGCCTTTGCTGAGAAGCACCTTGACCTTGCCATAAAAGCCGCCGCTCCTTAGCTGCCGGTCAGTGGCCCGGCGCACTAAGTTGAGGAGGAGGAGGTCGTACGTTGGTGGATCCATCTTTCTTCTTGCCTTCTGTAACCACCACTGCGATCGCATCATCGTAGCCTTAATTCTTATTGTGTTGTTGCATTCTCGTTCCAGCCAATACCGACATGTGCGCTCCCTTTGCTTAATTATATGCATCACATTAACTAGTACTCCATCCGTCAATTTATAAGTTGTGCTTACCTTTTCCATCAACTTTGTGCAATGCGCGGGCATCTTGCTAGAAACACTAGAATATGTCTATATAGTCCGTATGTGATAGTCCGTTTGAAATCTCAAAAAAGATAAATATTTAGGTACGGAGGGAGTAATATATTAGGAGTATATCATGCACACAAAGGTAGAGGAGCGGTGGGACCGAGAGGGATGAGGGGCATGTCGGGGGATGAGGATCCCCTAACGCGAACAATCCAACCATTCTGTCACTAACATGTGGGACCCATAAGCGTGGGTCCCACCTGTTAGTGAAGGAAAGGCGGGACAAGGCAGTGATAGCCACGTCAGAGGATCCATGTCCACGTCGAGGGACGTCGTGCCGTGGGTTGGAGCGGCGTCGTGGGAATCGCGTGTGGGTGTGGCAGTGGTAGAAACAAGAAACGTGATGGTCGCCGTGGTTCAACTTCCATGGACAAGCTGTCATGTATGCTGACACATGTATATCAAAACTAGAGTGTTTATATTTGAAGCACGTTAACAAGTATTATTCTACTACTTTGGATCCATTGCGACGCATGGGCCAGCACATTGGTAGTAGTAGTGTCCATCTCTATCTCTAGAGGCCTTCCCTCGTTCATCCTTTTCTCTCAAAAGATAAACTACTCATACAAATGCATCTTGATATTCTGTGGAACACACGAGGATGTTCCCTTGGGGGTCTCTCCAGCGCGCCGTGGTCGTAGTTGCAAGTTGACGCCCCTCGAGATGCCGACGTTGAGGGGCACTCGGATTTCCTCCGATGAGCAGGTAAGATGAGTTTGATCACGTAATAAATGCATTCTAAAGACTACTTCCGTGTCCATTTCCTAATTCTCCCCCTGCCCACTGTTTCACAGGTTAGGCTCGGTGTGAGTGGAGATTGGCTTGCATATGTACGGGAGGGTACCAACATCAATTTGCACAACATTTACAATGGTGACACCGTTCCCGTAGAACCTTTGTCCAACTTTGGGATCAGCCATGCAATGGATTCGTCGTCGTCGAGGCTTGCCTCGTCTTCGGAGGGAGGCATATAGTTATCATCCTCAACCTCTCGGCCTGCAGCTCTCTCATGAGGGCTGGCTTCTCCATCTTCCTGTGCCGAATCTTGCTGGAGGGGGTGTTCTTCGGCGCTATTCGGAGTAGTATTATCTCCAGTGCCGGAATCACCTTTTTTTGCTTTGGCGGGATTTAGAACGGCGCCACTAACGCCGACGCTTGGGATGTTTCTTAGAGGTGTCATCCCCCGCTTTTCCATCGCCATCTCCATATTTTGGAGTGTCAACCATATATATGTCATATGACGAGGTGGCCTTCCAGCGCCCTACAGGTGCTGGTTCCTGTTGGTCTCCTGCATCGTCGTCCATACCGTCGATGTCTTCGGAGTCGAAGTCGAGCATGTCGGTTAAATCGTCGACAGTGGCTACAAAGTGGGTGGTGGGTGGGCTTTGAACTTCTTCATCGTCCGCCTCCCATCCTTGCTGACCATAGTCCGGCCAGGGCTCTCCTGGTAAAGAGAGAGACTTTAGTGAGTTCAGGATGTCGCCAAAGGGCGAGTGCTGACAGATGTCCGCGGCGGTGAACTCCATGATCGGCGCCCAAACGGATTCGATCGGCAGGGGCGCGGGGGGTTCGGAGTCCGGAGAGGAATCCGGATCCTCGGAGTCACGGGTCATGCAGAGTGCGGGGCTGGTGTTCGGCTCAATCACCTTTGAGATCGCTGCCCCTGAGTTGGCGTCCAACCGCTCATCCTCGGTCGGCGCAGCAGGCTCCGAATTAAGGGTCAGAACCAACGCGCGTGTGGCCTCCACGACACTGTTCGGCGGCAGAGCTAGATCATGCCCATCGAGACAGTGCGGCGCGCTTGGCTGTGGCTCGAACCTGTCGAAGATCAAGTCCCCGCGGATGTCGGCCGTGTAGTTCAAACTTCCAAACTTGACCTGATGGCCAGGGGGTCCCGAACTGTGCGTCTAGGCCGGATGGTAACAGGAGACAAGGGACCCAATGTTTTACCCAGGTTCGGGCCTTCTTGATGGAGGTAAAACCCTACGTCCTGCTTGATTAATATTGATGATATGGGTAGTACAAGAGTAGATCTACCACGAGATCAAGGAGGCTAAACCCTAGAAGCTAGCCTATGGTATGATTGTTGTATGTTGGAGTTGTTGTCCTACGGACTAGAACCCTCCGGTTTATATAGACACCGGAGAGGGTTAGGGTTACACAAAGTCGGTTACAATGGTAGGAGATCCAAATATCCGCATCGCCAAGCTTGCCTTCCACGCCAAGGAAAGTCCCATCCAGACACGGGACGAAGTCTTCAATCTTGTATCTTCATAGTCCTGGAGTCCGGCTGAAGGTATAGTTCAGATGGCCAGATACCCCCTAATCCCGGACTCCCTCAACCGTCGTATCAGATAGAGGAACACAGTATACCCCAAAGTTTTGGAATCAGTTGAATTAAACTTTTGGGACCAGGCTAGAGTTTAGTACAACCTTTCATCCGCAGACAGATGGACAGAGAGTCAGTCGGATTCTGGAGGACATGTTGAGAGTGTGTTGCTAGATTATGGATCTAGTAGGGATGTTAATCTACCTTACGTGGAGTTCTCATACAACAACAGTTACCAAGCCAGTTTGAAGATGGCCCCTTTTGAAGCTTTGTATGGGAGAACGAACCAGACACCGTTGATATGGGATGAAGTTGGAGACTGTCAGTTGTTTGGATCAAATGTGATCAAGGAGTCAGAAGAGAATGTTAAGTTGATTCGAGATAGACTGAAGGTAGCTCAGTCCAGGCAGAAGAGTTATGCAGACTCAAAAACGCAAGGAGGTAGTCTATGAAATTGAAGACAGAGCATGTCTTCATGTGTCCCCCTTGCGAGGAATTAAATGATTTGGAGTTAAGGGAAAGTCAGCCCCGAGATTTGTAGGACCATACCAAGTTTTGGAGCATATGGGAGAAGTGGACAACAAGTTGGAGTCACCCGAAGGACTGTCAGGAGTTCATGATGTGTTTCACGTTTCCCAGCTGAAGAGTGCCATGCAGAGATGGCCAATATTCCCCTGTAAGGACGCTTAACCCTGGAAAGGATAATGATGTTCCACGAAGTGGAGTATGGATTTCATAAGTATAAGTTTTATCTCGGTATGTGGGATATCCCACGAGGATGAAGAGATGAATTACTATTGGATATAAAGGAGGTATGATGTTGGAAATATGGATCAAGGGAAATTCCATGATGAGTTTGAGCAATCATGTCCTAGTTTGGTGCCAATAGAAGGAAGGAAGACAATACAATTGGATGGATTTAAGAATACTAGGAAGTTGGAAGTTGGAATAATGATCAGTTGCCCGATGATAAGTTCAAGGACTACAAGTGATGAGATGGGCCATAACCCACAGGCCCCAGGACCTGCCAAGAACCAAGCACACTCTTGCTGAAGGAAAAACCCTGGAAGAAGTTATGATTTTATCGATAGACGATCTTATAGGATTACCGCAAACCTGAGAGTTGTGAAGAAATGATAGATGTTTGTTTGGCTTGCAGAATCAATGGATTTATCCGAACCTAGTTCGTTGACAAGAGAAATTCTGCAATGCTTGTGAGGATGACCGAGTGTTAGAATGCGAGATTCGCTAAACTGTATACAAGGTAATGATTTGGGTGCGGGATGGATTGATCACCATACCGACTTACTCTTATTATTCGCCTTGCTATATGGATGGTAAATCCGAGTGACTTACCTATAGTAGAGACACGATGATCAAAACCTTGTTTAAACCTTAGAATGGTATAGCAATTTTTTCCCTTGTACAAGGCACCTGTTGCCAATCGTAGGTTATACGGTGAGGATCAACCCAGACCCATTTCCTGCAGGATAAACAATAAATTGTTGACCACCATGAGATATCGATAGTTGTTTAGTTTTGGCGCCAGACCCGTCAGCTAAGAAGACCCAGTCATGGAAGAACCTTACCAAGAGGAAATGACAGAAGAATTGCGATAAAGGTTATGCCACTACCGGAAGAGCCCAGAGAAAGAATTTTCCTCGAGAATTTGAGAAGACCGGCCCCGTCAAGAATAAGGATGGAGTATATGAGTATTGATGGAACCGTAACCATGTTTCTAAAGGTGGTAGCACCCCAGACCCCCTGTGATGATCGATGGATTTTGAGAACACCCCAAACCTAACCTATTTCTTTCTAGCCTCTCCGAATCTCGAGGAAGAGATTCATTTTAAGGGTGGTAGGTTTGTAACATCCCAAAATTCTAAATTTTGGAAGGTTATAATAAATAGATAGATTTGATTGATTGTTTGATTGATGTGTGAAGTTGAGTGAAATTCGAAACTTTTTGAAAGTTAAATGAGAGGGAATAAAAGGACTTTCCCAAACTTTCATTTTTTGCTTTTATGATCTCCGCGAATTCAAATTCTTTTCACTACAAAACCCTGGAGAGAAGATGACATGACTTCTTCCATTTATTTAAATGACAAGGGGTGTTGAAAATATTTGAATTTCATTTGAAAGTATTTCCAATTCTGAAACTTTATGCAACTCAATGATTTTCACGAGAGAAGATAAAATGACTTCTTCAAACATATGAAATATGAGTTGGGAGTTTCAAAGAACTCAAATTTAAAATCCATTTGAAATTATTTTTCAATTTGGCTTATTTGAGTTTTATTCAAATTATTTTTCTCCAAAAATAAAATATATGGAAAATAGGGTAACATGATTCCCTACAAAAGAAAATTGGAGAGAAATAAATTTGAATTTATTTTGGTATTTTTAAAATGATTTTTATTGGATTTTAATAGAGCACTAGCACTCTTTGAATTATCTGAATTTGTGTGTATTTTATTTGACCTTACAAAAATGTTCATGTTGTAGATAATCTATTTCTGAAAATTTTGGTATATAATATGCCTATATAAAATATTTACTTTATTTTAGTTATTCAGTTTTCCTTTCTGTTTCTATTTTAAAACAAACTGTACGTGCGGCCCATAATTATTTGTCGCCCACTTGCGCATCATAGTAACAACGAGCGCCCCATCATTTTTTTCCTATATTGGCCAGGCCCAGCCAGGCTTTTCATTTTTTTTACTTAGGCCCAATTTTGTTAAAAAACATCAGCGCGCGGCCGGCCGAACTGCCTAAGGCCTTTAGGCCCATGCGAGCCGCCTCTTTTCTTCTCTGTTTCTTTTCTTTTCATCTACGGTTAGTCCCACATTGCCTAGCCTTTGACCTTTAAGCCTCTTTTCGACCAATAAATATAGACCCATAGAGCCTTCGAAAATCATCCGATCCGGGTTAAATCAATATTTTGGTTTGACTAGATTCACTAAAGAAAAATATATTTCTCCTCTGTGGCGGGATTTTTTTTCCAAATTGTCTCCTCACTCCGAAGTCGTCTTTTCTATAGGTATATTTATTCATTCTCTGTATTTATATATTAAACCTAGAATCCTTTTAGCCGTAGCTATTTTTCTTCTGTAAAACAATTTGGCCCTGATTTTTTGAAATAGCCATAACTTTTTACTCGATCATCCAAATTAGATGAAACCAGCGCCTATAATTTCGTCTTGTTTTCACCTATCCAGTTAACACGTCAACTTTTTGAAATTTTCAAATTTCGAAATTTGTTCAAATTCATATTCAAACTCCTTTTGTTCATAATTTGAGTTTTGTAGCTCTGTTTGAGTTGATTCTTTTTGCAAAGCGAAGCTCTTGACCTAAACTTTCTGATAAGGCCAAATTCACATAATTTTGGTACTATTAGAAAAAAATTATGTTGCAAGAGTTTATTTGCTTGGTTTTGATGTTTTCCGAACTGTCTTCTTCGATCTTTGTGATCTTTTGATTGATTGCTTATGTGTGGTTACTATTGCTTGCTTACGTTAGATTGACCGGAGTGTGACGAGTAAAACTATCAAGAGTTTTGAGTGCGAATCATCTTCATCAACATTGCAGGCAAGTTCACACTTTGATCATATTCCTTTCATACCCAGTTTTTATGCATTAGTTTCAATCCTCAAACATTTGCATGATTAGGATCCAATTAAATTGTGGTATGGGAAGTAGTTGAGGTAGTACCTATTACCTGTTTTATTATCAAACCTTTGGGAGTTACTTCTGCGTTTGCTTATCATGCCATGCTATGCTAGAAGACATGGATTGGGTGAGTGATATCCATGACAGATGTGAGATTGTTAATTAATGGTTTATTTAAGGTGGCAACTTAAACACACATCTGGGTGGATTGAGGTACCTGGGTATTCCAGGATTGCCTGTTTTTCTTTATGGACCGCCACCCAGGCTCAAAGGGATCATGAGATTATTCATACTAGAAACTTTCATGTGCAGCCACAAGCTATTATGGGCTCTAGCATAGTTGACTAAGTTGTGTGAACTCTTACAGTGGTAGACTAGCAGATGTAGGGTTGTAGGTGGTACGGTCTACCCATCGTAAGGTGCAAACGCTTCTGAAAGACTATGTATCGGTCATCCGTTTCTCAAACACCATGTAGTGCGAGAAATCCAACGGAGGAGATCGAGTCTTGTGGGGAAAAGTGCGCAAACCTCTGCAGAGTGTATAAACTAATCATGGTTAGCCGTGTCCCCGGTTATGGACATCTTGAGTATCTAGTACTTGGATTATCATGTGAATCTCATCATGTTACTTTAAATAATATTGTTGGGTTTTAATGATGATGCTTAATGGGATTGAGGATGCTGTCAACCATTCTCAATGTTTAACAACCACCATGATAGTTAAATAAAATTTATTCCTTTGTAGTAGGGAAAAGTTGGCTTTTCGCAAAAACTATAACCATAGAGCTTTTCCACCAGCCAAATATGCATGTAGTGATAGCCTTTGTTCATCATTCTCTATGGTGTGAATTTGCCAGTACATTCAATGTACTGGCCCTCTATGGTTGCAACGTCTCATGTTGCAGGATTATCTTACGACGAGTAAGTGATATGTTAGGGTTACGACTTCTACACTCAACTTAGCCGTTGGTGTTGATGGGAATCCACAACCTTTGTTACTTCCGCTATATGGATTGAGGTAATAGTATTTACGTTACTTTATACATGTGATTTACCTCTGTTATAAATCCTCGAGTACTGTGTGTGTCAGCATACCGATCCAGGGATGAAACTTTAGCACGGAGACTTGACCGTTTGAGGTCGGGTCGCTACATATAATTTGATATTTGATAAAAATTATTGTGTGATTATTACTTTGCCTGCGCCCTCCTTGTTTAACATATTTTCAGGCACGTACCTCATTTTGCCGGAGGCCATTCATGCATACTTGAGTGTTACACCTGCTCCAGCTGAGCCAGAGCCACCACTTGATCCTTATCGGCACTCTGTTTATCAGTGGGATCCGGAGGATCTTGCTAACCAGTGGCACCCTGAGGACCCTCCTCAGTACACCGGAGAGAGTAGCTTCGATCCGTGGGCATAGACCAACTTAGGCCAAGAGCCTAAGCTTGGGGGAGTACGTGTTTGTCACCGACATTACATTCATGTTCACACACTCATGCCAGTTGTCGATGATCATACTTTTTCATTGTACTATCCATGCTAGTTTATTTTCCTTTTTCTTGCTTTCTTCTTGTGTGCTTGAATAACCATAAGAAAAAAATAGTTGTAGCTTTTAGCTAGTTTACTTTCCATGCCTGTAGTAGTAATAATTAAAAGAAAACCCAAACAGATTTCTTGTTCTTGTTTTGTTTGTTGGGAGCTTTCCCGAGTAAATAGTTTTATTTCTTTTCTTTTCTTTTCTTTGGGGGTCGAGAGGAGAAGACCATGATGAAAATGTTAAGTGGCTCTCATATGCATTATTATTGATTGAACCAAGAGTCCATATTACCTTGTCTTCTCCCTTGTATTAAATGCCTGCAGATTCCAGCTTAGTCTAATGCACATGCACTATTATTATTATCCACATCGTTCGGTCGTGCGAGTGAAAGGCAATAATGACGATATATGATGGACTGATTGAGATGAGAGAAGCTGGTATAAACTCGACCTCTCTTGTTTTTGTAAATACGATCAGTTCATCGTTCCTGATTCAGCCTATTATGAATGAAACATGTTTGCAATGACAATTAGAGATTATAGTTGCTAGGAGTTTATAATGGTTTACCTTGCGTGCCAACATGCTATTAAAGTGGTTGTGATGTGGTATGATAGGGTGGTATCCTCTTTTGAACGATTCGAGTGGCTTGACTTGGCACATGTTCACGCATGTAGTTGAAACAAAATAAACATAGCCACCATGTTATTTATGTTCATGGTGAATTATATCCTACTCATGCTTGCACTCAGTGTTGATTAATTTAATGCATGTTCATGACTGTTGTCTCCCTCTAGTTGGTCGATCCCCAGTCTCTTTCTAGCCTTCACTTGTACTAAGCGGGAATACTGCTTGTGCATCCACTTCCATAGACCCCAAAGTTATTCCATATGAGTCCACCATACATTCCTATATGCGGTATCTACCTGTCGTTCCAAGTAAATTTGTATGTGCCAAACTCTAAACCTTCAAATGAAATTCTGTTTTGTATGCTCGAATAGCTCATGTATCAGCTAGGGATGTATGTATCTTCCATGCTAGGTGGATTCTCAAGAGGAGTGGACTCCGCTCCTCATTCATGAGAGAATGACTAGTCACCGGGATGCCCAGTCCCATGCTCAAACCAAATCAAAATAATTGCAAACAAAACTCCCCCAGGACTGTTGTTAGTTGGAGGCACCCGTTGTTTCAGGCAAGCCATGTGTTGATGCATGTTGGTGGCGGGGGAGTATAAACTTTACCATTCTGCTTGGGAACCGCCTATAATGTGTGTTGTAATGCCCCTGATTCAATCGTACACTAATCATGCACGCAAACGTGTACGATCAAGATCAGGGACTCACGGGAAGATATCACAACACAACTCTAAAAACACAAATAAGTAATACAAGCATCATAATACAAGCCAGGGGCCTCGAGGGCTCAAATACAAGTGCTCGATCATAGACGAGTCAACGGAAGCAACAATATCTGAGTACAGACATAAGTTAAACAAGATTGCCTTAAGAAGGATAGCACAAACTAGGATACAGATCGAAAGAGGCGCAGGCCTCCTGCCTGGGATCCTCCTAAATACTCCTGGTCATCGTCAGCGGGCTGCACGTAGTAGTAGGCAGCTCCGGTGTAGTAGGAGTCGTCGTCAACGGTGGAGTCTGGCTCCTGGACTCCATCATCTGGTCGCAGCAATCGGGTAAAGAAAAGGGGAAAAGGGGAACAAGGCAACCGTGAGTACTCATCCAAAGTACTCGCAAGCAAGGAGCTACACTACATATGCATGGGTATATGTGTAAAGGGCCATATCGGTGGACTGAACTGCAGACTGCCAGAATAAGACGGGGATAGCTAAACCTGTCGAAGACTACGCTTCTGGAAGCCTCCATCTTGCAGCCTGTAGAAGAGAGTAGACTGAAGTCCTCCAAGTAGCATCGCATAGCATAAACCTACCCGGCGATCCCCTCCTCGTCGCCCTGTTAGAGAGCGATCATCGGGTTGTATCTAGCACTTGGAAGGGTGTGTTTTATTAAGTATCCGGTTCTAGTTGTCATAAGGTCAAGGTACAAGTCCAATTCGTCCTGTTACCGAAGATCACGGCTATTCGAATAGATAAACTTCCCTGCAGGGGTGCACCACATTACCCGACACACTCGATCCCTCTGGCCGGGCACACTTTCATGGGACATGTCCGGCCTCAGAAGATCAACATGTCGCAGCCCCACCTAGGCTCAACAGAGAGGTCAGCACGCCGGTCTAAATCCTATGCGCACAGGGGTCTGGGCCCATCGCCCATTGCACACCTGCACGTTGCGTACGCGGCCGGAAGCAGACCTAGCCTAGCAGGCGTTCCAGTCCAATCCGGCGCGCGCCACACTGTTGCTGACGTCAAAAAGAGCTTCAGCTGATACCACGACGCCGGTTGTCCATATGTTGTCCCACGTGGCACTTAGTGTGTACAAGGTCAACAACCCAACTCAGATCAAATACCAAGATCTCGTTAAGCGTGTTAAGTATCTGTGAACGCCGACCAGGGCCAGGCCCACCTCTCTCCTAGGTGGTCTCAACCTGCCATGTCGCTCCGCCACAAAGTAACAGTCGGGGGCCGTCCGGAACCTAGGCCTACCTCTACCGGGATGGAGCCACCTGCCCCTTCAGCCCTCATCTCCGAACAGTATCATAAGTAATGTAACAGCTATAAATTATATAGCATATGCCCGTGATCACCTCCTGAAGTGATGACGGCCCAGTAGTATAGCATGGCAGACGGACAAGAGTGTAGGCCCACTGATGAAACACTAGCATCCTATACTAAGCAGTAGGATAGCAGGTAAGGGTAACAACTGTAGCAACAATGACAGGCTATGCATCAGAATAGGATTAACTGAAAGCAGTAACATGCTACACTACTCTAATGCAAGCAGTATAGAGAAGAATAGGCGATATCTGGTGATCAGGGGGGCTTGCCTGGTTGCGCTGGCAAGAAGGAGGGTTCGTCAACACCGTAGTCGCACTCGGTGGCATCAGCGCTGGTCTCGGGGTCTGCTGGAGAAGAAGAGGGGGAATAAATAGTAAATACGGAGCAAACAAAGCATAACAAAACATAACGAGGCAATACGCGGTGTAGGTATGCCCTAACGCGGTAGGAGGTGATACCGACGTAGGGGGGAAACATCCGGGAAAGTATCCCCGGTGTTTCGCGTTTTCGGACAGATGAACCGGAGGGGGAAGTTGCGGGTTTAATATGCTAGGGATGTGTGGCGGACGAACGGGCTATTTATTCGGATTCGTCTCGTCGTTCTGAGCAACTTTCATGTACAAAGTTTTTCCATCCGAGTTACGGATTAATCTATATGATTTTTCAAAGTTTTAAAAATGATTTTTTAATTTCTGGATTTAATTTAATTTGAAATTAAATTTGTATTTAGATGCTATGGATACACAGGAAGTGTACCCAGAGTGTGTCTAAGGGGCTGACAGGTGGGGCCCTGGTCAAATGTCCAGTCAGCGTTTGACTGGACCGTTGACTGGTCAAAAGGGCCCATGGGACCCGCATGTTATTGATACATGTTTTAGTAAACAACACTTGATTAACTAATCTGGTTGATTAGGTTATTAAGCAGGTTATTTAAGTTATCTAATTAAATTAATAACTAATTAATTAATTAACAATTAGTATTGAATTAATCTTTTTTCGTTTGATTTTTGGGCGTAGGCCCCATCTGTCATAGGCACAGGGGGCCTATCGGGCGTCGGGTTACGGCCGCGGGCGTGCAGGCACTAACGGGCGCAGGGCGCGGGCGTGCGCCCATGGCCACCAGGGGAGTGAACTCCGCCAGGAGGGAGGGCACGGCCCCGGGTGGGAACGGCAGTCGCGGCGCGCGGTGGTCGTGCCGGCAGGTAGTGGCGCGTGCGGGCAAAAGCGAGGGACGGCTGTGGTGTGCGGCGCGGAGCGGCGACCGGCGCTCGAGCAGAAGCGGGTGCAACAGGGGAGGCGAGCGGGTGGTCTGCGGCAGCAGCAAGCGGAGGGAGACGAGGGGCCGCCGCCAACAAGCGACGCAGGCGCGGGTGGTCGCAGGGCTGGGAGCGGCCAGCGCGGGGTGATGCGGGCGAGCGTACGGGAGTGGACGACGGGCACGGCGTCCGTGGCGACGGCGACTAGCGTGGTGCGGTACATGGGACAGAGAGGAGGGGACTGGAGGCCGGGGGCCTCACCGGCGGCTGTAGGGGATTGGCAGTGGGCTCGAGCTCGAGGGGGGGACAGGGACGACGTGCGGCAGGGCGACGAGGTCCGGCGGTGTAGAGGGTGGCTTCGGGCGACCGGGTCGAGGCAGCAAGGGCGGGGCGGCGCCGGAGACAACGAGCGGCGTCCTGGAACGCCGACGGCGAGGTGGGCAGCGGGGCACCGGGGTCGGAGCCTGATCCGGATCGAGGGGGAGTGATGGAGGAGATGGATCGTGCGGGGGAGTGGGGGGGGGGCAAGTGGTGGTTGTGCGCTAGGGTCTGCCCCGGGATGGTGATAAGGAGGGGGGCGTGGGGGCCAGCTGGGCCGGCCTGATTGGCCCAGAGGCCAGCTGGGTCATGGCCTAGTGGGATTTGCGGGGTGGCCGGCTGCGTGCAGCCGAGGCCCAGTTGGCCGGGGGTCTGCCTTTTGTTTCTCTTGTTTTATTTTTACCTTTTCTTTTCTGTTTCTTTACTTCTCCTCTGATTTGCCTTTAGTTTAGGTAGCAAAAGAATTTTGGTGAACATGAAACTTGGCACATAATTATTGGGTCATATAATTGACTTGCACACAAAGTATCAAGTCATTTTGAAAAGGATTAATATTTGTTTACTTTTAAAAGGTTAATTTAAATGTTGTTTGTTCCTGTTTTAATTATCTTATAGGCATATCAACATTCCCAAAATGTTGTTTGATGTTTGTTAATTTATTAGTGAATACTTACAACCTTTTGAACATTTTTAATTCACTGTTTTTATGAAATTATAATTTTGACTTGTTATTTGAATTTGAATTCGTTCTTAGTTTGAAACAAGTGAGGTTTAGCAAAATTTTAATCGTGACGACCTGGCATGATTAGTAGAGTTTCACTGTAGCATAATTATCCGGGAGTCACAATTCTCCTCCACTACAAGAAATCTCGTCCCGAGATTTAAGAGGTAGTGAAAGGGGGAAAGGTTTTGGTTACGAATCTAGCGGGTCTTCTCATTCTGGCTTGCTCTTCTCGAAGAGGTAGGTCCAATACATTGGTGTCTTCATTTCTCTACTTCATGTCATCACGATGAAGTCGGCATCCTTTCTTCTGGAACTCAGTCGTACTTACGAAAGGACAAGGGGAAACTTCGGAAGAACGAACCTTACAAGGTTGACTATCTGGTAGATAACATCGGGGAAGGTGGCGGAAAGTAACTCTCGAATTGAAACCTTAGGAAAATATCAAGAGCAAAGTAAGGGGGTATCATGGGAAGTTTCGAGTGGGCAGGCAATCGTTCGTTGCCTGATAGGAAATGTGAAAGGGAGTTCATATCAATGGGAATAAGTATTGCGTCTGATACCATAATAGATCACTAGGCGGGTGGCCCGTGAACTACATACAAAGTCAAGCTCTAGGAATAACTTTGGCAATAGGGTGTACAGGAGAGTCAGGTTTCGATCCTGTGGAACTGTGGGTTATGAGCCCACCATGTTGGTTAAAAGTAGAAAGAGTGGTGACATCTTGCACGGTCATGATAGCAAGGCAGGCCAGAGCTTAGCCTGTCAGCTATGTTCGCAACAACGTTGGTACCAAGGGCGAGGGACGAAGAGAACCATTTTCCTGCTTGTTGAACGAGGAGGACCAGTAGGCAAAGTTCTCGTCCATCGGTGGTTACCGGAATGTCATCAACAAAAGTAACAGGATCTTTCTAACATAGTGGTACGAGGAGGTGCTTACATAAGCAGGGATATATTACTGCTTATATTATATAGATCACAAGAAGGTTTAAACAAACCAATGGAAAGGGAAAGTGATTATCAGGTTTAAACAGAACAATGGAAGGGAAAATGTGTTTAAACACATATTTCAATGGTATATCCATACCAAGGGCAAGTAGAGAATGATATCCATGACACGAGACCAAAGGCATGACCATTCAGATAAAAGGGATAAGAAGAATCATGATATGTACCCATACAACGGTGTTTGGATAACTGATAAGGAAAATTTAGCACTGTGCTTCAAATGTTCTTATTGATGATAGGAGTACCACATACATGCTTCGAGGTAGCATTGACATGGTCTTCAAGCAAAGGTCAGACTTTGCATACACAAAGGATTCATCAGGAACAACTTATAAAATAAGTCTTACGATTTCCTCATGGATGAACCACTAAGCTTGCTAAAAAGGAAACTATAACAATAGGTCCTCCGGTCAGGTGTGCTAGGCATGACATCACCTTACCGATTCATATAAAGACCAATGTTATAACTCTTGGAAATATGTTCCAACCATCATACCTGACCGAGGTTCAGATCCGATTGGTGTCCGGATACCTCAAACTCAGGATGCCTGAGAAGAAAAGGTGCAACGCAATTGACGAGATGACATTATAAGATTGTCGGGCAATGAACTATATAAGTGTGTTCTGAAACAAGAGTTCATCATTAAACCAAGGAGAGGATGAGGAGGTGGCTGGTGGACTCAACGATTATTCATCGAGACTTCCAAAAGGATGGATTTCCGCAATTGCGTGAACACAGAGATATCATTTGTCAGATCAAATGACATAATGAGGTATGCTAGAGGAAAACATACACCTTTAAACATTGGTTGAAAGGTGCGCCCGAAATATGGGCATAGGTAGCCTGATCAATTGTTAGAATGGTGATTTAATAACCGATAGGCTAAGAATGAACTGTCAATCATTAACTTCAAGGCAATATGGTTGCTAGAAGTGCAGAATACAAACAATACCGTTCACTTGTTGGAATCAACACAGGGACCAAGAAAGAATGGTGATGGTGAGAAGTATCACTATACCAAGAATTCTTAAGAGGTGGAGTAATTCTCATGACATTCCTGACATAAAGATGGTAATACTCCAAGGTAATGAAGAACAAAGGCTGGATAGCAAGGAACTCAAGGTATAACACAAAACACGAGCAAGTTTGTGTTGGAGGGAAGACAATAAAGTGGTCGACGATAACACAAATCATCGAGGCAAGGATGATATTTCTCATCATGAATTCAATTGATATCCTGGAAAAGCTCGGAATACTGATGACTATCACGACACATTTGTCGAGAGATTTCATGAAGATGTAATCGATCGACGATGACATCAAGTCAAAGGAATGATGAAGCGCAAGGTTATTGGAACCACGGGTACGACACAATCACGAAATCAAGCTTGCTGTTCAAGGCAAAATGATATGATGGGAAAGATCGGCGTAAGCTTAGCTCATCGTCGAAAGTTGTGCTCCGGGAATAAGGACCAGGTAGCACAGTTAAAATTAGCACGATAATGATGTATCCGTTCAGGCTAGGAAAGACATGATGGAGTATTAAACTTGTAATCATGGAAGATCTCTAATCCTCGTTGAATCATAGTGCAGTCTCGATTCCGTTATCGATATGTCTAACAACTCAGAACCCGAGGAAAAATTGGAATCAGTGAGAATAACAGTAGATGAAGAACTCATAAGGAGTTATGTAGTTCCGTGATATTCTCGAGATACCAGAGGGGTAATACTCGACGACAAACCAAGGTAGAGGTTGTACTGGGGTATTGCTTGAAGAAGACAAGTACTTCAACTTGTCCGAGAAATGGGATCAAAGAAGAACAATATGGTCGGAACCATAATTGCAAAGGATCAATTCACCGAGACCAAAGGATATTATTACAAGAAGCTTCCTTGATAAGTTCTACATCGTGACCATTGGCATGAACACAAAGTTCAAGGTTGACTCCCACTTCTACAATGCATAACCTTTCATTCACTTCTCATTTTTTTGAAGAAGTTGTAATGTTTAAATTTTATCTAGGAAAACACTAGAAGAGTAGCTCTCAGGTTTACCGGGATCTGGAAAGGCATAGGTTCAACCCTTAGGGGCATCTTGGGAACATATACCACAAGCTTCAATAGTAGATAACACAAGCTCAATAGTAGAGCATGGGTGACAAAAGCATAGGATATAACTTGCCAAAGGCAGAAGACACAATTTACCAAAGGCATTATGTATCATGGGAGAAACTCTCAAGGTTATTGGATATGAAGGACACTGTCGGATAATAACCAAGCAATTGGTCTCGCGGACCACCAGGAATCTGATGTGAGTATCGGTACTCAATCAGAGGAAGTAACAATGCAAAGGCATTGGATTAAAGAAACAACTGACTAATCCAGAGCTCAAATGCAAAGGAATTATGATTTTCAAATCAAGGGATCGGAATCAATGTTCTGATTAGGGATGGATAAGTTTGAATAGCCTTAGGGGTACAATCGACGGCCAATAGTTTGGTCGAGAACCAGCTCATGTTCAAAATGACATCTGAGCCGAAAAGATAATTTAAAAGGGTAAATCGATGATTGCATGCATTCGCACTCATGTTGAATCAATATGATAAAATGACGGTGTCACGGGAGACTAATGAATATTTCCAGACATAATGCAGGCAGACAAGTATTTGTAGAGCAATGAGCTGTTAAGGATTTTTGGAGGATCGAATAGTATTTCGATGACTTTTGTGAAATACATGAATCAACTGGGGATGGACAAATACTCGGTAAGTGCGAGAAATCACCGTAGGGGTGTATATGTGGATAATGAACTGTAAGGCAGTAGGCACAAATTATTCTCGGAACAATAGAGAGAATTTCCGAGGTATCTTCAAATAACAAGATCAACTGGAAATGAAGTTATGGACGACAAGTGTATGTAGCTTTCCATAGGGATTTATCGGTGGTATGGAATTGCAACAGCGAAGGGCACAAGGGTCTCGGGGAAATATCGGAGAGTATTGTCAGAATCTTCTATTGCAGCGGTCGATCATCTGTAATGAAAGGGCTCTCCGGCAGGAAGTGGTAACGAGAACCTAGAGTTAGATTTCAGCAAAATCATTTAACCCGAATAGAAGAGAGATTAGAATCCCAGAGTATAGATCAAGGAATAAAAAGATCCTAATACCACCAAATGGCGACGTGGGCCCGTAAGCCACACAACCATGTTAGTAAAAGTTTTGCAATGACTAGACTCGACTTCGGCCAAGGAGTTGGAAAGGGGGATTCCTACAGGCAGTCGGCTTTGATACCAACTTGTGACGCCCCTAATTCAATCATACACTAATCATGCATGTAAACGTGTACGATCAAGATCAGGGACTCACGGGAAGATATCACAACACAACTCTAAAAACACAAATAAGTCATACAAGCATCATAATACAAGCCAGGGGCCTCGAGGGCTCGAATACAAGTGCTCGATCATAGACGAGTCAGTGGAAGCAACAATATCTGAGTACAGACATAAGTTAAACAAGTTTGCCTTTAGAAGGCTAGCACAAACTGGGATACAGATCAAAAGAGGCGCGGGCCTCCTGCCTGCGATCCTCATAACTACTCCTGGTCGTCGTCAGCGGGATGCACGTAGTAGTAGGCACCTCCGGTGTAGTCGGAGTCATCGTCAATGGTGGCGTCTGGCTCCTGGACTCCATCGTCTGGTCGCAACAATCGGGTAAATAAAAGGGGAAAACGGGGAACAAGGCAACGGTGAGTACTCATCCAGATTACTCGCAAGCAAGGAGCTACACTACATATGCATGGGTATATGTGTAAAGGGCCATATCGGTGGACTGAACTAAAGAATGCCAGAATAAGAGGGGGATAGCTAATCCTGTCGAAGACTACGCTTCTGGCAGCCCCCGTCTTGCAGCCTGTAGAAGAGAGTAGACTGAAGTCCTCCAAGTAGCATCGCATAGCATAAACATACCCGGCGATCCCCTCCTCGTCACCTTGTTAGAGAGCGATCACCGGGTTTTATCTGGCACTTGGAAGGGTGTGTTTTACTAAGTATCCGGTTCTAGTTCTCATAAGGTCAAGGTACAACTCCAAGTCGTCCTGTTACCGAAGATCACGGCTATTCGAATAGATAAACTTCCCTGCAGGGGTGCACCACATTACCCGATACGCTCGATCCCTCTGGTCGGGCACACTTTCCTGGGTCATGTCCGGCCTCGGAAGATCAACACGTCGCAACCCCACCTAGGCTCAACAGAGAGGTCAGCATGCCGGTCTAAATCCTATGCGCGCAGGGGTCTGGGCCCATCGCCCATTGCACACCTGCACGTTGCGTACGCGGCCGGAAGCAGACCTAGCCTAGCAGGCGTTCCAGTCCAATCTGGCGCGCGCCGCTCAGTCGCTGACGTCAAAAAGAGCTTCGGCTGATACCACGATGTCGGTTGCCCATATGTTGTCCCACGTGGCGGTTAGTGCGTATAAGGTCAACGACCCAACTCAGATCAAATACCAAGATCTCGTTAAGCATGTTAAGTATCCGTGAATGCCGACCAGGGCTAGGCCCACCTCTCTCCTAGGTGGCCTCAACCTGCCATGTCGCTCCGCCACAAAGTAACAGTCGGGGGCCGTTGGGAACCTAGGCCCACCTCTACCGGGATGGAGCCACCCGCCCCTTCAGCCCCCATCTCCGAACAGTATCATAAGTAATGTAACAGCTATAAAGTATATAGCATATGCCCGTGATCACCTCCCGAAGTGATCACGGCCCAGTAGTATAGCATGGCAGACGGACAAGAATGTAGGGCCACTGATGAAACACTAGCATCCTATACTAAGCAGTAGGATAGCAGGTAAGGGTAACAACTGTAGCAACAATGACAGGTTACGCATCAGAATAGGATCAACCGAAAGCAGTAACATGCTACACTACTCTAATGCAAGCAGTATAGAGAAGAATAGGCGATATCTGGTGATCAAGGGGGGCTTGCCTGGTTGCTCTGGCAAGAAGGAGGGGTCGTCAACACCGTAGTCGCACTCGGTGGCATCAACGCTGGTGCCGGGGTCTACCGGAGAAGAAGAGGGGGAAGAAACAGTAAATACGGAGCAAACAAAGCATAACAAAACATAACGAGGCAATACGCGGTGTAGGTATTCCCTAACGAGGTAGGAGGTGATACCGACGAAGGAGGGAAACATCCGGGAAAGTATCCCCGTTGTTTCGCGTTTCCGGACAGATGAACCGGAGGGGGAAAGTTGTGGGTTTGCTATGATAGGTGTGTGTGGCGGACGAACGGGCTGTGTATTCGTATTCGTCTCGTCGTTCTGAGCAACTATCATGTACAAAGTTTTTCCATCCGAGTTACGGATTATTTTATATGATTTTTCAAAGTTTTAAAAATGATTTTTTTAATTTCTGGATTTAATTTAATTCGAAATTAAATTTGTATTTAGATGCTATGGATACACAGGAAGTGTACCCAGAGTGTGTCTAAGGGGCTGACAGGTGGGGCCCTAGTCAAATGTCCAGTCAGCGTTTGA
This sequence comes from Aegilops umbellulata, assembly GCA_032464435.1. Lineage (NCBI taxonomy): Eukaryota > Viridiplantae > Streptophyta > Magnoliopsida > Poales > Poaceae > Aegilops > Aegilops umbellulata. The sequence goes on from CP136060.1 coordinate 195,330,185, forward strand.
CTGGACCATTGACTGGTCAAAAGGGCCGATGGGACCCGCATATCATTAATACATGTTTTAGTAAACAACACTTGATTAACTAATCTGGTTGATTAGGCTATTAAGCAGGTTATTTAGTTATCTAATTAAATTACTAAGTAATTAATTAATTAACAATTAGTATTGAATTAATCTTTTTTCGTTTGATTTTTGGGCGTAGGCCCCATCTGTCATAGGCACAGGGGGCCTATCGGGCGTCGGGTTACGGCCGCGGGCGTGCAGGCACTAACGGGCGCAGGGCGCGGGCGTGCGCCCATGGCCACCAGGGGAGTGAACTCCGCCAGGAGGGAGGGCGCGGCCCCGGGTGGGAACGGCAGTCGCGGCGCGCGGTGGTCGTGCCGGCAGGTAGTGGCGCGTGCGGGCAAAAGCGAGGGACGGCTGTGGTGTGCGGCGCGGAGCGGCGACCGGCGCTCGAGCAGAAGCGGGTGCAACAGGGGAGGCGAGCGGGTGGTCTGCGGCAGCAGCAAGCGGAGGGAGCCGAGGGGCAGCCGCCGATGAGCGACGCAGGCGCGGGTGGTCGCAGGGCTGGGAGCGGCCAGCGCGGGGTGATGCGGGCGAGCGTACGGGAGTGGACGACGGGCTCGCCGTTCGCAGCGACGGCGACCAGCGGGTGCAGTACATGGGACAAAGAGGAGGGGAGTGGAGCCAGGGGCCTCACCAGAGGCTGCAAGGGATTGGCAGTGGGGTCGAGCTCGAGGGGGAGGACGGGGACGACGTGCGGCAGGGCGATGAGGTCCGGCAGCGTAGAGGGTGGCTTCGGGCGACGGGGTCCAGGCGGCAAGGGCGAGGCGGCGCCGGAGACGACGAGCGACGTCGGGGAACGCCGATGGTGAGGTGGGCAACGGGGCACCGGGATCAGAGCCCGATTCGGATCGAGGGGGAGTCATGGAGGAGAGGGGATCGTGCGGGGGAGTGGGGCGAGTGGTGGTTGTGGGCTAGTGTTTTCCCCGAGATGCAGATAAGGAGGGGGCGTGGGGGCCAGCTGGGCCGGCCTGATTGGCCAAGAGGCCAGCTGGGTCATGGCCTAATGGGATTTGCGGGGTAGGCCGGCTGCGTGGAGCGGAGGCCCAGTTGGCCGGGGGTCTGCCTTTTGTTTCTCTTGTTTTATTTTTACCTTTTCTTTTCTGTTTCTTTATTTCTCCTCTGATTTTCCTTTAGTTTAGGTAGCAAAAGAATTTTGGTGAACATGAAACTTGGCACATAAGTATTGGGTCATATAATTGACTTGCACACAAAGTATCAAGTCATTTTGAAAAGGATTAATATTTGTTTACTTTTAAAAGGTTAATTTAAATGTTGTTTGTTCCTGTTTTAATTATATTATAGGCATATCAACATTCCCAAAATGTTGTTTGATGTTTGTTAATTTATTAGTGAATACTTACAACCTTTTGAACATTTTTAATTCACTGTTTTTATGAAATTATAATTTTGACTTGTTATTTGAATTTGAATTTGTTCTTAGTTTGAAACAAGTGAGGTTTAGCAAAAGTTTAATCATGATGACCTAGCATGATTAGCAGCATTTCACTGTAGCATAATTATCTGGGCGTCACATGTGTAGCATGGAAGATATTGAGATATCTTGGTTGTTATGTTGACAATGCAAGTATGCCACACAAAATATTATTTATCTCTATTTCAAAACCGAGCTCTAGTACCTCTACAAATCCCTGCTTCCCTGTGTGAAGGGCCTATCTATTTACTTTTATGTTGACTCATCATCCTCTTATTAAAAAGCACCAGTTGCAGAGCACCACTGTCATTTGCATCCATTACTATTAATTTATATGGAGTATGACTATGATTGGATCCCTTTTACCATGAATTACAATGTTTATTTAGTCCTTGATCTTCAGAGGTGCTCTGCATTCATATTTTGCGGTCTCATATTATGATTGTTTTGAGAAAGTGTTGTCATCCGAGATTTGCTATTATTGCTCGCGTGTTGATTATGCCATTGATCTTAGTAAACATGAGACCTAAATGTTATTGTGAATATGGTTAGTTCATAATCTTTGCTGAAAACTTGAATGCTGGCTTTACATATTTGCAACAACAAGAGCAAACAAACTTTGTAAAAGTTTTTCTTTATTGCTTTCGGTTTGTCAACTGAATTGCTTGAGGATAAGCAAAGGTTTAAGCTTGGGGGAGTTGATACGTATCCATCGTATCTACTTTTCCAAACACGTTTGCCCTTGTTTTGGACTCTAACTTGCATGATTTGAATGGAACTAACGCGGACTGACGCTGTTTTCAGCAGAATTGTCATGGTGTTATTTTTGTGCAGAAATAAAAGTTCTCGGAATGACCTGAAACTTCACGGAGAATATTTTGGAATTAATAAAAAATACTGGCGAAAGAATCAAGACCAGGGGCCCACACCCTGTCCACGAGGGTGGGAGCGCGCCTACCCCACCCCCCCGGGCGCGCCCCCTGTCTCGTGGGCCCCCTGAGGCGCGACCGACGTCAAGTCCAACTCTATATATTCACGTTCGGGGAGAAACAATCAGAGAGATGGATTCATCACGTTTTACGACGGAGCCGCCGCCAAGCCCTAAATTCTCTCGGGAGGGCTGATCTAGAGTCCGTTTGGAGCTCTGGAGAGGGGAATTCGTCGTTGTCGGCATCATCAACCTTCCTCCATCACCAATTTCATGATGCTCACCGTTGTGCGTGAGTAATTCCATCATAGGCTTGCTGGACGGTGATGGATTGGATGAGATTTATCATGTAATCGAGTTAGTTTTGTTAGGGTTTGATCCCTAGTATCCATTATGTTCTGAGATTGATGTTGCTATGAATTTTCTATGCTTAATGCTTGTCACTAGGGGCCGACTGCCATGAATTCAGATATGAACCTATTATGTTTTCATGAATATATGTGAGTTCTTGACCCTATCTTGCAAGTCAATAGTCACCAACTATGTGTTATGATCCGGCAACCCCGAAGTGACAATAATCGGGACCACTCTCGGTGATGACCGTAGTTTGAGGAGTTCATGTATTCACTAAGTGTTAATGCTTTGGTCCGGTACTCTATTAAAAGGAGGCCTTAATATCTAGTTTCCAATAGGACCCCACTGCCACGGGAGGGTAGGACAAAAGATGCCATGCAAGTTCTTTTCCATAAGCACATATGACTATATTCAGAATACATGCCTACATTACATTGATGAACTGGAGCTAGTTCCGTGTCACCCTAGGTTATAACTGTTGCATGAGGAATCGCATCCGACATAATTATCCATCACTGATCCAATGCCTACGAGCTTTTCACATATTGATCTTTGCTTAGTTATTTTACCGTTGCCACTGTTACAATTACTACAAAACTGCTACTGTTACCTTTGCCGCCGTTACCGTTACTTCCATATTACTTTGCTACTAAGTACTTTGCTGCAGATATTAAGTCTTTCAGGTGTGGTTGAATTGACAACTCAGCTGCTAATACTTGAGAACATTCTTTGGCTTCCCTTGTGTCGAATGAATAAATTTGGGCTGAATACTCTACCCTCGAAAACTATTGCGATCCCCTATACTTGTGGGTTATCAATGTTGGGTTCTACGGTAGGCTGCGTCGACTGCAAATTAAAATTTCCTATGCGCAGAACAGCCAAGAACATGCTACGGGAGATGGATCACAGTTCGTTACCACTAGCGCATAGTGTCGTGCAACGGAAGAAGAGTTGGGGCAGCGCGTCCGCGTGGATCGTCTCCTCCTCGTGCGATATCCCTCGAACAGGTTCGCCGGAGCGGCGCAGGTGCACCACCTCTAACGGTATCCGCGCATGCAGGAGGAACGTCGTGCGGCGGACTGCTAGGTCCGATCACACAACCGGCGGCGAGTGGAGGTGTCTATTCGCAACACATGGAAACCCTAGTGAGAGCGCCGAAGTGATCAATCGCCTGAGTGTGCGGCACCTCCGCTTTATATAGGCGTCCATCGCGTGCTCAACACTTGGGCCTCGCACGGACCCTAAAGCCCACAAGTCTACTCGGCCACAATCCGGATACAACTCGGATCACATCCGACCAGTGTCCCCGGATCGGACCTCGTAGTTTCCTTCGCTTAAGAGCGCGACCCCTTAGGTTCAAGTCAGCTTGGTCGCAGTTTGGATCACCTCCGAACTACACGGTTGGTAGCGGCCTCTAGCAAGGCATGCTGAACACCAACCAGACTATGAAGCTGGTTAGGCAAACCTATACATCATACCACACTTCTGTTCCCTTTGCCACATGATATACGTTAACGGGCTCAAGGCGAGATTGTCATCCTTGTGCTAGCCCGACCTCTTTCTCGTTCCAGTGATGTCGACCACTATCCGGATTATCTCATAATCCTTGTCGCATGGCCATGCTTATCCTGGTCGGATCACACGAGGGGCCTAGAGTATATCTCTCCTCATCGGAGGGGCAAATCCCATCCTGCTCGACCACGTATCACAGCATGGGTCTCGACAAGCCCGAAACCTACCTTTGTAACTACCCAGTCACGGAGTAGCATTTGGTCGGCCTAAAGCAGGTCTGTCACCATTGTTGGGGAACGTAGTAATTTCAAAAAAATTCCTACGCGCACGCAAGATCATGGTGATGCATACCAACGAGAGGCGAGAGTGTGTCAACGTACCCTCGTAGACCAAAAGCGGAAGCGTTAGCACAACGCGGTTGATGTAGCCATAAGTCTTCATGATCCGACCGATCAAGCACCGAACGCACGGCACCTCCGAGTTCAGCACACGCTCAACTCGATGATGTCCCTCGAACTCCGATCCAACCGAGCTTTGAGGGAGAGTTCCGTCAGCACGGCGGCGTGGTGACGATGATGATGTTCTACCGACACAGGGCTTCGCCTAAGCACCGCTATGATATGACCGAGGTGGATTATGGTGGAGGGGGCACCGCACACGGCTAAGAGACCCAAGGGATTAATTGTTCTATCTCGAGGGGGTGCCTCTCTCCCCTTATATAAAGGAGTGGAGGAGGGGGAGGGGTCGTCCAACCTTGGCGCGCCCCATGAGGAGTCCTACTCTCACCAGGAGTAGGACTCCCCCCTTCCATGTTGGAGTAGGAGAGGAGAGGGAAGGAGAGAGAGAAGAGGAAAGGAAAGGGGGGGCGCCGCCCCCCCTCCTTGTCCAGTTTGGACTTGGGGGGTAGGGGCACGCGGCTGCCCCTTTGCCGCCTCTCCTCCTCCACCACTTGGGCCCATGAGGCCCAATAACCTCCGGGGGGTTCCGATAACCCCTCGGTACTCCGGTATATATCCGATAACCCCTGGAACCATTCGGGTGTCCGAATATAGTCGTCCAATATATCAATCTTCATGTCTCGACCATTTCGAGACTCCTCGTTATGTCCGTGATCACATCCGGGACTCCGAACTACCCTCGGTACATCAAAACACATAAACTCACAACATAACCGTCATCAAACTTTAAGCGTGCGGACCCTACGGGTTTGAGAACTATGTAGACATGACAGAGACACGTCTTCGGTCAATAACCAATAACAGAACCTGGATGCTCATATGGGCTCCGACATATTCTACGAAGATCTTTATCGGTCAAACTGCATAACAACATACGTTGTTCCTTTTGTCATCGTATGTTACTTGCCCGAGATTCGATCGTCGGTATCTCAATACCTAGTTCAATCTCGTTACCGGCAAGTCTCTTTACTCGTTCCATAATACATCATCCCGCAACTAACTCATTAGTTGCAATGCTTGCAAGGCTTAAGTGATGTGCATTACCGAGTGGGCCCAGAGATACCTCTCCGACAATCGGAGTGACAAATCCTAATCTCGAAATACGCCAACCCAACAAGTACCTTCGGAGACACCTGTAGAGCACCTTTATAATCACCCAGTTACGTTGTGACGTTTGGTAGCACACAAAGTGTTCCTCCGGTAAACGGGAATTGCATAATCTCATAGTCATAGGAACATATATAAGTCATGAAGAAAGCAATAGCGGAATGGGTCAAGTCAATCACATCATTCTCCTAATGATGTGATCCCGTTAATCAAATGACAACTCTTTGTATATGGCTAGGAAACATAACCATCTTTGATCAACGAGCTAGTCAAGTAGAGGCATACTAGTGACACTCTGTTTGTCTATGTATTCACACATGTATCATGTTTCCGGTTAATACAATTCTAGCATGAATAATAAACATTTATCATGATATAAGGAAATAAATAATAACTTTATTATTGCCTCTAGGGCATATTTCGTTCAGTCTCCCACTTGCACTAGAGTCAATAATCTAGATTACACAGTAATGATTCTAACACCCATGGAGCCTTGGTGCTGATCATGTTTTGCTCGTGGAAGAGGCTTAGTCAACGGGTCTGCAACATTCAGATCTGTATGTACCTTGCAAATCTCTATGTCTCCCACCTGGACTTGATCCCGGATGGAGTTGAAGCGTCTCTTGATGTGCTTGGTTCTCTTGTGAAATCTGGATTCCTTTGCCAAAGCAATTGCACCAGTATTGTTAGAAAAGATTTTCATTGGACCCGATGCACTAGGTATGACACCTAGATCGGATATGAACTCCTTCATCCAGACTCCTTCATTTGCTGCTTCCGAAGCAGCTATGTACTCCGCTTCACATGTAGACCCTGCTACGATGCTTTGTTTAGAACTGCACCGACTGACAGCTCCACCGTTCAATAAAAACACGTATCTGGTTTGCGATTTAGAATCGTCCGGATCAGTGTCAAAGCTTGGATCGACGTAACCATTTACGACGAGCTCTTTGTCACCTCCATAAACAAGAAACATATCCTTAGTCCTTTTCAGGTATTTCAGGATGTTCTTGACCGCTGTCCAGTGATCCACTCCTGGATTACTTTGGTACCTCCCTACTAAACTAATAGCAAGGCACACATCAGGTCTGGTACACAGCATTGCATACATGATAGAGCCTATGGCTGAAGCATAGGGACCATCTTTCATTTTCTCTCTATCTTCTGCAGTGGTCGGGCATTGAGTCTTACTCAACTTCACACCTTGGAACACAGGAAAGAACCCTTTCTTTGCTTGATCTATTTTGAACTTCTTCAAAACTTTGTCAAGGTATGTTCTTTGTGGAAGTCCTATTAAGCGTCTTGATCTATCTCTATAGATCTTGATGCCCAATATATAAGCAGCTTCAACGAGGTCCTTCATTGAAAAGCTCTTATTCAAATATCCCTTTATGCTATCCAGAAATTCTATATCATTTCCGATCAATAATATGTCATCCACATATAATATTAGAAATTCTACACAGCTCCCACTCACTTTCTTGTAAATACAGGCTTGTCGGTGTATTAAGTAGGGGTACCTTAGTACCCCGAACTTGTGCACGGGCAGTAGTAGCGTCCCGCAGCAAGGCTTGCCAGGGGAGCGACAAGAGTCTCCACGGCCCTTTCTGGGCCGGACGAAGGCCAAGTGATCGAGCCTAGAAGACCAGGCCCCGGCAAGAGGAGCTTGCCGGGCCAAGGAGGCGAGGTCCGGCAAGAGGAGCTTGCCGGGACAAGGCGACAAGGCCCCGGCAAGAGGAGCTTGCTGGGACGACTAAGCCGAAGCACCAAGGCCCCGGCGGGAGGAGCTCGCCGGGACGGCCAAGCCAAGGCACCCCAAGAAAAGCCCGCCGCGGCGCGCCGCGCACCCCGCCAAGGCCTGACGAGCGGCAAGCTTTTAGGTGCGGCAAGACAACCACCGCGGCAAGCCACTTGCCGCGGCAAACCACCACCTCAGGCCTGCGCTCCAGCTCACCTGACCACGCGTCACTCTGGAGCTTCCCCAGAGGCACGTGGCGGGGCGCCGCGCAACCTGAGGCACGCGGTGGCATGCGGCGTTGGCAGAGTCGCCCCCGTGGCAAGCGGAGGCGCCCCCAACGATCCGCCTCGGTACTGTTCGGGCGATCCAGACGGGCATTTTATGCCTTTGTCCCCCGCCGTCAGAGTTAGGTGTGATAGCACTGTGCGGCCACTGTTCGCACAGTTCCTTGCCATTTTTACCCTCACCTGCGTCACTACCTGTGGGAAACCCCTTAGCATATAAAAGGAGGCCCATGCGCATGTAGGGGGGGACCCCGAAGGAGGACACCCTGTAGACCCTCGTCTACGTCCAGCTCCAACTTACTGTAGCTTCTTGCGCTCCAGAGCAAGAACTCGAATCAACCAGACAAGCAGCAGTAGGGTTTTACGCATCCGTGCGGCCCGAAGCTGGGTAAAATCGTTGCGTGTGTGTCGCCCCGATCTGCTCTTTGTGCAACCTCCGCCCCCCGCCGAACCGAAAAGGGGCTCCGTCCCCATAGGTGCTCGTGGAGGCCGATTTCCCCCGACATCTTTGGCGCGCCAGGTAGGGGTTGCGTCGAGGTTGTGTGAACCAGATCCGGCGTCCGCGCGAGCCAGACTCTCATTGTTTGCGCCGGCATGGCGCCGAAGAAGAAAGCTCCGGAGGTGACCGGTCCGTCAGCGTCGAACCCACCGCCCATGGAGCAGACGGGTGGTTGGGAGGACGCCGGCGGAGGAACGGGCGCCGTCGAACCAGTTCTTGGTCCCGCGACGTCCGAGCTCGCCCCGCGCCCCTCTCAGGAGGCGCGAAACCAGCAGCGTCATGGTACCCATGGTACCATACGCTCGCTGGACCCAGACCGTGCTGGTGGGTCCCAAGGCGCTCAGGACCAGCATGCGATCCAGCGTGCTGGAACGAGCGTCGCGCGGCTGCCTGGACCGGGTGTTGCTCCTTCTAACATAATTAGGAGTTCGAGCACATCCCGCTCCTCGCGCCGTTCGCCGCCTCTACCCGCCACCCCAGCGGAAGCTCTCGCGCGAGCTCAGCTACTCCTAGACTACCCTCCGACGGCGGACAAGCTCGACGACTGGAGGGCAACCATCCAGAGCCTCATCGGTTTCGCCAACGGCGACACTCCGCGACAGCACAGCGCGTCGCAGCCGCGGCCAGTCACCCGGGCGAGAACCGATGGCGCCAAGAATGGCGGGGGTGCGACCACAGTGCACTCCCCGCCCCAGAAGCCGCGGTCGCCGACTCGCTGGGCTCACCTCGACAACGACTCCACCGCGTCGTCGAACCCGCGAACTCGCCGCGACCAACGCCAAGTCCTTCACGAACGAAGGGAAGAAGACGCTCAAACCCGCATCGAGCGCAGAAGAGAGGCGTGGCGTCAATCAGACCAGCGCGTTGAGCCCTCTGGAAACATGCACGCACCGGGGGAACCAGGCGAACTGCCGTATTCGGTAGGCTGCCCCGCGTTCACCCGCGAGCTACGGCAAGTCCATTGGCCCAGCACGAAGAACTTCAAGCCCGACGTGCCCGAGAAGTACGACGGCAAGTCGCACCCGTCGGAGTTCCTCAGCATCTACACCATTGCGGTGCAGGCTGCCGGGGGACGGGACGGCAAGATCCTTGCCAACTACTTCCCGCTGGTACTCAAGCCCAACGTCAGATCCTGGCTCATGCACTTGCCGGACGGCTCCATCTCCTCCTGGCCAGATCTATGCCATCAGTTCATTGGCGCCTTCACGGGCGGCCACAAACCACATGGCCAGGCAAGCGAACTTCATCTGCTTGTTCAGAAGGAGGGGGAGCCTTTGCGCAAGTTCATCCAGAGGTTCAGCCGTGTGCACTACAACATCCCAGACGTCCACCCCGCCGCGGTGATCAGCGCGTTCCACCAGAACGTGCGCAACCGCAGGATGCGGGAGGAGATGGCGATGTGCAAAATCAAGGAGGTCAGCGAGCTTTACGCCCTGGCCGACAAGTGTGCACGCGCTGAGGAGGGGAGGAAGCTCCCCGGAGAAAGTGTTGGAGAAGGAGAATCCGACAATGAAGGTACCGCCCCAGCAAGGAGAGGCCGGCGGCGGAACGGCAAAAAGAAGAAAAACACAGAGGTGCTGGTTGTCGAGAAGTCCGGCAGCGAGGGCTCCGCCAAGAAAGCCCAGGCGGGAGGCCCCGGCAAGGAGATTGTCGGGTGCGCCAACTGCCAGGCGGTGGCTGCTGCCGATAAGCGGGATGGTACCGACAAGAAGTACTGCAAGATCCACCGTACCAGGGGCCACGACCTCCAGAGTTGCAAGCAAGTCGAGCGACTCGTCGAGCTGCAGAAGATCGAGTACGCACGACGCGACAAGGAGAGAGCCCAAGCAGGCGGCGGGGGATCCGGCACGAAGCGTCCCGGCCCGGGGGAGCGCCGCGGCAAGGACAAGCAGCGGCAAGCAGACAGACCTCCCCGGGGACGCGACAAGGACGAAGAAGATGACGACGACGAAGACATGGAAGACCAAAAGACCAGCGAGCAGGAGTTTCAGAAAGCCACTGAGGTCTTGTGTGTGGACGGTGGTGCCTCCCTGCACGCTTCCCACCACCAGCTTAAACGGTGGGTGCGGGAGGTCAATGCAGCGGAGCCACCCGTCGAGTCGCGCAGACCCCTGAGATGGTCCAGCACTCCTATCATCTTCGACATTGAGGACCACCCTGATCGCACAACCGCGGTCGGGTGCTTGCCGATGTTGGTTTCCCCAACGGTCCGCAACCTCAAGGTCACTAAGATGCTAGTTGACGGCGGGGCCGGCTTGAATCTGATCTCCTCTGCTGTTCTCCGGAGACTCCAAGTTCCCGACAGCGAGCTCGAAGAAACCGGCACATTCCAAGGAATCAACCCGGGAAGGAGCAAGCCGAAGGGAAAGATCACGCTACCGGTAACATTTGGCAGTGAGCTGAATTTCAGGACTGAGAAGGTCACCTTTGACGTCGCCGACTTTCTGTTGCCTTACAACGGGATCCTCGGCCGACCAGCGCTCGCCAAGTTCATGGCGGCCTCTCACTACGCGTATAACATGCTCAAGATGCCTGGCCCGATAAGCGTCATTTCTGTCCCCGGTGACAAGAAGGATGCCCTTATCTGCGCCGACCAAATATACCGGGACGCAAAAGCAGCAACGGCCCGCGGCCCACTTGCCGCTGGAGCTTCCGGGGGAAAGAAGAAGTCCGGCAAGTGCTCTGGCGCCCACTCCGGCAAGCGCGCCTCTTCGGAGTGCTGCGCTGCCGTCGAGGACGTGCCATCGAGCCCCGCCGGCAAGAAGACCAAGCCCGGCAAGTGCTCTGGCGCCCACTCCGGCAAGCACGCCTCTTCGGAGTGCTGCGCTGCCGTCGAGGACGTGCCATCGAGCCCCGCCGGCAAGAAGACCAAGCCCGGCAAGTGCTCTGGCGCCCACTCCGGCGAGCGCGCCTCCTCGGAGTGCTGCGCTGCCATCGAGGACGTGCCATCGAGCTCTCCCGGCAAGAAAGCCAAGCCCGGCGAATGCTCTGGCGCCCACTCCGGCAAGCGCGCCCCTTCGGAGCGCTGCGCTGCCGTTGAGGACGCACCATCGAGCCCCGTCGGTAAACACAAGAAGACGGCGGCTGCTCCACCAGCGACCAAGAAGGTGCCCGCCAAGGAGGACGGCACTGGTGGTACCTTCACCATCAGTGCCACTCTCGACCCCAAATAGGAAAGCGCGCTCGTTGCTTTCCTGCGGGTGAATGTCGATGTGTTTGCCTGGCAACCATCTGACATCCCCGGCGTTCCCAGGGAAGTGATTGAGCACCACCTTGCCGTCTGTCCTCATGCGCGGCCCGTCAAGCAAAAAGTCAGGAAACAAGTGGTGGAGCGCCAAGAGTTTATCGCGGAGGAGATCAGGAAGTTGGAAGCGGCAGGCCTCGTCAGAGGCGTGCTCCATCCGACGTGGTTGGCCAATCCTGTTGTCGTGCGCAAAGCAAACGGGAAGTGGAGGCTTTGCATCGATTTCACCGATGTCAACAGAGCTTGCCCTAAAGATCCATTTCCCTTGCCGCGCATCGACCAGATTGTTGACTCCACGGCCGGATGTGGCCTGCTTTCATTCCTCGACGCCTACTCCGGGTACCACCAGATTTTCATGACCAAAGAAGATGAAGAGAAGACTGCGTTCATCACTCCATGCGGCACGTACTGTTTTGTGCGGATGCCTTTTGGACTGAAGAAAGCAGGCTCGACGTTTGCGAGGGTTGTCCACACTGCTTTCGAGCCATAGATCCACAGAAATGTGGAGGCCTACATGGACGACATTGTGGTCAAGAGCAGAGACAAGGCAACCTTGGTTCAAGACTTGGAAGAGACCTTTGCGAACTTGCGCAAGATCAGCCTCAAGCTCAACCCCGAGAAGTGCGTGTTTGGAGTCCCCTCCGGCAAGCTTCTCGGGTTCTTCGTGTCTCAGCGTGGGATCGAAGCCAACCCCGACAAGATCAAGGCCATCGAGCAGATTGAAGCACCAACGCGTGTCAAGGACGTGCGAAGACTTGCCGGCTGCATGGCGGCTCTCAGCAGGTTTATTTCCAGGTCTGCGGAATGCGCCCTGCCGTTTTTCAAAATCTTGAAAAAGGCAGGTCCAGTAAAATGGACTCCGTAAGCGGAGGCTGCGCTGGAAGACTTGAAGAAATACCTGACCTCCGCTCCTATACTTGTCGCGCCTAGACCGCAAGAGAAGTTGCTGCTCTACCTAGCGGCAACCAATCAAGTGGTTAGTGCTGCGTTAGTAGCGGAGAGGGAAGCTGATGACGAGCCAGCAACCACGGCAAGCGCGTCCGACGACAAGCAGGGGGCTTCCCCGACGAGCTCTGGCCCTGGCAAAGGCGAATCCGCGCAAGCGCAAGGGGGAGTGCAGAAGAAGAGGATGGTGCAGTGCCCAGTTTACTTCGTCAGTTCCCTCCTGCAGGGGGCTAGGTCGAGGTACTCTGGTGTGCAGAAATTGCTCTTCGGCCTCCTCATGGCCTCGAGGAAGCTGCATCATTACTTCCAAGCACACGAGATCACAGTGGTCACTCGCTTTCCGCTTAAGAGGATACTGCCGAATCCCGAAGCAACAGGCAGGATTGTCGAGTGGGCACTAGAACTGTCAAGCTTTGGACTCAAGTTCGAGAGCACGTCGACCATCCAGAGCGGAGCATTGGCAGAGTTCATAGCAGAGTGGACGCCGACACCGGACGAAGAAATTCCAGAGATGAGCATCCCCGGCAAGGAAGCAACCAAAGAGTGGCTGATGTACTTTGATGGTGCCTTTTCACTGGAAGGCACCGGTGCCGGCGTGCTGCTCATCGCGCCCACCGGAGAGCACCTCAAGTACATCGTCCAGATGCACTTTCCCAAGGAGCAAGCAACCAACAATACGGCAGAGTATGAAGGTTTGCTCGTCGGTCTCAGGATCGCGGCGGAACTTGGGATCAAGAAGCTCATTGTCAGGGGTGACTCGCAGCTCGTCGTCCGCCAAGTGAACAAGGATTACCAGTGCCCGTTGATGGAGGCTTACGTTGATGAAGTGAGGAAGCTGGAAGAGCGCTTTGACGACCTGCAAATGGAATACGTTCCAAGAGCAGAGAACGCCATCGCCGACGGCCTGTCAAAATGCGCCGCACTAAAGCTACCTGTGGAACCAGGGACTTTTGTGCTCAAGCTGACTCAGCCATCCGTGACACCATCGACTGGGCCAAGCAAGAAGAGAAAATCGGTCTCCGGTGACTATCTCCCGGCAGAGCTTCCCGAAGCCGCCGCTAAGAGAGTCCCCAAGATCGACGCCAAGAGTGCTGAGGAGCTGCCCGCTCCGGCAAGCCCCAGGGTTTGTCCCGACGAAGCAGGCGCTCCCGGCAAGCCATGCCCCGGCAAGCTTGCCGGGGAACGTCAAGCTCCGGCTGAGCCCCAAGTCCTCGCCGTAGAAGCTGATGTTCCCGCAGCCGCCGACATGCCTTTAGTCCTCGTCGTCGAGCCGCAGGCTCCGACGTGGGCACAGCAGATCGTCCGTTTCCTCCAGACAGGAGAACTTCCCAAAGAACAAGAAGAAGCGGAAAGAGTAGCCCCGCAGTCCAGTATGTACCAGATCATCGACGGCGCACTGTACAGAAGAGGACGCAATGGGGTGAAATTGAAGTGCATTCACCGGGAAGACGGACAGGAGCTGTTGGCGGAGATACACGGAGGCATATGTGGACACCACATTGGCGCCAGAGCACTTGCCGGCAAAGCGTTCGGGCAAGGTTTCTTCTGGCCAACAGCCCTCCAGGATGCAACTGCACAAGTAACCAAGTGTGAAGCGTGCCAGTTCCATTCCAAGAAGATAAACCAGCCAGCTCAAGCTCTCCAGACGATCCCTTTGTCCTGGCCCTTCTCGGTATGGGGGCTCGATATCCTCGGCCCCTTCCCCCGAGCCGTCGGGGGCTTTGAGTACTTGTTAGTTGCCATCGACAAGTTCACAAAGTGGCCAGAAGTGGAACCGGTGAGGAAGGTGACAGCCCAGTCCGCGATCAAATTCTTCAGGTCGATTGTTTGCCGCTTCGGGGTCCCCAACAGGATCATCACCGACAACGGTACGCAGTTCACAAGCCACGCTTTCATGCAGTACACCCAAGACCTCGGCACCAAGGTCTGCTTCGCTTCTGTTGCTCATCCCCGGAGCAACGGTCAAGCGGAAAGGGCCAATTCCGAGGTACTACGCGGGCTCAAGACCAGAAGTTTTGACAGGCTGCTCAAGCGCGGACGGAACTGGATCGAGGAGCTGCCGGCGGTTCTATGGTCGGTCAGAACGACGCCAAATCGAGCCACCGGCCAGACACCATTTGCTCTAGTCTATGGAGCAGAAGCAGTTACCCCCACGGAACTCGTATACGGGTCACCTCGAGTGCTCGCTTATGATGAGCTTGAGCAAGAGCGGTCGCGTGAAGATGACGCACTGCTCCTCGAGGAGGATCGTCTCCAGGCTGCTGTGCGATCCGCTCGCTACCAGCAAGCTCTGCGTCACGTTTAGTCGGCCAAGATACACAACAAGTTGACGCCGAAGTGGGAAGGCCCTTACCGGGTGAAACGAGTCACGAGGCCCGGCGCCGTTCGCCTCGAGACCGAAGATGGTACTCCGGTGAGCAATTCCTGGAACATTGAGCATCTTCGCAAGTTTTACCCGTAAGGCGCGGTTGTCGGACCCCGTCCGGCAACCAACTCTTTGTACAAAGTCTTGCCGCAGTTGCATGTAATCCTTTGTACAAAGCCAGGCGCAGACCCTGGCAGCAGATAATGAAGCGCTGGCGCCCCCAAGTTTTAGCATGCATGCTGAGTCGAGTCTGGTCCTTGGTTAGGGTTGGTAGTGCCTAACAGTCGCTAACCCCTAACTTAGAGGTCGAGTCCGCGTCTTTTTCCCGTCCTTCCCCTTTGGCTCGCAGGAATTGCATACCCTTGCCGAGCCGCTCAAGGACGAAGAAGGGGAGAAGGGCGAGCCAGCACCCGCGCCCCGGCAAGCCAGAGTTGCCGGGGGTTGCAACCTCAGATAAGTCTTTACATCCCTTATCATGCATTCTCTCATGAGCTGCGGAATGCGAAAACCTTGCTTCCTCCTAAAAGCTGCCGTGCTCTCTTAAGCGACAAACCCCGGAGCGCGTTCCCGGGGCCCGCTTCTGATAGTAGCCGCGGCGGCAAGAGGAGGAAGCGAAGGGCCAGAACCCGCCTTCTCCCTGCCTCCGCCAAGAGCGTGAGGAGGGCCAAGGGGCGCGGGGAGACGGCAGGGTCCGTTGCCGGGCGGGGAAGTGTCTATCTTAACGATGCAAAGGGTTCGCTCCTTGCCGCGGGATGTACCCGCGAGACAAATGGTCCGGCAAACACTCCCTTTTCATTAAAAACATTCCACTCAGGTACAGCTCAGAGAGAATGAAAAACATGAAAGATGGGATTACAAGATTTAAACACAATTAAGGCCCGAGGGCTTACAAGATAAAAAGAGATAAGGTGCCCGTGATCCCTTTCTTGTCTCTCTCCTCAGGAGGTAGGGCAAGGAGGCGAGAAGGGCAAAAGGGGCGCCTAGACGAGCTACGGGTGGCAGAAGACGCCAAGAGAGCATCCGGGGCTCCGCCCGGGGGCTCCGGAGGCCGGATGGAGACGGCGATGCCGGAAGCGGAGCTCGAAAAGGAGGCTGCGGGACGTCAATACGCTGTCGAGGGCATCTAGCCCTTGTACTCCGAGTTGACGGCCTTGCCGCCGGCCTCTTCCGCAGCCTCGCCACTCCGGCCGCCCGAGAAGACGAAGCCCCGGCAAGAGGAGCTTGCCGGGCCGGAGAGAAGACCCCGGTGGTCGTCGCCGCGAGCAGGGGTGGTGACGGCGTCTGGGGCGAAGCTGGAAGACGAGGCAGCGGCCTTGCCGCCCGCCCTCTTCCTCTTCCGCAGCCTCCCTATGCCAGCCGCCCAAGGAAACGACCCCGGGGAGTTCACGGCGCCAGCGACGCGGACGATGGGGGTCGCCGGTGCCACGCGGAGCTGCGACCGGCACCTAGTCGGACCCGTCATCCCGGCGACCGCTCCCCTCGTCATCGCTGTCGCTCCCCTCCTCTTCACTCTCGCTCGAGGAGGAGCCTTCGCTGTCGGAGGAGCTATCCACGCAGCACCGGGCCCGGGTGCCGAGGTCCCCGAAGACCTTGACGGAGAGGAGATCACCCTCCATCAGCTTAAAATGGAGGGTGAACCCCTCCATCAAGCTGTGGATCCGGGCGAACGACTTCCACCCTCGGCCAAGATACATCACGCCGGGGGCTCGGGATTCGACGTGGACTCGCGTACCACTGATCCCGCAGCCCCTCATGCGCAGTCTCAGCGTCTCGTGTTGCTCCGCTTCCAGGACGTCCACGAAGGGAGCCGGGAGGCGGAGGCGACGGCGAGGCGCCCGGCGCAGCCTGATGATGAACTCGCAGGGGTCGTCCCCGAGATGAACCGCCGGGAGAAACGGAGCCGCCGGCGGAGGCGAGGCCGGCGCGCCGCCCCGCCCGCCTCGAGCGCCTTGGCCCCGTCCACGGCCTCGTCCACGACCTCGCCCCCTCCCCCTTCCCCTTACGGTTGGCTCCGTCACCACGGGTGCAAGGGGAGGAGGGGCGCGCTGCCTGGCGGCAACCCTTGCCGCCACCGAAGAAGGACCAGGGTTCCCTTTCTCCATGACAGTTGGGGAGAGGGGACCAGGGATCTAAGAGAAGAAAGAAGGAAGGAGTGCGGAACCTCATCACCCCCTTCCGCTCCTTATAAAGGGGCGGAGTGGGGGCTCGGCCGCCCCGCCCAACCAATCAAAGCAGAGGAAGGGCAGGCGACGGGGCCGACCCTCTACTTCGACACGCGTCGGCCCGGTTTCCTGCCTCCACCACCGCAACCCCAAGCGCATGGAGGACGCGTGGCGGGCGAGCACGGCCGAGGCGACAGATGAGGTGACCTCTCCCCACCCCGTGATCGTGGGGGGCGGGCGCCCCGAAAGCCGCGCCTCGACCCCGTTCGTTCACCAAGCCGCGCCTCCACGTCTCCCCCCCACTTGAAAGTGGGGGCGGACGTTTCGCCTTTCCAAATAAAGGAATCGTGCCCGACGTGACGCATGCCTGCGGGCCTCAGCCCCGCGCACGCCACCCACGTCACGCACGCCTCGCCCCCCCCACGACGCCGCGATAAGCGCGCGCCACTTGGGGAGGGCGCGACGGGCACGGAGTTAAGGAGCAGCGCAACCCAGGCCACGCGTGCCCGTGCACTGTTAGGGCCTGGCCCAACAACGCTCGGCACCGTGTATGGCCCAGACCCGGGGGCTCCTGTCGGTGTACTAAAGTAGGGGTACCTTAGTACCCCGAACTTGTGCACGGGCAGTAGTAGCGTCCCGCGGCAAGGCTTGCCAGGGGAGCGACAAGAGTCTCCATGGCCCTTTCTGGGCCGGACGAAGGCCAAGTGATCGAGCCTAGAAGACCAGGCCCCGGCAAGAGGAGCTTGCCGGGCCAAGGAGGCGAGGTCCGGCAAGAGGAGCTTGCCGGGCCAAGGCGACAAGGCCCCGGCAAGAGGAGCTTGCCGGGACGACTAAGCCGAAGCACCAAGGCCCCGGCGGGAGGAGCTCGCCGGGACGGCCAAGCCAAGGCACCCCAAGAAAAGCCCGCCGCGGCGCGCCGCGCGCCCTGGCAAGGCCTGACGAGCGGCAAGCTTTCAGGTGCGGCAAGACAACCACCGCGGCAAGCCACTTGCCGCGGCAAACCACCACCTTAGGCCTGCGCTCCAGCTCACCTGACCACGCGTCACTCTGGAGCTTCCCCAGAGGCACGTGGCGGGGCGCCGCGCAACCTGAGGCGCGCGGTGGCATCCGACGTTGGCAGAGTCGCCCCCGTGGCAAGCGGAGGCGCCCCCAACGGTCCGCCTCGGTACTGTTCGGGCGATCCAAACGGGCATTGAATGCCTTTGTCCCCCGCCGTCAGAGTTAGGTGCGATAGCACTGTGCGGCCACTGTTCGCACAGTTCCTTGCCATTTTTACCCTCACCTGCGTCGCTACCTGTGGGAAACCCCTTAGCATATAAAAGGAGGCCCATGCGCACGTAGGGGGGGGGACCTCGAAGGAGGACACCCTGTAGACCCTCGTCTACGTCCAGCTCCAACTTACTGTAGCTTCTTGCGCTCCAGAGCAAGAACTCGAATCAACCAGACAAGCAACAGTAGGGTTTTACGCATCCGTGCGGCCCAAAGCTGGGTAAAATCGTTGCGTGTGTGTCGCCCTGATCTGCTCTTTGTGCAACCTCCGCCCCCCGCCGAACCGAAAAGGGGCTCCGTCCCCATAGGTGCTCGTGGAGGCCGATTTCCCCCGACAAGGCTTCTCCAAAAGTCTGTATAAAACCATATGCTTTGATCACACTATCAAAATGTTTATTCCAACTCCAAGAGGCTTGCACCATTCCATAAATGGATCGCTGGAGCTTGCACACTTTGTTAGCTCCCTTTGGATCGACAAAACCTTCCGGTTGCATCATATACAACTCTTCTTCCATTTGCCAAATTTCATAATCATAAAATGCGGCAATTGCTAACATGATTCAGATAGACTTAAGCATCGCTACGGGTGAGAAGGTCTCATCGTAGTCAATCCCTTGAACTTGTCGAAAACCTTTTGCAACAATTCAAGCTTTATAGAGAGTAACATTACCGTCAGCATCTCCCTTCTTCTTGAAGATCCATTTATTCTCGATGGCTTGCCGATCATCGGGCAAGTCAACCAAAGTCCACACATTGTTCTCATACATGGGTCCCATCTCAGATTTCATGGCCTCAAGCCATTTTGCGGAATCTGGGCTCACCATCGCTTCTTCATAGTTCGTAGGTTCGTCATGGTCTAGTAACATAACCTCCAGAACATGATCACCGTACCACTCTGGTCCGGATCTTACTCTGGTTGACCTACGAGGTTCGGTAACAACTTGATCTGAAGTTTCATGATCATCACCATTAATTTCCTCACTAATTGGTGCAGACATCATAGGAACCAGTTTCTGTGATGAACTACTTTCCAATAAGGGAGCAGGTACTGTTACCTCATCAAGTTCTACTTTCCTCCCACTCACTTCTTTCGAGAGAAACTCCTTCTCTAGAAAGGATCCATTCTTGGCAACGAATGTCTTGCCTTCGGATCTGTGATAGAAGGTGTACCCAATAGTTTCCTTTGGGTATCCTATAAAGACACATTTCTTCGACTTGGGTTCGAGCTTATCAGGTTGAAGCTTTTTAACATAACCATCGCAGCCCCAAACTTTAAAAAATGACAACTTTGGTTTCTTGCCAAACCACAGTTCATAAGGTGTCGTCTCAACGGATTTTGATGGTGCCCTATTTAATGTGAATGCGGCCATCTCTAAAGCATAACCCCAAAACGATAGCGGTAAATCAGTAAGAGACATCATAGATCGCACCATATCTAGTAAAGTACGATTACGACGTTTGGACACACCCTTATGCTGTGGTGTT
Organism: Aegilops umbellulata; assembly: GCA_032464435.1. Lineage (NCBI taxonomy): Eukaryota > Viridiplantae > Streptophyta > Magnoliopsida > Poales > Poaceae > Aegilops > Aegilops umbellulata. The sequence continues at coordinate 195,350,030 of CP136060.1, forward strand.
CCAGGTGGCGTTAGTTGCTAAACTATTCCACATTGTTTCAAATGTAGACCAAACTCATAACTCAAATATTCTCCTCCACGATCAGATCATAGAAACTTTATTTTCTTGTTACGATGATTTTCAACTTCACTCTAAAATTCTTTAAACTTTTCAAATGTTTCAGACTTATGTTTCATTAAGTAGATATACCCATATCTTCTTAAATCATCTATGAAGGTGAGAAAATAATGATACCAGCCGCGAGCTTCAACATTCATTGGACCACATACATCAGTATGTATGATCTCCAATAAATCAGTTGCTCGCTCCATAGTTCCGGAGAACGGCGCTTTACTCATCTTGCCCGTGAGGCATGGTTCGCAAGTACCAAGTGATTCATAATCAAGTGATTCCAAAAGTCCATCAGTATTGAGTTTCTTCATGCGCTTTACACCAATATGACCCAAACGGCAGTGCCACAAATAAGTTGCACCATCATTATCAACTCTGCATCTTTTGGCTTCAACATTATGAATATGTGTATCACTACTATCGAGATTCATCAAGAATAGACCACTCTTCAAGGGTGCATGACCATAAAAGATATTACTCATATAAATAGAACAACCATTATTCTCTGATTTAAATGAATAACCGTCTCACATCAAACGAGATCTAGATATAATGTTCATGATCAACGCTGGAACCAAATAACAATTATTTAGGTCTAATACTAATCCCGAAGGTAGATGTACAAGTAGCGTGCCGACGGCGGTCACATCGACTTTGGAACCGTTTCCCACGCGCATCGTCACCTTGTTTTTAGCCAGTGTCCGCTTAATCCGTAGTCCCCGTTTTGAGTTGCAAGTATTAGCAACAGAACCAGTATCAAATACCCAGGTTCTACTGCGAGCTCTGGTAAGGTACACATCAATAACATGTATATCATATATACCTTTGTTCACCTTGCCATCCTTCTTATCCGCCAAATACTTGGGGTAGTTCCGCTTCCAGTGACCAGTCTACTTGCAGTAGAAGCACTCGGTCTCAGGCTTAGGTCCAGACTTGGGTTTCTTCTCCTGATCAGCAACTTGTTTGTTGTTCTTCTTGAACTTCCCCTTCTTCTTTCCTTTGCCCTTTTTCTTGAAACCGGTGGTCTTATTGACCATCAACACTTGATACTCTTTCTTGATTTCTACCTCCGCAGCCTTTAGCATTTCGAAGAGCTCGAGAATTGTCTTATCCATCCCTTGCATGTTATACTTCATCACGAAGCTCTTGTAGCTTGGTGGTAGTAATTGAAGAATTATGTCAATGACACTATCATCCGGAAGATTAACTCCTAGTTGAATCAAGTGATTGTTATACCTAGACATTCTAAGTATATGCTCACTGACAGAACTATTCTCCTCCATCTTGAAGCTGTAGAACTTATTGGAGACTTCATATCTCTCAATCCGGGCATTTGCTTGAAATATTAACTTCAACTCCTGGAACATCTCATACGCTCCATGATGTTCAAAACGTCGTTAAGCATGGCATACTGAACTATCGAGTAGTCATCTGCTTTGCTCTGCCAGACGTACATAACATCTGGTGTTGCTCCTGCAGCAGGTTTGGCACCTAGAGGTGCTTCCAAGACGTAATTCTTCTGTGCAGCAATGAGGATAATCCTCAAGTTACCGGCCCAGTCCGTGTAATTGCTACCATCATCTTTCAACTTTGCTTTATCAAGGAACGCGCTAAAATTCAACGGAACAACAGCACGAGCCATCTATTTATAACAAACATAGACATGCAAAATACTATCAGGTACTAAGTTCATGATAAATTCAAGTTCAATTAATAATATTACTTAAGAACTCCCACTTAGATAGACATCCCTCTAATCATCTAAGTGATCACGTGATCCAAATCAACTAAACTATAATAGATCATCACGTGAAATGGAGTAGTTTTCAATGGTGAACATCACTATGTTGATCATATCTACTATATGATTCACACTCGACCTTTCGGTCTCAGTGTTCCGAGGCCATATCTGCATATGCTAGGCTCGTCAAGTTTAACCTGAGTATTCTGCATGTGCAAAACTGGCTTGCACCCATTGTAGATGGACGTAGAGGTTATCACACCCGATCATCACGTGGTGTCTGGGCACGACGAACTTTGGCAATGGTGCATACTCAGGGAGAACACTTTTATCTTTAAATTTAGTGAGAGACCATCTTATAATGCTACCGTCAATCAAAGCAAGATAAGATGCATAAAAGATAAACATCACATGCAATCAATATAAGTGATATGATATGGCCATCATCATCTTGTGCTTGTGATCTCCGTCTCCTAAGCACCGTCATGATCACCATCGTCACCGGCGCGACACCTTGATCTCCGTCGTAGCATCGTTGTCGTCTTGCCAACTATTGCTTCTACGACTATCGCTACCGCTTAGTGATAAAGTAAAGCAATTACAGGGCAATTGCATTGCATACAATAAAGCGACAACCATAGCTCCTGCCAGTTGCCGATAACTCTATTACAAAACATGATCATCTCATACAATAAAATATAACATCATGTCTTGACCGTATCACATCACATCATGCCCTGCAAAAACAAGTTAGACGTCCTCTACTTTGTTGTTGCAAGTTTTACGTGGCTGCTATGGGCTGAGCAAGAACCATTCTTACCTACGCATCAAAACCACAATGATAGTTCGTCAAGTTAGTGTTGTTTTAACCTTCTCAAGGACCGGGCGTAGCCACACTCGGTTCCACTAAAGTTGTAGAAACTGACACCCGCCGGCCACTTGCGTGCAAAGCACGTCGGTAGAACCAGTCTCGCGTAAGCGTACGCGTAATGTCGGTCCGGGCCGCTTCATCCAACAATACCGCCGAACCAAAGTGTGACATGCTGGAAAGCAGTATGACTTGTATCGCCCACAACTCACTTGTGTTCTACTCGTGCATATAACATCAACTCATAAGACCAGGCTGTGCTACCACTGTTGGGGAACGTAGTAATTTCAAAAAAAATCCTACGCACACGCAAGATCATGGTGATGCATAGCAATGAGAGGGGAGAGTGTGTCCAAGTACCCTCGTAGACCGAAAGCGGAAGCTTAGCACAACGCGGTTGATGTAGTCGTACGTGTTCATGATCCGACCAATCAAGTACCAAACGCACGGCACCTCCGAGTTCAGCACACGTTCAACTCGATGATGTCCCTCGAACTCCGATCCAGCCGAGCTTTGAGGGAGAGTTCCGTTAGCACGATGGCGTGGTGACGATGATGATGTTCTACCGACACAGGGCTTCGCCTAAGCATCGCTACGATATGACCGAGGTGGATTATGGTGGAGGGGGGCACCGCACACTGCTAAGAGATCCAAGGGATCAATTGTTGTGTCTCTAGGGGGTGCCTCCCTCCCCGTATATAAAGGAGTGGAGGAGGGGGATGCACCGGCCACCCTTGGCGCGCCCCATGAGGAGTCCTACTCCCACCGGGAGTAGGACTCCCCCCTTCCATGTTGGAGTAGGAGAGGAGAGGGAAGGAGAGAGAGGAGGAAAGGAAAGGGGGGACCCCGCCCCCCTCCTTGTCCAATTCGGACTCAGGGGAGGGGCACGCGGGTGCCCCTTGGCCGCCTCTCCTTTTCCACCACTTGGGCCCATGAGGCCCAATAACCTCCGGGGGGGTTCCGGTAACCCCCCGGTACTCCAGTATATATCCGATAACCCCTGGAACCATTCCGGTGTCCGAATATAGTCGTCCAGTATATCAATCTTCATGTCTCGGCCATTTCGGGACTCCTCGTTATGTCCGTGATTACATCCGGGACTCCGAACTACCTTCTGTACATCAAAACACATAAACTCATAATATAACTGTCAACGAACTTTAAGCGTGCGGACCCTACGGGTTCGAGAACTATGTAGACATGACCGAGACACGTCTCCGGTCAATAACCAATAGCAGAACCTAGATGCTCATATTGGCTCCCACATATTCTATGAAGATCTTTATTGGTCAAACCGCATAACAACATACGTCGTTCCTTTTGTCATCGGTATGTTACTTGCCCGAGATTGGATCGTCGGTAATACCTAGTTCAATCTCGTTACCGTCAAGTCTCTTTACTCGTTCTGTAATACATCATCCCGCAACTAACTCATTAGTTGCAAGGCTTGCAATGCTTAAGTGATGTGCATTACCGAGTGGGCCTAGAGATACCTCTCTAACAACTGGAGTGAAAAAATCCTAATCTCGAAATACGCCAACCCAACAAGTACCTTCGGAGACACCTGTAGAGCACCTTTATATTCACCCAGTTACGTTGTGACGTTTGGTAGGACACAAAATGTTCCTCCGGTGAACGGGAGTTGCATAATCTCATAGTCATAGGAACATATATAAGTCATGAAGAAAGCAATAGCAACACACTAAACGATCAAGTGCTAAGCTAACGGAATGGGTCAAGTCAATCACATCAATCTCCTAATGATGTGATCCCATTAATCAAATGACAACTCTTTGTCTATGGCTAGTAAACATAACCATCTTTGATCAATGAGCTAGTCACGTAGAGGCATACTAGTGACACTTTGTTTGTCTATGTATTCACACATGTATCATGTTTTCGGTTAATACAATTCTAGCATGAATAATAAACATTTATCATGATATAAGGAAATAAAGAATAACTTTATTATTTCCTCTAGGGCATATTTCCTTCAACGATCTCGAGTACATGCGTCAGCTCAGATCTTAGGACATAGAACGTATGTTGTACTAGAGACTCACAGATGACATATCACCACGTCTCATAGTTGGGTCTGTCCGACTCGGACCTTATCTCGACTCGGATCCGAATACGTCGAATCCGACCAGTCCTTTCCAAGTCCATATTATCCGGTTAGCATCCAATGCTCCATGGCTAGTGAGACCAAGCCATCGACCGTGTCATATGCTAGTCTAGTCGGTTGCGCGTCCACACATCCCTTTCGACTAGGGACCTTTTAGAACCGTAATCATACAATGCATAGTCCCACAAACAAGTCATGTACTTGCTGATACACATCATTGATAATGTCCAAGGACTATCTTTATTCATAAACACACGAGAAACATCATCATACATGATTGCCTCTACGACATATCTCCAACAGTCTCCCACTTTCACTAGAGTCAATCAAATTGACATCGAATGCCCATAGCTCTAATGTGCCCCTCATGCTTGGGTTGTGGAAGCGGCTTAGTCAATGGATCTGCAACATTTGCATTCGTGTGAATCTTGCATAACTCTACATCACCATTCTTTACGATTTTTCGTATCAGGTGATGTTTCTGATCTATGTGTCTGACCTTGTGGTGATTCCTCGGCTCCTTGGCTTGTGCGATTGAGGGAGTCCTGGACTAAGGGGTCCTCGGGCATCCGGCCTATTAGCCATGGGCCAGACTGATGGGCTGCGAAGATACGAAGACCGAAGACTGCACCCGTGTCCGGGATGGACTCTCCTTGGCATGGAAGGCAAGCTTGGCAATCAAATATGTTGATTCCTTTCTTTGCAACCGACCTTGTGTAACCCTAAATCCTCCTGGTGTCTATATAAACCGAAGGACATAGTCCGGAGGGGAGAGACTCATTACCATAGTTATACATGCTAGACTTCTAGGGTTTAGCCATTACTATCTCGTGGTAGATTAACTCTTGTAATACTCATCTTCATCAAGATCAATCAAGCCGGAAGTAGGATATTACCTCCATAGAGAGGGCCCGAACCTGGGTAAACATTGTGTCCCCTGTCTCCTGTTACCATCGACCTTAGACGCATAGTTCGGGACCCCCTACCCGAGATCTGCCGGTTTTGACACCGACATTGGTTCTTTCATTGAGAGTTTCGTTGTGCCGTCACCAAAAGTTTGATGGCCCCCTCAATCATCGACAACGATGCTGTCCATGGGTAAACCTTCCTCCCTGGACAGATCGTCATATTCGGCGGCTACGCACTGCGGGCCAACTCGCTTGTCCATCTGGAGCAGATCGATAGCTACGCCCCTGGCCACCAGGTCAGATTTGGGAGCTTGAATTACGTTGTGGACATCCGTGGAGATTTGATCTTCACCGGATTCGAGACCGCGGCGACCGCTCCTGGTCACCTCGACGAGCATGACTTAAATCTGTCATCAGACCAGACTAAGGAAATCGCACCTGTAACCGCTCTGGCCTTAGATCCGGAGCAGATCGCGCCATCCAAGGACGGGAGGTTCAACCCCGCCATGGAGGCCGCAGACTCTGCGGTGTTGGAGCCGCACACAGACCTAACCTCGTGTGAGTCCTGTGTCATCAGAACCTTGGACTTTTTTCCAGCTATAAGTTCCGAGCCATGCGCGTCCGCATATTCGACCATCGAATTCAGCATAGCGGACATCTTCCAGCACTCACCTTTAGGCAATGTGCTAAACTCGTTAAAGAATCTATCTCTAGCGGAGGACTCTTAGCCGAATTATATCCGGTTTGAGCTGGAGGCGGACGATGGAGAATTTTGTTTCCCACCCACCGCCCATTTCATAGGCACTGTCGAAGACTTAACCGACACGCTCGATTACGACTCCAAAGACATCGACGGTATGGACGACGATGCCGGAGACGAGGAGGCCCAAAACCCGCCGTTCACTGGACGATGGACGACCACTTTTTCATATGACATATACATGGTAGATGCGCCAAAAAATAATAGCGGCGATGACAAGGAAAACCCAGCGAAGGAGGACCCTCCTAAGACACAACCAAAGCGCCGGCGTCAGCGGCGCCGCTCTAAATCGCGCCGCAGCAGAGACAGCAACACCGGCACATGAGACGACAACACTCGGATGGTGCCGAAGACACAGAAGAACCCGATGAACAAACTCCCGAACAAGACAATCGGGAAGATGGGCAAGTCAGCCCTGACGAACAGGCCATAGAAGAAGACTCAGAGGACGGTAGTTATCATCCGCTCTCTGAGGAGGAGGTGATCCTCGGCAACGAAGACTTCATCGTGCCTGAGGAACCTCTCGAGCAGGAGCGCTTTAAGCTTTAGCTAATAGCCACTGCGAGGAGCCTGAAAAAGAAGCAGCAGCAGCTTCAAGCTGATCAAGACCTGCTCAATGACTGATGGACCGATGTCCTGGCAGCCGAGGAATACGGCCTGAAATGCCCAGCCAAAAGTTACCCGAAGCGCAAATTGCTACCTCAGTTTGATGACGAGGCGCCAGAACCCGCACCAGCATCATCCAATGCGGCTGATCATCCACCGTGCGGTCGGGATAAAACGACAACTCTAGCCGAAAACCAGACTGTCCCACCTCACCGTAAAGGCAGGGATAAGACAGCTCGGGGCTATACATATGACCTTTGTCAAGACCTGGACAGTAGAGCAGGACATAAAAGATCGATCTACGGATTGCGAGGACGTGCCTTGACACGCGAGGACAGATATCTATTCGCACGTGACAAACCTAGTCACGCCCGGGCCGAAAACCACAAACGGACTCCGTCGGAGCTATGTCGCGATGCGGCCCGATATAGAGGCGCCGCACACCCTCTTTGCGTCACTAACGAAGTATTGGATCATGAATTCCCAGAAGGGTTCAAACCCGTAAACATCGAATCATACGATGGAACAACCGATCCCGCAGTATGGATTGAGGATTTTATTCTCCACATCCACATGGCCCACGGGGATGATCTTCACGCCATTAAATACCTCCCACTAAAACTCAAAGGGCCAGCTCGGCACTGGCTAAACAGTCTGCCTGAAAATTCCATTGGCAGCTGGGAGGACTTGGAAGAAGCTTTCCTTGACAACTTCTAATGTACTAATGTCCGGCCACCAGATGCCGATGACTTAAGTCACATCGTCCAACAACCTGGAGAGTCAGCCAGGAAATTCTGGACTAGGTTCCTAACTAAAAAGAACCAGATCGTCGACTACCCGGATGCCGAAGCCCTAGCGGCCTTTAAACATAGCATCCGTGACGAATGGCTCGCCCGCCACCTCGTCCAGGAAAAGCCAAAATCCATGAAAGCCCTCACGACACTGATGACCCGCTTCTATGTGGGAGAGGATAGGTGGCTGGCCCGTAGCAAAAATACAGCAAGTGACATGGGCACCTCCGAGGCCAAAAATAGCAACGGCAAGCTCCGACGCTGCAGACACAAACGCTGAAGTAATGGTGACAACACCTATGACACGACAGTCAATGTCGGATTCAGTGGTTCCAAGTCCGGTCAGCGGAAGAAGCAATATAAAAGAAACAATCAGGGACCATCAAGCTTGGATCGCATACTCGATCTTCCGTGCCAAATCCATGGCACCCCTGATAAACCAGCCAATCATACCAACAGAGATTATTGGGTTTTTAAACAGGCTGGCAAGTTAAATGCCGAGAACAAAGAAAACAGATCACAAAGTGAGGACGATGACGAGGAGCCCCGACAACCGAACACAGGGGGACAAAAGAAGTTTCCCCCCAGGTCAAATCTGTGAACATGATATATGCTACACACATCCCCAAGAGGGAGCGCAAGCGCACGCTCAGGGACGTCTATGCGATAGAGCCAGTCGCCCCAAAATTTAATCCATGGCCGTCGTGCCCGATCACTTTTGATCGACGGGACCATCCGACCAATATCCGTCATGGCGGTTCAGCCGCATTTGTCCTTGACCCAATAATTGATGGATTCCACCTAAATGCGAGTCCTTATGGACGGCGGCAGCAACCTGAACCTGCTCTATCAGGATACAGTGTGCAAAATGGGCATTAACCCATCACGGATCAAGCCCACAAAGACCACCTTAAAAGGAGTCATACCAGGTGTAGAGGCCTGATACGTCTCTGTCGTATCTACTTTTCCAAACACTTTTGCCCTTGTTTTGGACTCTAACTTGCATGATTTGAATGGAACTAACCTGGACTGACGCTATTTTCAGCAGACTTTCCACGATGTTATTTATGTGCAGAAACAAAAGTTCTCAGAATGACCTGAAACTTCAAGAACGTCCATTTGGAAATAATAAAAATCCTTGCAAAAGATGAAGACCAGGGGCCCACACCCTGTCCATGAGGGTGGGGGGCGCGCCCTACACCCTAGGGCGCGCCCCCTACCTCGTGGGCCCCCTGGAGCTCCTCAGACCTCAATTCCAACTCTATATATTTGCTTTCGGGGAGAAAAAAACCAAGAAGAAGAATTCATCGCGTTTTACGATACGGAGCCGCCACCAAGCCCTAAAACCTCTCGGGAGGGCTGATCTGGAGTCTGTTCGGGGCTCCAGAGAGGGGCATTCGTCGCCGTCGTCATCATCAACCATCCTCCATCACCAATTTCATGATGCTCACCGCCGTGCATGAGTAATTCCATCGTAGGCTTGTTAGGGTTTAATCCCTAGCATCCACTATGTTCTGAGATTGATGTTGCTATGACTTTGCTATGCTTAATGCTTGTCACTAGGGCCCGAGTGCCATGATTTTAGATCTGAACCTATTATGTTTTCATGAATATATGTGAGTTCTTGATCCTATCATGCAAGTCTATAGTCACCTACTATGTGTTATGATCTGGCAACCCCGAAGTGACAATAATCGGGACCACTCCCGGTGATGACCTTAGTTTGAGGAGTTCATGTATTCACTACGTGTTAATGCTTTGTTCCGGTACTCTATTAAAAGGAGGCCTTAATATCCCTTAGTTTCCATTAGGACCCCGCTGCCACGGGAGGGTAGGACAAAATATGGCATGCAAGTTCTTTTCCATAAGCACGTATGACTATATTCGGAATACAAGCCTACATTACATTGATGAATTGGAGCTAGTTCTGTGTGACCCTATGTTATGATTGTTATATGATGAACCACATCCGGCATAATTTTCCATCACCGATCCAATGCCTACGAGCTTTTCCTATACTGTTCTTCGCTTATTTACTTTTCCGTTGCTACTGTTACAATCACTACCAAACACCAAAAATATTACTTTTGCTACCGTTACTTTTGTTACCATTGCCACTACTATCATATTACTTTGCTACTCAATACTTTGCTGCAGATACTAAGTTATCCAGGTGTGGTTGAATCGACAACTCAACTACTAATACTTGAGAGTATTCTTTGGCTCCCTTTGTGTCGAATCAATAAATTTGGGTTGAATACTCTACCCTCGAAAACTGTTGCGATCCCTTATACTGGTGGGTTATCAAGACTATTTTCTGGCGCCGTTGCCGGTGAGCATAGCTCTATTCTTTGAGTCACTTGGGATTTATATCTGTTGGTTACTATGAAGAACTTGAAAGACGCTAAGACAACAATTTATACCTCAACTATGAGGGGAGGTAAGGAACTGCCATCTAGCACTGCACTTGATTCACCTTCTGTTTTGAGTAAGCTTGCGACACCTAAACCTGCTTCTTCTATTCGTTCTGATATGTCGCATGTTATTGATGATGCCACTTCTGCTATGCATGATACTTATGATGTAACTACTTCTATGCTTGATACTGCTGTGCTACTTGGTGAATTTCTTGATGAACAAATTGCTAGGGCTAGAGAGAAAGAAATTATTGAAACTGATTATATTGATGAAAGTGATGATGAAGACTTGCGTGTTATTCCTGAGGGTTATGTTTTTGATAAAGAAGCTTCTTTAGCTATCTTAGCTTGCAAAGATAGATATGAACTCAAGAGGTTATTAGCTAAATGGAATAAGCAATCTCTTAATGATAGAATGAAACCTGACCCTGCTTTTGCTACTTCACCTATCTGTGTTACCGATAAGGATCATGAATTCTCTATTGATCCTGATATAATTACTTTGGTTGAATCTGATCATTTTCATGGCTATGAATCTGAAACTGTTGTGGCACATCTTACTAAATTAAATGATATAGCCACCCTGTTTACTAATGATGAGAGATCATGCTACTTCTATATCCTTAAAATATTTCCATTCTCATTAAGGGTGATGCTAAGATATGTTTAATTCTCTTGATCCTGGTTGTGCGCGTAGTCCCCAGGATATGATTTATTACTTCTCTGCTAAATATTTCCCTACTCATCAGAAACAAGCCGCTTTGAGGGAAATATACAACTTTGTGCAAACTGAAGAAGAGAGTCTCCCACAAGCTTGGGGGAGGCTTCTCAAGTTACTTAATGCTTTGCCTGATAAGCGTCTTAAGAAAAATGAAATACTTGATATCTTTTATCATGGACTAACCGATGCTTCCAGAGATTACCTGGATAGTTGTGCTGGTTCTGTTTTCAGGGAAAGAACACCGGATGAAGCTGAAATTCTATTGAATAATATGTTGACAAATTAAAATAATTGGACACTTCCTGAGCCAATTCCTGAGCCACTTCCTGAGCCTATTCCTAAACCAACACCGAAGAAAAGAGCTGTTCTATTTCTCAGTCCTGATGATAAGCAAGAGGCAAAGAAGTCTATGAAATAAAAAGGTATTAAAGATGACGATGTTAAGAATTTACCTCCTATTGAAGAAATACATGGTCTTAATTTACCGCCTGTTGAAGAAACATATGGTCTTCATCCATTACCTATTGAAGAAACTCATGGTCTTGATAACCCGACGCAGGTAGTAAAGGTAAATTCTCTCTATAGATATGATAAAGCTGAAATCCCTCTTACTAAGCTTGCTAGCCAATCCTTAGATGAGTTTGATAATTTTATTGTCAAACAAGAAGATTTTAATGCTTATTTTGGTAGACATTTGAAATACAATTCCAATATGCTAAAACACTTGGGTGATTATATGGCTAACGTTAAAGGTGAACTTAAACTTATTAGCAAACATGCTTCCATGGTCACCACTCAAGTAGAACAAGTACTTAAGGCTCAAAATGATTTGCTCAATGAAATGAATAGTAAGAAAAATGATTATGCTGGTAGAGTGGCTACTAGAACTGGTAGAATGACTCAGGAACCTTTGTATCCTGAAGGCCACCCTAAGAGAATTGAGCAACATTCTCAGAGAAATAATATTGATGCACCTAGTCCTTCTAAAAAGAAGGAAAAGAAAAATGATAAGACTTTGCATGCTTCTCGTGAACCTATTACTGAACCACCTGAGAATCCAAATGATATCTCTATTTTTTATGCTGAAACACAATCTGGTAATGAACATGAACTTAATGAAAATGCTAATGATGATGTTCATGGTGATGCTCAACCTAGCAATGGTAATGATGTAGAAATTGAACCTGATGTTGATCTTGATAACCCACAATCAAAGAATCAACGTTATGATAAGCGAGACTTTGTTGCTAGGAAACATGGTAAAGAAAGAGAACCATGGGTTCAGAAACCCATGCCTTTTCCTCCCAAACCATCCAATAAAAAGGATGATGTTAACTGATATGATTAGACCTATCTTTTTGTGTATGCGATTAACTGATATGCTCAAAATGAATCCTTATGCTAAGTATATGAAAGATACTGTTACAAATAAAAGAAAGATACCAGAAGCTGAAACTTCCACCATGCTTCCTAATTATACTTCTATGGGTGGAATACCAAAGAAACTTGGAGATCCAGGAGTACCTACTATACCATGCTCCATTAAAAGATATTGTGTTAAAACTGCTTTATGTGATCTTGGAGCCGGTGTTAGTGTTATGCCTCTCTCTTTATATAGTAGACTTGATTTGAATAAGTTGACACCTACTGAAATATCTTTGCAAATGGCTGATAAATCAAATGCTATACCTGTCGGTATTTGTGAGGATGTGCCTGTTGTGGTTGCAAACGTTACTATTTTAACAGACTTTGTTATTCTTGATATTCCCAAGGACGATAGTATGTATATTATTCTTGGAAGACCTTTTTTGAATACTGCAGAGGCTGTTATTGATTGCAACAAAGGCAATGTCACTTTTCATGTTAATGGTAATGAGCATACGGTACTCTTTCCAAGGAAACAACCTCAAGTTCATAGTATTGTTGGGGAACGTAGTAATTTCAAAATTTTCCTACGTACACGCAAGATCATGGTGATGCATAGCAACGAGATGAGAGTATTGTCTACGTACCCTCGTAGACCAGCAACGGAAGCGTTGACGCAACGTAGAGGAAGTAGTCGTACTTCTTCACGATCCAACCGATCCAAGTACCGAACGTACGGCACCTCCGAGTTCTGCACACGTTCAGCTCGATGACGTCCCTCGAACTCCGATCCAGCCGAGTGTTGAGGGAGAGTTTCGTCAGCACGACGGCGTGGTGACGATGATGATGTTCCACCGACGCAGGGCTTCGCCTAAGCTTCGCAACGGTATAATCGAGGTGTAATTTGGTGGAAGGGGGCACCGCACACGGCTAAGGAAAGATCTCAAGGATCAACTTGTGTGTCATGGGGTGCCCCCTGCCCCTGTATATAAAGGAGGGAAGGGGAGGGGCTGGCCGGCCACCAAGGGGCGCGCTAGGGGGTCCTACTCCTACTAGGAGTAGGATTCCTCCCCCCCAATCCTAGTCCAACTAGGGTTTGACCAAGGGGGAAGGGAGAGAGAGGGGGGCGCCCCCTTCTCCTAATCCTAATAGGACTAGGGAAGGGGGGAAGGTGCGGCTAGCACTTGGGCCCCTTTCTCTCCTTTCCACTAAGGCCCATCAAGGCCCATTGACCCCTCGGGGGGTTCCGGTAACCCCCCGGTACTCCGGTAAAATTCCCAATTTCACCCGGAGTGATTCCGGAGTCCAAACATAGGCTTCCAATATATCAATCTTTATGTCTCGACCATTTCGAGACTCCTCGTCACGTCCGTGATCTCATCCGGGACTCCGAACAACCTTCGGTACATCAACATCATAAAACTCATAGTAACTGTCATCGAAACGTTAAGCGTGCGGACCCTACGGGTTCGAGAACTATGTAGACATGACCAAGACACCTCTCCGGTCAATAACCAATAGCGGGACCTGGATGCCCATATTGGCTCCTACATATTCTCCGAAGATCTTTATCGGTCAGACCGCATAACAACATACGTTGTTCCCTTTGTCATCGGTATGTTACTTGCCCGAGATTCGATCATCGGTATCCAATACCTAGTTCAATCTCGTTACCGGCAAGTCTCTTTACTCGTTCCGTAATACATCATCTCACAACTAACACATTAGTTGCAGTGCTTGCAAGGCTTATGTGATGTGCATTACCGAGAGGGCCCAGAGATACCTCTCCGACAATCGGAGTGACAAATCCTAATCTCGAAATACGCCAACCCAACATGTACCTTCGGAGACACCTGTAATGTACCTTTATAATCACCCAGTTACGTTGTGACGTTTGGTAGCACCCAAAGTGTTCCTCAGGCAAACGGGAGTTGCATAATCTCATAGTCATAGGAACATGTATAAGTCATGAAGAAAAGCACTTAGCAACAAACTATACGATCAGGTGCTATGCTAATGGAATGGGTCATGTCAATCAGATCATTCAACTAATGATGTGACCTCGTTAATCAAATAACAACTCTTTGTTTATGGTTAGGAAACATGACCATCTTTGATTAACGAGCTAGTCAAGTAGAGGCATACTAGTGACACTCTGTAGGTTTATGTATTCACACATGTATTATGTTTCCGGTTAATACAATTCTAGCATGAATAATAAACATTTATCATGACATAAGGAAATAAATAATAACTTTATTATTGCCTCTAGGGCATATTTCCTTCAGTCTCCCACTTGCACTAGAGTCAATAATCTAGATTACACAGTAATGATTCTAACACCCATGGAGTCTTGGTGCTGATCATGTTTTGCTCGTGGAAGAGGCTTAGTCAACGGGTCTGCAACATTCAGATCCGTATGTATCTTGCATATCTCTATGTCTCCCACCTGGACCAAATCCCGGATGGAATTGAAGCGTCTTTTGATGTGCTTGGTTCTCTTGTGAAACCTGGATTCCTTTGCCAAGGCAATTGCACCAGTATTGTCACAAAAGATTTTCATTGGACCCGATACACTAGGTACAACACCTAGATCGGTTATGAACTCCTTCATCCAGACTCCTTCATTAGCAGCTTCTGAAGCAGCTATGTACTCAGCTTCACATGTAGATCCCGCCACGACGCTTTGTTTGGAACTGCACCAACTGACAGCTCCACCGTTTAATGTAAATACGTATCCGGTTTGCGATTTAGAATCGTCCGGATCAGTGTCAAAGCTTGCATCGACGTAACCGTTTACGACGAGCTCTTTGTCACCGCCATAAATGAGAAACATATCCTTAGTCCTTCTCAAGTACTTAAGGATGTTCTTGACCGCTGTCCAGTGATCCACTCCTGGATTACTTTGGTACCTGCCTGCTAAACTTACAGCGAGGCACACATCAGGTCTGGTACACAGCATTGCATACATGATAGAGCCTATGGCTGAAGCATAGGGAACATCTTTCATTTTCTCTCTATCTTCTGCGGTGGTCGGGCATTGAGTCTTACTCAACTTCACACCTTGTAACACCGGCAAGAACCCTTTCTTTGCCTGATCCATTTTGAACTTTTTCAAAACTTTATCAAGGTATGTGCTTTGTGAAAGTCCTATTAAGCGTCTTGATCTATCTCTATAGATCTTAATGCCCAATATGTAAGCAGCTTCACCGAGGTCTTTCATTGAAAAACTCTTATTCAAGTATCCTTTTATGCTATCCAGAAATTCTATATCATTTCCGATCAGTAATATGTCATCCACATATAATATCAGAAATGCTACAGAGCTCCCACTCACTTTCTTGTAAATACAGGCTTCTCCAAAAGTCTGTATAAAACCAAATGCTTTGATCACACTATCAAAACGTTTATTCCAACTCCGAGAGGCTTGCACCAGTCCATAAATGGATCGCTGGAGCTTGCACACTTTGTTAGCTCCCTTTGGATCGACAAAACCTTCTGGTTGCATCATATACAACTCTTCTTCCAGAAATCCATTCAGGAATGCAGTTTTGACATCCATTTGCCAAATTTCATAATCATAAAATGCGGCAATTGCTAACATGATTCGGACAGACTTAAGCATCGCTACGGGTGAGAAGGTCTCATCGTAGTCAATTCCTTGAACTTGTCGAAAACCTTTTGCAACAAGTCGAGCTTTATAGACAGTAACATTACCATCAGCGTCAGTCTTCTTCTTGAAAATCCATTTATTCTCAATTGCTTGCCGATCATCGGGCAAGTCAACCAAAGTCCACACTTTGTTCTCATACATGGATCCCATCTCAGATTTCATGGCCTCAAGCCATTTTGTGGAATCTGGGCTCACCATCGCTTCTTCATAGTTCGTAGGTTCATCATGTTCCAGTAACATGACTTCCAGAATAGGATTACCGTACCACTCTGGTGCGGATCTTGCTCTGGTTGATCTACGAAGTTCTGTAGAAACTTGATCTGAAGTTTCATGATCATGATCATTATCTTCCTCCCTATTTGGTGTAGGTGTCATAGAAACTGATTTCTGTGATGTACTACTTCTCAATAAGGGAGTAGATACAGTTATCTCATCAAGTTCTACTTTCCTCCCACTCACTTCTTTCGAGAGAAACTCCTTCTCTAGAAAGTTTCCGAATTTAGCAACAAATATCTTGCCTTCGGATTTGTGATAGAAGGTGTACCCAACTGTCTCCTTTGGGTATCCTATGAAGACACATTTCTCCGATTTAGGTTCGAGCTTATCAGGTTGAAGTTTTTTCACATAAGCATCGCAGCCCCAAACTTTCAGAAACGACAACTTTGGTTTCTTGCCAAACCATAGTTCATAAGGCGTCGTCTCAACGGATTTAGATGGTGCCCTATTTAAAGTGAATGCAGCCGTCTCTAAAGCATATCCCCAAAACGATAGCGGTAAATCAGTAAGAGACATCATAGATCGCACCATATCTAATAAAGTACGATTACGACGTTCGGACACACCATTACATTGTGGTGTTCCAGGTGGCGTGAGTTGCGAAACTATTCCGCATTGTTTCAAATGTAGACCAAACTCGTAACTCAAATATTCCCCTCCACGATCAGATCGTAGAAATTTTATTTTCTTGTTACGATGATTTTCCACTTCACTCTGAAATTCTTTGAACTTTTCAAATGTTTCAGACTTGTGTTTCATTAAGTAGATATACCCATATCTGCTCAAATCATCTGTGAAGGTGAGAAAATAACGATATCCGCCACGAGCCTCAACATTCATTGGACCACATACATCAGTATGTATGATTTCCAATAAATCCGTTGCTCTCTCCATAGTTCCGGAGAACGGTGTTTTAGTCATCTTGCCCATAAGGCACGGTTCGCAAGTGCCAAGTGATTCATAATCAAGTGACTCCAAAAGTCCATCAGTATGGAGTTTCTTCATGCGCTTTACACCGATATGACCTAAACGGCAGTGCCACAAATAAGTTGCACTATCATCATTAACTCTGCATCTTTTGGCTTCAACATTATGAATATGTGTATCACTACTATCGAGATTAAGTAAAAACAAACCATTCTTCAATGGTGCATGACCATAAAAGATATTATTCATATAAATAGAACAACCATTATTCTCTGATTTAAATGAATAACCGTCTCGCATCAAACAAGATCCAGATATGATGTTCATGCTCAACGCTGGTACTAAATAACAATTATTTAGGTCTAATACTAATCCCGAAGGTAGATGTAGAGGTAGCGTGCCGACCGCGATCACATCGACTTTGGAACCATTTCCCACGCGCATCGTCACCTCGTCCTTGGCCAATCTTCGCTTAATCCGTAGCCCCTGTTTCGAGTTGCAAATATTAGCAACAGAACCAGTATCAAATACCCAGGTGCTACTGCGAGTATTAGTAAGGTACACATCAATAACATGTATATCATATATACCTTTATTAACCTTGCCGTCCTTCTTATCCGCCAAATACTTGGGGCAGTTCCGTTTCCAGTGACCAGCCTGCTTGCAATAGAAGCACTCAGTTTCAGGCTTAGGACCAGACTTGGGTTTCTTCTCTTGATCAGCAACTTGCTTGCCGTTCTTTTTGAAGTTTCCCTTTTTCTTTCCTTTGCCCTTTTTCTTGAAACTGGTGGTTTTGTTAACCATCAACACTTGATGCTCCTTTTTGATTTCTACCTCCGCGGCTTTCAGCATCGCGAAGAGCTCGGGCATTGTTTTGGTCATCCCTTGCATATTATAGTTCATCACGAAGCTCTTGTAGCTTGGTGGCAGTGATTGGAGAATTCTGTCGATGACGCAATCATCCGGAAGATTAACTCCCAGTTGAATCAAGTGATTGTTATACCCAGACATTCTGAGTATATGCTCACTGACAGAACCGTTCTCCTCCATCTTACAGCTATAGAACTTATTGGAGACTTCATATCTCTCAATCCGGGCATTCGCTTGGAATATTAACTTCAACTCCTGGAACATCTCATATGCTCCATGGTGATCAAAACGACGTTGAAGTCCCGGTTCTAAGCCGTAAAGCATGGCACACTGAACTATAGAGTAGTCATCAGCTTTGCTTTGCCAAACGTTCACAACTTCTGGCGTAGCCCTTGCACCAGGCCTAGCACCTAACGGTGCTTCCAGGACGTAATTCTTCTGTGCAGCAATAAGGATAATCCTCAAGTTACGGACCCAGTCCGTGTAATTGCTGCCATCATCTTTCAACTTTGCTTTCTCAAGGAACGCATTAAAATTCAACGGAACAACAGCACGAGCCATCTATCTACACAACATAGACAAGCAAGATACTATCAGGTACTAAGTTCATGATAAATTTAAGTTCAATTAATCATATTACTTAAGAACTCCCACTTAGAAAAACATCCCTCCAATTTTCTAAGTGATTGCGTGATCCATTTCAACTACACCATGACCAATCATCACGTGAGATGGAGTAGTTTTAATGGTGAACATCAATATGTTGATCATATCTACTATATGATTCACGCTTGACCTTTCGGTCTCCGTGTTCCGAGGTCATATCTTATATGCATAGCTCGTCAAGTATAACCTGAGTATTCTGCGTGTGCAACTGTTTTGCACCCGTTGTATTTGAACGTAGAGCCTATCACACCCGATCAACACGTGGTGTCTCAGCACGAAGAACTTTCGCAACGGTGCATACTCAGGGAGAACACTTCTTGATAATTTAGTAAGGGATCATCTTATAATGCTACCGTCAATCAAAGCAAGATAAGATGCATAAAGGATTAACATCACATGCAATCAATATAAGTGATATGATATGGCCATCATCATCTTGTGCTTGTGATCTCCATCTCCGAAGCACCGTCATGATCACCATCGTCACCGGCGCGACACCTTGATCTCCATCGTAGCATCGTTGTCGTCTCGCCAAACTTATGCTTCTACGACTATCGCTACCGCTTAGTGATAAAGTAAAGCATTACAGGGCGATTGCATTGCATACAATAAAGCGACAACCATATGGCTCCTGCCAGTTGCCGATAACTTGGTTACAAAACATGATCATCTCATACAATAAAATTTAGCATCACGTCTTGACCATATCACATCACAACATGCCCTGCAAAAACAAGTTAGACGTCCTCTACTTTGTTTGTTGCAAGTTTTACGTGGCTGCTACGGGCTTTAAGCAAGAACTCATCTTACCTACGCATCAAAACCACAACGATAGTTCGTCAAATAGACTCCGTTTTAACCTTCTCAAGGACCGGGCGTAGCCACACTTGGTTCAACTAAAGTTGGTGAGATGTCTCCCGCAAGCCATCTATGTGCAAAGCACTTCGAGGGAACCGGTCTCGCGTAAGCGTACGCGTAAGGTTGGTCCGGG
This sequence comes from Aegilops umbellulata, assembly GCA_032464435.1. Taxonomy (NCBI): domain Eukaryota; kingdom Viridiplantae; phylum Streptophyta; class Magnoliopsida; order Poales; family Poaceae; genus Aegilops; species Aegilops umbellulata. Next base: position 195,369,846 of record CP136060.1, read on the forward strand.
TCATCTCATCCAACAATACCGCCGAACCAAAGTATGACATGCTGGTAGGAAGTATGACTTGTATCACCCACAACTCACTTGTGTTCTACTCGTGCATATAACATCAAAACCATAAAACCTAGGCTCGGATGCCACTGTTGGGGAACGTAGTAATTTCAAAATTTTCCTACGTACACGCAAGATCATGGTGATGCATAGCAACGAGATGAGAGTATTGTCTACGTACCCTCGTAGACCAGCAACGGAAGCGTTGACGCAACGTAGAGGAAGTAGTCGTACTTCTTCACGATCCAACCGATCCAAGTACCGAACGTACGGCACCTCCGAGTTCTGCACACGTTCAGCTCGATGACGTCCCTCGAACTCCGATCCAGCCGAGTGTTGAGGGAGAGTTTCGTCAGCACGACGGCGTGGTGACGATGATGATGTTCCACCGACGCAGGGCTTCGCCTAAGCTTCGCAACGGTATAATCGAGGTGTAATTTGGTGGAAGGGGGCACCGCACACGGCTAAGGAAAGATCTCAAGGATCAACTTGTGTGTCATGGGGTGCCCCCTGCCCCTGTATATAAAGGAGGGAAGGGGAGGGGCTGGCCGGCCACCAAGGGGCGCGCTAGGGGGTCCTACTCCTACTAGGAGTAGGATTCCTCCCCCCCAATCCTAGTCCAACTAGGGTTTGACCAAGGGGGAAGGGAGAGAGAGGGGGGCGCCCCCTTCTCCTAATCCTAATAGGACTAGGGAAGGGGGGAAGGTGCGGCTAGCACTTGGGCCCCTTTCTCTCCTTTCCACTAAGGCCCACCAAGGCCCATTGACCCCTCGGGGGGTTCCGGTAACCCCCCGGTACTCCGGTAAAATTCCCAATTTCACCCGGAGTGATTCCGGAGTCCAAACATAGGCTTCCAATATATCAATCTTTATGTCTCGACCATTTCGAGACTCCTCGTCACGTCCGTGATCTCATCCGGGACTCCGAACAACCTTCGGTACATCAACATCATAAAACTCATAGTAACTGTCATCGAAACGTTAAGCGTGCGGACCCTACGGGTTCGAGAACTATGTAGACATGACCAAGACACCTCTCCGGTCAATAACCAATAGCGGGACCTGGATGCCCATATTGGCTCCTACATATTCTCCGAAGATCTTTATCGGTCAGACCGCATAACAACATACGTTGTTCCCTTTGTCATCGGTATGTTACTTGCCCGAGATTCGATCGTCGGTATCCAATACCTAGTTCAATCTCGTTACCGGCAAGTCTCTTTACTCGTTCCGTAATACATCATCTCACAACTAACACATTAGTTGCAGTGCTTGCAAGGCTTATGTGATGTGCATTACCGAGAGGGCCCAGAGATACCTCTCCGACAATCGGAGTGACAAATCCTAATCTCGAAATACGCCAACCCAACATGTACCTTCGGAGACACCTGTAATGTACCTTTATAATCACCCAGTTACGTTGTGACGTTTGGTAGCACCCAAAGTGTTCCTCAGGCAAACGGGAGTTGCATAATCTCATAGTCATAGGAACATGTATAAGTCATGAAGAAAAGCACTTAGCAACAAACTATACGATCAGGTGCTATGCTAATGGAATGGGTCATGTCAATCAGATCATTCAACTAATGATGTGACCTCGTTAATCAAATAACAACTCTTTGTTTATGGTTAGGAAACATGACCATCTTTGATTAACGAGCTAGTCAAGTAGAGGCATACTAGTGACACTCTGTAGGTTTATGTATTCACACATGTATTATGTTTCCGGTTAATACAATTCTAGCATGAATAATAAACATTTATCATGACATAAGGAAATAAATAATAACTTTATTATTGCCTCTAGGGCATATTTCCTTCAAGTATCAACTCTATTGGAAAAGTTCCATCGATTAATTTTGGAGGTTTTGAATTTCCTCTTACTACTGTCAAGAAGAAATATGATATTCTTATTATAGGGGATGTGCATACCCCCGTTGAGGAAACATAGTGTTATTCGAAATTTCTCCGGTTTCATGTTATTCGGAATGAGTTTGTTAACAAGACTTGATCAACCTTGTTAGTGGATTACTTTTGATGAGCATGAGAAGGATGAAACTAGAAGGCACAACCTTCTGTACCCTCTCTATACTTTCTGTTATTTAGTTGAAATAAAGTAAAATAGTATTTTTCTGTCTCTTTTCTGATTTATCTGTGCAGTATAAAAACACCCCAAAAATAAAAGTTCTCCAAATGCCCTGAAAATGGAATATGATTTTGTTTAGAATATTGGAGAAATTCTAGCACTAAGAACTCAGCAGGAGGGGCAAGCACCTGGCCACGAGGGTGGAGGGCGCGCCCTACCCCCAGGGCGTGCCGCCCTGCCTCGTAGGCCCATGGTGGCCCTCCTCCACTTATTCCTCCACTCATAGACTCCTTCTTCCTCCCACAAACACCAATATCCATCTCAAGCACGAGTTCTAGCTCACTTTGCGGTAATTTTCGATCTCCTTGCTCAAAGCACCTCTCACAAAACTACTTGGGGAAATTGTTCCTTGGTATGTGACTCCTCCATTGGTCCAATTAGATTTTGTTCTAGTGCTCTATTCATTGCAAATTTGTGCTGCCTAGGTGACCATGTTCTTGAGCTTGCATGTCATATTTATATGGTTCCAAGTAGTTCTAATGCATGATATAGGCTCTAGGCACTTGTAGGAGTAGTTTCTATCAATTTTGTTGAGCTTGGTTCAGTTTTATTTGAAGTTACTAAAAAATTCAGAAATTTTCAGAAAACGATGAAGAGATTTTTGATGGGCTCATCGAGCCGAAGCTCGAAGGAAAAGCAAAATGAAGAAGCACAAAGGCCCAAATATAATTTTCCTTGCACCACGGAGGTCCGGCCGTGTGAATGGCCTTCCGATGATTTCTTGAGAGAAGCCAGGATTTATGATGATTTCTATTCATTGGCTGAGAATGTTGGCCTCACCGACTTGCTCCATGACCAACCTCATCAGTATCTCTTACTCACCAATACTTTTGAGCAAAACTTCTACTATTTTCCTAAGGAATCACCTCCTTCAATAGAGTTTCATTTATATAATGTTGTTAAGAAGATGCCACTAGCTGAATTTTGCAAGGTTTGCAAAATACCCTTCGAGGGTACCTTAGATGAACCACATCATAAAGATGTGGATGGATTTATTGACACCATCACTGTGGGGGAAACAAGGAAGGTTTCCGATGCAAGAATCACTAGCATACATTTTCCTGTTTTACGCTACTTTGCCATATTTGCTAGTCGTTGCTTGATTGGCCGCACAAACTATGGAAACCTTAGTGTTCCTGATATTATCATCTTGTTCCATGGTTTATTCCGTGATAACACTGTTAGTATGGGCGAAATTATTGCTAAACGGTTAAGTTTGAACCGTACAAAGGGCCCCATTTTTGGAGGTATTTATGCTTCACGCCTTGCTACACAGTTTAATATACCCATTAGACTTTATGAGAAAGAAGAAAAATTGCTGCCAAATGCTTATTTAGATTATAAGAGTATGCTAGCGCATGACTTTATTGTTAACAATAGGGAAGGGGAGCTTAAATACAAACTGTTCTTTCATAAGCATCACCCTGAGACTATTACCTTGCCTGCTCCTTCCTTGTTTAATTTATCTGAAGGTCCGTATCTCGTTCCGTGGGCTGCCATTCAAGCCTACCGGAACCCTACACCAGCCCCGGAGCTGGAACCACAATTTGAGCCTCCACGACAGTCTGATTACTTTTGGGATTCGGAGATGACTGCCAGCCAGTGGCAGTCAGAGTCCTCTTCGTCATAGTACGACCCCAGCTACAACTACGGGTATCCGCCAGGCCACCCCTGGCAATGAACCAACTTAGGCCAAAAGCCTAAGCTTGGGGGAGTACGTATTTCCCACCGACATTACATTATGTTCGCACACACTCATTGCTAGATGTCGGTGCTCATACTCTTTCACTGTAATATCCATGCTAGTTTATTTTCTTTTTCTTGCTTTCTTCTTGTGTGTTTGATAAATGTCGGTGTCAAAACCGGCGGATCTCGGGTAGGGGGTCCCGAACTGTGCGTCAAGGTCGGATGGTAACAGGAGACAAGGGACACTTTATTTTACCCAGGTTCGGGCCCTCTCGATGGAGGTAAAACCCTACTCCTGCTAGATTAATATTGATGATATGGGTAGTACAAGAGTAGATCTACCACGATATCAAGGAGGCTAAACCCTAGAAGCTAGCCTATGGTATGATTGTGTATGATGATGGTCGTCCTACGGACTACAACCCTCCGGTTTATATAGACACCGGATAGGGTTAGGGTTACACAGAGTCGGTTACAATGGTAGGAGATCTTGAATATCCGCACGCCTAGCTTGCCTTCCACGCCAAGAAAAGATCCTTCCGGACACGGGACGAAGTCTTCAATCTTGTATCTTCATAGTCCTGGAGTCCGGCTATCCGAACACCCCCTAATCCAGGACTCCCTCAGTAGCCCCTGAACCAGGCTTCAATGACGACGAGTCCGGCGCGCAGATTGTCTTCGGCATTGCAAGGCGGGTTCCTCCTCCAAGTTCTTCAAGAAGATTACAAACACCAAAAATAGTGTCCGGCTCTGCAAAATAAGTTTCCACCTATTGCCATATAGAGAATAATATTAACACAAATCAAATCTGCTGACGTATTCCGCAGTGCGTCATAACACTACGGCCAAGCTCTTTATATAAATCGTTTTCATTGTTCCACCTCAGCGTGTTTAGCGAGGCGGTTTCCTTGGCATGTCTTGTCAAAGCAGAGATCGTGTGCCCCTTTTAACGGGATTCTCATTAATACGGACGTGGGTAACCCTCGTGCCCGTTAGCCCGTTTTGCCTTAATTAAAGGTTAGTCCAAGACGGTTACGGGGAGGGCTTTGGGTATTCTACCTCTTATAAAGAGACCAAGACCCTATTCCCCTCTTCTATTCACAAAACGAGCTCGCCCGTCGCCTCGAGTTCCAACACCCTAGGCTTCCAGATTCCAGGCGCAACGGACCTTCGACAATGTCCGGCTCCGACCTCCAGGGCCGATGGATGCCCTCCTCCGTTACGGAGGAGGACATATTAATGTTGAGGGAAGCTAAATTCCTGACCGGCGAGATTTCGCACAGGTTGCCTGTTCAAGGACAGGTGATCCCTAGCCCTCAGCCCGGTGAGAGTGTGGTATTCATATCCCACTTCCTTCGGGGATTAGGCTTCCCAATGGATCCCTTTGTAAGGGGGCTGATGTTTTATTATGGGCTGGAATTCCACGACTTAGCTCCGGAGTCCATCCTCCATATCTCCTTGTTCGTTGTTGTGTGTGAAGCGTTCCTCCGTGTTACCCCTCACTTCGGATTATGGATTAAGACCTTCAAAGTAGAACCGAAGATGATCGAGGGGCGCCACGCAGAGTGCGGAGGCGCTGCTATAAAAAGAAATGCCGATGCTCCATGGCCCGAGGGTGCTTTTCAAGAGGAGCTTGGCTTATGGCAACAAGAGTGGTTCTTTATCACCGCTCCTCGGGGCACCGCATGGGTGGCGCCTCCTGCCTTTCGCTCGGGTCCCCCACCGCGGTTAGCGTCGTGGATCAACACAGGGTTAGATCGGGGCTTGCCCAAAGACGTACCTCTGCTGCAGGGCCACATTAAGGATCTCTTGGAAGGAGACCTCAACCTGGTCAAGGTGACACAAGTCATGCTGATTCGCCGGACACTGCCCGGCCAACGTCGCCCCCTTCGCCTGTGGGAGTTCAATCCAGAGGGACTGCGAGTTCTCCGGGATTTTATGGGTGTGACGCCCGCGGAGATGTATAAATTGTTCTTCGGATCACAAGAAGTGAGTCCGGATTTGACCGAGGATGTGGGTTTAAGCCACAATCGCCCGGATACTCAAGTAAGTGACCTTGTGCCTGGACCTTCTATCCGCATAATTGACTTGCTCTTAACAGCGGTTCTCCTTTTAAGCAGGAGTGGATAGCGAAGGCGAAGATGATCAGGTGTACGGCTCCCCTTCCCGAAACCAGGCTGGATCCCGTGCTAGTCAGGATGCTGGAGGTAGTGCCTTTGGAGGGAAATAAGGGGGAGGACAAGGAAACCATGGCCTCCTCGAAAGAGGCCATTCCGAAGGGGGGAATCGATAATTCCTCTCCTAAGGGAAAGAAAAGGGCCGCCTCTGACGACCCGGAGACCGTAGCCTCGAAGCGGGGGAAAGAATCCTTGTCAGAGGGCCCGACGCCGGGGAGCCCCTCGGCCGAACTAAACCCTCAAAGGGACCAGCTCTCCAGCGAGCCGTAAGTAGAAGAAGGGTTTTTTCTTTTAAGAGAAATCCTTGATTTATATCTAAGAAGTTTTAACCGAAACCTTACTTTGTAGTTCGGACCTCAGCCCTTCTCAGCAGAACTCGTCCTCGGGGGATCTTCTTCCGGAGATGATGGAGAGCGGAACACCTCCTCCTTCTGTATCGCCTAGCAAGGCGGGCGACGCTGAAGTGTCGTCGCGGAGGATTTCTCCGGATCTGACAGGGGCGGAAGGTGGCCATATGGCCCCCCGAGGTTCTCCGTGTCCGGCCTTTGAAGGAGGCCATGGGACGAGTCCGGCACCATCTGGTGTTCGGTCGGAGGAGCTAAAGATTCTGCTGGGGCGAGCCTCTGTCTCAGAGGAGCATCGTGCGTTGATGAACACGGTGATTGAAAAGATTTCATCCGCAGAAAGCGGATTGCACGAGGCCGTCAAAAGTTTACTGGAAGGCCTTGAGGTACGTTTTAAATAATGTACACTTGTGTTAGTTGCGCATAAATAAAGTGCGCCCTGTGTAGATAGTAGCCCCTGAGACTCTGTGCGTCGTTAAAATTGACGGCACGCAGAGGATCTTAATCCCAGGTCCTTTAAGTGGCACCTTTATATGTAGGTGGCGGATTGTCCAGAGTCAAGCCGGACTCGTGAATTTGCCGAACTGAAGCGAGAACTTGATGAGGCAGAAGCCGACATCGCGCTTGTTAACAAGCGGCTTGATGATGCTCAAGGTATTGAAATCATCGGGCGATGGTTAGTAAGAGGAGCTTTATGTCAATATCTTACCGTGTGTATGCTTGACGCAGATGGTGCGGCCGCCGTGGAGGGTCTTAGGGCCAAACTCGCCCGAGCGAAGGAACAAGCCAGGAAAAGCGATGCGGCAGCCGTGAAAGCCCTTGAAGAGCTGAAAGCCGAATAGGCTGCCCATTGCCGAAGCAAGGAGGAGATGGCTGATATGGCCGTAAAGTTAAAGAGTGCTACTGACTGTTGTAAGCTTCTTGAAGAAGAGGGTTGGGCGAGGCAAACGAGCTTAGAGAAGGCTGTTCCTGACGCCAAGGACGCCCGCTCTATTACGAGAGTGGCAAGGGAAGAGCTGCGTCAAGCCGTACAAATTGCGGATGGAAAGCCCTTCTCGCTGCGGAGAAAATTTTGTGATCCGAAGTTTGCCCCGTTAGACCGGATGTGGAGTGTAGAGGACACCTATCTGGATTTGGCGGCTAGTGCTGCTGATGCGACCGAACACTTTCGAGATAAAAAGGATCATGAAGTGGAGAAGTTCTTTTGTTCGCAATTCATCAATCCAGAGCGTCCACTGGCAGTGGACGATCGCCTGGCCCAATGGGCCGAACTGAATAGGTTGTCCGGACTCGCCATGAAGTACGTCATGGATCGTCTGTGTCCGGGGAGATCGAAGCCGAAGAGTTATTTCAGCTTGGTGCAGCAATTTCTAGACGTGGTGCCACGTGTCGATGCTATGAAGAGGTCAGCGTGCATAGAGGGCGCTCGGCTGGCTCTTGCCCGTGTCAAGACATACTGGGCAGATATGGAGCCCACCATTGTTGCGTCCCGGGATTCGGATAAAAGTCGAATACCTTCTGAGCACTATTTTAAGGAAGTCCTCAAAGGCGCTCGCGTAATAGAGACGCAGTGCTCGAAGGATGCTATATTATGATAGCATATGTAATCATAAAACAGTATTTTGAATACATAAAATAGTATTTTGATAAATTGTAGTGGCATTTTTTAGACTTGTGCCTTCAAGTATTAAGAACACCTCTTGTGCGGCCGTTTTAATATATAAATTCTGAAAGATTGCAGTCGTTGGCTTCAGCCCCCACACACATAGTGCGGGGGTGCGCGCAGAAGACGCATTTTCACACTTAACCCAGCGTCTTGGTCCTACAAAGGAGGTGATAGCGCAGCGGGCTAGGCAACCGGACTATAATGCTTTAACACTTTCACTTAGCCATAGGATCTTGACAGTGGGACTCTTTAGGTAGCCCCTTAGTGGCGACTGCGCTTGCCCGAATTCGGGGCGCATACGTGCCTGACCGGGAAACGACCCTTCGTCAAAGCGGAGGAATCTGATAAATTCCTATAAGTCATCGAGTGGCAGCCAGTCTCGCGCTACATCATGACAGTCGGTTTTCGGCTTTCCCTACCGAGGTGCTCACCCGGCCGAACCGGGGCACAATCGCAGTAGTTCTCCTGGTGCTACCTTAGCCGATAGAGCGGAACGTAAGGTAGCCGAACTCAGGAGCCGGGCAACCCAACATTTGACCAAAGACATGATTCGGAGCTGATGCATATAGTGCCCAAACTCGCGACGCCGAACACTCCCTAAGGTGTTCGGTCTTTTTGAGTGCGGGTGAAACAACACCCTTAAAAAAAAGAGCCCCTAGTGTCCAGGTACGAGCAAAAATTCTGGCGTGGCCACATGCCAAAACGCCAGCCTCCTCCTTGGTTATAGTAGAAAAAACCAGGGGATGTATAGCAGCAAGAGACAGTAAAAAAGGTTTACGCAGGGTCTTAATCTAAAAAGAATCCTTAGGACGGATCCCTACTGCACGTCTGCGCATGTGTCTCCGCTGTGTCGTGTCCTGGACGGGCGCTGCACGACGTTCATCTGTAAAAGAGAGGAACTGAATTAAAAATGGGTCGTGCGGAACAAAAAGATAATAAACAAAATATAAAGTAAAAAATATATAAAGTTGAGCTTTATTGTCTCTGCGTATAGCCCGCGGTACGGGGATATATGGTGTTTTAAGCCTGCGTTGATAATAGACTTGTGCCGAACTCATTTAGTCCGGGTCCGTGGCCTTTAATGACTTATATCGAAAAAGTCTTTTGGCTGACGAGGCCACTTTATTGTGCGGCTGTTTAAGTGGCCGCGCAATCCTCCGTTTGGAGGAGGCGTATTTTAGTGCGCTCCCTTTAAAGAGATGATGCCTCGTGGACCGGGCATCTTAAGCATGAGAGATGCATAGTGCGGTATTGCGTTAAAGCGAGCGAAAGCTCCGCGTCCCATTAGTGCTTGATAGCGACTTGAAAACGGGACGACATGGAAGGTCAGCTTTTCGCGATGGAAGTTATTGGCAGAGCCAAATATGACTGCAAGCCGGAGAAAACCCATACAATGGGTGTCCGGGCCCGGTGCTACCCCTTGAAAAGAGGTTTTGCTGTGGCGGATTCTTGCTGGGTCTATGCCCATGCGGTGGATTGTATCCTGATATATCAGGTTTAGTCCACTGCCGCCGTCCATAAGGACATTGTTAAACTGGAATCCGTCAATTATTGGATCGAGTATCAGGGCAGTCCGGCCTGCATTTTTGATATTTCTAGAATAATCTAGCTGATCAAAAATGATTGGTTTTAATAACCAGTGGCTGGACCCCTGAGGGATAGGTTTTATTGTGCGTACCTTTATGGGTGCCACACGTTTTGTTACGTGAAGTGAGTTCACTGTTTTAACTTCTTGTGGGAAGTTCTTTTGTTTCCTGGTCTTCTGCTTCTGGGGTTCGTCCTCGTCTTCGCTTGGTGTATCGAGCCCCTTGTGTTCGGCGTTAAGCCTTCCAGATTGTTTAAAAACCCAACAGTCTCGGTGGGTGTGATTGGCAGGCTTCCCAGGAGTACCGTGTATCTGACATATTCTGTCCAGGATTCTGTTTAAGCTAGACGGATCGTCCCTATTATCCTGAAGGGGTGGTCTTGTCTGATTTTACCATGAGCTTTTGAATCCGGCATTGACTGCCGTGCTCTTCGGACTTTTTTCTTTGGTTCGGCGACGGTCCTTATTTCGTCGCGGTTTTCCGTATCCATCCCTGATTTCGGATGTACTTGGGTCGCTGGGGCTGCATCGTGCCAACCAGCTATCCTCTCCTGCGCAAAAGCGGGTCATGAGGCTTGTGAGTGCGGCCATTGTTCTTGGCTTTTCCTGGCCGAGGTGTCTGGCGAGCCATTCGTCTCGGACATTATGCCTGAAAGCTGCTAAGGCTTCGGCGTCCGGACAATCCACTATCTGATTCTTTTTAGTAAGGAATCTGTTCCAGAACTGCCGAGCTGATTCTCCGGGCTGTTGAGTTATGTGATTGAGATCGTCTGCGTCCAGGGGGCGGACATAGGTCCCTTGAAAATTTGCTCGGAAAGCATCCTCGAGCTCTTCCCAACTTCCAATTGTGTTTTCGGGAAGGCTTTTAAGCCAGTGCCGGGCTGGCCCTTTAAGCTTAAGGGGTAAATATTTGATGGCGTGGAGATCATCTCCTCTAGCCATATGTATGTGGAGGATATAATCCTCGATCCAGACTCCGGGGTCTGTTGTTCCATCGTACGCCTCTATGTTGATGGGTTTGAATCCCTCTGGAAATTCATATTCCAGGACCTCATCGGTGAAACATAGGGGGTGTGCGGCGCCCCTGTATTTGGGTGTGCCGGATTCTGATGATGGATTTTTTGCATTGCTTGTGAGAGCTTGCTTTCTTGGCCCGTAAATGGACCTGGCTGGGCCATGATGCGAGTCTTTAATTGGGTCGCATGCCGCATTGAGTGCGGCGCCACTTGCCGTTTTATGGTGGCCGTGGGGTCGTCTATCCGACCGTGTGCCTTTTTTATTTTTTGAATGCGAGGGCTCTAGGGCCTCTTGGTCGAATTCGGGCAGTAGTTTTCTCTTCGGATAGCTTTTAGTGCGGCGGCTGCCGCCGTATTTGTCTGCGGTCTTGATTACCTTGCTCCATCTTATTCTGAGTGCATCTTCCGCCGTCTTTAGCTTCCGCTTCTGCTTTTTCTGGCTGTGTGCTGTGGCAACGAGCCTTTCGTGGAGATTCTTCTGCTCCGTGGTTTTATCCGGCGTGAGATCGTCCGGAGTTCTGTTATGGCCGGGGGAGGGTCGTCTGTCCTCTCTATCCGCGCTGCCCTGTTCGAACGGTTGCTCTGAGGCATGCTCGTCGTCTACCGGTTGATCCTGCTCTATGGCTGGGTCTTGATCGAGGCGGGGCTTAGCTCGGCGTTTTCGTCGCCGCTTTGATTGCTTTTCGGAGGGTTTATCCCTTTTTCCGTCCCCTTTTTCCTCGTTGTCGTTTCCTTTAGGGGTATCCACCATGAATACATCGTTAGGTGGGGTGGCAGTCCAGCGCCCTATAGGTGCTGGTTCCTGTTCGTCTCCATCTTCGTGTCCATACCGTCGAAGTCTTCGGATCCGAAGTCAAGTATGTCGGTTAAATCATCGACAGTGGCTATTAAGTGGGTAGTGGGTGGGCTTTGAATTTTTTCGTCGTCCGAATCCCAACCTCGCAGACCATAGTCCGGCCTGGGCTCTCCTGATAGAGAGAGAGACTTGAGAGAATTCAGGATATCACCGAAAGGTGAGTACTGAAAGATGTCCGCGGCGGTGAACTCCATTATAGGCGCCCAATCGGATTCGATCGGCAGGGGCACGGGAGGCCTGGAGTTCGGAGAAGAATCCGACTCCTTGGAGTCATGGGCCGTGCGGAGTGCGGGGCTGGCGTTCGGCTCGATCGCCTTCAAGATCGCAGCCCCCAAGGTGACGTCCAACCGTTCATCCTCAAAGAACGCAGCGGGCTCCGAGTCGAGGATCGGGGCCGGTGCATGTGCGGCCTCCAGGGCACTATTCGGAGGCAGAGCTATATCCTGCCCCTCGAGGTAGTGCAGCGCGCTTGGCTGTGGCTCGAACCCGTCGAAGATCAAGTCTCCACGGATATCTGCCGTGTAGTTTAAGCTTCCAAACCTGACTTGATGGCCAGGGGCGTAGCTTTCGATCTGCTCCAGACGACCAAGCGAATTGGCCCGCAGAGAGAAGCCGCCGAAGACAAAGATTTGTCCGGGGGGGGGGAAGTCTCACCCTGGACCTCATCGTTGTTGACAATCAAAGGAGCCATCGGGCCTAAAAGCGACGACACAGAGGAACTCTCAATGAAAGCACCAATGTCGGTGTCAAAACCGACGGATCTCGGGTAGGGGGTCCCGAACTGCGCGTCCAGGTCGGATGGTAACAGGAGACAAGGGACACTTTATTTTACCCAGGTTCAAGCCCTCTCGATGGAGGTAAAACCCTACTCCTACTAGATTAATATTGATGATATGGGTAGTACAAGAGTAGATCTACCACGAGATCAAGGAGGCTAAACCCTAGAAGCTAGCCTATGGTATGATTGTGTATGATGATGGTCGTCCTACGGACTACAACCCTCCGGTTTATATAGACACCGGATAGGGTTAGGGTTACACAGAGTCGGTTACAATGGTAGGAGATCTTGAATACCCGCACGCCTAGCTTGCCTTCCACACCAAGAAAAGATCCTTCCGGACACGGGACAAAGTCTTCAATCTTGTATCTTCAAAGTCCTGGAGTCCGGCTGAAGGTATAGTCCGGCTATCCGAACACCCCCTAATCCAGGACTCCCTCAATAAACCTTAATAAAAACCAAAAAAAATAGTAATAGCTTCTAGCTAGTTTACTTTCTCGCTGTAGTAGTAATAATTAAAAAGAAAACCCAAAAATATTTCCCGTTCTTCTTTTGCTTGTTGGGAGCTTTCCCGTGTAAATAGTTTATTCTTTTCTTTTCTTTGGGGGTCGATAGGAGAAGACCATAATTAAATTGTTGAAGTGGCTCTTATATGAATTTTTGTTGATTTAACCAAGAGCCCATATTGCCTTGTCTTCTCCTGTTTATTGAATGCTCGCAGATTCCAGCTTAGTCCAATGCACGTGCACTCTTACTATTATTCACATCGTTCGGTCGTGCAACTGAAAGGCAATTATGATGATATATGATGGATTGACTGAGATGAGAAAAGCTGGTATGAACTTGACCTCTTGTTTTTGTAAATATGATTAGTTCATCATTCCTGATTCAGCCTATTATGAATAAACATGTTTGCAATGACAATTAGAGATCATAGTTGCTCTTGCCATACTTGATTAGCTATGAGTTATAATGGTTTACCTTGCGTGCCAACATGCTATTAAAATGGTTGTGATGTGGTATAATGGGGTGGTATCGTCCTTTGAATTATTTAAGTGACTTGACTTGGCACATGTTCACGCATGTAGTTGAAACAAATCAACATAGCCTTCACGATATTTATGTTCATGGTGGATTATATCCTACTCATGCTTGCATCCAATGTTTATTAATTTTAATGCCTGTTCATGACTGTTGTTGCTCTCTAGTTGGTCGCTTCCCAGTCCTTTGCTAGCCTTCACTTGTAATAAGCGGGAACACTGCTTGTGCATCCAATCCCTTAAGCCCCAAAGTTATTCCATATGTGTCCACTATACCTTCCTATATGAGGTATTTACCTGTCGTTCCAAGTAAATTTGTACGTGCCAAACTCTAAACCGTCTAAACCTTCAAATAAACATTCTGTTTTGTATGCTCGGACAGCTCATGTATCAACTAGGGTTGTCCATATCTTCCATGTTAGGCAGGTTATTCTCAAGAGGAGTGGACTCCGCTCCTCACTCACGAGAAAATGGCTGGTCACCGGGATGCCCAGTCCCATGCTTTATGCAAACTAAATCAAAGTAATTGCAAACAAAACTCCCCTGGGACTGTTGCTAGTTGGAGACACTCGTTGTTTTGAGCAAGTCATGGATTGATGCTTGTTGGTGGAGGGGGATGATACGTCTCCGTCGTATCTACATTTCCAACCACTTTTGCCCTTGTTTTGGACTCTAACTTGTATGATTTGAATGGAACTAACCCGGACTGACGTTGTTTTCAGCAGAATTGCCATGGTGTTGTTTTATGTGCAGAAAGAAAATATTCTCGGAAAGTCCTGAACTCCACGTAACACCTTAGAAAAAATAAAAAAAATCCTCGCCAAAGATGAAGAGCAGGGGGCCCACACCCTGTCCACGAGGGTGTGCCCCCCCCTCTAGGGCGCGCCCCTACCTCGTGGGCCCCCTGGACACCTTCCGACGCCAACTCCAACTCTATATATTGGCTTTCTGGGAGAAAAAATCAGAGAGAAGAAATCATCGCGTTTTACGATACGGAGCCGCCGCCAAGCCCTAATCTCTCTCGGGAGGGCTGATCTAGAGTCCGTTCGGGGCTCCGGAGAGGGGGATTCGTCGCCGTTGTCATCATCAACCATCCTCCATCACCAATTTCATGATGCTCACTGCCGTGCGTGAGTAATTCCATCGTAGGCTTGCTGGACGGTGATGGGTTGGATGAGATTTATCATGTAATCGAATTAGTTTTGTTAGGATTTGATCCCTAGTATCCACTATGTTCTGAGATTGATGTTGCTATGACTTTGCTATGCTTAATGCTTGTCACTAGGGCCCGAGTGCCATGATTTCAGATCTGAACCTATTATGTTTTCATGAATATATGTGAGTTCTTGATCTTATCTTGCAAGTCTATAGTCACCTACTATGTGTTATGATCCGGCAACCCCGAAGTGATAATAACCGGAACCACTCCTGGTGATGACCATAGTTTGAGGAGTTCATGTATTCACTATGTGCTAATGCTTTGTTCCGGTTCTCTATTAAAAGGAGGCCTTAATATCCCTTAGTTTCCAATAGGACCCCGCTGCCACGGGAGGGTAGGACAAAAGATGTCATGCAAGTTCTTTTCCATAAGCATGTATGACTATATACGGAATACATGCCAACATTACATTGATGAATTGGTGCTAGTTCTGTGTCACCCTATGTTATGACTGACACATGATGAACCGCATCCGGCATAATTATCCATCACTGATCCGGTGCCTACGAGTTTTCCATATACTGGTTTACGCTTATTTACTTTCCCGCTGCTACTGTTACAATCACTACAAAATACCAAAAACATTACTTTTGCTGTATTTACTTTTGTTGCCGCTACCACCACTATCATATTACTTTGCTACTAAACACTTTGTTGTAGATACTAAGTTTCCAGGTGTGGTTGAATTGACAACTTAGCTGCTAATACTTGAGAATATTCTTTGGCTCCCCTTGTGTCGAATCAATAAATTTGGGTTAAATACTCTACCCTCGAAAACTATTGCGATCCCCTATACTTGTAGGTTATCAAGACCTTTTTCTGGCGCCGTTGCCGGGGAGCATAGCTCTATTCTTTGAGTCACTTGGGATTTATATCTGCTGGACACTATGAAGAACTTGAAAGACGCTAAGACAACAATTTATCCCTCAACTACGAGGGGAGGTAAGGAACTGCCATCTAGCTCTGTACTTGATTCACCTTCTGTTATGAGTAAGCTAGCGACACCTAAACCTGCTTCTGCTATTCGTTCTGATATGTCGCATGTTATTGATGATGCCACTTCTGCTATGCATGATACTTATGATGAAACTGCTTCTATGCCTGATACTACTGTGCCCCTTAGTGAATTTCTTGAAGAACAAATTGCTAGGGCTAGAGAAAGAGAAATTGATGAACCTAAATACGATGATGAAAGTGATGATGAAAATATGCCCGTTATTCCTCAGGGTTATCTTTTTGATAAAGATGCTTCTTTAGCTATTTTAGCCTGCAGAGATAGATACGAGCTTAAGAGGTTATTGATTAAATGGAACAAAGAATCACTCAGAGATAAAATGAAACCTGATCCTGCTTTTGCAACTTCACCTATCTGTGTTCCTGATAAGGATTATGAATTCTCTGTTGATCCAGATATAGTTAGTTTGGTTGAATCTGATCCTTTCTATGGCTATGAATCTGAAACTGTTATGGCACATCTTACTAAGTTAAATGATATACCTGCCCTGTTCACTAATGATGAGAGATCGCGTTACTTCTGTATACTCAAAATATTTCCGTTCTCATTAAAGGATGATGCTAAGATATGGTTTTATTCTTTTGATCCTAGTTGTGTGCGTAGTCCCCAGGATATGATTTATTACTTCTCTGCTAAATATTTCCCTGCTCATAAGAAACAAGCTGCTTTAAAGGAAATATACAACTTTGTGCAAATTAAAGAAGAGAGTCTCCCACAAGCTTGGGGGAGGCTTCTCAAGTTACTTAATGCTTTGTCTGATCATCCTATTAAAAAACCTGAAATACTTGATATCTTTTATAGTGGACTAACCGATGCTTCTAGAGATTACCTGGATAGTTGTGCTGGTTCTCTTTTCAAGGAAAGAACACCGGATGAAGCTGAAATTCTATTGAATAATATGTTGACAAATGAAAATATTTGGGCACCTCCTAAGCCAGCTCCTGAGCCAGCTCCCGCTCCAATTACTGAGCCTATTCCTAAACCAACTCCAAAGAAGATAGGTGTTGTATTTCTCAGTCCCGAAGATATGCAAGAGGCAAAGAAATCTATGAAAGAAAAAGGTATTAAAGCTGAAGATGTTAAGAATTTACCTCCTATTGAAGAAATACATGGTCTTAATTTACCACCTGCCGAAGAAACATATGAACTTGATCACTTATTTACTGAAGAACCTCCTGATCCCGATATCCTGACACGGGTAGTAAAGGTAAATTCTCTCTATAGATATGATAAAGCTGAAGTTCCTCCTACTAAAATTGCTAGTGCTTGGGTGAGTTTGATAACTTTATGTTTAAGCAAGACGACTTCAATGCTTATTTTGGTAGACAATTAAAAGAAAATGCCTATAAGATTAGATGCTTGGGTGATTATATGGCTAATATTAGAGGTGAACTTAAACTTGTTAGCAAACATGCTTCTATGGTTACCACTCAAGTAGAACAAGTACTTAAAGCTCAAAAATAATTGCTTCATGAAATGAATAGTAAGAAAAATGATTATGATGTTAGAGTGGCTACTAGAACTGGTAGAATGACTCAGGAACCTTTGTATCCTGAAGGCCACCCCAAGAGAATCGAGCAAGATTCTCAGAGAAATAATATTGATGTTCCCGGTTCTTCTAAGAAGAAGAAAAAGAAAAATGATAGAACTGTGCAAACTTATAGAGAACCTATTGCTAAACCACCTGATAATCCAAATGATATCTCTATGTCTGATGCTGAAACACAATCTGGTAATGAACTTGAACCTAATGGAAATACCAATGATGATGTTCATGATGATGCTCAACCTAGTAATGATAATGATGTACAAATTGAACCTGCTGTTGATCTTGATAACCCACAATCAAAGAATCAACGTTATGATAAAAGAGACTTTGTTGCTAGGAAACATTGTAAAGAAAGAGAACCTTGGGTTCAGAAACCCGTTCATTTTCCTCGGAAACCATCCAAGAAGAAGGATGATAAGGATTTTGAGCACTTTGCTGAAATGATGAGGCCTATCTTTTTACGTATGCGATTGACTGATGTGCACAAAACAAATCCTTATGCTAAATATATGAAAGATATCATTACTAATAAAAGAAAGATACCAGAAGCTGAAATTTCCTCCATGCTTGCTAATTATACTTTTAAGGGTGGAATACCAAAGAAACTTGGAGACCCCGGAGTACCTACTATAGCTTGCTCCATTAAAAGAAATTATATTAAAACTGCTTTATGTGATCTCGGAGCCGGTGTTTGTGTTATGCCTCTCTCTTTATATCGTAGACTTGACTTGAATAAGTTGACACATACTGAAATATCTTTGCAAATGGCTGATAAATCAACTGCTATACCTATCGGTATTTGCGAGGACGTGCCTGTTGTGGTTGCAAACGTTACAATTTTAAAGGACTTTGTTATTCTTGATATTCCCGAGGATGATAGTATGTCTATTATTCTTGGAAGACCTTTTCTTAATACTGCAGGGGCTATTATTGATTGCAACAAAGGCAATGTCACTTTTCATGTCAATGGTAATGAGCATACGGTACACTTTCCGAGGAAACAACCTCAAGTCCATAGTATCAACTCTATTGGAAAAATTCCATCGATTATATTTGGAGGTTTTGAATTTCCTCTTTCTACTGTGAAAAAGAAATATGATATACTTATTATAGGGGCTGTGCATATCCCCGTTGAGGTAACCTAGTGTTATTCGAAATTCCTCCGATTTCATGATTATCGGAATGGGTTTGTTAACAAGACTTGATCAAACTTGTTAGTGGATTCTTTTTCATGAGCAGGAGATGGATGAAACTAGAAGCACAACCTTCTCTACCCTCTTTAAATTTTCTACTAGTTCGTAGAAATAAAGTAAAAATAGTATTTCTCTGTCTGTTTCCTGTCTTATCCGTGCAATATAAAAAATATCCCGAAAATAAAAGTCCTCAGAATGCCATGCCAATTTATTATGATTTTTTCGGGAATGTTTGAGGATTTACTATGCAAAAATTACCACGGGAGGAGCTGCCACCTGGCCACGAGGGTGGTGGGCGCCCCCCTAGAGGGCGCACCCCTCTGCCTCGTGGGCCCACAGTGGCCCTCCTCCACTTATCCCAGCACCCATCTTCTTCCTCTGTCTCACACAAACCCGAAAAACAACTCAAGCACGAATTCCAGCCACTTTTGCTGTGATTTTTGAAATCCTTGCTCAAAGCACCTCTCGCAAAACTGCTTGGGGAGATTGTTCCTTGGTATGTGACTCCTCCGTTGGTCCAATTAGTTTTTGTTCTAGTGCTTTATTCTTTGCAAATTTGTGCTGCATAGGTGACCATGTTCTTGAGCTTGCATGTCAAATTTATATGGTTCTAAGTAGTTCTAATGCTTGATATAGGCTCTAGGCACTTGTAGGAGTAGTTGCTATAAGTTTTATTGAAGTTGGTTCACTTTTTTTTGAAGTTAATAAAAATTTGAGATTTTTTCAGAGAAAAACAATATGCTTAGGAAGATGTTCCAAGGTGGTTCCTCTAAGAAGCAAGGACCCAGAATTTCTATGCGCGATGCTGGCGAGGATCCACCAAGAGACGCCCCCGTACGGCCTTGCGAATGGCTGTCGGAAAATTTTATGGACCGTGCAGGAATTAAAGATGAATTCAAAGCATATTTGCGCAATGCTGGTCTTGAGGATTTTGAGGCTGACAAATGCCCCTAATATCATGATCTCACAAGTTCATTTGTGAGGAGGTTTGAGTATTCATCTTCGCAAAATTCTCCTTCAGTCATGTTTGATCTTTATGATAAATCTTATAGAATGGACTTAGAGGATTTCACTCTTGCTTGAAAACTTCCATCATGGGGCAGTATTAGGGATCCCCCTAAATCTGAATTTAGAGATTTTCTTGCCAGTGTTACTATAGGGGAATCTAGAGATATAACGCATGCTACCATAGGGAGCATTCACTTTCCTGCTATACATTATTTTGCTCTTTTCATCGGTAGATGCATAAATGCTAAGGATGAAGCATGTCACATGTGTGTCCCTGATCTTAGCATTCTCAGGAGTGCCGTGTTAGGAGACCAATCTTATCATATGGGAGCCATTGTAGCTCGTAGGTTGCATCATAATAGATATAATGGAGATTTCTTTGGAGGAATTTATGCAACCCGCTTAGCTAATTTTCTTGAGATAGACATCCGTGAGGGTGATACGGAGTTGCCCGCTGCATATTTAGATCACGACTCCATGGCTTCACATCATTTTGTTGAGCGACCTGGATCACCTCTTTCATATCGTTTAATTTTTAACAAACGGCATGTTGCTCGTATTACTCTCCCTGATCCTACTCTTTTTGATTCACAGACAAAAGGAAGATATACTATTACTAGAGAGGAGGCAGATGAGTACGAGAGGAGAGCGGAGGCAGCCCGACTCCACGCTGCAGCTCAGCAGGCGATAACAGCTGTATCGCAGTACGACCTCAGCTACACCTACGGATATCCGCCAGGCCATCCCTGGCCATAAACCAACTTAGGCCAAAAGCCTAAGCATGGGGGAGTACGTATTTCTCACCAACATTAGATTTATGTTCCAACACACTCATTGCTAGATGTCAGTGCTCATACTCTTTCACTGTAATATCCATGCTAGTTTATTTTCTTTTTCTTGCTTTCTTCTTGTGTGTTTGATAAACCTTAAGAAAACCAAAAAAATAGTAGAAGTTTACTTTCCTGCTGTAGTAGTAACTAAAAAAAAGAAAACCCAAAAATATTTCCCGTTCTTCTTTTGCTTGTTGGGAGCTTTCCCGTGTAAATAGTTTTTATTTCTTTTCTTTTCTTGTGTTTGGGGGTCAGTAGGAGAAGACCATGATTAAATTGTTGAAGTGGCTCTTATATGCATTATTGTTAATTTAACCCAGAGCCATATTGCCTTGTCTTCTCCTGTTCCATGAATGCTCGCAGATTCCAGCTTAGTCCAATGCACGTGCACTCTTATTATTATTCACACTATTCGATCGTGCAAGTGAAAGGCGATTATGATGATATATGATGGACTGACTGAGATGAGAAAAGCTGGTATGAACTCGACCTCTTTTGTTTTTGTAAATATGATGAGCCTGTCGTTCTTGATTCAGCTTATTATGAATAAACATGTTTGCAATGACAATTAGAGATCATAGTTGCTTGTGCCATGCTTGATTAGCTATGAGTTATAATGGTTTACCTTGCGTGCCAACATGCTATTGAGATGATTATGATGTGGTATGATGGGGTGGTATCCTCCTTTGAATGATTCGAGTGACTTGACTTGGCACATGTTCACGCATGTAGTTGAAACAAAATCAACATAGCTTTCATGATATTTATGTTCATGGTGGATTATATACTACTCATGCTTGCATCCAATGTTTATTAATTTTAATGCATCTACATGGCTGTTGTCGCTCTCTAGTTGGTCGCTTCCCAGTCTTTTGCTAGCCTTCACTTGTACTAAGCGGGAATACTGCTTGTGCATCCAATCCCTTAAACCCCAAAGTTATTCCAGATGAGTCCACTATACCTTCCTATATGCGGTATCTACCTGCCGTTCCAAGTAAATTTGTATGTGCCAAACTCTAAACCTTCAAATAAACATTCTGTTTTGTATGCTCGTTAGCTCATGTATGAACCAAGGATGTCCTTATCTTCTGTGTTAGGCGGGTTATTCTCAAGAGTAGTGGACTCCGCTCCTCACTCAGGAGAAAATGGCTGGTCACCGGGATGCCCAGTCCCATGCTTTATGCAAACTAAATCAAAATTAATTGCAAACAAAACTCCCCCTGGGACCTGATGTATGTTGGAGACATTCCTTGTTTTGAGCAAGTCATGGATTGATGCTTGTTGGTGGAGGGGGAGTATAAACTTTACCATTCTGTTTGGGAACCGCCTATAATTTGTTTAGCATGGAAGATATCGCCATCTCTTAGTTGTTACGTTGACAATGAAAGTATACCGCTCAAAATGCAATTTATCTCTATTTAAAAACCGAGCTCTGGCACCTCTACAAATCTCTGCTTCCCTCTGTGAAGGGCCTATCCATTACTTTTATGTTGAGTCATCACCCTCTTATTAAAAAGCACTAGCTGGACAGCACAGGTGTCATTTGCATTCATCACTATTAATCTATGTTGGGTGTGACTATGATTGGATCTCTTTTACCATGAATTACAATGTCTAGTCAGTCCTTGATCTTTAAAGGTGCTCTGCATTTATGTTTTGCGGTCTCAGAAAGGGCTAGCGAGATACCATCTTGTTATATCATATTATGATTGTTTTGAGAAAGTGTTGTTGTCCGAGGTTTATTATTATGGCTTGCTAATTGATTATGCTATTGATGTGAGTAATTGTGAGACCTGAGAATTATTGCAAATGTGGTTAGTTATGATATATGCTGAAAACTTAAATGCTCACTTGACATAGTTACAACAACAAGAGCAAACAGAGTTTGTAAAAGTTTTTCTTTCTTTCTTTCAGTTTGTCAATTGAATTGCTTGAGGACAAGCAACGGTTTAAGCTTGGGGGAGTTGATACGTCTCTGTCATATCTACTTTTCCAAACAATTTTGGCCTTGTTTTGGACTCTAACTTGTATGATTTGAATGGAACTAACCATGACTGACGCTGTCTTCAGCAGAATTGCTATGGTGTTGTTTTATGTGCAGAAAGAAAATATTCTCGGAAAGTCCTGAAACTCCACGAAACACCTTAGAAAAAAAATCCACGCCAAAGATGAAGACCAGGGGGGCCTCACCCTGTCCACGAGGGTGGGGGGCATGCCCCCCTACCTCGTGGGACCCCTGTACACCCTCCGACGCCAACTCCAACTCTATATATTTTTTTTCAGGGAGAAAAAAAATCAGAGAGAAGAAATCATCACGTTTTACGATACGGAGCCGCCGCCAAGCCCTAATCTCTCTCGGGAGGGCTGATCTGGAGTCCGTTCGGGGCTCCGGTGAGGGGGATTCGTCGCCGTCGTCATCATCAACCATCCTCCATCACCAATTTCATGATGCTCACTGACGTGCGTGAGTAATTCCATCGTAGGCTTGCTGGACGGTGATGGGTTGGATGAGATTTATCATGTAATCGAGTTAGTTTTGTTAGGGTTTGATCCCTAGTATCCACTATGTTCTGAGATTGATGTTGCTATGACTTTGCTATGCTTAATGCTTGTCACTAGGGCCCGAGTGCCATGATTTCAGATCTGAACCTATTATGTTTTCATGAATATATGTGAGTTCTTGATCCTATCTTGCAAGTCTATAGTCACCTACTATGTGTTATGATCCGGCAACCCCGAAGTGACAATAATCGGAACCACTCACTGTGATGACCATAGTTTGAGGAGTTCATGTATTCACTATGTGCTAATGCTTTGTTACGGTTCTCTATTAAAAGGAGGCCTTAATATCCCTTAGTTTCCAATAAGACCCCGCTGCCACGGGAGGGTAGGACAAAAGATGTCATGCAAGTTCTTTTCCATAAGCACGTATGACTATATACGGAATACATGCCTACATTACATTGATGAATTGGAGCTAGTTCTGTGTAACATCCCAAATTTTCAATTTGGAATGTTATACATTAGATCATCATGCATATCATATTTTATTTGCTTTTGGTTTTGATCCTAGAAAATCCTAAGCAACTCAAGGACCCACACAGAGAGTTGGGGTTTCGTTATTTTCATATTTGAGTTTTTCTCAAATTTTGAAATAAGGATAATTTGGTTTTATTTATTTTATCATCAATTATTTCTATTACAAAAATATGAGAGAGGGAATAAAATGACTTTCCCAAAATATAGAAATATTGAGGATTTAATAATAAAATCAAATAAGATTTTTTCGGAGTTTTTCGATATTTTTATTTGAATTTAGGAAAAATATGCGTTTTCCAAAATTTCATTTAGGGCCCAAATAAATGTTCACTTTGTCGTGCTTGATTTTAGAAGGCCGCGAAAATTTGTTTCAGGATTTTTGGAGTCCGTTTATTATTTCTTTTTACTTTTTTCTGAGCGTAATTATTTAAAAAAACGAACCGACTTCGTGCCGTACCCGAGCGGGACACCGCCCGGGGGCAGCCTTTAAATAGCGCCGCCCCGAGCCGCCCCAGCCCATTAGCCCCGCCTCGATCCACGCGCGCCACCGGAGCCGCCACCGCCGCCGACGAGCCCGCCGCCCGAGGTTCGTCGCCGCCTCGATATCCGTGCCCGTTAAAAAAACCGATTGGTTTTCGTCGGTTTTTTTTCGATTTTTACTTTTTTTATTTTTATTAGATCGGTTTTATTATTTTCGGTTTAGGTTAATTAGCAAACGTTCGTTCGTTAATCCGTTCGTCGTTTTTCTTTTTCTCGGATTTTTCGCGGTTATTTTCTGGTCGCGATTTCTGATCCGATTTTCATTTTAGTATAACTTTTCGCTCGTTTACCGGAATCAGGCGATTCAAGCGCCTGGAGTTTGGTCTCGAAACCCTCTATCCGTTTAACCAACTTAAACAAGTTTTTGCTTCTGTAAAAATTTGACTTAGATCCAGATTAGTAGAACGAAGTTTTTTTCTTTCGCCGTTTGACTTTCGTTGCTTCGATTTAATTCTTTTTGCAAACCGGAGTTCTTAAGTTGAACTTTCTTGTTAGATCTCTTATTTGAGTTTTACCTGTGCATTAGATGAGTACTTATTGTATGCTTGTTTGTTTGTCTGTGATAGAATATCCGGAGTGCGCCGCCTGTTACTTCGAATCTCTAGGTTTCGCGGATCATCAGCAAGGCAAGTAACACTTTGATCATACCTCTTTTACTATCCAGTTTTATTGCATTAGATCAATCCTCAAACACTGCATGATTAGGATCTAATTAAATTGTGGGATGGGAAGTAGTTGAGGTAGTAGCTATTACCTGTTTTATTATCAAACCTTTGGGAGTTACTGCTACATTTGCTTATTATGCCATGCTATGCTAGTAGACGTGGATTGGGTGAGTGATATCCATGACAGATGTGAGTTTGTTAATTAATGGTTTATCTAAGGTGGCAACTTGAACACACATCTGGGTGGATTGAGGTACCTGAGTATTCCAGGATTGCCTGTTTCTTTTTGGACCGCCACCCAGGCTCAAAGGGATCATGAGATTATTCAAACTAGAAACTTCCGTGTGCAGCCACAAGCCATTATGGGCTCTGGCATAGTTGACTAAGTCGGGCGAACTCTTACAGTGGTAGACTAGCAGATGTAGGGGATGTAGGTTGGTACGGTCTATCACATCGTAAGGTGCGAGCGCTTATGAAAGACTATGTCTCGGTCATCCGTTTCTCAAACATCATGTAGTGCGAGAAATTAGCGGAGGCAATCGAGTCTTGCGGGGAAAAGTGCACAAACCTCTGCAGAGTGTACAAACTAATCATGGTTAGCCGTGTCCCCTGTTATGGACGTTTTGAGTATCTAGTACTTGGATATCATGTGAATCTCATCATGTTACTTTAAATTAATATTGTTGGGTTTTAATGATGATTATTTTAATGGGATTGAGGATGCTGTCAACCATTCTCAATGTTTAACAACCACCATGATAGTTAAATTAATTTATTCCTTTACAGTAGGGAAAAATTGGCTTTACGCAAAACTGTAACCATAGAGCTTTCCACCAGCCATATATGCATGTAGTATAGGCTTAATCTTTCATTACTCTCTGTGTGTTACATTGCCAGCATATTCCATGTGCTGACCCGTTTTCGGGCTGCAACGTTTCATGTTGCAGACTTTTCAGACGACGAGTAAGGTGCCTTTTAGGTTGTGGTTCTATACTCAGTGATGCCGTTGGAGTTGATGGACTCGCTTATCTTCCAAGCCTTCCGCTGTTATCGTTATTAGATGGCCTTAAGCCATATTTATTGCAATAAGTTCTCTTTGAGACATCGATGTAATAAGTGTGTGATTGCTACTCTGTTATAAATCCTTCAAAGTACTGTGTGGTGTCAGCATTACTGAACCAGGGATGACACCTGAGCACAGAGGTCAAACTGTTTGAGGTCTGGTCGCTACATTCTGTGTCACCCTATGTTATGACTGATACAGGATGAACCGCATCCGGCATAATTACCATCACTGATCCGGTGCCTACGAGTTTTCCATATAATGGTTTATGCTTATTTACTTTCCCGCTGCTACTGTTACAATCACTACAAAATACCAAAAACATTACTTTTGTTGTCTTTACTTTTGTTGCCGCTACCACCACTATCATATTACTTTGCTACTAAACACTTTGCTGCAGATACTAAGTTTCCAGGTGTGGTTGAATTGACAACTCAGCTGCTAATACTTGAGAATATTCTTTGGCTACCCTTGTGTCGAATCCATAAATTTGGGTTAAATACTCTACCCTCGAAAACTGTTGCGATCCCCTATACTTGGGGGTTATCAGGGGAGTATAAACTTTACCATTTTGTTTGGGAACCACATATTATGTGTGTAGCATGGAAGATATCACCATCTCTTGGTTGTTATGTTGACAATGAAAGTATGCCGCTCAAAATATTATTTATCTCTATTTCAAAATCGAGCTCTGGCACCTCTAGAAATCCATGCTACCCTCTGTGAAGGGCCTATCTATTTACTTTTATGTCGAGTCATCCCCCTCTTATTAAAGAGCACTAGCTGGAGAGCGCAGCTGTCATTTGCATTCATTACTATTAATTTATATTGGGTATGACTATCATTGGATCTCTTTTACCATTAAAGGTGCTATGCATTTATGTTTTGTGGTCTCAGAAAGGGCTAGCGAGATACCATCTTGTTATATCATATCATGATTGTTTTGAGAAAGCGTTGTCATCCGAGATTTATTATTATGGCTCGCTAGTTGATTATGCTATTGATATGAGTAAACATGAGACCTAAGAGTTATTGCAAATGTGGTTAGTCATAATCTTTGCTGAAAACTTGAATGCTGGCTTTACATATTTAAAACAACAAGAGCAAACAGAGTTTGTAAAAGTTTTTCTTTATCACTTTCAGTTTGTCAACTGAATTGCTTGAGATCAAGCAAAGGTTTAAGCTTAGGAGAGTTGATACGTCTCCGTCGTATCTACTTTTCCAAACACTTTTGCCCTTGTTTTGGACTCTAACTTGCAAGATTTGAATGGAACTAACCCGGACTGACGCTGTTTTCAGCAGACTTTCCATGGTGTTATTTATGTGCAGAAACAAAAGTTCTCGGAATGACCTGAAACTTCATGGAACGTCTATTTGGAAATAATAAAAAATCCTTGAAAAAGATGAAGACCAGGGGCCCACACCCTGTCCGCGAGGGTGGGGGCGCGCCCTCCCCCCTAGGGCGCGTCCCCTACCTCGTGGGCCCCCCTAGAGTTCCTCCGACCTCAACTCCAACTCTATATATTTGCTTTCGGGGAGAAAAAAACCAAGAAGAATAATTCATTGTGTTTTACGATATGGAGCCGCCGCCAAGCCCTAAAACCTCTCGGGAGGGCTGATCTGGAGTCCGTTCGGGGCTCCGGAGAGGGGGGTTCATCGCCTTCGTCATCATCAACCATCCTCCATCACTAATTTCATGATGCTCACCGCCGTGCGTGAGTAATTCCATCGTAGGCTTGCTGGACGGTGATGGGTTGGATGAGATCTATCATGTAATCGAGTTAGTTTTGTTAGGGTTTGATCCCTAGTATCCACTATGTTCTAAGATTGATGTTGCTATGACTTTGATATGCTTAATGCTTGTCACTAGGGCCCGAGTGCCATGATTTCAGATCTGAACCTATTGTGTTTTCATGAATATATATGAGTTCTTGATCCTATCTTGCAAGTCTATAGTCACCTACCATGTGTTATGATTCGGCAACCCCGAAGTGACAATAATCGAGACCACTCCTGGTGATGACGTTAGTTTAAGGAGTTCATGTATTCACTATGTGTTAATGCTTTGTTCCGGTACTCTATTAAAAGGAGGCCTTAATATCCCTTAGTTTCTATTAGGACCCCGCTGCCACGGGAGGGTAGGAAAAAGATGTCATGCAAGTTCTTTTCCATAAGCACGTATGACTATATTCGGAATACATGCCTACATTACATTGATGAATTGGAGCTAGTTCTGTGTCACCTTATGTTATGATTGTTACATGATGAACCGCATCCGGCATAATTTCCATCACCGATCCAATGCCTACGAGCTTTTCCTGTACTGTTCTTCGCTTATTTACTTTTCTGTTGCTACTGTTACAATCACCACAAAACATCAAAAATATTACTTTTGCTATCGTTACTTTTGTTACCGTTGCAACTACTATCGTATTACTTTGCTACTAAATACTTTGCTGTAGATACTAAGTGTAACACCCATGATGCAGCTATATCTCCCACGTGTCGGATCACGACTTAGTGGCATAACTACATAGTAGGCATGTCGCAAGAGGGGTAATCTATACACATCCCATGTACTGAATAAGAAAGGGATAAAGAGTTGGCTTATAATCACCACTTCACCCAATACATAAATATAGCATTACATCAACCAGATACATACAAGGTCCGACTACGGAACCAAATAAAGAAAGACAACCCCTAATGCAACAGATCCCCGATCGTCCCAACTGGGCTCCACTACTGATCAAGAGGAAAATAAACAACACAACGAACACGATATTCATCGAGCTCCCACTTGAGCTCGGTTGCGTCATCTGCACTGGGATCGACGACACCTGTACCTGGTTTGGTAGAATCTGCGAGTCACGAGGACTTAGCAATCTCACACCCGCGAGATCAAGACTATTTAAGCTTATAGGAAGGATGGGGTAATGAGGTGGAGTTGCGGCAAGCACTAAGCAAATATGGTGGCTAACATACGCAAAATAGAGCGAGAAGAGAAGCAATGCACGATCATGAAGCTAGAAGTGATCAAGAAGTGATCCTGAAACTACTTACGTTCATACATAACCCAAATCGTGTTCACTTCCCGGACTCCGCCGAAAAGAGACCATCACGGCTACACACGCGGTTGATGTATTTTAATTGAGTCAAGTGTAAAGTTCTCTACAACCGGACATTAACAAATTCCCATCTGCCCATAACCGCGGGCACAGCTTTCGAAAGTTCAAAACCCTGCAGGGGTGTCCCAACTTAGCCCATCACAAGCTCTCATGGTCAATGAAGGATATTCCTTCTCCCAGGAAGACCCGATCAGACTCGGAATCCTGGTTACAAGACATTTCGACAATGGTAAAACAAGACCAGGAAGACCACCCGCTGTGCCGACAAATCCCAATAGGAGCTGCACATATCTCGTTCTCAGGGCACACCGGATAAGCTAAGCGTACAGGTACCAACATAACCCAAGTTGCCAAGGGACGGTCCCGCACGGTGCTCTAGTTTGGACCAACACACAGAGGAGCACTGGCCCGGGGGGTAAAATAAAGATGACCCTTGAGTCTGCAGAACCCAAGGGAAAAAGGCTTAGGTGGCAAATGGTAAAACCAAGGTTGGGCCTTGTAGGAGGAGTTTTATTCAAGGCGAACTGTCAAGGGGGTCCCATAAATCACCTAAACGCGTGAGGAACGTAAAATCAAGGAACATAACACCGGTATGACGGAAACTAGGGCAACAAGAGTGGAACAAAACACCAGGCATAAGGCCGAGCCTTCCACCCTTTACCAAGTATATAGATGCATTAATTAACATAAAAGATATTGTGTTACCCCAACATATCCATGTTCCAACATGGAACAAACTTCAGCTTCACCTGCAACTAGCAACGCTATAAGACACTACAAGGAAAAGGTCTACTAATGGCGCACCAGTTTTGCCTACTAATGGCACACTGCTGGTGCGCCATTAGTATCTGGTATACTAATGGCGCACCAAGCAGTGCGCCATTAGTATAAAACACCATGCGCCATTAGTATGCCTCCCAGGGGCCATATTTAACCATGTGCTTTGGCATACTAATGGCGCACTGTTGGGTGATGCGCCATTAGTGTGATTATAACAGTGCGCCATTATGTCTTGTGTGGCGCGCCACTAGAATGAATATTAGGGATTTTTTTCATTTTTGATATTTTCACAGGTTAAAAAATATTAGAGATAACATACAACACAGATCTGCTTATCTTACATACAGGGGGCCATATGTAACGATGTTACCTGCGTCCACCAGATCATATCCAACACACAAGTTTCATCATATATACATACATAGCCAACACATAGTTCCATCATTACATATTACAAAAGTTACACAATGTTCATTCAACACCGTTATCCATCAATTCACAAAAGTTTCACATTGATACAAAATAAAAACACAAATGGAAAAGAAGCACTCCATCCATGCAAGCTTCCGTGAATTAAATCAAATCTGCAAAATGATAAACAAGAAGTTAGAAGAAGAAGAAGAAGAAGAAGAAGAAGAAGAAGAAGAAGAAGAAGAAGAAGAAGAAGAAGAAGAAGAAGAAGAAGAAGAAGAAGAAGAAGAAGAAGAAGAAGAAGAAGAAGAAGAAGAAGAAGAAGAAGAAGAAGAAGAAGAAGAAGAAGAAGAAGAAGAAGAAGAAGAAGAAGAAGAAGAAGAAGAAGAAGAAGAAGAAGAAGAAGAAGAAGAAGAAGAAGAAGAAGAAGAAGAAGAAGAAGAAGAAGAAGAAGAAGAAGAAGAAGAAGAAGAAGAAGAAGAAGAAGAAGAAGAAGAAGAAGAAGAAGAAGAAGAAGAAGAAGAAGAAGAAGAAGAAGAAGAAGAAGAAGAAGAAGAAGAAGAAGAAGAAGAAGAAGAAGAAGAAGAAGAAGAAGAAG
The DNA here is from genome assembly GCA_032464435.1 of Aegilops umbellulata. NCBI lineage: Eukaryota > Viridiplantae > Streptophyta > Magnoliopsida > Poales > Poaceae > Aegilops > Aegilops umbellulata. Next base: position 195,400,222 of record CP136060.1, read on the forward strand.
AAGAAGAAGAAGAAGAAGAAGAAGAAGAAGAAGAAGAAGAAGAAGAAGAAGAAGAAGAAGAAGAAGAAGAAGAAGAAGAAGAAGAAGAAGAAGAAGAAGAAGAAGAAGAAGAAGAAGAAGAAGAAGAAGAAGAAGAAGAAGAAGAAGAAGAAGAAGAAGAAGAAGAAGAAGAAGAAGAAGAAGAAGAAGAAGAAGAAGAAGAAGAAGAAGAAGAAGAAGAAGAAGAAGAAGAAGAAGAAGAAGAAGAAGAAGAAGAAGAAGAAGAAGAAGAAGAAGAAGAAGAAGAAGAAGAAGAAGAAGAAGAAGAAGAAGAAGAAGAAGAAGAAGAAGAAGAAGAAGAAGAAGAAGAAGAAGAAGAAGAAGAAGAAGAAGAAGAAGAAGAAGAAGAAGAAGAAGAGAAGACTAGAAGAAGAATAAGAAGAAGACTATAAGCTTATTATGTAAACTTGATCATTTTGTGCTAACATAAGTAATTTTGGAGCTAACCTATAGGAAACTAAGCATATAAGCTCTAAGTTAGCATATTAGAGCCAACTTAGGTAAAATGAAGCTAACCTATGTCATTTTGGATAAGAAGAAGAATAAGAAGAAGACTATAAGCTTATTATGTAAACTTGATCATTTTGTGCTAACATAAGTAATTTTGGAGCTAACCTATAGGAAACTAAGCATATAAGCTCTAAGTTAGCATATTAGAGCCAACTTAGGTAAAATGAAACTAACATATGTCATTTTGGATAAGAAGAAGAATAAGAAGACTATAAGCTTATTATGTAAACTTGATCATTTTGTGCTAACATAAGTAATGTTGGAGCTAACCTATAGGAAACTAAGGATATTAGAGATAAATAGGTAACTAAGTATATATATATATATATACATATATATATATATATATATATATATATATATATATATATCATTTTGGAGATCTGACATACCTAACATAGTTCAGTTCTCATTGTTCTTCTCCTTCTTCTTCCTCAGCCTGATGCGCCAAGAGCGGGAGGCGGTGGAGGCGGCTGTGGGATGTAGTCTTCTACAACAATTGGCGTGGTCATGTCGCCCAGCTGTGGGATCGCCGGCGCCACCACCGGTGCGTGGTAATTGTCAGGCACCACCACCATTGCGAGGCCATCCTCAGCCACCACCATCTCTTGCCCATAGTCAGCCACCACCATCTCTTGCCCATAGCCAGCCACCACCATTTCTTGCACCTGGTCAGCCACCACCATCTCTTGCCCTTTGTCAGCCACCACCAGCGCTAGGTCATCCTCAGCCTAATGCCCATCGTCATCCTGCAGCTCCTCATCCCCACTCTGCTCCTCTTCTCCCCCACTCCAGTCCGGATCATCCTTCTTGTTGTCTTCGCTGCTGCCAGAATCGCTGCTGCTTTCGCTAAGGCCAGAATCGCTGTTGCTTTTGCTACAGCCATAATCGCTGCTGCTTTGGTTGTAGCCAGTGTCGCTGCTGCTGCTCCCATTGCCTGTCCAAATGCAACAATGACCGTTAACAATCGATGTGAGACAAAGCCAAATGTAGAGGAATAAGAAGAGGCAGAACGCACTGGCATCTTCGTCTTCAGCGTAGTGCATGTGACACATAGTCTTGTTGAAAACCTTCACGATGAGCATTGTGGCGTCATCGTCGTACCTCAAGAGAAGAAAGTACCCGGTCCGCAGGTCATAGGCACTGTAGAACTTCTCCCAGCCACGGCACAGGTACATGTGGCCCTCCTCGATCACCAACTCCACGCCCCACAGCCTGCGAACCCTGCTGCCGGCCTATCAGAGCTTCACATTATCTGGCGGATCTTCACCCAGCATCTTCATAAAAGCGTCAGGCAGCCTCTGCAATTTGGGACAAGGAGTGATGTAGCAAACAATAGAGTTATCATAATGAGATGGGTGAAGGGGAGATCTCTCGTTTTATATACCTACCTCGTGGCTGATACTGAAGAAGAAAGTATGATAGTGAAGAACTCGAAAGCATCCAACTCGTACTCCGGTGAGGCAGAGCGGCGGTGGCTGCTTCCCCCCATCTCTGATAAGCAGCAGAAGAGACCAATTAGTACCCTTACAACATCATAGCAGCATAAATTTTGAGCTGAAGATAATCAACATTAGTCGCAAGTACCCCATATGTCCTATTTTTAGCAAAGTCATGCTAAAATTGACGGAAAATTTCAGCATGACCTTTGCTGAAAATAGGACATATGGAGTACCCGAATTGCCGGAACGGAAGTTAATCGACATTCCGGCAAACTCAAGGGCCTCTCGGGGTACCCGCAAAATCATTATCCCCGCATAATGAAGTCGCCAATGGGTCATTCAGAAGATCACAAGTAGCATCATCGCAAGTACAACATCATGACAAGTACAGCAGTAGCAGCAGTGAATACAGGCATAATAGCAGCAGCAACAGTTAAGAAAAAGTTGCCGAAGCTTGTAAAACTATACTGTCCTAGAACAAATAAGCTGGCAGTAGGTCCATTGGGACTCGTTTAAATGCAGGAAGTCTTGTTTTGGGTTCAGTTTACATTTTAGGTCAAGACTTATTCCATGTCTCCCTCCTCTTGCTCTTTTGCTTTGCGCGGAGAATTATTGGTACCAAGTACTACTACTACACTTTTTTACTTTCACTGATTTAACACTTGTCTCTCTGTTTATTAAAGCTGTAGTTTATCTGTCAAGAGATCTGAATGCAGTTAACTTGTTTTGTAAATCACAGAAGGCTAAGTTGACAGATTGTGGCCAGGGCCATACTAGTCTAATTTTACACTACACTACACTACACGTGCTTAAACTCTGAACATAAACAAACACCAGCAATGCAATATGTAAACTACCTCTGTTTTTAGGCAACAAGAGTTATCATCAATGCTTTTGAGTTTATTAAGTACCTTCAGTTCTGAGCTTTAAATGTCAAAAGAGCTTCACAGAATCTTGAATCCTCCAAATCACTCTTAACAGTTCTGCATTGCACAAAGGCAGCAATGAGCCAATGATATCAGTAGTAATAATAGGTGCTTACATTCTCATAACGTCAGTATTAGTTAACCAAAATTGAACCTACAGAGTTCTAGTATAGTGAGTAACTCCCAATTCTTTTAATAGAAGCACAATTAACAACAGAACTAAGGAGTCTAGGACAATGCCACCAGATAGAATTTGAAGGAAAAACGTTCTTCCAGAACCTTCAAGCCACAATCATACATAGAGTGGCTGATCATATAAGCTATATTTAAATAAACATAAACTAAACTTGATGACAAGAAAAACTACAGTCACATTGATACACACAGATCAATTCTTAAACTAATTCTAACCAGATTTATAAGTACTCATGGACACCAGTTGCATCAGCGGCACAGCACTAGATTACACCACCTAAACTAGCCAAACAATCAAGCTAGAAATAGTTGGCTGAACCATGGCTAACCAAACTCCAACCTACAAAGTTAATCTGCACTGAAAGACTTTTGCATCCTTTTTTTAGGGTGACTTCTACATCCTTGTAAACAGCACAGCACAATTGAAAAAAAATTGTAGAGCATCCTGTTACAAACTTGTTCTGATCCTGCAAAGAACAGACTTGGGCGGGTGTGACACCCCAAATTTTAGACCTTGTTTTATTAATTAAAATTTTGCCAGGAAATTAAAACTTTTATTTTCTCGACTCCCTTTTGAGTTTAAACCATTTCCTCCCTTGTTATTATGGAGTTTTTCCCAAAAAAAAACCTTTCAAATATGTTATTGGACTTGTTTACCCTCTCAAGAAAACTTTTCTTTTGTCAATGGAATTAATTATATAATTATTTTCCTAAACCTTTATTTCTTGAAAAATGGGTTTTCCATGGTTTTATGGCCATTTTTGAACTACAACCATTTGATAAATTCTTTCATAATTCCAAACAAAATTTGGAGATGTCATGTGATGGTTTTAAATCACTTTTATGCAAAAACATCTTTTATACATGAAATATTTTGAGCTCCACACCCAATTTTCAACTCTGGTCCAGAGGGCAATTTTGCACTACAACCCATTTAAATATTTCTTTCTAGCCTCCACCAACATTGTGGGATGTTAGTAGTAGCATATGATTCAGTTTTATGCAAAAACCCAGTGTTGCTCTTTGAAAAATTTGAGTGAATCGACCTCATGTTCATTCTGGTCCAACTTGATGGTTTGTACTGCAACCCTTTTTTAACTTGCTCCTTTACCCATGATCCTTTTTCCTACCCATAGACCACCCTACAAAACCCTTATGTCCAGGAGGATGGGCTCATTGGAAAAATTTTGGACCATGAAACTATGCCTTTTGTTTCTGTCCAGAATTGGTTTTACTATAAAACTGCATTAGCAAGTTTCTAGTTTTGCCAAACTAACCTCACCACTCTCTTAATAATCTAAAGAGACCCCAATCTGGAAGATTTGGCCACTCCAAGAAATGCCTAGGTGCCTGTGGCATTTTGTCGAACACCTTGAGTGTATGAACAACTTTGACATGACTTTGTCATTGCACTGTGACCTTGCACCTCTGGACAAACTAGCATGTCCACTAAGCACCTAGACGACCCTAACCTGACCCTGCAAATTTCCAGCCTCACCCACGCTCTCTAACCCACGCTGGCATTTAGCCGAGCACCTGGTGCGCGTGCTCTGGGCGCGCCCAGAGCACGCGTTTTGCACGTGCCGCGCCCGAGCCGCCGCGTCGCACGGCCGCCTCCCCGCGCTCGTTCTGGCCACTCACCACGCACAACCAGCACGCCCCTGGCTCCTCCCTCATCGCAGAGCCGCCTGGCCCCCTCCTAGCGCTCCACAGCGCCGCCTCAGCTAGCCGCCACTACCACCCGACAGCCTCTGCACTGGTCAGTGCCGCCCGAGCCACTCCCGCTCGCCAGCTCGCCCCTGGAGTAGTGCCCGCTCGTCCGCTAGCTCCTGCCGCCATCCCCAGCCCCGACACGGCGCCCTGCAAGCTACAGAACGTCGGTTCGCCGGCGACCTTATCCTCGGCCGCGGAACCGCCATGGCCACGCTATATAAGAGGCACCCGAGCTCGTCCAGGCCTCAAGCAAACCCTCTCACTCCCTCACTGACCCTCCCGTAGCAATGGAAAGACCAGAGGGGGTCGTCTTCTTCCTCTCCGACAACCACAACCGCCGCCACTGCCCCGGCCATTCCGGCGCCACCAGGGCTTTCCCCGCTCCACTCTCTTCACCAGGAGCTCTCCCTCCCTCTCGTGAGTACACCCCCACGCTCAATTTTGGTCGGAAACCACCCTAGCCCTGGCCCCCAAATCCACCCGAGGCCGCCGTCCGCCGCGAGGCTCGTCGCCGGTGACTCCCTCCATCCCCGTCACTCCCTCGACCACCGGGAGAACCGCCCCAGTCTTGCGGATCCATCCCCACCCTCAGGGGCCCGCGAGGAGCTGCCAAACGCCGGCGACGATCGTCGGAGCCCCCGCCTCTGTTCGGCCAGAGGAAGAAGAGGGAAGGGGGACTGGTCAAACCTGACCAGTGGGCCCCCTGGACCCACTGTCAGTGACCCACCCCGCCGCCACGCGTGTTAAGTGAGAGTGCAATCTTGCCCAGTACGTATCCCCTACTTAGAAAGCGTATTCTGTCTGAAACGTTTTCTTTTCTATTGTTATTTTAAAAGCAGATTTTGACCAGGACTTTGACTGGCTATAACTTTTTAAATATAACTCCAAATGAATTTATTCATTTTCCTACATCTCTCAAATACTGTCTAGTTTATTTTCAGATTTATTTGAAAAAATCTCAAATAAATTTTTTGTGCTGTTTTGAAATTGTGTGTTAATTCAAATTTTTTGAAAATAGGATTTTGGAGAGAGGAAGAAAACTTTCAAAAGTTTTGGAGAGCACCCCCACCTCTCCACACCTTGAAGGCAAGCATTCTGAACCCTGGCATAATATTTTGGGTGTGATAGTAAATTGATTATAACACCCCCCTCGATACGAAGGACCCGTTATTTTTGTGGTGATACGATCTTTTGCACAAGTGCATTATTGGAGACTTCCTTACTGTTGGAAGTGAATATACGTGTGATGGTAATCAACCTCGTATGCCTTGCATGCATGCCGGAAAGAAATCCAGGAAAGCCTCTGCCTTGGGTAGGTGTGAGCTTGTCTCTGGTCTTCATCGGGACGGTTACGTCCGGTATGGCATAGTAAGGTATAAAGAGTGGTGATTCTGTTAGTTGAAATAATTTTGCTATACATATCATGCAGGGAATATCTAAGCCTCCTGAGTCGGCCGTAGATCGAGTCTTGTTCCGGTAACCCCCATACTTGTTTCGTGCTGCCACTAGTCCCTGCCGTAGGTAGGGTATGGTTCAGTAAGTTGTTAACCCTTGTCTTGGCACACACCGTACAGAGAGGCCATGGTGGAAGATACCGGCTGCATCCGGTAGGCATGCCACCTGGTCCGGGAGCATGGGTGTATCCGGTTGGGACCAAGAGGGGGGCACCCCTTAGAGCGCGCGATAGAAATTTGATCCCATGCTACGCGAGGTTGTAGCCTCCCCACTTAGAGTTTTGCTTAACAAGTGTCGCGGGTGATTCCTGACACAAGTAAAGTTAAGATGGTGTGTGCAAGTCAGGCGTGTTTTCGACTAAAAGACCGTAGACGGAATTAGTCCCGATGGACTAAAGAAATCCGTTACTCGTGGGTAAAGAGTACACCCTCTGCAGAGGTACTAAATCTATTCGAATAGCCGTGTCCACGGGTAAGGACTACAGTCTGGGATGGTCAAGTGTCGGTCTTCGGAGGAGAAACTATTAAACCAGAACATATGGATTTTGACTTGTGATATATGATGGTTATGATTATTATTGTTGTGGACTAACCAACTGTATTGTTTGAAACAATGAATATCCCTGGGACGGTTCGACCTCCCGGATATTCACGGTGATTATTTATTTACTTTATAAGCCCTTTATGTGGTGTCGCTCAGACGCCCGACTGTGGCATGCTTGTTATTTAATTACCTTATAAGCCCTTTATGTGGTGTCGCTCAGACGCCCGACTGTGGCATGCTTGTTATTAACTTTATAATCCCTTTATGTGGTGTCGCTGAGACGCCCGACTGTGGCATGCCTGTTACTTAATTACCTTATAAGCCCTTTATGTCGTGTCGCTCAGACGCCCGACTGAGCATGCTCGTTATTTACCAATCCTTTCGAGACGTCGCTTCAGACATCCGATCGGTGCATTTTATTACTATTCTGTTATTGCCTATTCATGTTGCATATGAATAACCTGCATGCATGCATCAGGGATTTCATTGCCATGGCTGACATTGTGATTATAGAATGTTTTCAGAGCATGATTATCGATTGCTACATTATACCCGTGTTCATAATGTTTGCGAGTACATTCAAAAGTACTCACTGGCTTGTCCCTGGCTATTGTCTTGGCCAGATTGCTTGCTTGGAGAGGAGCGTTGCGATGACAGCCTCGGAACCTAAGCAACGGTGATAGCAGCCTCGCGAAGATAGGAGTTAACCTGGTTAGTTGTTCCTGTGGGGAAATGGAGTCCCATAGACCGTGGTTAACCACAAACCGCTTCCGCCATCAACCACTAGAAACCCTTTTGTTGTACTTACAGGCCAGAATGGTCTTGTACTACATATTATGTATTTTTGCTTGGAATTTATGTATCAAGTTGGTGCCTCATCAGCTAACAGTAATCCTGGGGCTGGTGAGCACAAGGGCCATTTTCTGGAAATTATATCCCGAAAATCCGGTCCTGACAGCGGGCGCGGCCGGTCGCCGGAGGGGTCAGGGAAGGGTGAAGAGGGAGGAAGGAGGAAGGAGGAGAGGGAGGAAGGAGGAAGGGGAGAGGTACCTGGGCGGGCGCGGCCGGTCGCCGGAGGGGTCGGGGCCGGGGTCGGCGGCGGCGGCGGCGAAGGGATGGCTCGAGGGCGCCCGCGCTCGTTCTGGTCCTCGTAGTCGAAGAGGAAGACTGAGGTAGAGGCGGCGCAGGGCAGGGGCCGACGCGGGGGCCGCGGGATTTCTAGGGTTTCGAGGGGGAGGAGGGGCTCGGGGGGAGGCGGGGCTCGGGGGGGAGGCGGCGCTCGAGGGGGAGGAAGGGGAGAGGGAGGCGACGGGGGCGCGCGGGCGCGCGGGCGGCTGCGGCGCAGTGGGTCGGGGCAGCGGCGGCAGCGATGCGGTGGAGCGGCGCGGTGGAGGGAGAGGGACGAATCGAAGTAGTCTGGCGAGAGGGAGGGGGAAGGTGCGGCCCGGTGGTGTATGGATGGGGGAAGATTACTAATGGCGCACCCCTAGGCGGTGCGCCATTAGATTGTTTCTTTTTCATAGCAATGGCGCACCAGCGGGACAGTGCGCCATAAGTATTCTTTTTTTAGATAGCAATGGCGCACCAGCCACCCGTGCGCCATAAGATTTTTTTTTAAAAAATGAATATGAAACAGTAATATTTTTTTATAAAGCAGTAATAATTGTCGTTTAACAAAAATTGTAGTCTACACTTTTTTATTATTTTTTTTTAAAATGAATATGAATATGAAATAGTGATATTTTTTATAAAAACAGTAATAATTTTTTAAAAAATATCATCAAATTTGTTATTTGAAAATATCATCGGCGGCGGCGGTGGAGTGGGGGAGGGTGCGGGGGGTGCTCGTCGGCGGTGGTGGAGCGGGCCGGGGAGGGTGCGGGGGTGCTCGTCGGTGGCCGTGGAGCGGGGGCGGGTGCGGGGGGTGCTCGTCGGCGGTGGTGGAGCGGTCCGGGGAGGGTGCGGGGGGTGCTCGTCGGCGGCGGTGGAGCGGGGAAGGGTGCGGGGGGTGCTCGTCCGCGGTGGTGGAGCGGGGGCGGGTGCGGGGGGTGCTCGTCGGCGGCGGTGGAGCGGGGGAGGGTGCGGGGGGTGCTCGTCGGCGGCGGTGGAGCGGGGGCGGGTGCGGGGGGTGCTCGTCGGCGGCGGTGGAGCGAGGGAGTGTGCGGGGTGTGCTCGTCGGCGGCGGTGCAGCGGGGGCGGGTGCGGGGGGTGCTCGTCGGCGGCGGTGGAGTGGGGGAGGGATCGAGATCGAGATGGAGGGGGATAGCGATCGAGATGGAGGGGGATCGACATCGAAATGGAGGGGGAATCGAGATCAAGATGGAGGGGGATCGAGATTGAGTGTCCTCATGAATTCAAAAAGTGCCCATTAAATTAAAAAAGGTATTAAAAATAATTTTTATACTAATGTCGCACCGTGGCCCAGTGCGCCATTACTAGTTTAAACTAGTAATGACGCACTATGCAGCGGTGCGCCATTAGTAGTTTTGCAAAAAAGTAAAAAAAATACAGTAGTGGCGCACTCTATGGCTGGTGCGCCATTAGTAGTTCTAACTACTAATGGCGCACTTTGCCTGGATGCGCCATTAGTATGTTTGAAAAAATGAAAAAAAAACATTTTGTTACTAGTGGCGCACCTTGTGCCTGGTGCGCCATTAGTGTCTTCCACACTAATGGCGTATCTCCACATGGTGCGCCATTAGTATATAGTAGTGGCGCACCACTTCTCTGGTGCGCCATTAGTGTCAATTTCATCTTTAGCCCTTTTCCTAGTAGTGAGAGGGGCTGAGCAAAGTGGTAACATAGCCAAACACCGGTTTGCTAGGGCAAGGTGTGTTGGAGACTTGACATGGCAAAATGGGAGGCATGATAAAGCAAGTGGTAGGTAGCGCAGCATAGCAAAAGAGCGAGCAACTAGCAAGCAAAGATAGAAGTGATTTCGAGGGTATGGTCATCTTGCCTGAGATCCCGCAAGGAAGAAGAACGAGTCCATGAAGAAGACAAGCGGACGAAGTCGAACAAATCCTCACAACTCCGGAAAGAAACCGAAGCTAACAAGAGAAACAAACCGTAAAGAAGCAAACAACATGATAAACACACAATCATAAACATGGCGTGATGCACAATCAAGTATGATGCATGTCCGGTTTAAATGAGGCATGGCATGGCAAAATGCAACAAACAATACTACAAAATAAGTGGCGCTCAATATGCAACGAGTTGCATATTGACAAAACACCACATCAATTATTTATTTCTCTCTTGTTTATGTACCCAACAATATTAAACGTTGTTAAACATGACAAGAGGTGAAGCATAAGTAAACTAACTGTTTAGGCAAGTTTAAATGAGGCCGAAAATAACAAACAACAATTCCGGAAAATCCTCATGTGCATATTTCAAGTGTGCTACTGTTATTCCTAAAACACCATTTTAATGTTGTTAAATAGGGAAATAAAGTGCACCATATTAAACTAGGCATTTTTCTACCCCATTTACCTATAAAGTTTATTAAAGTTGGAGCTACGGTTATTTAGTTATGAAATAAAGCATTTTAGCATGGCATTTAAGAAAATTAATGCAAACAGCAATTTAAACATTTTTACGATGGATGAAAGTGGTATATTATGAAACTAGGCACAATTCTAAGCAAGTTCCATATATAAAACATTTTAATATGATGCACGGTTGATGAGTTAGCATATGCATGGAGACTAGGGACTTTCTATAAAACTGCAGTCTCTGGAATAATAGATAAATTCGCAGAACGGGGAAAAAACATGACACGGGCCAAATCCACTGGAATTGGCCCGGACTAGTGCGCGCTAGATCTGGGACTACTCACCAAGTGGCCTTGGGCCGTTAGGTGTAGAGGAGGCTAGGCAGGCCGCGAAGGGGCGCGCCGGGCCTTGGCGCGGAGGAAGCCGACCCGCGGTTGCAGCCCATGTGAGCAACCAAATCGGTCAACGGGCGAAGGTGCGGGCGAGCTGTTGCTGTTGCTCGTTTCTGAAGAACAGAACCAACAACAGGTTCAGGGCGACGGACAGCGAGAACGGCTGCCGACGATGTGGGACTTGGGTGCGAGGTCTTGGGGCTCCGGCGAGCTGAGAAGTCCGGCAACGACGGGGATGGTCGGGACCCGACGGATCCGAGGAGGTGCGGTGGTGGTGCTCCATGAGGAAGCCCATGGTGGCGGACGCGGTTGACCCGCTACGAGGCTTGCCAGACGAGGGAGGCAGGCGCGCGCGTGTGTTCGAAGCAGAGGCGAGGACGGGACGCCGGCGGTCGGACGGAACCCGAGGCGTCAGATCACCGCGGAGATGAGGTGGCCGGCGTTGGAGCTTCGTGGCGGCAGTGGCTCTGCTGAAACGGCGGCATCGCAACACAAATCAGAGAGAGAGAGATGAGATGAGGGTACCGGTGAAAGGAGAGAAAGGGAACCAGGGCAGCGCTCAACTGCGACGGCGACGGTGGAGATGCTCGGGACCCTCCTGGTCCAGATCGAGTGAGGCAGGAGGACTCGGGCTGCAGCCATGGCGCGGGAAGCTCCTGTAGGGAAAAGACAGGGAGAGAGATGGCGTGAGCGAGAGAGAGACAGGGGAAAAGGAGGATGGAAAGGAAAACAGAGGAGAGGGACGCGACGGTCCTGCTAGTTGCCGGTGAGGAGCGGCTCGGGAGGCCTCGGGCACGAGGAGCGGGGCTGGCTGCTCTGGTTGGTGGGATGGATCGATGGCGAGAAGTGGCTGGCACTGATTGGCTCTGGTTAAATTGGGAGGAAATCCAAGGAGGAAGGAGGTTGGTCGGGTGGCTCGAATGGATCGGGCAAGATCCCGAGGATGGAGGAGGCAGTGGGCGGCGGCGGCGGCGAGGATCTGATGGATTGGACAGCTAGGTCTAGGTTAGACTATTTATATAGCAGGTTAGGGGTTAATCAGACCCTTCGTTTAAATTTGAACGGTCGATATAAATAGGCTAGGATAGCTCAAATAAGAAACCGGAGATATTTTAGGGGTGTTTGGGGATGATTCGGACCCATCGGTGACAACTAAGCGGATCGGGTCCGGGAGAGTTTCGGACGCGCACGCGAGGGGTTTGCGGGATGTGCAGAGAGGTTAGGAAGCCAGGCAAGAGGGAAACAAAATCTGGTTGGTCTCGGAACGGTCAACGAAGGCAAGGGGAACGCGGCAACTACAAGCAACTACAAGTTTTATGAAAACAAGCGGATGCAATGCGATGATGAATGCAACAAACAAAAACAAAACACATGACGGCAACGAAATAGCTGGAAGACTTCTGGAGCATCGGTCTCGGGGCGTTACACTAACTTATCCAGGTGTGGTTGAATTGACAACTCAGCTGCTAATATTTGAGAATATTCTTTGGCTCCCCTTGTGTCAAATCAATAAATTTGGGTTGAATACTCTACCCACGAAAACTGTTGTGATCCCCTATACTTGTGGGTTATCAAGGCCCGCTGCACAAGCTCAATTACACTAGAGGTCTTCTTCGGATCTCCGGATAACTTCCGAAGCGAAGAGTTAATCTTTGACATCATTCCTTTTCGCAACGGCTATCACGCACTGCCCGGACGAACCGCATTTGCTCGATTCAATGCGGTGCCTCATTATGCTTACCTCAAGCTCAAGATGCCCGAGCCACGCGGCGTCATAACAGTTAATGGAAACACGGAACGCTCCCTCCGTACAGAAGAGCACACTACTGCCTTAGCAGCAGAAGTACAGAGCGGCCTTCTCAAGCAGAACCTTAATTCGGCTGCCAAGCCCCTGGACACCGTTAAGAGGGTCCGGACCATTTTGCAGCAGGACAACTCGGCTCGTCAAGAGCTCAACTAGCAATTCGGCCTCCGTCCCAGCCCCAATCAAGTGATGACATTTGATAACCCACAAGTATAGGAGATCACAACAATTTTCAAGGGTAGAGTATTCAACCCAAATTTATTGATTCGACACAAGGGGAGCCAAAGAATATTCTCAAGTATTAGCAGTTGAGTTGTCAATTCAACCACACCTGGATAACTTAGTATCTGCAGCAAAGTATTTAGTAGCAAAGTAATATGGAAGTAAAGGTATTGGTGGAAAAAGTAACAGTGATAGTTTTGTAGTGATTGTAACAGTGGCAACAGTAAAGTAAATAAGCGGAGAACAATATATGAAAAGCTCGTAGGCATTGGATTGGTGATGGAGAATTATGCCGGATGGGGTTCATCTTTTGTCCTACCCTCCTGTGGCAGCGGGGTCCTAGCGGAAACTAAGGAATATTAAGGCCTCTTTTAATAGAGTAACGGACCAAAGCATTAACACATAGTGAATACATGAACTCCTCAAACTACGGTCATCACCGGGAGTGGTCCCGATTATTGTCACGTCGGTATTGCCGGATCATAACACATAGTAGGTGACTATAGACTTGCAAGAATGGATCAAGAACTCACATATATTCATGAAAACATAATAGGTTCAGTTCTGAAATCATGGCACTCGGGCCCTAGTGACAAGCATTAAGCATAGCAAAGTCATAGCAACATCAATCTCAGAACATAGTGGATACTAGGGATCAAACCCTAACAAATCTAACTCGATTACATGATAAATCTCATCCAACCCATCACCGTCTAGCAAGCCTATGATGGAATTACTCTCGCACGGCGGTGAGCATCATGAAATTGGTGATGGGGGATGGTTTATGCTGACGATGGCGACGGATTCCCCTCTTCGGAGCCCCGAACGGACTCCAGATCAGCCCTCCTGAGAGAGTTTAGGGCTTGGCGGCGGCTCCGTATCATAAAACGCGATGAATCTTTCTCTCTGATTTTTTTCCCCGAACACGAATATATAGAGTTGGAGTTGAGGTCGGTGGAGCTCCAGGGGGCACACGAGGCAGGGGGCGCGCCCTGGGGGGCAAGCGCGCCTCCCACCCTCATGGACAGGGTGTGGGCCCCCTGGCCTTGATTCTTTTGCCAGTATTTTTATTATTTCCAAAAATAATCTCCGTGAAGTTTCAGGTCATTCCGAGAACTTTTGTTTCTGCACAAAGATAACACCATGGCAATTCTGCTGAAAACAGCGTCAGTCCGGGTTAGTTCCATTCAAATCATGCAAGTTAGAGTCCAAAACTAGGGCAAACGTGTTTGGAAAAGTAGATACGACGGAGACGTATCAACTCCCCCAAGCTTAAACATTTGCTAGTCCTCAAGCAATTCAGTTGATAAACTGAAAGTGATAAAGAAAAACTTTTACAAAACTCTGTTTGCTCTTGTTGTTGTAAATATGTAAAGCCTGCATTCAAGTTTTCAGCAAAGATTATGAACTAACCATATTCACAATAACATTTAGGCCTCGTGTTCACTCATGTCAATGGCATAATCAACTAGCGAGCAATAATAATAAATCTCGGATGGCAACACTTCCTCAAAACAATCATGATATGATATAACAAGATGGTATCTCGCTAGCCCTTTCTGAGACCACAAAACATAAATGCAGAGCACCTTTAAAGATCAAGGACTGACTAAACATTGTAATTCGTGGTAAAAGAGATCCAGCCATACCCAATATAAATTAATAGTAATGGATGCAAATGATAGCGGTGCTCTCCAGCTGGTGCTTTTTAATAAGAGGGTGATGACTCAACACAAAAGTAAATAGATAGGCCCTTCGCAGAGGGAAGCAGGATTTGCAAAGGTGCCAGAGCTAGATTTTGAAATAGAGATAAATAATATTTTGAGCGGCATACTTTCATTGTCAACATAACAACCAAGAGATGGCGATATCTTCCATGCTACACACATTATAGGCGGTTCCCAAGCAGAATGGTAAAGTTTATACTCCCCCTCCACCAACAAGCATCAATCCATGGCTTGCTCCAAACAACGAGTGCCTCCAACTAATAAGAGTCCCATGGGAGTTTGGTTTGCAATTATTTTGATTTGATTTGGATAAAGCATGGGACTGGGCATCCCGGTGACCAGACATTTTCTCGTGAGTGAGGAGCGAAGTCCACTCCTCTTGACAATAACCCGCCTAGCATGGAAGATACAGACATCCCTAGTTGATACATGAGCTATTTGAGCATACAAAACAGAATTTCATTTGAAGGTTTAGAGTTTGGCACATACAAATTTACTTGGAACGGTAGGTAGATACCGCATATATAGGAAGGTATGGTGGACTCATATGGAATAACTTTGGGGTTTAAGGGATTGGATGCACAAGCAGTATTCCCTCTTAGTACAAGTGAAGGCTAGCACAAGACTGGGAAGCGACCAACTAGAGAGCAACAACAGTCATGAACATGCATTAAAATTAATAAACATTGAGTACAAGCATGAGTAGGATATAATCCACCATGAACATAAATATCGTGAAGGCTATGTTGATTTTGTTTCAACTACATGCGTGAACATGTGCCAAGTCAAGTCACTTGAATCATTCAAAGGAGGATACCACCCTATTATACCACATCACAACCATTTTAATAGCATGTTGGCACGCAAGGTAAACCATTATAAACTCCTAGCTAATTAAGCATGACATAAGAAACTATACTCTCTAATTGTCATTGCAAACATGTTTATTCATAATAGGCTGAATCAGGAACGATGAACTAATCATATTTACAAAAACAAGAGAGGTCGAGTTCATACCAGCTTCTCTCATCTCAATCAGTCCATCATATATCGTCATAATTGCCTTTCACTTGCACGACCGAACGATGTGAATAATAATAATAGTGCACGTGCATTGGACTAAGCTGGAATCTGTGAGAATTTAATAAATTGGAGAAGACAAGGCAATATGGTTGTTGGTTAAATCAACAATAATGCATATAAGAGCCACTTTAACAATTTCATTATGGTCTTCTCCTATCGACCCCCAAAGAAAAGAAAAGAAATAAAACTATTTACACAAGAAAGCTCCCAACAAGCAAAAGAAGAACGGGAAATCTTTTTGGGTTTTCTTTTAATTACTACTACTACAGCAAGGAACGTAAACTAGCTAAGAGCTACAACTAATTTTTTAGTTTTCTTAAGGTTTTTCAAACACACAGGAAGAAGGCATAAAAAGGAAAATAAACTGGCATGGATATTACAATGAAAGAGTATGAGCACCGACATCTAACAATGAGTGTGTAAATGTAAATGTAATGTCGTTGAGAAATACGTACTCCCCCAAGCTTAAGCTTTTGGCCAAATTGGTCTATTGCCACGGATAAATCGGAAAACTGACAAAAATACTAATTTTACTTTATTTCGACTAAATAACAGAAAGTAAAAAGAGGGTACAGAAAGTTGTGCCTTCTAACTTCATCCATCTCATGCTCATCAAAAGGAATCCACTAACAAGGTTGATCGAGTCTTGTTAACAAACTCATTCCGAATAACATGGAACCGGAGAAATTTCAAATAACACTATGTTACCTCAACGGGGATATGCACGTCCCCAACAATAAGAATATCATATTTCTTCTTGATAGTAGGAAGAGGAAATTAAAAACCTCCAATAATAATTGATGGAATTTTTCCAATAGAATTGATACTGTGGACTTGAGGTTGTTTCCTCGGAAAGTGTACCGTATGCTCATTACCATTAACATGAAAAGTGACATTGCCTTTGTTGCAATCAATAACAGCCCCTGCAGTATTCAAAAAGGGTCTTCCAAGAATAATAGACATACTATCGTCCTCAGGAATATCAAGAATAACAAAGTCCGTTAAAATCGTAACATTTGCAACCACAACAGGCACGTCCTCACAAATACCGACAGGTATAGTAGTTGATTTATCGTCCATTTGCAAATATATTTCAGTAGGTGTCAACTTATTCAAATCAAGTCTATGATATAAAGAGAGAGGCATAACACTAACACCGGCTCCAAGATCACATAAAGCAGTTCTAACATAATTTCTTTTAATGGAGAATGGTATAGTGGGTACTCCTGGATCTCCAAGTTTCTCTGGTATTCCACCCTTAAAAGTATAATTAGCAAGCATGGTGGAAATTTCAGCTTCCGGTATCTTTCTTTTATTTGTAACAATATCCTTCATGTACTTAGCATAAGGATTCATTTTAAGCATATCAGTCAAACGCATACGCAAAAAGATAGGTCTAATCATTTCAGCAAAGCGCTCAAAGTCCTCATCATCTTTTTTCTTGGATAGTTTAGAAGGAAAATGCATGGGTTTCTGAACCCATGGTTCTCTTTCTTTACTGTGCTTCCTACCAACAAAGTCTCTCTTATCATAACATTGATTGTTTGATTGTGGGTTATCAAGATCTACAGCAGGTTCAATTTCTACATCATTATCATTGCTAGGTTGAGCATCAACATGAGCATCCTCATTAACATTATCACTAGGTTCATGTTCATTACCAGATTGTGTTTGACACACCCGAGAATCCAAATGATATTTCTATTTCAGCATCAGAAATAGAAATATCATTTGGATTCTCGGGTGTGTCTACAACAGGTTCACTAGAGCATGCAAAGTCCTGTCATTTTTCTTTTTCTTCTTCTTAGAACGACTAGGTACATCAACATTATTTCTTTGAGAATCCTGCTCAATTCTTTTAGGGTGTCCCTTAGGATACAAAGGCTCCTGAGTCACTTTACCCCCTCTAGTTGCAACTCTAACAACAAAGTCATTATTCTCACTATTCAATTCATTAAGCAAATCATTCTGAGCTTTAAGTACTTGTTCTACTTGAGTGGTAACCACAGAAGCATGTTTACTAAAGAGTTTAAGTTCACCTTTAACTCTAGACATATAATCACCCAAGTGTTCAATCATATAAGTATTTTGTTTCAGTTGTCTACCAAAATAAGCATTGAAGTCTTCTTGCTTAACCATAAAATTATCAAACTCATCCAAACATTGGCTAGCAAACTTAGTAGGCGGGATTTCAGCTTTATCATATCTATAGAGAGAATTTACCTTTACTACCTGTGTCGGGTTATCAAGACGATGTGTTTCTTCAATAGGTGATGAATTAAGACCATATATTTCTTCAACAGGCGGTAAATTAAGACCATGTATTTCCTCAATAGGTGGTAAATTCTTAACATCTTCAGCTTTAATACCCTTTTCTTTCATATATTTCTTTGCCTCTTGCATATCTTCAGGACTGAGAAATAGAACAACCCTTTTCTTCTGAGTTGGCTTAGGAGTTGGTTCAGGAAGTGTCCAATTGTTTTCATTAGCCAACATATTATTCAATAGAATTTCAGCTTGATCAACAGTTCTTTCCCTGAAAACACAACCAGCACAACTATCCAGGTGGTCTCTGGAAGCATCGGTTAGTCCATTATAAAATATATCAAGTATTTCATTTTTCTTGAGAGGATGATCAGGCAAAGCATTAAGTAATTGGAGAAGCCTCCCCCAAGCTTGTGGGAGACTCTCTTCTTCAATTTTCCAAAATTATATATTTCCCTTAAAGCAGCTTGTTTCTTATGAGCAGGGAAATATTTAGCAGAGAAGTAATAAATCATATCCTGGGGACTAAGCACACAACCAGGATCAAGAGAATTAAATCATATATGAGCATCATCCTTTAATGAGAACGGAAATATTTGAAGGATATAATAGTAGCGATTTTTCTCATCATTAGTGAACAGGGTGGCTATATCATTTAATTTAGTAAGATGTGCCACAACAGTTTCAGATTCATGGCCATAAAAAGGATCAGATTCAACCAAAGTAATTATATCAGGATCAATAGAGAATTCATAATCCTTATCAGTATAAAGATAGGTGAGGTAGCATAAGCAGGATCATATTTCATTCTAGCATTCAAAGTTTTTTGTTTCAGCTTAGCTAATAATTTCTTAAGATCACTTCTATCATTGCAAGCAAGAAAGTCTCTAGCAGTTTCTTCATCCATAACATAGCCCTCAGGCACAACAGTCAATTCATATTTAGGGGGAGAATCTTCATCATCACTTTCATCAATATTATTAGTTTCAATAATTTCATTCTCTCTAGCCCTAGCAAGTTGTTCATCAAGAAATTCACCAAGTGGCACAGTAGTATCAATCATAGAAGTAGTTTTATCATAAGTATCATGCATAGTAGAAGTGGCATCATCAATAACACGCGACATATCAGAATTAATAGCAGAAGCAGGTTTAGGTGTCACAAGCTTACTCAAAATAGAAGGTGAATCAAGTGCAGAGCTATAGATGGTAGTTCCTTACTTCCCCTCGTAGTTGAGGGATGAATTTTTCTTTTCTCGTCTTTCAAGTTCTTCATAGTGACCAGCAGATATTCCCAAGTGACTCAAAGAATAGAGCTATGCTCCCCGGCAACGGCGCCGGAAAATAGTCTTGTTAACCCACAAGTATAGGGGATCACAACAGTTTTCGAGGGTAGAGTATTCATCCCAAATTTATTGATTTGACACAAGGGGAGGCAAAGAATATCCTCAAGTATTAGCAGTTGAGTTGTCAATTCAACCACACCTGGATAACTTAGTATCTGCAGCAAAGTATTTAGTAGCAAAGTAATATGGAAGTAATGGTAACGGTGGCAAAAGTAACAGTGATAGTTTTGTAGTGATTGTAACAGTGGCGACGGTAAAGTAAATAAGCGGAGAACAATATATGAAAAGCTCGTAGGCATTGGATTGGTGATGGAGAATTATGCCGGATGCGGTTCATCATGTAACAATTATAACATAGGGTGACACAGAACTAGCTCCAATTCATCAATATAATGTAGGCCTGTATTCCGAATATAGTCATACGTGCTTATGGAAAAGAACTTGCATGACATCTCTTGTCCTACCCTCCCGTGGCAGCGGGGTCCTAGCGGAAACAAAGGAATATTAAGGCCTCTTTTAATAGAGTACCGGACCAAAGCATTAACACATAGTGAATACATGAACTCCTCAAACTACGGTCATCACCGGGAGTGGTCCCGATTATTGTCACTTCGGGGTTGCCGGATCATAACACATAGTAGGTGACTATAGACTTGAAAGAAAGGATCAAGAACTCACATATATGCATGAAAACATAATAGGTTCAGATGTGAAATCATGGCACTCGGGCCCTAGTGACAAGCATTAAGCATAGCAAAGTCATAGCAACATCAATCTCAGAACATAGTGGATAATAGGGATCGAACCCTAACAAATGTAACTCGATTACATGATAAATATCATCCAACCCTTCACCGTCCAGCAAGCCTACGACGGAATTACTCATGCACGGCGGTGACCATCATGAAATTGGTGATGGAGGATGGTTGATGATGACGATGCCGACGGATTCCCCTCGCCAGAGCCCCGAACGAACTCCAGATCAGCCCTCCCGAGAGAGTTTAGGGCTTGGCGGCGGCTCCGTATCGTAAAACGCGATGAATCTTTCTCTCTGAGTTTTTTATCCCTGAACACGTATATATAGAGTTGGAGTTGAGGTCGGTGGAGCTCCAGGGGTCCCACGAGGCAGGGCACGCCCTTGGGGGGCAAGCACGCCTGCCACCCTCATGGACAGGGCGTGGGGCACCTGGCCTTGATTCTTTGCCAGCATTTTTTATTATTTCTAGAAATAATCTCCGTGAAGTTTCAGGTCATTCCGAGAACTTCTATTTCTGCACAAAGATAACACCATGACAGTTCTGCTGAAAACAGCGTTAGTGCGGGTTAGTTCCATTCAAATCATGCAAGTTAGAGTCCAAAACAAGGGCAAAAGTGTTTGTAAAAGTAGATACGATGGAGACGTATCAGCATTCGTACCGTGCGTACATAACTACACACTCAAAATACCATGGGCATAGACGAAGGCATACCTACCTTGTGATCCATTGTACGGCTCGACCGCTCCCGGACACATATACTTTCACTGTTTATCTCTCCCCTTTTCAGGTCCCTTTTCCACAGGCTTTCCTTGATGGCTTGATTACCCTGTTAAAGGATAAACACACCAAGCTGGCAAGAAGCACAAGCGTACCGGGGAAATCTCTAGGTGTTTTCTTTAAACGATCACTCTACCTGTTTTCAGGACCCACACGCAGCTCTCCCTTGGTCATGTCATGTTAAATAGCTTGTTGCTTATCGCACTATTTGTATCAATGCGCTTTAACGTATTAATAAAATTACAATGGAAACAATTTTGCGGCCCAAATTTTAGGGCCCCATCTAATTACCTTTTGTCCTTGTTTATTTTTCTTTTTCTATTGACAACCTTATTAGTTAGCACCCGTACACTCTGGTATGTTTCATATTTGCCAGGGGATTTATAGCACCCTACACTACGACAACAAAGTCCGAACACTTTTTACAGTATAGTTTGGCACCCCGAATTTAGCACTATATGCATTGGCTCCGAATCATGTCTTTGGTCAATAGTTGGGTTGCCCGGCTCCTGTGCTTACTACCTTACGTTCTGCTATATCGGCTAGGGTAGTAAAGGGAGAACTACTGCGATTGTGCCCTGGTTCACCCAGATGAGCACCTCAGTAGAGAAAGCTGAAAACTGACTGTCATGATACGGCGAGAGACGGTCAGCTCTTCGGAGGTTTCAAATCGCTAGAGGTTTTTTCCGCATTACGCGGTGAATCGGTCTTTATCCGATGAGGTGTTTACAGAATCCCCCAGTTCGGACTTCCGAATACCAGGGGTTGCACCTAAAATTTTATTGTCGAACTCCTATGGCTAAGTGAGGGTGATAAAGCATTATAGTCCGGTTGCCTTATTCATTGCGCTCAACACCTCCTTCAAGGACCAAATAATTGGATCAAGAGTGTTTAGATTCCATCCCGAACACCCCCGTATTACCTACGTGGGGGCTGAAGCCGACCACTGGCCAACTCTCACATTTAATAAAAACGGCCGCACAGGAGGTAAAAATCTAACACAAAGCATTATATTACATAAATTATCTTTGTTTCATTATACAGGGCGAGAGAAAATATGAATGTATTCATTCAAAGATCACGTCTTTTGCACAATGCTCCGCAACAATGCGGGACCCCTCCAAGATGTCTCCAAAGTATCGCTCGGGTGTGCGGTGCTCCTTGCCCTCAGGCGGCCCCTCGGTCGCTAACTTTACAACGTCCATCTTCTCCCACCACACTTTGACATAGGCGAAGGCCAGACGCACGCCCTCGATGCAAATGGACCGCTTGACGATGTCCAGCCGAGGATAGGCATCCACCAGCCACTTCACAAGGCCGAAGTAACTACTGGGTATCGCTTCGACTGGCCACAGCCGGATTATTAAATCCTTCATGGCCAGTTCGTCCACCCTGTGCAGCTCGACAAGCTGTTTTACCTGATCACTGAGGGGCGTCGGATGTTCTGGCGAAAGATATTGCGACCAGAACAGCTTCTCCATGGAGCTCCCTTCTTCGGTTAGGAAGAACTCCACGGCGTCGGACACACTGCGCGGCAGATCAGCAAAAGCCCTGGAGAACTCCGACTCCGAGTTAGTAAAAGATACTTCCTCTTCACATTCTTGCTTTGCATACTAAATGCCTTACCCGCCACGATCTTCCTGGCCTCCTGGATCTCTTGGAGGGCGCCCTGGGCCTCATTCCGGGCCGTCTCTGCGCTCTGACGAGCCTTGGCAAGTTCGGTCTCTTGAGCCGACGCATCATGCTCCAAGGTCTCGCACTTCCTTACCACGTCCTGGAGCTCTTGTTGGACCTCGTTGACCCGAGCCTTGAGCTTCTTACGGGCGTCCTGCTCCTTGACAACCTTCCCCTCGGCTTCGGCCAAGGCCTTTTTGAGGGCCTCGACCTCGTTCGTTGCTCCTATACATATCATGACACTTCGGTCAATATACATCATTTTTCTCTTTTCGAATATATAACGGGTTATTACATACCTTGTTTTTCCAGAGACTTCGGCAGTATGCGAGGCCGTGGCCAATAGCGACGCCTGCATATTCATTTCAGACATATTTAGTTAGTTTCCTGCAATAAGGGATTGATCCTCTGTCCAGCTTTTTCTTTCCGAACAATGCACAGTGTCTTAGGGGCTACTGTTTGTATTGGGATCTTCTCTTTTTCCGTCGCTTACCTCAAAACCTGTCAGCAGGCTACTGCAGGCTTCGGTTAGTCCGCTCTTGGCAGACTGAACCCTTTCAATTACCGTGCCCATAAGAACACGATGCTCATCAACAATGGAGGCGCCTCGCAGCGCTACCAGCAGATTATCTGGTGCCCTGGTTGGACAGGGGTCACCGACAGAATAGGCATACCCCTTCTTTCGAAGGAGGTTGCATGCCAGATTCCGAAGCCATATTGGTCTCCAGAATCGAGTTCGGCTAAGGGCCGAACTGAATACGGCCCTCATCACCAGTCTCCATGGGAATTGGCTCCCCCTGGTGTCCGGCGACGGAGGCTTCGCCTTCTGGCGCCTACCGAACCTCTCCCCGGCCTAGGAAAGTCCTTCGGGACAGCACCTCTACATCGTCCTTGGCCTTGGGGGAGTGAGCGGTCGGCGGCGACTCGCTGGCCATCGCCTTTGAATCCAACGAACCTCGTGACGAGGATCGCTGGGACCTGTCGTGGGCCGAACTGCAATAGCATAACTAATCATGTCAATACAATGAGGAGGAGAGGCTGGATCTACGGGTATGTGTGAGTCTTAGCACTTACGATGCAGCCCGAGGCTTAGTGCGGGGGCATCG
Source organism: Aegilops umbellulata (assembly GCA_032464435.1). Taxonomy (NCBI): domain Eukaryota; kingdom Viridiplantae; phylum Streptophyta; class Magnoliopsida; order Poales; family Poaceae; genus Aegilops; species Aegilops umbellulata. The sequence continues at coordinate 195,423,698 of CP136060.1, forward strand.
CTCCGGACTGCTGTCGACATCCCAGGCGGAGTTATCCGCGAGGGAGCCCTTCCCCTTCTTGGATGTCTCCACCTCAAGGTTTGTGGAGGCCGCCCTCGTCTTCTTTCCCTCATCAGGGGGAAGGTTGTTCTCCTCCTCCTACTCATCGTCGTCCTCAGCGGCAGAGGAAAGGGTCACTTCATCTTCGGACGTCACGTCCGAAGCACCCTTGCGACAGGGGCCACCTTTGGCCCCCTTGGCCTTCTTTTCCGACGGCCTATAGTGTGCCGGAACCAGCATCCTCGCCAGGAGTGGGATGACTGGCTCTTCGGGCAGCAGAGCCGAACTATGGATCCGCTCCGCTCTCTCCGTCCATGCCTGAAAAAATACAGCAAAGGTTAGGCATCCTCCTTGAACAAAAAAGTAGAAGGTACACCTTAAGAACTTACCTCATTGGCGGGATGGGTGTGATCGTGCCAACGGTCCGAATTTATGACTGGTGGCTTCTCGTTGCCCTTGAAGAGCAACTCCCAGGCATCTTCGTGAGTAGTTTCGAAGAACCCTCCCAGGGTCTGGTGCTTCTCCGGATTGAATTCCCATAAAGGGAAGCTTCAGCGTTGGCAGGGGAGAATCAGGCGAACCAGCATCACCTGGATCACGTCGACGAGCTTCATATTTTTATGCACCATGCTCTGAATGCGCGTTTGCAGCGCTATCAGCTCGTTTGACGCAGACCAGTTGGGGCCCTTCTCCGTCCAGGAGGTGAGCCGCATTAGAGCTCCGGCCTTAAATTCGGGAACCGCCACTGAAGTGGCGCCGCGTGGCTCTGTGATGTAGAACCACTACTTCTGCCACTCCTTGAGAGTCTCCACGAAAGTGCCTGTGGGCCAAGTGACGTTGGGCATCTTGCTCACCATGGCGCCTCCGCACTCCGCGTGCTGACCATCCACCACCTTCGGCTTCACGTTGAAGACCTTGAGCCATAGGCCAAAGTGGGGATGGATGCGTAGGAAGGCCTCGCACACGACAATGAATGCCGAGATGTTGAGGAAGGAGTTCGGGGCTAGATCATGGAAATCTAGCCCGTAATAGTACATCAGTCCGCGAACAAAGGGGTGAAGTGGAAACCCCAATCCGCGGACGAAGTGAGGGAGGAAAACTACCCTCTCAGTAGGCTTTGGGGTGGGGATGACTTGCCCCTTGGAGCGTAGACGGTGGGCGATTCCTTTCGCCAGGTACCCGGCCGCCCGAAGCTGGGTGATGTCCTTCTCCTTGACGGAGGAGACCATCCATTTGCCTTGGCCTCCGGATCCGGACATGATTGAGTGCTGCCTTGAGGTGGAGAAGATGGGAACTTGGGCGCTGGAGCTCGAGAAAGGAAGAGGAGGCGTGGGTGAAGAAAGGGGATTCTTATCTCCTTATAAAGGCAATGAATATTGAACGCCTCCCCACTCGCCTTAAAACTCGCCTGTTCCCAAGGGTTGTATAAATGGCACGGTTGGGTTACCCACGCCCGTATTGATGAGAAACCCGCAATAAGGGGACACGATCTCTGCTTCGACAAGTCGTGCCAATGGCAACCGCGTCTCGAAACATGGAGCGGCAGACGAAAAACGGCTCAAAATTATGACCGGGCAGACATGATGTCATGTTGCAAAAAGCTGTCGGCAGATTGGACTCGTGGAATATTATATTCTCTGCGGTTGTGTGTGGTATGTGTGTTACAGGTCCGGACATGAACATTACGTCCAAAGACTATCTTGGAGTTCGGAGGGAGGAACCCACCTTGCAATGCCGAAAACAGATCTACGCGCCGGATACCGTGTCATTGAAACCAGGTTCAAGGGCTACTGAGGGAGTCCTAGACTAAGGGGTCCTCGGGTGTCCGGCTTGTTAGCTATGGTCCAGACAGATGGGCTGCGAAGATACGAAGACCGAAGACTGCACCCGTGTCCGGATGGGACTCTCCTTGGCGTGGAAGGCAAGCTTGGCGATCAAATATGTAGATTCCTTTCTTTATAACCGACCTTGTGTAACCCTAGATCCTCCCGGTGTCTATATAAACTGAAGGACTTAGTCCGGAGGGGAGAGACTCATTACCATAGTTATACAGGCTAGACTTCTAGGGTTTAGCCATTACGATCTCGTGGTAGATCAACTCTTGTAATGCTCATATTCATCAAGATCAATCAAGCAAGAAGTAGGGTATTACCTTCATAGAGAGGGCCCGAACCTGGGTAAACATTGTGTCCCCAGTCTCTTGTTACCGTCGACCTAAGACGCATAGTTCGGGACCCCCTACCCGAGATCCATCGGTTTTGACACCGACAGCGATGGTACCAGAATTATCACAATAAAGGTCCAACAGTTTTACCGAGGCTGGGAAAATACCAAGATCATCCAAAAAGTTCCAGATCCAAACACCTTCCTTCACAGCTTCACAAGCCGCAATGTATTCGGCTTCTGTGGTGGAATCGGCCACCGTATCTTGCTTGGAACTCATCCAGCTCACTGCTCCTCCGTTCATGATGTGCACAAATCTGGGCTATGATCGACAATCATCTTTGTTAGTTTGGAAACTAGCATCGGCGTTACCCCTTACGACGAGCACTTCCTCACCTCCATAAACTAGGAACTTCTCTTTAGTCCTTTTCAGGTACTTCAAAATAGTCTTTACCACTGCCCAGTGGCTCTCACCTGGGTTGGCATGGTATCTGCTTGTTAGGCTTATTGCAAAAGCAACATCAGGCCTTGTACATATCATGGCATACATGATGGATCCGATTGCCGAGGCATACAGAATCCTACTCATCCTGCTTCGCTCATCAGATGTCGAAGGACTATCAGTCTCGCTTAGCCTTATACCATGTGAGAGTGGCAAGAACCCTTTCTTCGCCTCACTCATGTTGAACCGCTTCAACACTTTATCTATGTACGTGCTCTGGCTTAAGCCGAGCAGCCTCCTCGATCTATCTCTATAGATCTTAATGCCTAAAATGTACATTGCCTCACCAAGGTCCTTCATCGAAAACTTGCCATTCAATGACTCCTTGACCGAGTCCAGCATCGAAACATCATTTCCGATCAGTAGTATGTCATCCACATACAAGATCAAAAACACTATCAAGCTCCCACTTAACTTCTTGTATAAACAAGCGTCCTCTTCGCTTTTGATGAAACTGAGACCAGTGATGACCTCATCAAAACGAATATTCCAGCTCCGAGATGCTTGCCTCAACCATAAATGCATCTCTTGAGCTTGCATACCTTACTAGTGCTAGTCGGATCGACAAAACCCTCAGGTTGTATCATATACACGTCCTTGGTTAAATTTCCGTGAAGGAAAGCCGTCTTGACATCCTTCTGGCATATCTCGTAATCGAAATATGTAGCTATAGCTAGTACGATCCTCACTGACTTTAGCATCGCTACCGCTGAGTAAGTCTCATCATAATAAATTTCTTGAACTTGTCCATAACCCTTAGAGACAAGACGAGCTTTGTGGATCTGAACATTTCCATCCACATCGGTTTTCTTCTTAAAGACCCATTTGCAACCAATGGCTGTTATGCCAGGCGGCGGATCAAACAAGTCCCAGACTTGATTCTCATCCATGGAATTTAACTCGGATCTCATGGCCTCCAGTCATGCCTCAGAATCTGGGCTTACCATCGCTTCCGCATATGTGGCCGGCTCGTCGCTTTCTAGCAACAATACATCGCGCACTCTGCGCAATCTTTCCGACCTCCGTGGTTCCGGTGCCACTTCCACTACGGGTTCCCTGACTGACTCTGGTATGATCTCATCACTAGACGAGCCGTCCTAGACTGGTACTTAAATTTCTTCGAGTCGGACCGTCCTCCCACTGGCCTCCCGACTAAGAAACTCTTTCTCAAGGAAAACCCCATTCCGAGCAACAAACACTTTGTTCTCTTCCCGGTTGTAGAAGCTATATCCCAAGGTTTCCCTCGGATATCCCATGAATATGCATTTATCTGACTTGGGTGTAAGCTTGTCTGGCATGAGTCGCTTGACAAATGCTTCACAACCCCAAATCTTTAGAAAAGATAAACTAGGACTCTTCCCGGTCCACATCTCATGCGGTGTCTTGTCTACAGATTTTGATGGTACCCTGTTAAGTGTGAAAGTTGTAGTTTCTAGAGCGTATCCCCAAAATGACAAGGGTAAATCCGATTTGCTCATCATAGACCGAACCATGTCCAAAAAGGTACGATTCCTCCGTTCCGACACGCCATTTCTCTATAGCGTACCCGAAGGTGTTAGCTAAGGTACTATACCTCGGCTATTCAGATGATCATCAAACTCCTGGATCAGGTACTCACCTCCACAATCTGATCATAGAAGTTTTATAGTCTTGGCGAGCTGATTCTCAACCTCGTTTTGAAACTCTTTGAACTTTTCAAAAGTTTCCGACTTGTGCCTCATCAAATAGATATATCCATATCTACTCAAGTCGTCAGTAAAAGTCGTGAAGTACAGCCACCTCTGGCAGTTGTGCTCATTGGACCACACACATCACTATGTATAAGTTCCAATAGCTCGGACGCCCTCTCGCAACTCTTTGAGAAAGGAGACTTAGTCATCTTGCCGAGCAAGCATGATTCACATGTCTCGAACGACCCGAAGTCGGACGAAGTTAGGAGCACATCATCATGGAGCTTCTTCATGCGTTTCAGACTAATGTGTCCAAGCCGGCAATGCCAGAATTATGTCGGATTTATCTCATTAGGCTTATGCCTCTTGACATTCACGTTATAGACCGGTTCCTGTTCCAGATTCAATATGAATAGCCCATCAACAATGGGTGCATAGTCGTGGAACATACCATTCAAATAAAACGAACAACCATTGTCCTTTAAATTGAATTCATAACCCTGACTCATCAAACATGAGGCAGAAATAATGTTCCGACGAAGTTCAGGAATGCAATAACAATTATTCAATTCCAAAATAAATCCAGAAGGAAGTTGGAGCTACATCGTGCCGACCTCCAACGCAGCAACTCTTGCTTTGTTGCCGACCCTGATGTCAATCTCCCCTTGTGCCACACGCCTAGTTCTTACTAGCCCCTGCATCGAGTTGCAAATATGAACAACCGATCCGGTATGAAATACCCAAGAGGTACTAGGTATGTCAGCAAGGTAAATGTCTATAACATATGCAACAAGTGTAGCTTTTCCTGAAGCAGCATTCCCGGCCTTCTTGCCATGCTCTGCAAGCCACTTGCTACAGTTCCTCTTCTAGTGACCAGTTTCCTTGCAATGACAGCAAATGGTCTTTGAGTCCGGTCCAGGATTCGGCGCAGCGACGGAGGTTACTATCTTTGTGCCCTTTGCCTTAGCCTTCTTCTTAGACCAACTCTTCTTGAACTTAGCCAATTTCTGCACCATCAACACTTGATGCGTGCCTTTCTTAATATCCTTCTCTGCCACTTTGAGCATCCCATGCAATTCAGTGAGCTTCTTATCCATGCCATGCATATGATAGTTAGAGATGAATGTCCCATAGCTGGGCGTAAGAGAACCCAGAACTGCCTCAGTAGCCAGCTCATCCAAGAGCGGGAAGCCCAACCGATCCAAAGCTTACACATATCCAATCATCTTGATCACATGTGGGCTCAGTGGATCACCTTCCTTCAGCTTGCAATTCATCAAGGATCGCCAGACGTTGAACCTTCCGGTCCTAGACTGTGTCTGAAACATGCTCTTGAGACTCTCGATCATATCGTAAGCCTCAACATTTTCGAAATGCAGTTGCAAATCGGGCTCCATACAAGCCAGCATCAGACAGCTGATCTCTATTGATTCATCAACGAGCTTCTGGTAGGCATTCTTAGTTGTGTCACTAGCATTATCGGCAGGTTCCTCTGGAAGTGGATCCTCTAGAACATGTTCCTTTTTATCATGCTTGAGAACAATTCTCAGATTTCTATACCAGGCGGTAAAGTTTGTTCCATTCAGTTTATCCTTTTCCAGAATTGATTTCAATGCAAAGTTGGGTTGAGCAGGTGGTGCCATTGATCTACAACATAAAATATGCAATCACTAAGCAATGTGTTTATGTAGAGTAATTCCAGCCTAAACAGAAATACTCCCACTGAAGTCAGCATCCCTCTGCAAGCTCTCCGTGTTTCAGGATTCGACTAGCACATGCGACTAGTGAGCTTTAGCTTCACTACTAGACAACATGCCTATTCGGTAAGCAACTCCTAGCTAATTGTATCTCTATACGACTCCTGTCGGTCAGGAACGTATCTCATACCCCGGCTCCCAACCTTCTTTGCCACAAGGCCCAAAACCGTTTTGATAGCCTTGTCAAGTTAACCTGATGCAGTGCATGTCCGTGTCCGACACGAACCCTTCAGTTCAAGGACACCCAGCAGCACCTCAATTTTATGAGCCTACTACTAGACGTACTTTACGTGCGAAGGTGCAACATCGGGGATGGAAATTCGCTTGATATTCATGAGGGATCTTTCTACCATTCTAACATGCATAGAAAACAAGAAGCATAACAATCACAAATAAACATATATTATGAAATAGTATGGCTCCTTCACGGACGTTCTTCCAGGTCGGCTCTGACTCCGATGACCATCTAGGAACTCCATCTTGTTTGTCACGCCGGGACGCCAAGCCACCAACCTGATCTCTGTTATCCAACTACTACAACTAGTAATGGATTTTACATGGAGTCACAAGTCGACACGCAGGTCGTTATACAATATAATGACAGCACTTTGGCTCCTACCGGCTGACAAACATTACACGCAGGCCATGTATAATTTACACACATGCATCACATACATATGAGCCATATTAGTCACATCAAACCCTGCAAAATAAAGTTATGCATAGAATCGCATTCTAGCGGTTTGTGTGTCAGGTACGAAATACAAGGCGTTACGCACATGGTGGTCCCTATTTAGATCACATCTGAACTCCGATCACGCCGAATTTTGCGATCTGACCGATATTATTGATCATCAGAGTCCGATTCAGATTTACGTTTCACTGTTAACCCCGATGGCGGATTCCGACCGGTAGGGGTGGGTTGTGTCATGACCTCATCAACGACAACAGATCTCATATGCCGCTTCCACATATCTAATATGCATACGATCTGAATCCAAATCCTATAGCAGAGGCTCTGATACGACTGTTGGGTTCTACGGTAGGTTGCGTCGACTGCAAATTAAAATCTCCTACGCGCAGAACAGCCAAGAACATGCTACAGGAGATGGATCACAGTTCGTTACCACTAGACGCATAGTGTCGTGCAGCGGAAGAAGAGTTGGGGCAGCGCGTCCGCGTAGATCGTCTCCTCCTCGTGCGATCTCCCTCGAACAGGTTCGCCGGAGCGGCGCAGGTGCACCGCCTCTAACGGTATCCGCGCCTGCAGGAGGAATGTCGTGCGGCGGACTGCTAGGTCCGATCACACGACTGGCGGTGAGTGGAGGTGTCTATTCGCAACACATGCAAACCCTAGTGACAGCGCCGAAGCGATCAATCGCCTGAGTGTGTGGCACCTCCACTTTATATAGGCGTCCGTTGCGGGCTCAACACTTGGGCCTCGCACGGACCCTAAAGCCCATAAGTCTACTCGACCACAATCCGGATACAGCTCGGATCACATCCGACCAGTGTCCCGGAACGGACCTCATAGGTTCCTTCCCTTAAGCACGTGACCCCTTAGGTTCAAGTTGGCTTGGTCGCAGTTCGGATCGCCTCCGAACTGCACGGTTGGTAGCGGCCTCTAGCAAGGCATGCCAAACACCAAGTAGACTATGAAGCTGGTTAGGCGAATCTATACATCATACCACACTTTTGTTCCCTTTGCCACACGATATACGTTGTCGGGCTTAAGGCGAGATTGTCATCCTTGTGCTAGCCTGACCTCTTTCCCGTTCCAGTGATGCCGACCACTATCTAGATTATCTCATAATCCTTGTCACATGGCCATGCTTATCCTGGTCGGATCACACGAGGGGCCTAGAGTATATCTTTCCTCATCGGAGGGGCAAATCCCATCTTGCTCGACCACGTCTCGCAGCATAGGTCTAGACAAGCCCGAAACCTACCTTTGTAACTACCCAGTCACGGAGTAGCGTTTGGTCGGCCCAAAGCAGGTCTGTCACCATCTCGAAGACATGCGTCAACTCAGGTCTTAGGACATAGAACGTATGTTGTACTAGAGACTCACAGATGACATATCGCTGCATCTCATAGTTGTGTTTGTCCGACTCGGACCTTATCTCGACTCGGATCCGACTACGTCGAATCCGACCAGACCTTCCAAGTCCATATTATCCGATTAGCATCCAATTCTCCACGGCTAGTGAGACCAAGCCATCGACCGTGTCATATGCTAGTCTAGTCGGCTGCGCGTCCACACAGCCCTTTTGACTCGGGACCTTTTAGAACAGTCATCATACAATGCATAGTCCCGCAAACAAGTCACGTACTTGCTGATACACATCATTCATAATGTCCAAGGACTATCTTTATTCATAAACACATGGGAAACATCATCCTACATGATTGCCTCTAGGGCATATCTCCAAGAAACAACCCATTTGCAGCCAATGGCCTTTATTCCAGGCGGCGGATCAACCAAGTCCCAGACTTGATTCTTATCCATGGACTTTAACTCGGATCTCCTGGCCTCTAGCCATACCTCGAAATCTTGGCTTACCATTGCTTCCTCATATGTGGCCGACTTGTCGCTTTCTAGCAACAATACATCACACACTTTGCGCAATCTTTCCAACCTCCGTGGTTCCGGTGCTGCTTCCACTACGGGTTCCCTGACTGACTCTAGTATGATCTCATCACTAGCCGAGTTGTCATGCCCAATATGCGATCCTATCTGAGAGGAACTCGAAGGTCCCACCAAGGACAGAGCCGCATATTGGAAACGCTTTTGCAAGGTGGATATCATTACATCATACCATTACATAATAGCCGGGGATACATAGAAGGCATACAAATGTCACACGAATACACCAATACATAGCAAACATCATGTAGAAGAACGGCATCCGACTATGGATGAAGATAAACGAAAATCAAGAACGACATCCACCCTACTAGCCCAGGCTGCCGACCAGGAACCTATCCCCTAAACGAAGGATAAGCAGAAGAAGAACTCCAAAACAAGTAAAGATCGCTCTCACGTCGGATCATTGTATTACCTATACCTGCAACTGTTGTTGTAGTAATCTGTGAGCCACGAGGACTCGGTAATCCCATTACCATGGGTATCAAGAGTAGAAAAGCTTAATGGGTATGGAATGGATAAGTGGTGAGGTTGCAGCAAGAGTAAGCATTGTATGGTGGCTAACATACAAGTGCAAGAATAAGATGAGATACTACGCAAAAGGTCGCAAACTAGCAATGATCAAGAAGTGATCCTGAACTACTTACGTTCAAACATAACCCCACCGTGTCCTCTTCTCGACACGCTCTAAAAGAGACAGTCACAATTATGCACGTGGTTGGTGTATTTTAATTCGGATCTGGTGTCAAGTTCTCTACAACCGAATATTAAAAATTCCCATTTGCCACATAACCGCGGGTACGACATTCGAAAGTTTAAACCCTGCAGGGTTCTCCCAACTTAGCCCATGACAAGCTCATGATCCGCGGAGACAATCCTCCATCTCGAAACTCCCAATCAAACTCGGGATTCTGATACATAAGACATTTCGACAATGGTAAAACAAGTCCAGCAAGATCTCCCGACGTGCCGACACCCTAATACTAGCCGCGCGTATCTCGTCTCAGGCCACGATCGGATGGGTCAATCTACGAGTAAAACTAGCCCTTGAGTTTCCCCGAGGTGGCCCCGCAGGCTGCCCATTTGGGACCAACGCCATCAGCGCTGGCCCCCCTGTATTATGTTAAAAAACAAACCTCGGGTAGCGCTAACACCCTATGCATCAAATTTATTATCATGTTTAGTTACTATGTTGAGCAAATGGTAAAACCAATGTTGGGCTTTGCTGGAAGAGTTTTATTCAAAGCGAACTGTCAAGAGGGGCCCATAAACACTCACCGTGTTAAGGATGCAAAATCAAGGAACATAACACCGGTATGACAGAAACTAATGCAGCAAGAGTGGAACAAAACACCAAGCAAAAGGCTAAGCCTTCCATCCTTTACCAAGTATATAGATGCATTAATTAAATAAGAGATATTGTGATATTCCAAGGTATCCATGTCCCAACATGGAACAACCTACAACTGCACCTGCAATTAACAGCGCTATAAGAGTGGCCGAGCAAAGCGGTAACATAGCCAAACAATGGTTTGCTGGGATGGTGGAAAATGTTAGATGCTATCATGCCAATTTGGGAGGCTTGATAAACAAGTGGTACGTAGCGTGAAGTTGCAATAGCATCAAGAAAACTAGCAGAGCAAAGATAGTAGTGAGATCCAAGGTGACGGTCATCTTGCCTGAAATCCCGCTAGGAAGAAGAACGAGTCCATGAAGAAGATGAACGGGCGTAGACGAACCAAGAGTACTCGAACGAATCCTCACGATCGCAACAAAACAGGCACTATCGAGAAGAAGCACAACCGGAAAGAAGCAAACAACATGGTAAACACATAACACATAAACATGGCATGATGCACAATCAAGTATGATGCATGTCCATTTTAATGAGGCATGGTATGGCAAAGTGCAACAAACAATACTACAAATTAAGTGGAGCTCAATATGCAATGAGTTGCATATTGACGAAATCCCACATTTAAGTATTTAGTTCACTCTCATTTATGAACCCAACAATATTAAATGCTGTTAAACATGGCAAGAGGTGAAGCATAAGTAAACCAACTAATTAGGCAAGTTTTAATGAGGCCGGAAACAACAAATAACAATTCCGGAAAATCCCCATATGTGAATTTCGAATTCGGTATTGATCTGATTAAAACATTATGTTAAATTTGTTAAACAGCAAGTTAAAGTGCACCATGTTAATCTATGCATTTTTCCACCCCCTTTACATATAAAGATTATTTAATTCAAAGCAACTGTTAAATAGTTATGAAATAAACCATTTTAGCAATGCCATATATGCAAATTAATGCAAACAACAATTTTAAACATTTTTAACAGGGATGAAAGTTGCATATTATGAAAGTACGTGAAAATCTGAGCAAGATGCATATATGACAGGTTTTATTTGGATGCATGGTCATTTGGTTATTGACAAGTCAAAATGATGGCATTGATGTGAATATGCAGAAAATGAATAAATGCTAAATAACATGGGACGGAAAAAAAACATACACGGGCCGGATTCAAAGTGTTGTGCAAGCCCAGAAGCAGATCTGGCCCGAAGGGGACGTGGGTGTTCAAAATAACAGGAAAACAGAGAAAAAAAGGTGGCGGCTGGGACTTGATCCCTCGACCTCTTGGATAGAGGAGCAGATTGCTGACCAGTGCGCCGATTCTGCTTATTTGTGCCAAACAAGGGCGTGGCAACAGAAGTTGAGCGAAAGCAAAGGTCGGGCCTTCTTCTTCATGGATCACAGAGGAACAGGGTGACGACGCCGGCGAGCAAGACGGCGACTGTCGCGATCACAGGCCGATGGCTGGGGTGCGGAAGTAGATGGAGGTGTGGTGCGCGGCATGCAGAGTGAGGCGGAAGCAGAGACCTCGAGCTCAAGCGTTTCCTTGGCTCGGGACCATGGCGAGGTGCGGCGGAGGCAATGGGTGGCCATGGCGTGGCCTGCAGGCGAGCTGCGGTGCGTGTGCGTGGCACGGGGGTTTGCGTGTGTGGATGCGAGCAAGTTTGGGTGTGCAGCTAGCGACAGAGCAACAGCGGGAGTGCGCGCGCAGCAGGGGTGGTGTCAGGAATCCAATCATGTGTGGTCAATTGAATGTTGTGTAGTCAGATGTACGCATTTATAATATTTTTTGACATAATTTCTACTTGATGTATGTAGCTTTTGCCAAAAGCTGCGTAGTCAATTGACTACTCAGCTAAAATGTGGCTTCGCCATGCGCAGGGGGGTCTGCCCGGGGACGAGCTCATGCTCGCCTCAGTTGTTTTGGCAGCTGGGGTTGGCCAGGCCCTACTGCTCGTGTTCGAGCGCGGGCGGGCGCGCGGGACTGCACCGAGCAACTTGAAAACTGATACCACTTGATAGAGGCGAGGGTGTCCCGATCTTTCGGTGAGATGATAACTATCGATTTGGTGGAGACGACTTTGACGATCCGACTACAAACGTGCACGACGTTGCGCCTTAGCAATCGCTAAACCAATCTCCCGAGGTTACTGACGATGCTGGAAGCACGATCAGCCTGACCACGAAGGTCTATTCCTGCAAGCAATCGAAGAACATGAAAGAATATGATAAAGCAATCTGAATATTGCGAATATAGATGAAGTATTGATAAAGGTGGGTATCCGAAAGTGGTCTTGGTCTGGTCGTTGGACACAAACGAAGTACACGAAGTTGCAATGACTAACTTTTAACTAAACAAATCCCAAGGAAAAAGCTACTAGATGGATCTACTTATATAGGAGTAAGGGGTGGCGGCCAAGGAGGTGGGAGGACGTCCCAAGGCAGCCTAAAACCAACCCTAGGTCGTACAAGGCTCATGGGCCCAAGTGGAGGTGATGCAACACCTTTGGACTTGTTGTTTGACTCGGATTCTGCTGCAGCGTCAGATCGTTTCGTCCATATCTCAACGCTCCGGACGAATTTAAAGGTGATTCCAATTGGTATAGAAATAGGATGAAATCTACTTTCCAACAAAAAAAGAATCACCCAATTCAGAGTCCGTATGAAAAAGTTCTTGGCGTTTTGAGTCAGGTATGTCTGTGCAGTCTGAATCTGAATCCAGAACGTGAGAGACTTGGACTCTATCTTCTCTTGGCCCAAAAGTGACGTGAGAGGACTTTTTGAACAGAACTTAAATTTCTCCTTTTCCCCTATCTTCATATGTAGATTGTACAAATGTCCCATACACCTACAATTAGACAAAACACAAAAGTGTGTGAAGTATTTTTGTTCTGGATAATATAAATATATTATTGAATAGTTGACACTAGAAATCACCTGACAAATATGCATGTATGCAATATTTTTGGTCGTATCCAAGGTAGTCATGTCCTCATCATCCTCCCCTTCTTCAAAATAAAGCCGTCCTCGGCGTTGCTTAATCTGAAATGTGGCTAACAAAAGAGACAAGGTGTACATGTTGTATATGTATATGTCATCCATTTTTATTTCCCTTAGTTTTTGCACATATGACACATGTATACATGAGTAACTTTCAAAGTTCATAAAATATAAAGCCAAAATATTATCACAAGAAGTAGAAGGCATGAAAATATTGCAACTCAGTTTGCACATATAAGTGAAACTCTTATTCATATCAGAAGATTGACAAAGTTCATCATTAAACCATCCCAGCATTGGTGAATAAACTTTAATAGTTTCAGAATTACATGCTACAACATGCTGTAATAAGCAAACATGCAACAAGTCATTCAACACAAAATCATTATCAAGATTAGTGGTCATATCAAAATGATTAAACATTGGCACAATTATTTTCAAACGTAGTTGATCCAAATTTGTTTTAGTGCCTCATTCACATGGTTCTTTCACATCAACGGTTAATTCAATGGGTGCACTCAAAATTCTTGATATTGCAGTTGTTTGATCACATGGCAAAGTCAAATCATCAGCATAATCATCTAAAATAGGTGGTGTGATCAATGTAGTGGCTAGAGCATCACATGGTGTATTTAAATCGACAAGGCATTCATCATTCGCATGCGAAGTTAGAAGATCAGTACCTTTGTCATTACCTCATGTTATCAACTCAGACGATGTTGGAACTCTCGGCAGTGACGGGTCATAATATGGAGCTGATGCAGTGCTCACAACAACGGATGTTGTTGTCATAGTAGGCGCAGTGGTAGAAGGAAGGACCGTCTCAACTCCTTGGATGTGCACCATATGCTTGTTTGTCTTGTGGGCATCACGCCTCTTTATTTCCTGTTCAGCTTTGCAAGCAAGATGAAACAAATGGTCCATAAGATAACATTATTCATGAATTAGTATCTCCTGAATATCACGGTTTAATCCTCCCCAAAATCTATCCATAAAATCTTCTTCACTTTCCTCTAAAAAGGAATGCAACAAGGTAGTTTGTAAATCATCATAATATTTTCTTACAGTGTCACTACCTTGTTTTAAATGTTGTAGTTTTTTAATCATGCCACGAGTATAATAAACATCGACAAATCTATCTCTCATGACAAGTTTTAAATCATCCCAAGTAGTAGGTACATAATCAGGGTATAACCGACAATGTTCACTCCACCAAACAGTAGCAAAACTAGTGAAAGAACCAACCGCAAGCTTAACTTTTTTACGTTCCGAAAAATCATGGGAAGCAAATATAACATTTGTTTCGAACTCCCATTCAATATATAAATCAGGCTTAAAACGACCATTAAAAGGTGGCATGGAAACAAAAACCTGATTGTGCGTATTCTTATGTCTTTGCACCTCTTGTGACGGTGGTTGTATTTTCGGAGCTGGTGGCACGTCTCCCATGATTGATGAAGCCCAACCGACTCTGGAACCTGCCATATTTAGTAGAAAAACAAGAAACTAAATTCGAGAATAATGTTCCTATATACTACTAGGATGTGGTGGTAAAACGCTCACAGTATAGCAAATATCAAAGTCTTACAAGTTCTTACCATGCAGCAGGTGGTGACCGACAACCAGCGGTGTCAAATAACTCCGAAGATTGAGTAAAGCGATTGCCAGGTGAGCGTATGTATACACGGTGTAGAAATATGTGGAGCTTGGAAGGCCAAATATATGGTAGCAAAAGATCAGCAATAATCAATTCAGAGATGCAATGTTGAATAAACGCTCAACGACGGTACTGTGCTGGTCCTATGTTAGACCGTGCTAGAGACGCGAGCCTAGAAAACTAAAAAAAATCACGGCGCGACGCGTAACAAAGGCGGAGCACACTCTGAATATTTTTTTCTCCTTTTTTCACGGATTTTTTTTCACTTTTTTCCTCTTTTTTTCTTTTTTTTCTCTCACTTTTTTTTCTTCTTTTTTTTCACAAACAAGCTAGATAAGATGCAGATTGGATCTAGTGATGACGCGAACGACCTCAAGTATGATTATGACAATGAATGATGGGGAGTACGTGGTGGAAATTGATGGATGGCGGTGGTGGACAGCGGATGCAATAATGATGCGGTGGTGGTATATGGCAACGACAATGAAGATGGTGCGGTGGTGGCGTGACAAACTATGAACAGAACTCGAAAGTCTAAAGGACTAGACACTAAGACCAGCAACTTGACACGATGATGTAACCGCAAATTCAACAAAGCAAAACACTAAAAAGATTATGCAAAGGCTCAGATTGGCTTGGACAAAGGATGAACAGATCTAACTTTTTTGTGTGGCTTTTTCTTGGACAATAGGTAAGAAAATAAATCTAATCTAGGGATAACTGGAAATTCTCACCGAGCAACTTGAAAACTGATACCACTTGATAGAGGCGAGGGTGTCTCGATCTTTCGGTGAGATGATAACTATCGATTTGGTGGAGACGACTTTGACGATCCGACTACAAACGTGCATGACGTTGCGCCTTAGCAATTGCTAAACCAATCTCCCGAGGTTACTGACGATGCTGGAAGCACGATCAGCCTGACCACGAAGGTCTATTCCTGCAAGCAATCTAAGAACATGCAAGAATATGATAAAGTAATCTGAATACTGCGAATATAGATGAAGTATTGATAAAGGTGGGGATCCGAAAGTGGTCTTGGTCTGGTCGTTGGACACAAACGAAGTACACGAAGTTGCAATGACTAACTTTTAACTAAACAAATCCCAAGGAAAAAGCTACAGATGGATCTACTTATATAGGAGTAAGGGGTGGCGGCCAAGGAGGTGGGAGGACGTCCCAAGGCAGCCTAAAACTAACCCTAGGTCGTACAAGGCTCATGGGCCCAAGTGGAGGTGATGCAACACCTTTGGACTTGTTGTTTGACTCGGATTCTGCTGCAGCGTCAGATTGTTTCGTCCATATCTCAAAGCTCCGGAGAAATTTAAAGGTGATTCCAATTGGTTTGGTAAGAGGATGAAATCTACTTTCCAACAAAAAAGAATCACCCAATTCGGAGTCCGTAAGAAAAAGTTCTTAGCGTTTTGAGTCAGGTATGTCTGTGCAGTCCGAATCTGAATCCAGAACGTGAGAGACTTGGACTCTATCTTCTCTTGGCCCAAAAGTGACGTGAGAGTTTT
This sequence comes from Aegilops umbellulata, assembly GCA_032464435.1. NCBI lineage: Eukaryota > Viridiplantae > Streptophyta > Magnoliopsida > Poales > Poaceae > Aegilops > Aegilops umbellulata. The sequence goes on from CP136060.1 coordinate 195,440,014, forward strand.
TGAACAGAACTTAAACTTCTCCTTTTCCCCTATCTTCATATGTGGATTGTACAAATATCCCATACACCTACAATTAGACAAAACACAAAAGTGTGTGAAGTATTTTTGTTCTCGATAATATAAATATATTGTGGAATAGTTGACACTAGAAATCACCTGACAAATATGCATGTATGCAATTTTTGGTCGTATCCAAGGTAGTCATGTCCCCATCACTCGGCCTGGATGTTTTTACTGTGAGGAGAGGAGGAAACGATAGGAAGGAGAAAGGTGAGGAAGATAGAGACCGCGAGGTGGGGTCGCCCTGGTTGAAACGTGGAATTTCACCACGGGAAGGCCAGGTGGCTGCAGTGCTGGGTTGCTGGGCCGGATGGAAGGAGAGGCCCAACGAGTAGCTGAGGTAAGGGGCCTTTTCCTCTCTTGTAAATTTGTTGTTTATACTGGCACAAATGCATGTGCGTTGCAATGGGGAAAAACAACGGGGTGCTGATGTTAAAAACGATATACCGATTAAGAATGATTGTGCACAGAATTGATTGATGGAGAGAACTTAATGGGACATATCCTATGCATCTGGGAGAGTTCGTGTATCCATGCATCTATCTTCTCTCAGCCTTCTGATCACAATCTAACACGCAACATCAAAACGTGAATAATTTGCATTTAGCCGCTCACCTTGCCACTTAAGTCACCGTGTCTTTGCGATGACCTCCTTTGAGTAATATACCCACGGCTTCATCTCTCGTTCTGAGGAGGCAGGGGGTTAATTAAGTCTGATGGACCTTCACAAGAGGCTCTTGCAAGCAACAAAATTCAGGTTTCGCAAGCATGCACGCTCGACTACCCATGACAAAAGTATGATCGCAAGCACATGTGGTCTGATTAGTATGTACGCGAGTCCTTTTAAAGTTCTAGGTCCTCGTCGCTGGCTAGTGTACAACAGCCGCCGCCGGGGCCGGGACGCCACGCAGGCCGCTCCTCTATTGTATTATGTGGTCGACCATGACTGATTTAATCGGGTCTATTTTTTGTAAGCCCATCACCAATGCAAAACCGATTTAATCGGGTGTGTCTTTCTTCCATTGGCTTATAATCTCAAGAGTGGTTGCTTATTGCCCAACTTGTTGATTTGTCAGGCATTCCTAAAGTATATAAATAAAATACAATGTAAGAGAGCAATGTGGGACTATTTTTTAATGTATAAACGAACATGAAATGGTTAGTTTGCTATATTGCCTCGCATGACCTTGCCGTAACCACATTTTGCCGTCCAACTTTCTTGGGCCGGATCTACTTGGAGAAGCCCAGCCCTATATCCAGGTAGAGCCGATAGCAGAGCTGTAGAGCAGTGGCATGTAACCCTAAAAAAAGAAGAGCATGTACAAGCGGAGCTACCGAGAGCCACAAGCTGGAAGCAAGTGAGCTGAGCGCAGGCGGGCGGACGTAACAATGATGGTGGTGGAAACTACGAGCCCCGGCGTGCCCGAGGCGCTGCAGGTGCGCGAGGTCGAGGATCTCTCGGCGCCGGGGGAGGGCAAGCTGGTTGTTGGGGTGGCCGCTGCCGGCGTCAATCGCGGCGACACAGTCCAGCGGCAGGGCTGGTACTCGCCGCCGACCGGCGCCTCCCCCTACCCGAGGCTTGAGTGCTCCGGCACCATCGTCGCGCTCGGGGCCAACACCCCCCGTGCTGGGCCGTCGGTACTAGGTGCCAAGCGTGCCCCCGTGGTGAATTTGCTGATGGCCGCTGTTGCTCTGAACCTCACTTTTTTTGCATATGATGTTGCATTTGCAGGTGTACGCGCTGCTTACCGGCGGCGGGTATGCGGAGAAGGTTGTGGTTCTAGCGCGGCAAGTTCTACCGAGGACAGAGGGGGGTCGCTGACTGACAGCCGCCAGCTAGCCCGAGGTGGCCTGCACCGTCTGGTCCACCGTCTTCATGCCAGTCACCTCTCCCCCGGTGAATCCTTCCTTGTAAGAAAATCTCTCTTGCTAATTTTTTCTCCATGTGATGATTGCAAATGTCTAGCAATTCACTGCACTTGCTTCTCCCTTGGACTGGGACTGGCTATAAATCTCTTACACTGAGCACCTGAGTTGGAGTCTTGTATATCTTTTGTTAGAACAACATGCCTCGACTAACTGAGAAATAGCGAAGTAAATGATGCTTACTCAAATGGAGTGTGAACTACGTTACTACAGTTGCTCATATGCAAAATGAGGTGAAACGTCCTAGACTCCTGGCTATATTTATTCCTGATGATTGCGTATCTCCAATGTATGCAGATCCATGGTGGATCTAGTGGAATCAGTACATTCACTATACAGAATGCAAAGCACCTTGGAAATGTACACATGAGACATCATTCTTTGTAAGTAATAGTAGTAGCAAAATTCTGGTAGTTCTAAATTTGAAGGTTGCAAATGTATACATTCAGATACACCGATCGATGTGTTAACGTTGCAGAGACAACATCTCTACTGCTCTAGGAGGCACTTTTGAGTGTCTGCACCAACCTTTAGGAATTGCAGCTGGGCTAAAGAAGAGCTAAATAACAAACCATGAAGTAAGTATAATAAGCACAGACATTTTTTATACATTTTACCTTCACACATCAACACAAAATTGATGTATACTATGGTTGTTCTGTAGCCATGGCCATCATACAAAACCACGATGCAAAAAAATTTGAGGTTCGTCATTTATATTCCAAGATATGAGAATAAAAAGACCAATTTACACAAAAGTTCACTGGGATGAATTTATAAAATTAGCTGGGAACTGCTACAGTCTATTTGCTATTCACTTTTCATAAATTTCCCCCTGATTCAGTTGCTAACGAGGAATTTTATAACAGAAAACTAAATTTACAGACTTCATGCATGTAAAAAATAATACACCATAAGGCTTTTCTGTTCATTAGGTTCACATCACAAGAAAACAGAACAGAACATATACTAAAACTAAAAATAAAGAGTAGTTTAACTACCAAACAGTACTGCTAAGTTTCATTTTGTTCCAAACAGTGTGCCAATTCACATGGACTAAGCTTATATGTGGTACTTCCAACCCACAAACTAAACATTTTTCTTACTTCAGATCACACTTTTTTGGTAAGAACCCTAACGAATGCTGCTTTGGTTTTACAACTTTCTTTACTTCTAACATCCAAATCAAACTGTTGTTTAACACATGTTTGCTATATAGATGCACCCTAAAAAATCCTACATTTACTTTCTCATAGAATTGCATTTTTCTAGTTGTAAAAGTAGGGTGAGTAGCAACTTTCTTGTCAACATGATGGCCTCCTGAAAATAATTGAGACCCATCCATCACTTATTTGTGAACTCGGTGTCTTCTATCGATGATAAGTGAGCTACTTTTTCCTTAGAGATTGCCTCCCCATTGGCACTAACTTGTATAACACAGATTCCCTTCCCAATATACTCGTAATGCATAGATAGTCCCTCCTAATCATTTTGTATTTGTCTTTTGTCAGGATTCAGATGGAATTTCCGACATCAGAGACCCGTATTTTGTTAATCAGGTGTTGAAGTTATGATCGGGAAACAAACAACATATGTAACTTAATAATTAGCAGTTTCATTTTGATATACTGTGCGAAAACACTTGTTTTCCAGGAATCTCGCTCCATGTAAACATGCAGAGTTGTTTTTTCACGTCCAATTTGTACAATTGCAGAAAAAATCAATCCTCTCCATTCGAAGGTAGGTTATGCACACAAATTTGCTCTTACCTTGCAAGCATCGTTGGATCAAGACAGTAGGCATGATCATGGACAAACGCAATGAGTGCTCAACCCATATGTGCAAACCCTACACTTGATGCCCCCGTTCCGCTGCCATCCTTATCTTGCCTCTCCTAGATCTGGCTCCCCAGAGTGTTGTCTTGCTGGCCCTCCCTGGTTTGCCTCGATCTTGTAAGAGAGGAGGACAGGAGGGCGGTGGCTGGAGTCGGCAGTGGCTGAAGGGAACGCTGGAGAAGGGGATGCAATGGAACTGTGAAGGGCGGGTCGGCGAGGAATCCCACACTGCGCGACGCATGGGGTGAGCAGCGAAGGAGGTTTGGGGTGGCACCCGAAAGGATTGGAATAGGTTGGGGAGGCGGCGGATGGTTGGAGAAGAAGACCGGCTGCGCGGCCGCGCATGGCGGCGGCGGCTGCGCCGTACCTGTACGCGAGCAGGAGAGCCCGTGCTCGTGCGTGTGTGTGGTCTTTGTTTAGCAATTCAAAATAGGACTGCGGATAGAATAATAAACAATGCAGGGACCTTTTTGTAAGTATGAAACGTTTTCTCGGTTGACCACTTAAAATAGGACTGTGGGTTGAATTCTTAGAAACAGAGGGGTTTTTCTGCAAAAATGATGATGACGTACATCCATAAGCGCTCGCCGCTTTATTATTAGGGAATGATAAATAAACAATCAACAATGAGGAAAGTCCAGGAGTTTTTGATCAGGAATATGAGATATATAAATACATATCTAGAACCCTGGATTTATGCACTATTTGATAAAAGTGATTTGGCAATTTTAAAGATAGAAAAATAATTCGAGTTTGAACTAAATTCAAACTTGAGGTATTTTTGAACCCAACCAATTCATCTCCAAATGATCTAAGACTTGATAGAAAGGTTGAAGGCAAGGTGTAGGATTTATAGAAAATAAGTGAACATTTTTTTACTGTAACAGGAAAATGCCACTTGCAATAAATGGGTGACAATTGAAAGGAAGAAGCTTGTGATGGGGTGTTGCACTTGATAATGTTCTAGATGGAAAGGGCAAGATGAAACAACAAAGAAGATGAGGAGAAGGAGTTCACAAAGATAACAAGCACACAACAAATATGCACATGACAATGATGATCATGATGCAAATGCAACAAAATGACAAAGGCAATATCACATCATGAAGCGTAGAACAAAGAAGTGACACAACCATGGCAAATAAACAAGGATGGCACAGTGCAATATAATAAAAGATGAACATGATGCAAGAAGTAAAATATGGCAATGACATTCATCATGATCATGGCAACAACATTGGGAAAAGGAATATGCAAAACAATTATGACAATGCCACACACAATAATACTCATGCCAAAAAATAGAAGGGGCAAAGCAAAGAATGATGATGATGAAGCCACTTATATTAAAGCCCACATGGAAATAAGACATGAAAAGGTTGGATAGGTTAAAAATAGGAAGGATCACACTTGGGTTGGTACAACTCTCCCCCACTACCAAGAGATCTTGCCCCAAGATCTAGGGATGAAAAGCAGAAAGGAAGAGGAAGAGGTAAAACAAAGTTGCAAGAGAGAGGATGAAAGAAAGTCAAGAGCACTCGGGTATAAAAGAGGAACGACGATTATGATGAGAATTAAAATCTCAAGGAACAAGATAGACTCTGAAACCACTCCGGTCAGAACAAGATAGAAAAAGAATATGAATGAAAGAATTCGGATAGCGTTCGAGTAGAAAAGGAAAGCAAATATTGGCAAGAAAAAGGACTTCAAAAGAGGACTTGACACTCTGATAAAATGGATTAGCAAGGCAAGAACAAGGTCTTGGTGAAATGAGATGATGGGCGAAATGGGCAACATCACAATGCCTTCGGAACGAAAGAATAGAAGCTAAAGTGTTGAAAGGAAAAGAAAAGGGGGAACAAAAGACAACTTTCACCATAATTGGATTGAGAAGCATCCTTGCAAGGAAGGATTGAACGGAGTTGTTGGAAATTCAACAACGAAAGAGTAAGCTTGTTGTGGGCTTATGGAAAACATCTCAAAATTATGAGGTCATAACCGGCCACAAACGGAATTGATTGTTTGATTGAGACGAAAGAAAAGATGTGAAATGACAGGTCTGAAAGACAAGGAAGAATTAGTTGCACTTTGGTATGCAAGAAGAGGGATACTTGAGCTTCAACAAGAATCTTGACTGTCTTGAAGAATGAATTAAATCCTTGACGAGAATGAGTTAAATCCTTTATGAAACATCATGAAGAACTCCAGTAAACAAAAGGATTAAGAAACAAATTTTGAAAAGAACAAGACGAACCTTGCGATGATTTACATTGAGCTACGCGACGAGACAAGCGATAAAACTTGGAACTCCGAAAAAGAAAAGATGAACAACTTAGAACCGAGAAATTATTCATCATGAACAATCTCCAAAGGAAGGAATTACTTGACCACGATGAAATAAGAATAAGAATTACGTTATCCTTATCCTCCATCAATTTTAATTGATGACAAACGGATTTGGCATGCAACTTATTCCTCTTGAAATGGATTGAGGAGAGATATAGCGCAAACTTGGGAGGTCTTCAATGAACCACCGTAAGAAATAAAGAACGAACAAAGAAAACAAAATGAATCGCCGGAAAGAATTAAAAAAAGCACAAACATACTTGAGGGAATTAAGAGACAAGATTGCGAAGAGATCACGAACTGATTAAAGAATACTTGACCGATGCGCCGGAATGATAGTTGGAATGTGAGGACGAAGAATTCTTCTAGAATGATGGACTTCGGTGAACCGAAACGGAAAACAACTCCTGAAATACTCCGGATGGGTAAGAAAATAATCGCACGATTGGAAACAATTTGAGAGGATAACATCAAACTAGCGCCATAACCTTCGAGAGAATAGACAAGATTTAGAGAAACTCTTCTTCGATCTTCAAATGCCGAGGATGACATCGAGAACCACCAAAATTATTGGGACACTTCGGAACAATGAAGAATAGAAAGTTTGAGCAAAATAAATGAAAAGAATTTTGAAAGTGATCTTGGAATAGGCATATGACTGATGAAATTCATTCTTACGTCAAACTTGGAAAGAATTAGAGAATAACTATGGAAAAAAATTAGATGAGCCAGGTAAGATCCTGGGGATAAACCTGTCGGTTAGGGCCCACTGAAAAGAAGCACCGTTGAAAACGATTCAAGAAGAGAGATGATGCACCGGAGCAATTGAAAGACTTAAATGAGGTGACAACCTTGAATTAATTAGAACGCAAACATGAATCTTCTGAGATGTCCTTAGCACTCCGAAATGATAAAATGGCGAGAGGTGAACGAGCAAGAGGATACATTTGAGGCGAGGGAAAGAATATGATCAACACTGAATACTTGAATTGAATCCACTGGAGAAGAGAACGAGAGAGAGAGAGAGAGAGAGAGAGAGAGAGAGAGAGAGAGAGAATGACGAACTAGAATCCATCGGTTGAAACAATTAAGGAAAGAATGAGGAGGCTTCACACGAACAAAAGGATACTCGATTAGATTCTTCAAACTTCGGGAGGAAAAAGGGTGGGTGGGTGGGAAAAAAAGTAAACTTGGGACGGAAGGAATGGACACCGTTTGAGAAGAACTGAGGATTGAACTTGAAAAGGATCGAACTCCGTTGGGCAAACTGAGAATCGATGTTGCAAAAGTTGAAGAGGATGGAATAACTCGAAGAGAAGTGCACCGGTTGAACAAAGGATAGACAACGAACGAAAACACCTGATGGGAAGAGTAGAAGAATCAAAACACCTACGTCAAGATTCCTCACCAGAGCGATGAAGGGACTGAGGAGTAAAAATAACTCCTACTCTCCGATATAACTAGACTCAGAAATCCATTTTCTTCTAGACTCGACAACACCCAACTACGATCAATCAAGGGGGCTCCTATGGTCGGTCGAGGCTATGAAACCAACTTGTCACGCCCAATATGTGATACTATCGGAGAGGACCTCGAAGGTCCCACCAAGGATAGAGCCACATATTGAAAACACTTTTGCAAGGTGGATGTCATTACATCGTACCATTACATAATAGCTGGGGATACATACAAGGCATAAAATGCCACAAGAATACATCAATACATAGCAAACATCATACAGAAGAATGGCATCCAACTACTGATGAAGATAAACAAAAAACAAGAACGACATCCACCCTGCTAGCCAAGGCTGCCGACCAGGAACCTATCCCCTGAGCGAAGGAGAAGCGGAAGAAGAACTCCAAAACAAGTAAACATCGCTCTCACGTCGGATCATTGCATTACCTATACCTGCACCTGTTGTTGTAGTAATCTGTGAGCCACGAGGACTCGGTAATCCCATTACCATGGGTATCAAGACTAGCAAAGCTTAATGGGTATGGAATGGATAAGTGGTGAGGTTGCAGCAGGAGTAAGCATTGTATGGTGGCTAACATACGAGTGCAAGAATAAGATGAGACACTACGCAAACGGTCGCAAACTAGCAATGATCAAGAAGTGATCCTGAACTACTTACGTTCAAACATAACTCCACCGTGTCCTCTTCCCGGCCCGCTAGAAAAGAGACAGTCACAATTATGCACGCGGTTGGTGTATTTTAATTTGGATTTGGTGTCAATTTCTCTACAACCGGCTATTAAAAATTGCCATCTACCACATAACCGCGGGCATGGCTTTCGAAAGTTTAAACCCCGCAGGGGTGTCCCAACTTAGCTCATGACAAGCTCACGATCCGCGGAGACAATCCTCCATCTTGGGACACCCGATCAAACTCGGGATTCCAGTGCACAAGACATTCCAACAATGGTAAAACAAGTCCAGCAAGACCTCCCGACGTGCCGACACCCTGATAGTAGCTGCGCGTATCTCGTCTCGGGCCATGATCGAATGGGTCAAGCTACGAGTAAAACCAGCCCTCGAGTTTCCCCGAGGTGGCCCCGTAGGCTGCCCGTTTGGGACCAACACCATCAACGCTGGCCCCCTGTATTATTTTCAAAAAGGAACCTCGGGTAGCGCTAACTCCCTATGCGTCAAATTTATTATCATGTTTAGTTATTATGTTGAGCAAATGGTAAAACTAATGTTGGGCCTTGCTGGAACAGTTTTATTCAAAGAGAACTGTCAAGAGGGGCCCATAAACCCTCACCTTGTTAGGGACACAAAATCAAGGAATATAACACCGGTATGACGGAAACTAAGGCGACAAGAGTGGAACAAAACACCAAGCAAAAGGCTAAGCCTTCCACCCTTTACCAAGTATATATATATGCATTAATTAAATAAGAGATATTGTGATATTCCAAGGTAGCCATGTCCCAACATGGAACAACCTGCAACTGCACCTGCAACTAACAACGCTATAAGAGTGCCTGAGCAAAGCGGCAACATAGCAAAACAACGGTTTGCTGGGATGGTGGAAAAGGTTAGAGGCTATCATGGCAATTTGGGAGGCTTGATAAACAAGTAGTAGGTAGCGCGACATAGCGATAGCATCGAGAAAACTAGCAAAGCAAAGATAGTAGTGAGATTCAAGGTGATGGTCATCTTGCCTGAAATCCCGCTAGGAAGAAGAACGAGTCCGTGAAGAAGATGAACGGGCGTAGACGAACCAAGCATAGTTGAACGAATCCTCACGATCGCAACAAAACAAGAACTATCGAGAAGAAGCACAATCAGAAAGAAGCAAACAACATGGTAAACACACAACACATAAACATGGCATGATGCACAATCAAGTATGATGCATGTCCATTTTAATGAGGCATGGTATGGCTAAGTGCAACAAACAATACTACAAATAAAGTGGAGCTCAATATGCAATGAGTTGCATATTCACGAAACCCCACATTCAAGTATTTATTCCACTCTCATTTATGAACCCAACAATATTAAATGTTGTTAAACATGGCAAGAGGTGAAGCATAAGTAAACCAACTATTTAGGCAAGTTTAAATGAGGCCGAAGAAAACAAACAACAATTCCGGAAAATTCCCATATGTGAATTTCGAATTTGGTACTGTTCTGATTAAATAATTATGTTAAAGTTGTCAAACAACAAGTTAAAGTGCACCATGTTAATCTATGAATTTTCCACCCCATTTACATATAAAGTTTATTTAATTCGGAGCTACGGTTAAATAGTTATGAAATAAACCATTTTAGCAATGCCATATATGCAAATTAATGCAAACAACAATTTTAAATATTTTTAACAGGGATGAAAGTTGCATATTATGAAAGTACATGAAAATCTGAGCAAGATGCATATATGACAGGTTTTACTTGGATGCATGGTTATTTGGTTATTGACAATTCAAAATGATGGCATTGATGTGAATATGCAGAAAATGAATAAATGCTAAATAACATGGGGCAGGAAAAAAACATACACGGGCCGGATTCAAAGTGTTGTGCAAGCCTAGAAGCAGATCTGGCCTGAAGGGGACGTGGGTGTGCAAAATAACAGGAAAACAGAGAAAAAAAGGGTGGCGGGTGGGACATGATCCCAAGACCTCTTGGATAGAGGAGCAGAGTGCTGACCAGTGCGCCGATTCTGCTTATTTGTGCCAAACAAGGGCATGGAGATGGAAGTTTAACAAAAGCAAAGGTCGGGCCTTCTTCTTCATGGATCACAGAGGAACAGGGTGACGACACCGGCGAGCAAGACGGCGACCGTCGCGACCACAGGCTGACGGCGGGGGTGCGGAAGTAGGTAGAGGTGTGGTGCGCGGCGTGCAGAGTGAGGCGGAAGCAGAGACCTCGAGCTCAAGCATTTCCTTGGCTCGGGACAATGGCGAGGTGCGGCGGAGGCACTGGGTGGCCATGGCGTGGCCTGCAGGCGAGCTGCGGTGAATGTGCGGGGCACGGGGTTTTGCGTGTGTGGATGCGAGCAAGTTTGGATGTGCAGCTAGCGGCGGAGCAACAACGGGAGTGCACGCGTAGGGGGTGTCTGCCCGGGGACGAGCTCATGCTCGCCTCGGTTGTTTCGGCGGCTGGGATTGGCCAGCCCCTAGTGCCCGTGCTCGAGCGCGGGCGGGCGCGCGGTACTGCACGAGGCGCGATCTGGGCGTGGCATTGCGTGTGTGCATAAGAAACAGAGGAAGCATAGAAACCTCGCCGGTGATCAAAGTGACGGCGGAGGAACTATCGGGCATGCAAGCAATCGGCGACAGAAGATGCAATCAACGGGAAAAGGTACGGGGAAGCGCGGCTGCTCACGTAGAGGGGCTCAGAGGAGTCGATCGAGCTCGGGAATGAGGGGACGTGACGAAGCTGACCGGTGACGAGCACCTACCGTAGATGTAGAAGATGAAGACGACGACGAGGAACTTGATGTTCCTCTGAACCGTGAAGAAGATGAAGCAGAGGAAGAGGACATTGAGTAACTTTGGCGTCTCCGGCCTTGGAAAGCAGCGGGAACGGGGTTGTGGACGAAGAAGGGCCCGGCGTTGGATCTCCTACACCGGAAGAGAGCTCCGGCTCGCCTCGTCCATGGCGATCAGGAGCGAGGCAACAGAGTGCTTGGGTACCCTTACCTGCGCAGCAGCGGAACAGAAGAGGGGGAGGGGGAAGACTAGTACCCTAGGGCGCTGCGGGGCTTCTTATAGGGGCGAGGCGCGGCTCGGCTGGCTGCCTTCATGGCCATGTGCGCTCGGCCTGGATGTTTTTACTATGAGGAGAGGAGGAAACGAGAGGAAGGAGAAAGGTGAGGAAGAGAGAGACCGCCAGGTGGGGTCGCCCTGGTTGAAACGTGGAATTTCACCATGGGAAGGCCAGGTGGATGCAGCGCTAGGTTGCTGGGCCGGATGGAAGGAGAGGCCTAGCGAGTAGCTGAGGTAAGGGGCCTTTTCCTCTCTTGTAATTTTTCTGTTTATATAAATAAACAGTAAACAATGAGGAAAGTCCAGGGGTTTTTGGTCAGGAATATGAGATATATAAATACATATCTGGAACCCTGGATTTATGCACTATTTGATATAAGTAATTTGGCAATTTTAGAGATAGAAAAATAATTCGAGTTTGAACTAAATTCAAACTTGAGCTATGTTTGAACCCAACCAATTCATCTCCAAATGAGCTGAAACTTTACAGAAAGGTTGAAGGCAAGCTGCTGGATTTACAGAAAGTAAGTGAACATTTTTTACTGGAACTGGAAAATGCCACTTGCAATAAATGGGTGACAATTGAAAGGAAGAAGCTTGTGATGGGGTGCTGCACTTGATAATGTTCTAGATGGAAAGGGCAAGATGAAATAACAAAGAAGATGAGGAGAAGGAGTTCACAAAGATAACAAGCACACAACAAATATGCACATGACAATGATGATCATGATGCAAATGCAACAGAATGACAAAGGCAATATCACATCATGAAGCATAGAACAAAGCAAGTGACACAACCATGGCAAACAAACAAGGATGGCACAATGCAATATAATAAAAGACGAACAGGATGCAAGAAGCAAAATATGGCAATGGCATTCATCATGATCATGGCAACAATATAGGGAAAAGAAATATGCAAAACAATTATGGCAATGACACACACAATAATACTCATGCCACAAAATAGAACGGGCAAAGCAAACAATGATGATGATGAAGCCAATTATATTAAAGCCCACATGGAAATCACACATCACAAGGTTGGATAGGTTACAAAATAGGAAGGATCACACTTGGGCTGTTACATGAGCTATCCTCGAGTGGTCCTCGGATTTCTTTGAGTCGGACAGTCCTGCCACTGGCTTCCTGATTGAGAAACTCTTTCTCAAGGAAAACCCTGTTCCGAGCAACAAACACTTTGTTCTCTTTCCGGTTGTAGAAGCTATATCCTAAGGTTTCCCTCGGATATCCCATGAATATGCATTTATCCGACTTGGGTGTATGCTTATCTGGCATAAGTCGCTTGACAAATGCTTCACAACCACAAATCTTTAGAAAAGACAAACCGGGACTCTTCCCGGTCCACATCTCATGTGGTCTCTTGTCTACGGATTTTGATGGTACCCTGTTAAGTGTGAAAGCTGCAGTTTCTAGAGCAAATCCCCAGAATGACAAGGGTAATTCTAGTTTGCTCATCATTGATCGGACCATGTCCGACAAGGTCCTATTCCTCCATTCTGACACGTCGTTTCTCTGTGGCGTACCCGGAGGTGTGAGATGAGGTACTATACCTCGGCTTTTCAGATAATCATCAAACTCCAGGCTCATGTACTCACCTCCATGATCTGATCATAGAAGTTTTAGTCTTGCCGAGCAGATTCTCAACCTTGTTTTGAAACTATTTGAACTTTTCAAAAGTTTCCGAATTGTGCCTCATCAAATAGATATACCCATATCTACTCAAGTCGTCGGTAAAAGTCATGAAGTACTGGTAGACACCTCTGGTAGTTGTGCTCATTGGACCACACACATCATTGTGTATAAGCTCCAACAACTCGCACACCCTCTCGCAACTCTTTGCAAAAGGAGACTTGGTCATCTTGCCGAGCAAGCATGATTCGCATGTCTCGAACAACCCGAAGTCAGACAAAGTTAGGAGCCCATCATCATGGAGCTTTTTCATGCGTTCCAGACTAATGTGTCCAATCCGGCAATGCCAGAAGTATGTCGAATTTATCTCATTAGGCTTATGCCTCTTGACATTCATGTTATAGACCGGTTCCTGTTCCAGATTTAATATAAAAAGCTCATAAACAATGGGTGCATAGTCGTGGAACAGTCCATTCAAATAAAACGAACAACCATTGTCCTTCAAGTAGAATTCATAACCCTGACTCATCAAGCATGAGGCAGAAATAATGTTCCGACTAAGTGCAGGAATGTAATAACAATTATTCAATTCCGAAATAAATCCAGAAGGAAGTTGGAGCTGCATCGTACCAACCTCCAACGTAACAACTCTTGCTTTGTTGCCAACCCTGATGTTAATCTCCGCTTGTGCCACACGCCTAGTTCTTACCAGCCCCTGCATCGAGTTGCAAATATGAACAACCGATCCGGTATCAAATATCCAAGAGCTACTAGGTATGTCAGCAAGATAAATGTCTATAACATATGTAACAAGTGTACCTTTGCCTGAAGCAGGATTTCCGGCCTTCTTGCCATGCTCAGCAAGCCACTTGCTACAGTTCCTCTTTCAGAGAACAGGTTCCTTGCAATGATAGCAAATGATCTTTGAGTCCGGTCCTAACTTCGGCTCAGCGGCAGAGGTTACCGTCTCCGTGCCCTTTGCCTTAGCGAAAGGGCGTTATATCGACTAGAGGGGGGTGAATAGGCGATTTTTATGAATTCTTCACTCATGAATTTGCCGGTGAGGAAATTCCTTAGCAAAGAACTACTAGCAGCGGAATAAGTACTCAAAAGTAAACATAACAGAACACAAGCATGGTCATCATGATGAAATGAAGACTAGCACAGAGTACAGAAAGCGTAATCACAGGATAACACAGGATGAAGACAAACAGACTGAAGAAATTGAACTGAGGAAATTGAGAAAGTCTTCAGTCAAAGTCTTGAAACACAGATATGACAAGCACACAACACATTAATGAGGAAATGAAAGAGTTGAGGAAATAGAACCAGTAGGCTTGGTGAAGATAATGATTTGGTAGACCAGTTCCAACTGTTGTCTCAGTGTTACATCTGGTTGGAGTGGCTAGGTATTTAAACCTGAGGACACACAGTCCCGGACACACAGTCCTCACTGTATTCTCCTTGAGCTAAGGTCACACAGACCTCGCTCAATCACTCGTGGTAAGTCTTCAGGTGAATTCCGAACCTTCACAAACTCGATCACTCGGCGATCCACAATTTCTCTTGGATGCTCTAGACCATGATGTCTAACCGTCTAGAAGAAGCACAGTCTTCAAAGGTAACAAGCATCAGATCCATGCAAGATCTATCTCTTCAGTGATGCTCAATCACTTTCGGTTTGTAGGTGTTTGGGTTTGGGTTTTCCTCACTCGATGATTTTCGCTCAAAGTCCTCGGAGGATGGGATGCTCTCAAATTACAAGTGTCAGTTTCTCTCGGAGCAGCCAACCAGCTAGTGGTTGTAGGGGGCGGCTATTTATAGCCTAGGGAGCAGCCTGACATGATACGACAAAAATGCCCTTCAATGATATGACCGTTAGGTGGATAAGATATTTTGGGACAGCTGGCGCGTAGCACAGTAACGGTCGGAAATTTGAGTATCAAATTCCTTCGGGCTATCATGTTCCTCACTGTCGTGGTTTTTTCACGGCAGATGTCCTCATGACAGGACTTAGTCGTGGAGCCATCGCGACGGGTTAGCTTGAAGGGGTTAAAGCAGACACAGGGACACAAGAGAGTTTATACTAGTTCGGCCCCTTCGATGAAGGTAAAAGCCTACGTCTAGTTGTGATGGAATTGATGGGGTTTCGATGACTAGGGAGCAAGCAAGCTTCGCCTAAGTCTCGAGTTGTTGTCTGTTGTCCTTGAACCGCCGCCGGGTCGTCCCCTTATATACATGGGTGACGCCCGTCGGTTTACAAAGTCCCAATACCGGCTCATAAACGTGTACGGTTTGGTCTCTACTTATTCCTAACTTACAATACAAGTTTACATACCAACGCCGGTTTACAGCTACAGGCTTTAGACCGACTGTGGGCTTTGAGCCCTGTTCTTCTTTTATGGGCTTCTACATACTTAACTACTGATGAAGTTAACCCGGCCTGTCCTGGCCGGTTTACGCCCAGTAGTAATATCCCCAACATTAGGCCCCAGATTGATTTGAACGGGTTCATGTCAATCCTTAGCAAAAACTTCATCTTCAACATATTCTCATAATTTGGTGAATCGCCATGATGTCATCTTCTCTGATTGCTGTAAACCGGAGTGACGTCATCTGTCATAATGAAGCTATCCATGATGCTTCCTTGTTTAATAGATCTGCGATAATCGAGGCGACAACTCCATTTTGTGGCCCCTTGATTCTCGCGCCTGACACATATCCCTTTCATTATAAATAGGACCGAAGGGTCATTTCCTTTTTTTCCCTTCGTGCCCTTCTGCTTCGTCTTCCTCGAGCCATCTAGGTTCAGAGCTCCGCCGCCGCCGTCAGCTTCTGCATCAATCTAGGCCGTTGCATCACCCTGAACGCACCAGAGCACCGTGGTGATCTTCGCATTTCCACAGCTCCAGTAAGTCCTCTGTTATTTTCAATACAGATCTGTTCTTAGGGTTTCCATGTTCCTCTAGTGTTCATCATCTGCTTCGTGCTCATTCAGGATAGATCTTTAGATGAATCTGTGAACCTTTGCTCTGTATAGCGGTAGTTTTTAGTGTCCGCCTTCACTTCGATATGTTTGGACCATAGATCTGATCCATAGCTTTGCTTCTCTGATTTCACACTGCTCCTCCTAGGTCTTGAATATTTATCCTTTTTCCGAACACACTCCAGATCCAATGCTATAAGCGAATCTCGTGAAATCTGTTTCTGCATACTTACTCCTCCGCAATCTTAACTGTTTCAATGTTTAGACCAGGCGGTTTAACTCTGTAAAAAAGAATTACCAAACCGGTATATACCATTAGTCTCCTTGTTGAACCGCCAGAAATCTTTAGCCAGGCACTGCCGTTTTGCAAACTCCGGTTTATAAGTAACTACCTCCGGTTTAGCAACGTATGCATCAGTGTATATTTGCCCAACATATTCTTGAATCGGAATTTCTGCTTTGGTAGATTGCGTCATGGCTAAACAAGTGTACGAGTGCAACTGGGTTCCCTCTCGCATGACCGAGACTCAGTTGAACAATTTAGTCAAAACTGGCGCTTTGAGCAGTAAAGAGGTTATTCATTGGAGGGTCCCCGGTACAGAATGTCCTCCCACGCCTCAAGAGGGAGAGGTTGTTGTTTTCGCGGATCATCTAGCCCGGGGCTTCAATCCTCCCGGTTCAAAATTTTACCGGGATGTCTTAGCCAATTTCCAACTCCGTCCGCAAGATACTGGCCCAAAATCCGTAACCAACATATGTCACTTCCAAGTGCTCTGTGAGGTATTCTTTCAAGAGGAACCCACAGTTGAATTATTCAGAGACTGCTTCCATCTAAACCGCCGCACAGAGTTTACCGATGGTTCCAATACATAATTAGGTGGTATGGCGATTCAGAAAAGGAAGGAGGTCACCTATCCTCATGCCAAACTGCACAGTCATCCCAAAGAATGGAACCAAACATGGTTTTACTGCAAAGACACCTCTCCTTCTGAAGAAAATCCCTTGCCTGGTTATCGTCCGGAGCGGCTAAGCAACACGCACCCCTTTCCACAGAGGTTGACCGCCAAGGAGAGAAGCAACTATGCTCCTCAACTAGCGAAGCTCAGGGCCTTCATGGCTAACGGTTTAACAGGGGTTGATCTTGCTCGCTGTTGGATATCTTGGAGCATATTGCCCCTAAGCCAGCGCTCCGGTTTAATGTGCAAATACACTGGCAGCATCAACGACCCGCTGCGGCATATTGACATCCAGCTCACAAATGACGAAATTACAGAAGCCGTGAAAAAGATACTGAATGAACCGGAAGCCGTCTGTGCTCAAACCGGCTTGCTTCCAATTCTGTGCCACCAACAAACCGCGAGCCGTAAGATTCACACTTTACTTTTTTATTGAATCTGTCCTTGCTCAATTTACCAATTTTTTAATATCAACATCTTTCAAATAGGGTGATGATCCATTTTGGAGCAAGAAACTTCCACAGGAGAAACCGGAGAAGCCAGAGAAACCGGAGAGACCAACCCGGCCCAAGACCAGAGTTGTTAAGAGGCCAGCTAACAGGAAGAAAACCACTGCGTCTTCTGATCCGGCAGCTGACGATGATGTGGGTAATCCAGACCTTGAGGTAGAGCTTGATTCACTTGGCTTATTTTTCACACGCCTTATTGATAATGATTATTGCCAGGATGACACCGAATTCAGTCGCGCTGATGCTGTAGAAGTAATTGTTCTCTCCTCCGATTCAGACCCTTTGCCTTCACTAAAAATCCGCCGAGCAAACCGGAAAGTTAAATTTTCTCATCCTCTTGCTTATTTGGACCCAAACTTTCTTATGAAGACACAACAACACGAAGCTCGCCGCACAACTCGGCACAGCGGCCAGGTAGTTACCTCCGCCGGTTTATCGAACAGTCCGGTTCGGAAACACCGTTCAGAGGTCTCTAACTCTCTTGTCAATGCTTGTCCTAAAGCGGGCTATTTTTGTCAACCTCTTAATCCGTCTGACTTCGATTATCAGGGCACTTCCCATTCATCGTCTGGCGAGTCATCAGCCACCCAGCTGCCGCACTCAAAACGGTGCTTGGGTGAGTCATATTTCTTATGACGTTTGTGATATATTACATTATAACATATGTTGTATTGATCCTTTTTATTTCTTCCAGGACCAAGCCTTGGCCAAGCAAGAAGGCTCGCCTGGACAAAGCGGCCGAAGAGGATACTGTTCCTGAACCGGACAAAACACCAGGTCCTGAAGCGGCTATTCGTGCAGATGTGCCAAATGACCCGCACCACAAGATGATGATTTTGTTGCTGAAGAACCACATGTTGACACCTCAAGTCCCGTTGATCAGCCCATAAGCCCCGTCCGGATTGATAGATCCACCAGTCCATCCAAGCATACTGACAAGCCGACGGCCCGAGTGCAAACCGGCGCCGCAAAAGATGATGATGTTATTATTACTGGCATTGGTCGCACCGAGCCAAGCAATCCTGTCGCTTTATCCAAACACACTGCCAAAGAAGAATTTACTGTAATTGGTAAAGGCAAATGGAATGTCGACTTGTCAACCTATGCCGCTCTGTCTCCCCAGGATCGCCATTCCGGCTATCTGAACCGGTTATACACCAGCTGTGACTATGAAGCCGGTCTGGTTAATATGATGAAGGACAAATATGAGGTAATTTCCCTATACTTCTCTGCTTGTATACTTCAATCTGTCAACTCCAATAGCCCCCAAGTGACGGTTTAAGATATCAACTTAAATCGGGACATTTGAATGTGAACTTCAATGTATCTGAATTATGCTGATGTAGCCCCCAAGGGCCGGTTCAACTTAATGTAGTTAAACCGGGACTTTAGGTAAAAAAATATCAATAATTATTGAGCAAATAGCCATTAGCCCCCAAGTGCCAAGTTGAATACTTGTATTGAGCTTGGGTCTTCATAAAAATTGTAGGATGAAGATCAAATAGGCATTAGCCCCCAAGTACCGAGGGTGTCGGGGATATACCCCGCGGCGTAAACCGGCCGGAAGTTAACCCGGCCGGACTTGGCGGTTTATCTGAAGACCCGCCCTGACCTTGGCGGTTTACAAGCAACCCGCTTGGTCGTTATGACTCACTGGTAACCCGGCGGGCGGATCAGACGGATGACAAGGCCCAAGGCCCAGAAGGCCGGTTCAACTATAGTGGGCCGGTTTAAGAGGAAAGGAATATTTGCCTTACAAGGAGTTAAGGCCAGGACTTGTATCCGGTTTGTATTAGAGATAGACTAGTCCTAATCCTAATAGGACTCCACATGTAAACCTCCCCTTCAACATATATAAGGAGGTGCAGGGCTCCCCAAAGGGGGTAGAGGACAATCAATAATATCTAGGGCTAGACACAAAGAGCCGGTTTACGGCGTCTCCCTCGTGATGATAATGAGACCTAGCCTCAAACAGCATGTAGGTTATTACTGGATGATGTCTCCTTGTCTTGCGTGTTGATCCGCCCTGCGTCTCTTGTCCCACTCAACCCCTCTCAAGCTACCACATAGATGCGTTGGCCTCGCGACAAAGTCCTGACACTAAGGACATCTGACGTGAAAATTCCACGACAGTTGGCGCCCACCGTGGGGCCTGCGCACGGTGGTGTTGAGTTCTTGGAGGGATCTTTCTCAGGGATCGAGAGGTTCATGATTAATCCGGACGACCATGGACAGAGTCCGCAAATTTACTGTTGGGAGATCAGAATTATGGTTAAATTTTTGGAGCCAGCAGATACAAGATCCGTAGAGTTGTTAGGGTTTGTGTGCGGCGCCTCACACGTTGCACGTCGACCAGTTGAATCCGAGCACATATCGCTTTGTTCGCTACAGATGAGGCCGGACAAGAATCTGATTTGATGTCACCAAGTAATCAGGTTGACGCGTTGGTTTTAAGCAGTGGCCGCAAATCCCCGGGTTTGACATGAGTTTTTTCTACTGCAAGTACACGTATTACAGTATCCGTGTCAGATTGCTAATCCTCTTTGCGTCCACATCAGTACGGATGAAGGCTGGTAATGATTGTTTAGTCTAGCTGCAAAAATCCAAGGAATCAACTAGTACTTGCACTAGTACGTGACCAAGACTAGTACTAATTGAGTGCTACATTATACTACTACATCTACAGCCACAAAGGCACCTACCAGATCATGGATAAAGAGTGTTTTGTATTTTCTCCGCGGTGTCCAGAGCAATCAGCAATCTGCTGGCCGTGTTGATCGAGTCTTGGTTATAAAAGAAAAAGGGTACAATTCCATCGGAATCAGAAAAGAAAGAAGCCAGACTCGGTCTCTGAGATGCCCCGTGCAGACGTCGCGTCGCTTTGCTGCTCCTCCATGCCAGTTCCGTCGCCCTCTGCCTCTGTGTTGCACCTCTCATCGCTTGGCCATGAGCTGTCGGTTCAGCCGCGAGTCACCACTAAACCGCCGGCGTCGCCCTACTCTAAACCGCCATTGCTTCGTCAAAACCAGCCGCCGCGGTTCCGTTTCCAAATCGCCACCCCTAAGTCACCTTAACTGCGGCGGGACAAGTTGTTGTTCCTTCTGCGGCACTGCGGGTCTTCGTCGCCAAACCGCCACCGCTTCACCGTTGCGCCGCCAGGTGTTAAACCGCCCCTACGGCGTCCGCGGGTGCACGCTGATCCGCTTCACCGCTGACTCCAGCGCCCTGAGTCGGCCGGTCTGGAATCGCCTCCGCTTCACCGCTGCGCCCTGAGTCGCTTCTTCCGCCAAATCTTCACCAAGTTGCCGGTTTACCCCACGTTGCTGATTTACCTCAGTTTCAACCGGAGCCGACAGAGGGTTCAGTCTACAATTTGATATTATGCTGCATAGCGTGGGCTCCTTGATAAAACAGAGGAAGCCGACTCGCCCACCTTTACCGGGGTGATCATCAACTTCATGGCGGGTTATTCGGCCTAAACGAATCAGGTGCTATCCATCTAAAGTCTATTTTTTAGCACATATTATTTTTTTTCAAAGAATAGTTACTTTGATCTGTGTATTTTTATATACAGGACAATCTTTTACTACAAATACGGTTTATACCATGGATATGGAGCACGGGCTGACAGTATTCCGCCTGGCGATAGTCCGTAACATATTACCTGATGAGTGGACGCGCACAAGCCACCGTCCGTACGGCCCGGTCTACATCAACTAGTTGGGACTGCGCCTGTGATGGATTCGCGCGTCCGCACCGGTTTACGCCACGGACGGCTCGCCCATCCGCTCTCGCAGCCGGCTCACGCATCTGCGCCGGCTAACAATGAGGAGAACTACTTGCTTGTCCGCACTGGCGTACAACGCCGCGGCCGATTCATCTGTCCGAACCACCTCTAATATGACGGTCATTTTTACCGTCCGTCTCTCGCGGCCTAGTCTACATCAACACACTGGGCCGCACCTATCTGCATGAGCTGTTTATTGGGTATGAGCAAGTCACAACTTGGGTAGCCCGGTTCTCTTTCAAATTGGAGACAAATTATCATCAACCGCCATTTGCAATGGATGGTTCAATGGGCAGGCGCACAAGTCGCCGCCACTATAGTTTTGATTAACTTCAAATCGCCAGTTGGAAGGAACCATTGGCCGAGTTGCTGACACGGCTCATATGGGATCATTTACAACCTGCCGCAGTCACCTCAACCTTCTATGGATTCACATCGTGCTATCAACGCCAATGATATACAAATTATGCCGGTTTATATCACGGTCAAATATGGAGAATCTCAAGCCAACTCCTCGAGTCACCTTTGAGACTCGGGGGCTACGATAACATGACTCAGCAATTCTTGCCAGTTTCAGCCGGTTTAAGAACCCCAGGACGATGGAGGGAAAGATAACCCGGTACCGGAGGCTACTGTTATATTCATGAAAGTTTAAAGGCCGTCAGAAAATTTCCGGCTTAGAAAGTATATGACAGTTACAAATCCCGGCTCAATGAAGAAGATCCGGGTCATCAGAAAGGATTCCGGTTTAAAAATCCGGCTCAAGGGAAGTCAGTCTGACTGAAGCTCTCAAATATCCGGTTTACAGTCCGACTCAAGGGAAATCTATTCTTCCACAAAGCTCTGAAATGCTCAAATCCGGTTTAACAATGTCCGGTTCAAAAAGGAATTAACTTCTCGCAAGTTCGAGTTTAAAGGCCGTCAGAACATTTTTGGCTGAAAATGAAGATTCCGGTTTAAAATCCGGTTCAAGGGAAATATGTCTCCCACAAAGCTTTGAAGCTCTCAATATCCGGTTCAAGATCCCGGTTCAAGAAGAATTTATCTCTTGCAAAAAGTTAAAAATTACCGAAGAAGACCTGCTGCCATGATGCATGGTTCAAACATGGGTATCCTGCCTTATTGGCCTGACATATTATTGATCACATGGGGGCTTCTGCTTCATAAAGTGGGGTCTCTGTCCTTTTTATATCATGTGTGGTTACATGGAGTTGTCTGTTTTAAAGCGGCCTCCGGTTTACCCCTTGCAAAAAATTATGAATGTCACTTGGGGGCTCGGTCATGTCTGAACCGATGCAATACCTTTTGATAGGCAAAAGCCACCAGGTCACTTGGGGGCTCGGTCGTGTCCGAACCGATGCAACACCTTTTGAATGGCGAAAGCCACCAGATCACTTGGGGACACGGTCAAGTCTGAACCGGTCACGCCTCTTGATCGGCCTAAAGGCCTTAGAGTCACTTGGGGGCTTGGTCGAACCCGAACCATTGCCATGCCACTTGACCGGCGTAATGCCACGGTTTCATTTGGGGACCTGGATGACATGAACCATAGCTACACCTATTGGGAGCTTGGTCGTGTCTGACCATGGTAACACCATCTGATTGGCTCAATAAAGCCCTCTTTTTGCAAACGGTTTTTATCATTGCCTTTGCTTCCTTTGCTTCAATATCTTTTCTTGATAAAATTGCTTTTTTGTTTTGGTTGCGTTCTTAAACCGACCACATTTTACACCGGTTCAAACAACCAAATTGGTGGAACACGGTCCATTTTTAGACCGGAGATTATCTGCCCGGTTTGATTCTCTGTCACCATCCTATTATGGAGTAAACCGGTGTTTATCAACCTGGCTCGGCTTTCAACTACAAGTTGTCAGTACACGATCAAGTTATAATCCGGAGACTATCAGCCCGGTCTGGTTTGACTACAAGTCACCAGTATTATATATGGTTAATCTGGTGTTTATCACAAACCCGGTACGGTTTTATCATAAACCGGCACAATATGGAAGGAGTTATCAGTACTCAAAATTTGGGTTATTACCCCCACTACAAAAAGTTGGTAAACCAACGATGTGATTCAATGTCACAGGTATGATATATTTCATATTTGATTATTCTTAAGTGCAGCCTTGGTTATAAACCTGGGTTATATGTTGGGCATTATGACCCGTCCGGCGGTAAACCGCCAGGACACTTTAAACTCGTTGTATGTAGAAACAGGTTGAATAAAGCATGATTATAAATTATCCGGTGTTTATTAAACCAGCCTGGCTTTAAGACGACAAGTCGCCAGTATGATGATAAATTATCCGGTGTTTGTTAAACCGGCCTGGCTTTAAGACGATAAATTGCCAGTATATGATGAGAAATTATCCGTTGTTTATTAAACCGACCTGGCTTTGGACTATAAGTCGCCAGTATATATTTGGATTGCACCATTGGAATTATGCGCTTATAAATCATTGGGTTATTCAAATAGCCAAACTTGGCTGAATTTTCATTATGATATTGAATGAATAATGTTTTCATACCGGATTATACTATTCAAATAGCCAACATGGCTGGATTTTTATTATGGTTATTAATATTATGATTAAGGTTTTCAAAGTCGCTTTAGCGCAATGGTTATCATTTTCTACAATTGAAGGAATAGTCCCGAGTCGCTGCAGGCTTACAACCCGGCACTTGGGGGCTACATTATTCAAAGTTGAGATTATATCAAATATGCAAGTCTCATGTCGCTGCAAGCATGCACCATGACACTTGGGGGCTAATGCAAAGTCATTTTTGCTCATCTTATTGAAGACCCAACTCATCACATCGTAATGAGCTGGCCCTTGGGGGCTACCAATTGCTCCTTTCAACAAATTCAAGGTACAAAGCTTTTTTACATTGAAGGGTCCACTGCTCAGTTGGTAAAGCACAAGGCTCTTAACCTTGTGGACGTGAATTCAAGCCCCATGATGGGGGTTATATCATATGATGTTATTTTCGTTGAAGTATATATCAAGTCCCAGCTCCTTATCTTACTGAGCCGACCCTTTGGGGCTATACATCATTGCTCAAATCTACATGATTATATTTACAAAGTCCCTGCTCATTATTTGCATAATGACCCGGCCCTTGGTTGCTACACTGGTTGAAGTTTTTATAAGCATCAGACAATTACAAGTCCCAGGTTGCTGCAAGCATGACAACCCGGCACTTGGGGGCTACATATGTGGAATATTCAATTCTGACTAATGATTGAGATGAACAAATTGGATTTCTTCAAGATGGTGATATTTATTGAAACAAATCTTAAGTTGTTGCTATGCTACCTTGTTAAGACTTGGGGCTACAAGTGATAGGCATATAAGAGGTATATTTTCAAGCTGGATGTTAATTACAAATAGGGCCCGGTGCTATCAATATTTATAAACCGGTGATCTTGGCAATGATAAACCGGCAAGTTCTGCGTCTTTAAACCGGCTGAAGATCAGATGAATATTTCAAGGACCAATATTGTTTTTAAGCATTGGGAGCTGAATCAAAGGAGTTATTCTTCACAATATATTTTCTACGAGAAACTAATGTCAGCAAGATGATTATGAAGCTGGCCTGTTAAACCAGATTTTCTAGAAGGAGGAAATGACAAGGACTTAAGGACGATCAGGTGCCGGTTTACAAAAGTTCTTAACCCGGAGCACAACCTGTCAAATTTGTTCTGGTGTTTATTTTCAGCATAAGTTTACCCTGGATAAATCCAAGCTAAACTTGGGGGCTAATGTCAGGGATATACCCCGCGGCGTAAACCGGCCGGAAGTTAACCCAGCCGGACTTGGCGGTTTATCTGAAGACCTGCCCTGACCTTGGCGGTTTACAAGCAACCCGATTGGTCGTTATGACTCACTGGTAACCCGGCGGGCGGATCAGACGGAAGACAAGGCCCAAGGCCCAGAAGGCCGGTTCAACTATAGTGGGCCGGTTTAAGAGGAAAGGAATATTTGCCTTACAAGGAGTTAAGGCCAGGACTTGTATCCGGTTTGTATTAGAGATAGACTAGTCCTAATCCTAATAGGACTCCACATGTAAACCGCCCCTTCAACATATATAAGGAGGGGCAGGGCTCCTCAAAGGGGGGAGAGGACAATCAATAATCTCTAGGTCTAGACACAAAGAGCCGGTTTACGGCGTCTCCCTCGTGATGATAATGAGACCTAGCCTCAAACAGCATGTAGGGTTATTACCGAATGATGTTTCCTGGGGCCCGAAGCTGTCTAAATCCTTGTCTTGCGTGTTGATCCGCCCTGCGTCTCTCGTCCCACTCAACCCCTCTCAAGCTACCACATAGATGCGTTGGCCTCGCGACTAAGTCCTGACACTAAGGACATCTGACGTGACAATTCCACGACAGAGGGCATGGCTTGTTATGTGGTTGGTACGTCACTTCTGTACCGTCATCTGAATCACATTACTGTCTGTATGTAGGCTGAGACGAGCAAAAGAGAAAACCAAATCGCCGATCTGCAAGAAAATCTGAAGTCCCAACAAGCTAAAACCTCCAAAGCCAAAGAGGAATTAACCAACGCTTTAAGCGCCATGGAACAGCTGAAGGAGGGCTTCAAGAAGCAGCGGGCAGATTGGGCCACTGAAAAGTCCGCTTTAACCAAGCGAGCAGAAAATGTCGAGGCTGCACTGAAACCGGTAGTGGACGAACTGACCAGCATAAAGCGGCAAGTGCATGCCATGACCGCTGTTATCTTCGGTAAGCCGGTTTGATTTCTGGAGTGACTCGGCCTTCTTATGGAGCTGCTGGTTTGTTAACCCTTTGTAATATTTCAGGGACATGCATTGGTCACTTGGGGTCGGACGTGCAGAAGAAATTGAAAGCCGCCTACACATTGATAGAGCAATTGTATACTGGTGCACAGTGGATCATCTCTACTACATCCCATAACAACCCGGCGCCCACCTTGATCCAAGACACCCTTAAAAGGTTGTATATGCTTCCTGCCCGGGTTGAAGAGCTGAAAAAATTTGCTGCTCGAACTGGTGCTACAAATGCCTTGATTCGGGCAAAAGCGTGGGTGCCGGACTTCGACCCTGTTGAAGCGGCTCAGGGCTATCCCAGCTTGAAGGAAGATAGATCGCAATTCAGCGAAGAGGATCTGCGAGCGATAAACTAGGAGGTACGCCCTCTTGCTTGTCAATTTGTTGAAGAGGCAGACTTGTCTCACTATCAAGCCTAATATAATGATCAAAACAAACGAGTGGCCGCACCAATTCCTGAAGCGGAGAACCTTATCCCTCCAATCCGTAAGCATACTTACGCTCCTGATATTGAACTGTCGTTGCTGATCCATGATGAAGCTGTCTTTCAAGCATTAAAGGGAATTGACTGGACAACTGTTGATTTCCAGCCGCTGGGTAGAGAAGCAGAAGTTGAAGCGGCGTGAGATGATCCGCAACCATCAGGCCAGGCTGGTGACCAAGCTTGAACCGGAAGCCGGTTTAAATTGCTGCTCCTTTGTGTTCTGTGGAAAAAAACAATGATCTTATTTGGGCACCGTGTTGCCTTGTAATAGGCTAGCCGATACTTTGGAGTTTGATATGCCTGCGTGCATAATTACTGTAACTTGTGCTTCCTTTGGGTGACGAAAACTCCAAAGTATTTTCTGCAGTCAACAAATCGTAAAGCGCCGCAACGGTTGTACCGCCAGGCGGATTATGATTTCTGCATATACGAAATCAAATATCTTAAATTTAAGTACATGATCAAATCTTGTGATACATAATACCTGCCATCGTTGGGCATGAAGTTGGCTTGGCCAATCTTAAAGCGGAGGTTGATGAACCCATACCGTCAGAGGAGAAAACCGCTCCTGTATATATAACGCTGGTTTACCATGTAAACCATGCCGGGTTATGATAAACACCGTGTTACCCCATAATAGGATGTTAACAAAAAATCAAACTGGGCAAATAGTCTCCGGATTAAGAATGGACCGTGTTCCGTCAACTGACAGTTGAACCGGTTTAAGAATTGTCGGTTTAAAAACACAACAAAAAGAAATATTTATCAAAGAAAATTTCAAGCAAAGGCAATGATAAAACCATTTGCAAAAAGAGGCTATTGAGCCGATCAAGTGGCATTACCATGGTCGGACACGACCAAGCCCTTGATAGGCATAGCTATGCTTCAAGTCAGCCAGGTCCCCAAATGATGTAGTGGCATTATGCCGATCAAGAGGTGTAGCGATGGTTTGGGTTCGACCAAGCCCCCAAGTGATTCTGTGGCCTTAGGCCGATCAAGAGGCGTGACTGGTTCAGACGTGACCAAGTCCCCAAGTGATCTCATGGCTTTCGCCTATCAAAAGGTGTTGCATTGGTTCGGATACGACCAAGCCCCCAAGTGATATAACATGAAGCTTTAAAAAGCTAACTCAAGGGGTAAACCGGAGGCCGCTTTAGGACAGATAAAACTCCGTGTAACCACACATGATGTAAAAGAAACAGAGACCCCTCTTTAGCTGAGGCTCCGGTTTATTATATTGATCATAATATATACGTTGTCATAATATGTACATAAGTAGAGCCAACGGCTCAGGTATAGTAAGGCCGAAGATGAGCTATGTTCCATGGCCTGTTGGTTTCCTCCTCTGATGTACATGAATATTTATGTTCTTGAATATTGATCAGATAGTATGACCCGTTGTGTAGATTCTTGCTTACCACGAAAGGTCCCTCTCAAGGTGGGGATAACTTGTGCATATCAGTCTGGTCTTGGATGAGCCGAAGTACCAAATCTCCTTCTTGAAAGGTTCTGGTTCTGACTCGGCGACTGTGATAACGACGAAGATCCTGTTGGTAAATCGCCGAGCGGGCAGCTGCTATGTCACGCTCTTCGTCCAACAGGTCCAAAGCATCTTGTCGTGCTGCCTCATTGTCCGCTTCAACATAAGTCACTACATGAGGTGAATCATGATGGATATCACTAGGGAGAACCGCCTCCGCTCCGTAGACCATGAAGAACGGCGTGTATCCTGTTGATCTGTTGGGTGTGGTGTTAATGCTCCATAATATAGATGGTAATTCTTCAACCCAACAACCCGGTGTTCGTTGCAAAGGAACCATAAGTTGGGGCTTGATGCCTCGCAAGATCTCTTGATTAGCCCTCTCTGCTTGACCATTGGACTGGGGGTGAGCCACCGATGAAATGTCGAGCCGGATGTGCTCACGTTGACAGAACTCCTTCATAGCACCCTTGGACAAGTTGGTCCCATTATTAGTGATGATGCTGTGTGGAAAGCCAAACCGGAAAATCACCTTTTTGATGAATTGAACCGCCGTGGCCGCATCACACTTGCTAACGGGTTCTGCCTCCACCCACTTTGTAAACTTGTCAACCACCACCAAAAGGTGGGTTTTCTTGTCCTTGGACCTTTTGAAAGGCCCAACCATATCCAGCCCCCAAGTCGCGAACGGCCAAGTGATTGGAACCATTCTCAATTCTTGAGCCGGCACATGAGCACGTCTTGAGAACTTTTGGCAACCGTCACATCGTCTGACCAGATCTTCCGCATTAGCATGAGCAGTCAACCAATAGAAACCGTGACGAAACGCTTTAGCCACCAAATACTTTGAACTGGCGTGATGACCATAGTCTCCTTCGTGGATCTCACGTAAGATTTCACAGCCTTCCTTGGGGGACACACAGCGTTGAAACGCCCTTGACACACTGCAACGATGCAACTCGCCATTGACAATAGTCATGGACTTGGATCGCCGGATTATCTGCCGGGCTAGAATCTCATCCTCTAGTAACTCGCCCTGGTTCAAGTATGCAAGATAAGGAAAAGTCCAATCCGAAATAACATGAAGAGCTGACACCAATTGAGCCTCCGGATCAGGAATAGCCAAATCCTCTTCACCAGGGAGCTTGACCGACGGGTTATGCAGCACATCCAAGAAAATGTTAGGCGGGACCGGTTTGCGTTGAGAGCCCAACCGTCTTAAAGCGTCTGCCGCTTCATTCTTCCGGCGGTCCACATGGTCCACCTGATATCCTTTGAAGTGACCTGCAACAGCATCCACCTCACGACGATATGCTGCCATGAGTGGGTCCTTGGAATCCCAAGTGCCAGATACCTGCTGAGCCACCAGGTCCGAGTCACCGAAGCACTTAACTCGGCTTAGAGTCATCTCCTTAGCCATCCGGAGACCATGGAGCAAGGCTTCATACTCAGCTGCATTGTTAGTACAAGGGAACATTAAGCGGAGAACATAACAAAACTTATCACCTCGTGGGGAAGTTAATACGACTCCGGCCCCTGAGCCCTCCAATTGCCTGGACCCATCAAAATGGATAGTCCAATATGTGTGATCCGGCTTCTCTTCAGGTGCTTGCAGTTTTGTCCAATCATTGATAAAATCAACAAGTGCTTGAGACTTGACCGCCGTCCGAGGCACGTATTTCAATCCGTGCGGCCCAAGCTCTATAGCCCGCTTGGCAATCCGGCCAGTCGCTTCCCGGTTCTGGATTATATCTCCCAAGGGAGCAGAACTGACCACTGTGATGGGATGACCCTGGAAGTACTGCTTAAGCTTCTGGCTTGCCATAAAGACTCCATATACCAGCTTCTGCCAATGCGGATACCTTTGCTTGGACTCAATAAGCACCTCGCTGATATAGTAAACCGGACGCTGAACCGGATGCTCTTTGCCTGCCTCCTTTCGCTCCACCACAATAGCCACACTAACTGCACGAGCATTAGCGGCGACATATAGCAGCAATGGCTCTTTGTAAATTGGAGCGGCGAGCACAGGCGGATTGGCCAACTGCCGCTTTAAATCCTCAAACGCTTTGTCAGCAGCAGAACTCCAGATGAATTGATTCGTCTTATTCAACATCTGATACAAAGGGATTGCCTTTTCACCAAGGCGGCTGATAAACCGGCTTAATGCGGCAATCCGGCCTGCCAAGCGTTGAACATCATTGATACACTTCGGTTTAGCCAGGGAGGTGATTGCTGTGATCTTCTCCGGATTAGCCTCAATCCTATTAGACACCAGAAAACCCAATAACTTGCCTGCCGGTACGCCAAAGACACACTTGGCTAGGTTGAGCATCATCTTGTACACCCTTAGGTTATCAAAGGTTTCCTTCAAATCGTCAACCAGAGTCTCCTTCTCCCTTGACTTAACCACAATATCATCCACATATGCATGTACATTACGGCCAATCTATTTATGAAGGCAATTCTGTACACACCGTTGATAAGTTGCCTGGGCACTCTTGAGCCCAAAAGGCGTAGATACATAGCAGAAGGTTCCAAAGGGAGTTATGAACGCCGTCTTCTCCTGGTCCTTAACTGCCATCTTGAGAATATGCATCCAAAAAACTTAAACGCTCACAACCTGCCGTAGCACCAATAATTTGATCAATACGGGGGAGGGCAAAAGGATCTGCTGGACAAGCTTTGTTAAGATCTGTGTAATCCACACACATGCGCCAGGTGCCATTTTTCTTAAGGACCAGCACTGGATTAGCCAGCCATTCAGGATAAAAGACTTCAACAATAAAGCCAGCCGCTAAAAGCCTTGCCACTTCTTCTCCAATAGCTTTGCGTCTTTCCTCATTAAACCGGCCTAGGAACTGTTTCACCGGTTTGTACTTAGGGTCCACATTAAGAGTGTGCTCAGCGAGTTGCCTCGGTACACCTGGCATGTCAGAAGGCTTCCATGCAAAAATGTCCCAATTCTCACGGATGAACTCGATGAGCGCGCTTTCCTATTTCGGATCCAAGTTGGCACTGATACTGAACTGCTTGGACGAATCGCCAGGTACGAAGTCAACAAGCTTAGTCTCAGCTGCCGATTTGAACTTCAGGGCCGGATCATGCTCCGTAGTCGGCTTCTTCAGTGGAGTCATGTCTGCCAGATCAACATTGTCCTTGTAATATTTTAGCTCCTCTGTGGCACAAACCGACTCTGCATAAGCCACATCACCTTCTTCACACTCCAAAGCAATTTTGCGGCTTCCGTGAACCGTTATTGTTCCCTTGTGACCCGGCATCTTGAGCTGTAAATACACATAATAAGGCCGTGCCATAAATTTGGCGTAAGCCGGCCGCCCAAACAGGGCGTGATATGGACTCTGGATTTTTACCACCTCAAAAGTCAGTGTCTCCGACCTGGAATCTTGATCTTCTCCAAAGGCTACTTCCAAAGCTATCTTGCCAACAGGATATGCTGACTTACCAGGCACCACACCATGGAACACCGTATTGGACGGTTTAAGATTTTTATCTGTTAATCCCATACGACGGAAGGTCTCATAATATAAGATATTAATGCTGCTTCCTCCATCCATGAGCACCTTGGTGAACTTATAACCTCCCACCTGAGGTGCCACCACCAACGCTAGCTGACCCGGATTATCAACCCGGGGAGGGTGATCCTCTCTGCTCCATATGATTGGCTGTTCAGACCAGCGTAGATAACGGGGCACGGCCGGTTCAACAGAATTTACTGCTCGCTTATGAAGCTTCTGATCCCGCTTGTCCAAGCTAGTAGTGAAGACATGATATTGCCCACTATTCAACTACTTCGGGTGACTCTGATAACCCGACTGCTGCTGCTGCTGCTGATTGTAACCACCTTGACTATTCTGATTACCTTGATTGTTATGTCCACCCTGATTACCATTAAACCCTGAACCGGAATTTCCTCCGCCGTAACCCGGCCCGGATCCTGAGCCACCACCTGATCCGTGGTCATACCGGAAAGCATTAGAGTTCTTGAACTCCTGCATAATGTAACAATCCTTCCAAAGGTGATTGGCTGGCACCTCCTTCGTCCCATGCTTTGGGCAAGGCTGGTTTAATAGATAAGACAGGCGGTCCGGGCTAGGATTAGGCGCTCCACTGCGATTCGGCGTCTTACCCTTACATCGCTGGCCCTTGTCCTGCATGTTGGTATTAGCCACAAAGTCCATGCTGCCATCTGCTTTACGCTTGCCTCCGTTTCCATGACCTGTCGGGTTATGCTGCTGTCCTTTGGAGTTGTTGTTCTTCTTTCCCTTCCCTGCCTTGTCATCATCAGACTTGGGATCCTTGGTACTATCAGAATCAGCATACTTCACTAACGCAGCCATGAGGGACCCTATATCGTTGCAATGGCGCTTCATTCGTCCAAATTTCAACTTTAGAGGCCCAAACCGGCAGTTGCCTTCCAAGGTTATAACCGCGGTGTCGGCATTGATACGGTCTGATGAATGCAAAATTTGTGAGACCCGGCGCACCCAACGAGTCGTTGATTCTCCTTCTTCCTGAACACAGGCTGCTAAGTTCACTATTGACATGGGCTTTTTACATGTATCCTTGAAGTTCTGGATAAACCGGGCTCGCAATTGGGCCCATGAACTGATAGAGTTGGCCGGTAAACTTTTTAACCAAGTACGGGCCGTTCCTTCGAGCATCATGGTGAAGTACTTTGCACACGCCGCATCATCCACATCCAGCATCTCCATGGCCATCTCATAGCTCTCTACCCATGTCTCTGGAGGCTGATCGGCAGTGTAATTCGGCACCTTGTGCGGGCCCTTGAAATCTTTGGGCAGGCGCACGTTGCGTAAAGCGGGGATAAGACAAGGCACCCCCAAAGAGCTAGAAGAAACACTAGGCTCGACCGAGGTAGTTGGACGAACCGCCGTAAGCTGGCGAGCCTCGTACTGTGCTGCTAACTCGGCCTCCCTGCGCGCTCGGGCCCGATCCACCACTTCCTGAGCATCACCAACACCACCCGCCGGGTTGTTGCCACGGGGTACTTCACGGTTTCGTGCATTACTTGACACAGCCGGTTCATCCATATGCCTGCTATAGCTTCGGCTTGGACGAGGGGTGGAATGAATTCGGTCACGACTGTATGAGTATGCTTCCTGCTGGATCAAAGTTGTCCGAAGAAGCTCCTTAACCCGACGCATTTCTACCGCCTGCGGTGAATCACCTTCAATTGGGATGGCCTCCAGCCGCGCAGCAGCAACAACAAGGTTATCCATTGGGTTGGAATAGTGACCTGGAGGTGTCGGGACAGCCTGAGGTACAATAGCATTTTGACGAGGTGGGTCCATCAAACGAGGGTGAACCGGCGCGCTCATCCCTGGAGCTTCCGCCCGGTTTACCACCGGCGGGTTGCTGGTTCTTGCTCCTGGGGTGTTGAAGAGATCTCTAGCTTCGAAACCCGGGGGCAAGCAAGACTGGTGCTTCCGCTTCAGGACCTCATGCGATGCATTCTGATCTATCATAAGTCGGTAAGCTTGCGCATCCTGTTGGGGATATTGCTATCTGGGGTAAACCGGCCTGCAGGGCCCGGGTTACCTCCGTCAATAGACCCGAGATGTTAAAGCCCAAGGAGAAATAGAAGGGCCCAAGGCCTATAATCGGTTTAAAGGTTTATGGTGTAAACCGGCCTGGGGTAAACTTGTGTTGTAAGTTAGGAATAGAGAGACCGACCCGGGCACGTTTATAAGCCGGAGGTCGGGACTTTGCAGACCGACGGGCGTCACCCGTGTATATAAGGGGACGACCCGACGGCGGTTTGGGGAGAGAGAAGAAGAACTCGAGGTTTAGGCGAAGCTTATCGCTCCCTAAGCCCTCGAAACCCATCAATCCCATCACAACTAGACGTAGGCTTTTACCTTCATTGAAGGGGCCGAACTAGTATAAAAACCGTGTCCTTGTGTCCACTTTTAACCCCTTCAAGCTAACCCGTTGCGATGGCTCCACGACTAAGTCCTCTCACTAGGACGTCTGCCGTGACAAATCCACGACAGTTGGGCCCAAGGCCTATAATCGGTTTAAAGGTTTATGGTGTAAACCGGCCTGGGGTAAACTTGTGTTGTAAGTTAGGAATAGAGAGACCGACCCGGGCACGTTTATAAGCCGGAGGTCGGGACTTTGCAGACCGACGGGCGTCACCCGTGTATATAAGGGGACGACCCGACGGCGGTTTGGGGAGAGAGAAGAAGAACTCGAGGTTTAGGCGAAGCTTATCGCTCCCTAAGCCCTCGAAACCCATCAATCCCATCACAACTAGACGTAGGATTTTACCTTCATTGAAGGGGCCGAACTAGTATAAAAACCGTGTCCTTGTGTCCACTTTTAACCCCTTCAAGCTAACCCGTTGCGATGGCTCCACGACTAAGTCCTCTCACTAGGACGTCTGCCGTGACAAATCCACGACAGTTGGCGCCCACCGTGGGGCTATCGCGAGATGGTTTCAAGTTTTTGGAGGGCCGCTTTGAAGGACTCGAGGGTTACGCTGTGGGACGGATGACCAAGAGCCGCCGCGGAAAACTCTACATCAACAGCACAGACTGGGGCCCCGACGCCGGCTCGATCGAGTATGGGTACCGGGTCCCCTTTGGCGGCATCCATGTTTTCATCGGCAAGATCGGAGAACCGGGCCCCGAGTTAGGCGTCTGCGCCGACCTCGTCGAGACAGCTCAGTGCACGAGATCGACCCTGGCTAAACCGACCAGGAAGCACGCCTTCGTGGGAGTCATCCACGGAGGAAGCTACGAGGAAGGATCCGAATCTGGTGACGAAACCGCCATCTACTCCGGCGATGAAACGTCGACCGGGGAGACCGAATCTCTTTACCAGCTACAAGATGATCGGATTGGGGGCGGCTCCGATGGCAACAGTATTCCGGACCCCTCTGATCTGCCCTATCGGGTTGGGATCTTCATGGCTGGAACACAGGCGGCGCCACGATCATCAACTGCAGCAGCAGCGATCTCCGGATCGGCAGCAGCAACGGCTGCGCGGGCGGGAGGCCCTACGGGTTCACCAGCCCAAGTTTTGTCAGACCTGTTTGACGCACTGGCAGTGCTCATGGCAGAAGCCAACCTGGTGGATCAGGAGGTTCATAATGCTGAGATTGCCAAAGTGAGAGAGCAGATCACTCAAGCTAAAGCGGAGCTGGCAGCAGAAGAGATCAGGATGACGGCGGAGCGCGCCGCTTTGGATGCACAGGCTTACAGGCTCATGATGGACCAGAATGCGTCTCAGGAAGTCCTGAAGAGGAAATCCCGATCTCGATTGCCTGCAGCCCTCGACGCCCGAAATCTCTTCAACACC
Source organism: Aegilops umbellulata (assembly GCA_032464435.1). NCBI lineage: Eukaryota > Viridiplantae > Streptophyta > Magnoliopsida > Poales > Poaceae > Aegilops > Aegilops umbellulata. Next base: position 195,475,417 of record CP136060.1, read on the forward strand.
TCGGGGGTAAACCGTGCGGAGGCGACAGTTGGCGCCCCGGTTCAGCACCGGATAATAAGCCTGCCTCGTCACAACACTGGTACACCACCGGCCGTGCCAACACCGTCAGGTCATTATTCCAACCCGATGGATAACCTCGTCGCGGCGGCAGCTCGGCTGGAAGCCATTCCGATCGAAGGCGATTCACCGCAGGACGTAGAGACACGCCGGGTCAAGGAGCTCCTTAGGACCGCGTTGGCCCAACAAGAAGCATATTCACAAAGCCGTGATCGGATTCACTCCACCCCTCGCCCCAGCAGGAGCCATAGTAGGCGTATGGAGGAGCCGGCTGTTTCATGCAATGCCAGGCGTGAAGCGCTCCGCGGCAACAACCCGGCAGGCGTCGACAATGCTCAGGAGAGTGTGGATCGCACCCGTGCGCGGGAGGCCGGAATAGCAGCGCAGCATCAGGCTCGTCAGCTTACACCTATCTTCCCAGCGGCTACGGTTGAACCGGGGGTGGTCTCCAGTTCTTTGGGGGTACTGTGCCTTGTTCCCGCTTTACGCAACGTACGCCTGCCCAAAGACTTCAAAGGCCCCCGCAAGGTACCAAACTACACGGCAGATAAGCCTCCGGAGACATGGGTGGAGAGCTATGAAATGGCTATGGAGATGCTGGATGTGGATGACACAGCGTGTGCCAAGTATTTTACTATGATGTTAGAAGGAACGGCCCGGACTTGGCTAAAGAGCTTACCGCCTAATTCAATTAGTTCATGGGCCCAATTGCGAGCCCGGTTTATCAAGAATTTCAAGGACACGTGCAAACAGCCAATGTCGATAGTTGACCTAGCAGCCTGCGTTCAGCAAGAAGGGGAATCAACTACCCATTGGGTACGGCGGGTATCAGAAGTTTTGCACTCGTCAGATCGCATCAACGCAGACACCGCCGTGGTGCGGTTGGAAAGCAACTGTCGGTTTGGCCCTTTGAAGCTAAAGCTGGGCCGGATGAAGCGTGATTGTACAGATATAGGAACGCTCATGACCGCTTTAGTGAAGTATGCGGATTCTGACAGTACCAAGGATCCTGACTCTGGTGATGACAAAGCAGGGAAGGGAAAGAAGAATAGCAACACCAAGGGCCAGCAACATCGGCCGGCAGGTAATGGAGGCGGAGGTAAGCGTAAACCGGACGGGAGCATGGACTTGGTGGCCAGCACAAATGCACAGAATAAAGGCCAGCGGCGTAAGGGGAAACAGCCAAGTTTCCGCGCAAATCCCGGTCCTAATCCGGAGCGTTTGAAATTTTTCTTAAACCAGCCCTGTCCGAAGCACGGAACAAAAGAGGAACCAGCAACCCATCTTTGGAAGGATTGTTACATCATGAAGGAATTCAAAAGCTCAAACACTTTCCAGTATGATCACAGCTCCGGCGGTGGTTCAGGTTCCGGATCAGGATACGGTGGCGGAAATTCCGGTCCAGGGTTCCAGGGTAATCCGGGCGGACAGGACAGCCGAAATAATCAAAGTAATCAAAGTGGTTACGAACAGCAGCAATCAGGTTATCAGAACAACCCGAAACAATTGAGTGGTGGACAGTATCATGTCTTTACTACAAGCTTGGATAAACGAGATAGAAAGCTTCAGAGGCGGGCAGTCAGTGCTGTCGAACCGGCCACGCCTCACTATCTACGATGGTCGGAACAGCCTATCATATGGAGCCGAGAAGATCATCCTCCCAGGGTTTATAATCCGGGTCAGTTAGCACTGGTGGTAGCGCCTTAGGTGGGAGGTTATAAGCTCACCAAGGTGCTCATGGACGGAGGGAGCAGCATTAACATCTTGTATTATGAGACCTTCCGTCGCATGGGACTGGTGGATAAGGATCTCAAACCGACCCATACCGTGTTCCACGGGGTGGTGCCTGGCAAGTCTGCATATCCGGTCGGTAAGATAGCCCTTGAAGTGGTCTTTGGCGATAGTCACGATTCCAGATCAGAGACGCTGACGTTCGAAGTGGTTAAAATCCAAAGTCCGTACCACGCTTTGTTCGGACGGCCAGCCTATGCAAAATTTATGGCACGGCCCTGCTACGTGTATCTGCAACTTAAGATGCCGGGTTACAAGGGCACTATAACGATTCATGGCAGCCGTCGAATCGCTTTGGAATGCGAGGAAGGAGATGCGACTTATGCAGAATCGGTTTGTGCTACGGAGGAGCTAAGGCAATACAAAGACAGTGTTGATCCGGAGGATATGACTTCATTAAAAAAGCCAACTACGGACCACGATCCGGCCTTGAAGTTCAAGTCAGCGGCCGAAACTAAGCTTGTTGACTTCGTGCCTGGCGATTCCTCCAAACAGTTCAGCATCAGTGCAAACTTGGATCCAAAATAGGAAAGCGCGCTCATCGAGTTCATCCGTGAGAATCGGGACATCTTTGCATGGAAGCCGTCTGACATGCCTGGTGTACCGAGGCAACTCGCTGAGCACACCCTTAATGTGGATCCTAAGTATAAGCCGGTAAAGCAGTTCTTACGGCGGTTTAACGAAGAAAGACGTAAAGCGATTGGTGAGGAAGTGGCCAGGCTCCTGGCAGCTGGTTTTATTATTGAGGTTTTTCATCCCGAATGGCTTGCTAATCCGGTGCTGGTTCTTAAGAAAAACGGCACCTGGCGCATGTGTGTGGATTACACAGACTTGAATAAAGCTTGTCCAGCGGATCCTTTTGCTCTCCCCCGGATTGATCAAATCATTGATGCAACAGCAGGTTGCGAGCGTTTGAGTTTTTTGGATGCCTATTCGGGTTATCACCAGATCAAGATGGCAGTTAAGGACCAGGAGAAGACGGCGTTCATTACTCCCTTTGGAGCCTTCTGCTATGTGTCTATGCCCTTCGGGCTTAAGAGTGCGCAGGCTACTTATCAACGGTGTGTGCAAAATTGCCTCCACAAGCAGATTGGTCGTAATGTGCATGCTTATGTGGATGATATTGTGGTCAAGTCACGAAAGAAGGAGACCCTGGTTGACGATTTGAAGGAGACTTTCGATAACTTGAGAGTGTACCAAATGATGCTCAACCCGGCGAAATGTGTTTTTGGTGTGCCTGCAGGCAAGTTGTTGGGGTTTTTAGTATCCCATAGAGGAATTGAGGCTAATCCGGAAAAGATCACAGCCATCACCTCCCTGGCCAAACCGAAATGCGTCAATGATGTTCAGCGCATGGCCGGACGGATTGCAGCGTTAAGCCGGTTCATCAGTCGCCTCGGTGAAAAGGCGATCCCCTTGTATCAAATGCTCAAGAAGACGGATCAATTTGTCTGGAGTGCGGAGGCGGATAAAGCGTTTGAGGACTTGAAGCGGCAGCTAGTCAATCCGCCAGTTTTGGCAGCCCCTGTAGATAAAGAGCCACTCCTGTTATATGTTGCTGCGAATGCCAGAGCGGTTAGTGTGGCGATGGTGGTAGAACGAAAGGAGGCTGGAAAGGAACATCCGGTTCAGCGACCGGTTTACTATATCAGTGAAGTACTTATCGAGTCCAAACAAAGGTATCCGCATTGGCAGAAGCTGGTATATGGTTTTTTTATGGCAAGCCGGAAGCTGAGGCAATATTTTCAAGGACACCCCATCACGGTGGTCAGTTCTGCTCCTTTGGGTGACATCATACAGAACCGGGAGGCGACCGGTCGGATTGCTAAGTGGGCTATCGAGCTTGGGCCGCACGGTTTAAGATACGTGCCCCGGACGGCTATAAAGTCACAAGCACTTGTCGACTTCATAAACGATTGGACAGAGTTACAAGCGCCTGAGGAGAAGCCAGATAACACCTATTGGACTATTCATTTTGACGGGTCCAGGCAATTGGAAGGCTCGGGGGCTGGAGTCGTTTTAACTTCCCCACGAGGAGATAAGTTTTGTTATGTCCTCCGTTTAATGTTCCCCTGTACAAATAATGCGGCTGAGTATGAAGCTTTGCTTCATGGTCTCCGGATGGCTAAAGAGATGAATCTGAGCAGAGTTAGGTGCTTTGGTGATTCAGATCTGGTGGCTCAGCAGGTATCTGGCACCTGGGATTCTAAGGACCCGCTCATGGCCGCATACCGACGTGAAGTAGATATGGTGGCTGGGCATTTCAAAGGCTATCAAGTGGACCATGTGGACCGCAGAAAGAATGAGGCAGCGGACGCTTTAAGCCGCTTGGGCTCTCAGCGTAAACCGGTCCCACCCAATGTTTTCTTGGATATATTGTATCACCCATCGGTACAGCTGCCCGGTGAGCTGGAGTTGGCTGTTCCTGATCCGGAGGCTCAATTAGTGGCGGCTCTTCACATCACCCCGGATTGGACGCTCCCTTACCTGGCATATATGAACCGGGGTGAGTTGCCAGAAGATGAAAGCTTGGCTCGACAGATCGTACGACGGTCCAAGTCTATGACCATTTTCAAAGGAGAATTACATCATCGCAGCGTGTCAGGAGCGCTGCAACGGTGCGTATCCCCTAAGGAGGGGTGCGAGATATTACGAGAAATACATGAAGGGGATTGCGGCCACCACGCCGGTTCAAAATCATTGGTGGCTAAAGCGTTCCGCCACGGTTTCTACTGGTTAACTGCTCATGCTGATGCAGAAGACCTGGTCAGGTTATGTGATGGTTGCCAGAAATTTTCCAGACGAGCACACATACCGGCTCAAGAATTGAGGATGATTCCAATCACTTGGCCGTTTGCGACTTGGGGGCTTGATATGGTTGGGCCTTTTAAGCGTTCCAAAGATAAGAAGACCCACCTACTGGTGGCGGTTGACAAATTTACAAAGTGGGTGGAGGCAGAACCTGTCAGTAAGTGTGATGCTGCCACGGCGGTTCGGTTTATAAAGAAGGTGATCTTCCGGTTTGGCTTTCCACACAGCATCATCACAGATAATGGTACCAATCTATCCAAGGGGGCCATGAAAGAGTTCTGTGCACGGGAGCATATACGGCTTGATGTTTCTTCGGTAGCGCACCCACAGTCTAATGGTCAGGCAGAACGAGCGAACCAAGAGATCTTGAGAGGTATCAAACCCCGGCTTCTGGTCCCTTTGCAAAGGACGCCGGGTTGTTGGGTGGAGGAGCTACCGTCTGTATTATGGAGCATCAACACCACGCCTAACAGATCCACGGGGTTTATGCCGTTTTTTATGGTCTATGGAGCAGAGGCGGTTCTCCCAAGTGATATACGACATGACTCACCTCGCGTGGCAGCATATGTTGAAGCGGACAATGAACAGGCACGGCAGAACGCTCTTGACTTGTTGGATGAGGAGCGTGACTTGGCAGCTGCCCGTTCAGCGATTTACCAGCAAGATCTTCGCCGTTACCACAGCCGTCGGGTTAGGACCAGAACCTTTCAGGAGGGGGATTTGGTGCTTCGGCTCATCCAGGATCAGTCTGATCAGCATAAATTATCCCCGCCTTGGGAGGGAGCTTTTGTGGTCAGCAAGAATCTGAATAATGGGTCATATTACCTGATTGATATTCGAGAGCGCAAGGATTCACGCACATCAGAGGAGGAGACCAGCAGGCCGTGGAACATAGCTCATCTTCGACCTTATTATACATGAGCCTTGGGCTCTATTTATGTACATATCATGACCATGTATATATTATGATTAATACAATAAACCGGAGCCTCGAGTAAAGCGGGGTCTCTGCTGTTCTTCACATCATGTGTGTTTACCCCTGGAGGTCGCTTCACAGAAGTTCAGATTATAGATTCCGGTTTAAAAGCCGGTTCAAGGGAAGATGTCTCCTACAAGGCTGTGAAGCTCTTAATATCCGGTTCAATATCCCGGTTCAAGCATGAGGCTTCCTGTTCAAACATAGGTCGTATTCGAACCAAAGAGAACATAGCTATTCAAACACGGGGCTTCCTGTTCAAACATAGGTCGTATTCGAACCAAAGAGAACATAGCTATCCCTATAAAGTCAGTTGGGGACCTAGTCGGCCTGAACCGTAGCTACACCTCCGGGGGGCTTGGTCACGTCTTGACGACGGTAATGCCTTCTGGCTGGCACATTTGCCACTGAATCAGTTGGGGACCTAATCGACTTGAACCGAAGATTACGCCTTATGGGAACTCGGTCATGTCTTGATGATGGTAATGCCTTCTGGTCGGCTTTTTAGCCAATGAATCATTTGGGGGCTTGGTCGTGTCCGAACCAACGCAATGCCACTTGATCGGCCCTTGGCCACTGAGTCACTTGGGGGCTTGGTCGAATCCGAACCAATGCAATGCCATTTGACCGGCATATTTGCCACGATTCAGTTAGGAACCTAGTCGACCTAAACCGTAGCTACACCTCTTGGGGGCTTGGTTTATTTTGTCTTGACGATGGTCACGCCTTCTGAACGGTTCATAGCAACCACTATTTGCATGCGTTTTACTATCGCGTTGCCTTTTCATATTTGGTTTTTGTTTTCTGCCTTTATTGTGGTGTTTTTTGTTCTTCGGAACGTCAAGTATTTTTAAACCGATTCAGCTGACGTAGCCTGGTCCGTTTTTTAACCCGGAGGCAAGTTGCCCGGTTTGGCAAAGGCGCAGCACGGTTCATAGGGTCGAAAGATCTTGTGTACTCAATAAAGACAGGAAACAAAGTTGGAAAACGTCATGGGAAAGAGCATCAGTACCCGTGCGCGAAGGCACATTCAAATGCAGAGGTATTAAACTATCTTATTACAAGGCAACGTAGTGCCTGAGTATATTGTTCGTGGACGGATTAAACGTCACCAATCAAGGTGAACCGGAGCGTTGATTACGCCTGTTCGCCGCCTCGGTTCGAAGGCTGGGGATCATCTTGCGCCGCATCCTCTTGGCTACCCATTGGCTGGAAATCAGCAGTGGTCCAGTCGATTCCCATTAGCGCTTGAAAGACAGCTTCTTCGTGAATCAGCAAAGACGGTTCAATGTCAGGGGCATAGGTATGCTTAAGGATTGGAGGAATAAGATTTTCTGCTTCAGGGACCGGGGCAGCTACTCGCTTATTCTGGTTATCATACTGGGCTTGGTAATGTGACAGATCTGCTTCCTCAGCCAATTGACAAGCTAGGGGGCGCACCGCCCGGTTTATCGCCCTCAAATCGTCTTCACCAAAGTCTGAACCGTCTTCCTTCAAGCTGGGGTATCCTTGGGCCGCTTTGACAGGATCGAAATCTGGTACCCACGCTTTGGCCCGGATCAAGGCAGTGATGGCTCCAGTTCGAGCAGCTGATCTTTTCAACTCTTCAATCCGGGCTGGAAGCATGGACAGCCTCTTTAACGTGTCTTGAATCAGAGACGGCGTAGGGTTGTTATGCGATGCAGTGGTGATAGCTCTTTGTGCTCCGGTGTACAACTGTTCAATCAGAGTATAAGCAACTTTGAGTTTCATCCGCACATCAGAACCCAAGTGTCCAATACGTGAGCCTGCAGTGTTTCAAGATGGATTACAAACCGGACATAGGATGTAGCAGACAAGGTACAAATTGGAAGAAGGGCGTCGAAAAGTTTACCAAAGACGGCAGAGGTCATGGAGTGTATCTGTCGCTTCACGGTGGATAATTCATCGACCACCGGTTTAAGAGCAGCTTCGGCATTTTCAGCCCTCTTCGTCAAAAGAGCTCTCTCAGTAGCCCAATCAGCTTGTTCTTTTTTGCGGCTTTCTTTCAGCTGTTCCATAACGGTTAAGGCATTGGCCAATTCATCCTTCGCTTTTTCAGTTTCAGCCTGTTGGGTTTTTAAGATTTCCTGAAGGTCCGAGACTTGTTTCGCTTTGGTCTTCAGATCCCCCTGCAGCAGGTCGTCAACAGTGTTCAGAAAATATTGCACGGTTTGGAAGTATCAACCACACAAGCAAGTTATGTGCTCGATACTTGGGGGCTAATGCATACTTGATTTTAACGCAAGTTGTCCATTACAAAAAGTCCCAAGATTAATACAAGTATTTAAACTTGGCACTTGGGGGCTAATGGTTATCTGATGATGTTTTCTGGTTATGACCTATGTTGAAGCCTTGGGTTTTCTAAACCGGACCTTAATTGTCAAGGCAGCCTGATCCGGTTTACCATCTCGGTTTGGAAATATTGATAAGCTAAGTTGCAATGGAATGAAGCACAAGGGAGTTACCTCAAGTTTCTCCTTCATCATCTTGATCATGCCAGCTTCATAATCCCGACTGGTGTACAGTCGGTTCAGGTACCCAGAATAAAGATCCGGGGCGCTTAAAGCGGCGTACGTAGAGGAGTCTAGGTCCCATTTGCCCTTTATGGCCGAGATTTCGTCCTTGGCAGTATGCTTGGCTAAAGTAGCAGTGTTCCCCGGTTCAGAGTGACCGATGCCAGTAATCACAACATCATCATCCTTGGAATCGTTGCTCTGCAGTGGCCCTGTCGGTTTATCAACAGTTCCAGAAGGGGGGATGGATTCCTTAACCCGAACAGGACTGGCAGGCGGATCAGTACGGCTGGCAGGTTCGATAGTCCTTTCTTCAGCGCAGGTGTCATCTTGCGGAGATAGATAATTCTGAGTATCTTCACGACCCAGAGCGTCAGCACCAGGAGTTTTCTCCGGTTCAGGAGCGGCAGTTCCTTCAGCCCGGTTATCCAGACGAGCCTTCTTGCTCGGTCTAGGTTTAGCCCTGGAAAAAGCCCAAAGATTGAAAAAACGGTATAAGATGGATTAAGAGACCCATACAGAGATATGTTGTGATCGGTCCAACTTACCCAATAACTGTCTTCAACGGTGGCAGTTGAGTGGCTGAAGATTCACCGGAAGATGAATGGGAAGTGACCTGATAATCGGAGTCAGATGGATTTAGAGGCTGACGAGTTAAACCTGCTTTAGGAGGAAAGCTAGCGCGTAAATCGGAGACCTCTGAGCGGCGTTTCCGAACCGGGCTGTTCGGTAAACCGGCGGAGGTGACTACCTGGCCGCTATGCCGGGTGGTGCGTCGAGCTTCATGTTGCTGGGTCTTCACAGGAAATTTGGGATCCAAGTAAGCAAGAGGGTGAGAAAATTTAATTTTCCGGTTTGCTTGGCGAGGTTTTTTCAAAGGCAAAGGAACGGCATCAGAAGAAAGAATAGTTACCTCTGGGCCTTCGGCATGGCTCGCTTCAGCGTCGTCCTGACAAATATCATCATCAATAAGACGTATAAAAAGCAAACCAACTGAATCGAGGTCTACCCCGAGGTCCGGATTACCCACATCATCCTCCTCTAAATCCGGAGTAGAGGAAGCGGTGTTCCTTTTCCTCTGAGCGGGCTTCTTCACCCTCGTCTTGGGTCGGGTTACCTTTTCGGTCGGCTCTTGAAACTTCTTGCTCCAAAATGGATCATCTCCCTGTGTCAGAAAGGACTGGAGTTAGCAATATGTGTATAAGGAGATCATAAATTCTATAACGGACAGAGGGGAAGTGCTTACAGCAGGTGGCTTGTTTGTGGCACAAAATGGAAGCAGGCCGGTTCGGGCGCAAGCATATTCCGGTTCATTCAGCATCTTTTTCACAGCTTCGGTGACTTCGTCTTCCGTTAGCTGAATGTTGCAGTGCCTCAAAGGATCATCAACCCGGCCCGTGTATTGGCACATTAAACCGGAGCGGATGCTAAGGGGCAGGATGCTCCATGAAATCCAGCAGCGGGCAAGGTCTACCCCTGTCAAACCGTTAGCCATGAAGGCTCTGAGCTTGGACAGCTGAGGGGCATACTTACTCCTCTCTTTGGCGGTTAGCCTTTGGGGGAAGGGGTGGGTATTGCTAAGCCTCTCCGGACGGAAGCCGGGCAGTGGATTTTCTTCAGCAGGGGAAGTATCCTTGCAATAGAACCAAGTATGATTCCATTCTTGCGGATGGCTATGCAGCTTGGCATGAGGATAAGTCACTTCTTTCCTCTTTTGAATCGTCACACCACCCAGTTCCATATTAGGGCCGTCGGTGAATTCAGTATGTCGGTTCAAATGAAAGCAGTCCCGGAACAGCTCTACAGTAGGTTCCTCCTGGAAGTACGCCTCGCAAAGCACTTGAAAATGGCAGATATTCGTGACTGAATTTGGACCAACATCTTGTGGGCGCAACTTAAAGTTAGCCAGGACGTCCCGATAAAATTTTGAACCGGGTGGATTAAAACCCCGGGCCAGGTGATCCGCAAAAACCACCACTTCTCCATTCTGTGGGGTAGGAGGACATTCGTTTCCTGGAACCCTCCAATGAATGGCATTTTTGCTGTTCAAAGCGCCAGTCAGAACTAAGTTGTTCAGTTGGGTCTCAGTGATGCGAGAGGGAACCCAGTTGCATTCGTACACCTGTTTTGCCATGAGAAAATCTACAAGACAAAGGTGTTCCGGTTTAAGAACAAGTGTGAGTGTAAACCGAGGATGCTCTTATATAGAGTCAGGTTATCTGCAATGATATCAACCAGCGGTTCAACAAGGGGACTAATGGATGTGTGGATCGGTTTGTTTGCTTTGCTAAGAGTTAAACCGACCAGATCTAACAGTTGTGAATATGAAAGCAGAAACAGATCCCGTACGGATTCTTTCAAAGCAATGGATCTACAGCTAGGGCGAAAAAGGAATAAAAGTATGAAGTTTGGCTCACAGCAGAACAACGTAAGCTCGACAAGCAGGAAAAAGAGTGAAATCTCAGGAGATGAGTACAGATTTATGGCGACTGCTGAGAGGGACTACAAATCACGAAACAGGTATCATCATCTGTTCGCAAAAGCTGCTATGGGGATGAACTAGAAACAGTAACAGGATGACGAACCCTAGAACAGATCTAAAAGCAGAAGAACAGAGGCCTTACCGGGATCCAAACAGATGTGGAAGGTCGCCGCGGTGCTCTGGACCGATCAGGTTGATGCAGCGGCCGGAGTTGATGCGGTGGCTGACGGCGGCGGCGGAGCTCCGAGGTCTGGGTCGCAAGGAAGACGAAGGAGACGAAAGGGAGGAAAGGAAGATGGCCTTCAAGTCCTATTTATAAGGCGCGGCGCGCGTGTCAAGCGCGCGAATCCAGGGGCCGGAGATTTCGGGAGCCCAGCCGTCGCCCTGATTCTTGCGGATTAGCAAAAGGAGACGATAACTTCGCACTGACGTCATATCGGTTCACCGCAGTAAAAGGAGACGAAGAAAACGGCGGTTCAACAGTTACTGGAAGACATTTGAAAGACAGAAATTTTTTATTAAGGATTGACATGAACCTGTTCAAATCAATCTGGGGCCTAATGTTGGGGATATTGCTATCTGGGGTAAACCGGCCTGCAGGGCCCGGGTTACCTCCGTCAATAGACCCGAGATGTTAAAGCCCAAGGAGAAATAGAAGGGCCCAAGGCCTATAATCGGTTTAAAGGTTTATGGTGTAAACCGGCCTGGGGTAAACTTGTGTTGTAAGTTAGGAATAGAGAGACCGACCCGGGCACGTTTATAAGCCGGAGGTCGGGACTTTGCAGACCGACGGGCGTCACCCGTGTATATAAGGGGACGACCCGACGGCGGTTTGGGGAGAGAGAAGAAGAACTCGAGGTTTAGGCGAAGCTTATCGCTCCCTAAGCCCTCGAAACCCATCAATCCCATCACAACTAGACATAGGCTTTTACCTTCATTGAAGGGGCCGAACTAGTATAAAAACCGTGTCCTTGTGTCCACTTTTAACCCCTTCAAGCTAACCCGTTGCGATGGCTCCACGACTAAGTCCTCTCACTAGGACGTCTGCCGTGACAAATCCACGACACATCCAAAGCGGCCCGCCCTGCAGTCGTCCTGGCATTCTCAGCTGCTAGGTCGGCCTTGGCTTGAGTGATGTGATCCCTCACTTTCGCAATTTCCGCATCGTGGGCGTTCTGATCCGCCGGATTGGCCTCTGCCATGAGCGTAGCCAACACGTCAAATAGATCAGATAAGACTTGAGCCGGTGGGTGCACAGGGCCTCCTGCCCTGGCTGCCGTCTCTGTTCGTGATCCGGAGATCATTGCTGCTGCGGTCGAAGAGTGGATTGCTGCTTGTGTCCCGGCCATGAATATTCCGACCCGGTTTGGCAGATCAGAGGGGTCCGAAATACTGTCACCATCGGAACAGCCCCCAATCCGTCCATCTTGTAGCTGATACAAAGATTCGGTTTCTCCGGTTGATGACTCGTCGCCGGAATAAACGACGGTCTCGCCACCAGATTCCAATCCGTCCTCATAGCTTCCTTCATGGATGAATCCCACGAAGGCACGCTTCATGGCCGGTTTAACCTGGGCAGATCGCGCACGCTGAGCCGTCTCGACGAGGTCGGTGCAGATGTCTGGCTCAGGTCCCGGTTCACCGATCCTGCCAATGAAGACGTGTATGCCACCAAAGGGGACCCGGTACCCGTACTCGATTGAGCCGGCCTCGGGGCCCCATCCAGCATCGTCGATGTAGAGCTTGCCGCGACGACTCTTGGTCATCCGGCCCACAACGTAGCCCTTGAGTCCTTCGAAGTTGCACTCCAAGAACTTGAAACCATCGTGCGGTAGCCCCACGGTGGGCGCCAACTGTCGTGGTTATGTCACGGCAGATGTCCTCATGAAAGGACTTAGTCGTGGAGCCATCGCGACGGGTTAGCTTGATGGGGTTAAAGCGGACACAGGGACGCAAGAGAGTTTATACTAGTTCGGCCCCTTCGATGAAGGTAAAAGCCTACGTCTAGTTGTGATGGAATTGATGGGGTTTCGATGACTAGGGAGCAAGCAAGCTTCGCCTAAGTCTCGAGTTGTTGTATGTTGTCCTTGAACCGCCGCCGGGTCGTCCCCTTATATACATGGGTGACGCCCGTCGATTTACAGAGTCCCAATACCGGCTCATAAACGTGTCCGGTTTGGTCTCTACTTATTCCTAACTTACAATAGAAGTTTACATACCAACGCCGGTTTACGGCTACAGGCTTTAAACCGACTGTGGGCTTTGAGCCATGTTCTTCTTTTATGGGCTTCTACATACTTAACTACTGATGAAGTAAACCCGGCCTGTCCTGGCCGGTTTACGCCCAGTAGTAATATCCCCAACACTCACTGTGTAGGCAATCCGCACTGGCAAATTCCTAACTCCTCAGTCAGACCAAATTCTTCAGAGACCAGAAGAACTTCGTCTCTGTCACTGAAGAATATGACGAACTGTATGAGATTTCCAATGGCTCCACTCGAAGGGATTGGTAGGTGTAGGATTTTGAGTTGAGCATCACTTGGAAATTTTTCCTTAGTATTTCCTCGACCCCCTTTAACAGTACGGTGTTTCCTATGACTTAAGAAAGAGAAAATGAAACTATGAAAACAAAAGTCTTCACGCTTCATGTTCCTCAAATGAATACCAAGTCTTCAAGGTCACACCAATTTCTTCACTTTCAAAGTCTTCAAAAAGTCTTCAAAAATACAAAGTCTTCTATTGAAGAACTTTATTTTTAGGGGTCGACTTTCTCTGTAAATACCAAACTCCTCATAGACTTATAGACCTGTGTACACTCATAAACACATTAGTCCCTTAACCTATAAGTCTTCAATACACCAAAATCACTAAGGGGCACTAGATGCACTTACAATCTCCCCCTTTTTTGTGATTGATGACAATATAGGTTAAGTTTTCAACGGAGATAAACATATGAGTGTAAATACTGAAATCGAGGAATTTGATTGCAAGATATACAAGAACTCCCCCTGAAGATGTGCATAGTGAGGAATTTGCTGTTGAAGCAATGCACACTTGAAGAGTTGAATCATGGAGATCTCCCCCTATATCTTGTAATTCATACACGCATTTGACATATGATATGAAGAATTTGAAATGCATGATGAAATATGGTGACTGATGTAATGCAGCATGCGTGCATAACATTAACAAGGAATAAGCATGCAGAAAAACATAGCAAAAGTATCAGACCACCATCAGGTTTAAGTTTACAACTTGATCCAATAAAGTTCCAGAAGAACGAGTGTTGTAACTTAACAAAAAAAATGCCCATATAAGATAGACCCGCTTGAAGACTAACTCAAATTTCTCCCCTTTGCCATCGAATGACCAAAAGGATCGAAAATGAGGACTAACGCCCCTAAAGAATATCAAGTTGATGAAGGAGCGCCAGCGTTGTTGGGGTCGTTTGTTGATGTTGGGCCTGCCGCAGTGTCGTACAAGTCTTCATGCTCATCAGTGTCGCACGATGAAGAATAGGAGCTGGCCGCCAAGGAAGGAACCTTGACCTTCTTGTATTTCTTCGGTGGAGGTGCAGACTAGTCCAAGTCTTCCTCGAGACCCATTTTCTTCAGATCTTCTGCGCTATAGACATGAGACAGAACAGCCCAGGTACGGTTGAAGGTTTCATGGAGGTAGTAGTGGTTTTTCTTCACTGCATTGTGGGTAGCAGTCATGTTGTGAAGAATTGAACCAAACTGACGCTTGACCCATTTATGATTGCGATCAACCTTCTGATGAAGACTAAGGAGAAGCTCACGATCAGTCATCACCTTGGGTGCTGTGCCTTGAGGAATTTGCTTGATTGTGTTGGCGGCAGAGTCATGAGTGGCAGATTCATCATTGTTTGAGTAAGATGGAACCTTGCGAAATTGACCATCCAATGGACGAATGCCTTCATCTATAACAGTAGCGGCCTTGCCCTTGTCATCAGCTGAGGAAAATGTCTGTTTGAGGACTTCAATCGGAGGCAAGTAGCTGCAATGTGTCGGATTTCGGGTTCCGGCAGACCCTTAAGGTTCGAACTCTGGGGTGCGCGCGGATATTATGCCCACTACATCTCCGTCTCGCAAGGATCTAACTACCGAAAGAACAACACAAGGAACACAGAGTTTATACTAGTTCGGGCCACCGTTGTGGTGTAATACCCTACTCTAGTTTGTGGTGGATGGATTGCCTCTTGGGCTGGTGGTGATGAACAATACAGGGAGGAACAGCCTCGCGAGGGTCTGCTCCTGGCTAGGGGGATGAACCGCTAGGAGAAGTTCACCCGCCCTTCTCTCTTTCTCCTTTGTTCTCTGCTTGCTCTGATCCTAGGTTTGGCTGGCCTGATTGCTCGATGCCCCTACCCTGGGGGTGGCTAGTCCTATTTATAGGCAAAGGCCTTGGGCCTCTTCCCAAATATTGAGAGGGAACGGCGCCAACAATTGGCCAATTTGAAGGGGAACATCTGGTACACTTATCCTGACTAAAGTTGGTCCTCGCCTGCCAAAGGCCCTGTGGTGACGCCGTTCTGGGCTCCACGATGACCTCCTTCCCGCCGTTGGACTAGTCTTGGTCTCGTTGCACCGAAATGGATGCCTTTGCTTGATCCTCTCGCCTGCGCTTGCCCCCTTTGCACCAAAGAGGAAAGGGAGGACACTGCGCGGGCTGGCGCCCTTGGTCGTCATGGCTCACGTCATGGGCACCTCGCGAGGTACCCCGCCTTGATCTCTCCGCCTCCTCGTGAGATAGCCTGACGAGGCCGTGCCTGAGGAAGCGCTGTGTTGTCCGCCCCGCGAGGCTTGGCCCCTCGCGAGGGTCTTGGGTCTCGTGTTGATGAAGTTGGGCCGTGCTGGGCCTCCTTTGAGCCACGCCGCGGGCCGCAGGCAGGCAAGTCTGGGGACCCCCGTTCCCAGAATGCCGACAGTAGCCCCCGGGCCCAAGGCGCGCCCGTACTTGGCCGTGCCGAGAGGCGAAAGGGCAAGGCCGAAGCATCGCGGGCCCTAACAGTCTGCGGCCTCGGGCGCCGCGTGGCGGTTGATTGGACGTGGGCAGCACTGTTCCCCCACGCTTGCTTATTTTGCGCCTTGCTATGTGGACTCGCAGTTGTACTCAGCCGCTCCCCTTCCTGTTGCTCGACTGTCCCCTATCCTTCCTCCTTTCGACCTCCGACTCTTGTCTCCAATCCCATCTCGCATCTTCCCCCTCCTTTCCATCGCCATGGCTCCGACGAAGAAGGAGAAAGGTAAGAAACCCATGACTCCGTCCCGCTCATCGCCGTCGGTGAACCCCGCCATCGGCAGATCAATCATACTCAATCAAGAGTGCCTGGGTAAGCTCAGCCCAGCTCTGGCCACCACCTTCAACGAGTGTGGGAGGATGACGGTCTGGTCTACATCTCACTTCCCCACCGACAGGATAATCACTGAGGTCCATTATTTCGCCGATGCCTTGTGGGCGGGTCTGGTTCCCCCCTTTTCTGATTGCTTGAAAGGGAGAACACACCGGTTGATTTAAATGGCTTGAATGAGATAACATCCTCAAAGGAACTTGAGTGAATTGAGAATGGAAACTTGAATCTTCTGAGATATCTTCAGCACTCCGAAACAAATGAATAGTGAGAAGTGGATGATTAAGAGG
Organism: Aegilops umbellulata; assembly: GCA_032464435.1. Classification (NCBI taxonomy): domain Eukaryota; kingdom Viridiplantae; phylum Streptophyta; class Magnoliopsida; order Poales; family Poaceae; genus Aegilops; species Aegilops umbellulata. Next base: position 195,491,729 of record CP136060.1, read on the forward strand.
TGCACCGGTACGAGAAAAACATTAGAAACGAGGAAATGAATATGATCAACACTGAAAGCTTGAATTGGAATCCACCGGAGAAAAAATTAGAATGGAACAATGATAAAGTTGAAGCTTCCTTATCATCTTCATGAGAATCACCAGGTAAGAACATGGAGGAAAAGAATGGAGAGACTTCTCATCAATAAAAAGGACACTTGATTAAGAAATCTGAATCCTTGAAGAAAAAGGGTGGGAGGGCGGGAAAAACAAAGACAACTTGGGACGAATGAAACTAACACTGTTGAGAATACTTAGAGTTGATCTTGCACAAATTGAAAGGATCGGGTTAACTTGAGGAGAATCACGCTGGTTGATAAGAATTAACATGACAACCTCGATGATAAAGAAGGATTAGTATTCACATCGGAGTATGGGAACGCCGGTTCGAAAATATGGAATCAACACTTGACTTCGAAGCAACTCGAATACCACAAACCAAAACAAAACAAAAGGATTTGGCTTGCAGAATAAGCCGGAACAAATACATATGATAGAGATTTACCCAATCCCATATCATGCATCTGTCGGAAAGATATTCTAGGAGCTACTTGAATTCCCACCTATAAACTCCCGAAACTTTCTGGTTATGCAATCAGGTGTTGGGGATACAGGGGACACAAAATATATCACCCAAACTAACAATACCTAGAACCAGCTGTATCCATCCTTCAACACATAACCAAGAAACCTTCGGATATCGTCTACCTCAACCTTCGAAAAGCATCAGTTATACGAGTTATGGCAATACTCCCGCACTCGCCTCAGTACTGGGCTATCAGGGTTATCTCACCAACAACTGTACAAAAGAGATTTTCGATGTCGGCGTACTAAACTCAGGTATTCCAGAACTGCAACGATAAAATTATGACGACAACACCTCAGAGCTCAACTCCCCGGGACACTTCCACTAAACCCCTGCTGACAGGAGGCACCAAGACAATGTTGTCATCGCAAAACCATCGGAACGATTCTAAGATACCCGCGTGATCCTAAAATTTTTTTTAGTGAAATTTGAGAAGAGAAGAGTCAAAACTCTACGTCAGGATGCCTTACCAGAGCGATGAGGAGACTGTGAAGTAAAAAGAATTCCTAAACTCTCCGATACATAATTCCTAAATGACTCAAAACATTTTTCTAGACACAACTCGGCCGCTAAAAACAATCAATCAGTGGGGGCTCCTAAGGTCGGGGAAGGCTCTGATTACCAACTTGTAACGCCCTCGATGCGGCTATATCTCCCACGTGTCGAAGCACGACTTAGAGGCATAACCGCATTGAAAGCAATGTCGCAAGTGAGGTAATCTTCACACAACCCATGTAATACATCAGGGAAAGAGATACGTAGTTGGCTTACAATCGCCACTTCACGCAATACATGAGTAAAGCATTACATCAAACAGATACAATCAAGTTCCGACTATGGAACCAAAATAAAAGAAGACTAGCCCAAATGCTACACAGATCCTCGATCGTCCCAACTGGGCTCCACTACTGATCAACTGAAAAGAAACAACACAATGAACAAGATCTTCATCGAGCTCCTCCTTGAGCTCGGGTGCGTCACCAGCACGGTTTCATCGGCACCTACAAACTGGTTTGGTAGAATCTGTGAGTCACGGGGACTCAGCAATCTCACACCCGCGAGATCAAAACTATTTAAGCTTAAAGGTAGGATGGGGTTTTGAGGTGGAGTTGCAGCAAGCGACTAGCATATATGGTGGCTACAACGCAAAAGAGAGCGAGAAGAGAAGCAAAGCACGGTCGTGAAGCTAGAAGTGATCAAGAAGTGATCCTAGAACAACCTACGTCAGACATAACTCCAACACCGTGTTCACTTCCCAGACTCCGCCGAAAAGAGACCATCACGGTTACACACGCGGTTGATGTGTTTTAATTAAGGTCAACTTCGGGTTTTCTACAACCGGACATTAACAAATTCCCATCTGCCTCATAACCGCGGGCACGGCTTTCGAAAGTTCAAACCCTGCAGGGGTGTCCCAACTTAGCCCATGATAAGCTCTCGTGATCAACGAAGGATATTCCTTCTCCCCGGGAAGACCCGATCAGTCTCGGAATCCCGGCTACAAGACATTTCGACAATATTAAAACAAGACCAGCAAGACCGCCCGATGCTCCGACAATCCCGATAGGAGCTGCACATATCTCGTTCTTAGGGCAACACCGGATGAGACAGGCTACGAGTAAAACCAGGCTTCGAGTTTCCCCGAGGTGGCCCCGCAGGCGGCTCGGTTCGAACCAGCACTTAGAGAAGCACTGGCCCGGGGGGGCTAAATAAAGATGACCCTCGAGAGCGCGACTCCCAAGGGAAAAGTAGGTGGTGGTGAGGCAATGGTAAAACCAAGGTTGGGCCTTGCTGGAAGAGCTTTATTCAAAGCGAACTGTCAAGGGGGTCCCATAAATCACCCAACCGCGTTAGGGACGCAAAATCCGGGAACATAATACCGATATGACGGAAACTAGGGCGGCAAGAGTGGAACAAAACACCAGGCATAAGGCCGAGCCTTCCACCCTTTACCAAGTATATAGATGTATTAATAATATAAAAGGTATTGTGATATCCCAACAAGTAAACATGTTCCAACAAGGAACAACATCTCCATGTTCCAACAAGGAACAAACTTCATCTTCACCTGCAACTAACAACGCTATAAGAGGGGCTGAGCAAAGCGGTAACATAGCCAAACAACGGTTTGCTAGGACAAGGTGGGTTAGAGGCTTGGTTTAACAATATGGGAGGCATGATAAGCAAGTGGTAGGTATCGCAGCATAGGCATAGCAAAAGAGCGAGCAACTAGCAATCAAAGATAGAAGTGATTTCGAGGGTATGGTCATCTTGCCTGAAATCCCGCAAGGAAGAAGAACGAGTCCATGAAGAAGACAAACGGACGTAGTCGAACAAATCCTCACAACTCCGGAACGGAACCGAAGCTATCGAGAGAAGCAACCCGGAAAGAAAGAAACAACATAGTAAACAGACATCACATACACATGGCATGATGCACAAACAAGTATGATGCATGTCCGGTTTAAGGAGGCATGGCATGGCAAAGTGCAACAAATAACTCTACAAATTAAGTGGAGCTCAATATGCAACGGGTTGCATATTGACGAAACACCACATCAATTATTTAGTTCTCACTCGGTTATGTACTCAACAAAATTAAATGTTGGTTAACATGGCAAGAGGAGAAGCATAAACAAAAATTATATATTTAAGCAAGTTTAAATGAGGCCGGAAACACAAACAACGATTCCGGAAAAATCCCCATAAGCATATTTTTAATTTAATAAAAACAACAATTTTAACCATTTAAATGTTGTTATCATGATGCGGATGACATATGCAAGTTTTATGCAGTATTTATGAGAATGTTGACTTGATAAGATATGAGGCATTTGTCATCGTGGCGGAAACGAAAGGGGTGCCACGACAACGAATCCGAAAATGATGCCACGCAACATATTGGTTCCTGTAGCTCATGGAGATGCCGGTGCAAAAGGAAATGTGACGTGAGCGTGCAAAAGATGGTGGCGTGATCCCGGTAACCGGGTTCCCATGGGTTAGCGGCAAACGAGGATGGCCGAACAAGCAGCGATTCGACCATGGTGCAAACATGGGCATCTCATATAATACAAGCATTCGTTCTCGGACGGTCGTCTTGGCGGTTATACCTTTGAGGCGTGCAAAATATGGTTCTCGTTCGGTGCAAAGTAGAGGAAGTAGATGTTCACGGGTAGTTGTGGGAAGTAGTCGTTCTCGTTTCGTAGTTGTACACACTCCGTAGATGTTCGGGCTTGACGTCCACGGGGTCTTCGAGGCCGGCGGTAGTGGTACACACGTCGTCGTGGAAGTAGTGGTTCGCGTTTTGAAGAGGAACTTGACGAATCCGATTTCCCCGGCGGTCGAGAGTAGTGGTACTTGACGCAATCCATGCAAAGGGTGTTGGTTCGGGCAATGGTCTTGATGAAGGTGTACTTGGAGAACCAGGGGTATGTCTTGGCGTGCATCAGTCTGTTGACGAACAACGTGTATAGGAGACAGAGACATCTCTTGCGATCTTCCGGTCAACATGAACAGGAGGCCAGATCTAGCGAAGGGACGGGGAGGCGGCCTCGACCCGTGGACCTGGCGTTTGGCTGAATCGAGTCCACGGGGACAAGCGGGCGAGCTGCTGCTGCTGTCCGAGGCGAAGCAGGGCGCAGTTCAGGCGAAGTGGAGGTAGCGGCAGCGGGGCTGGCGACGAAGATTCGTGCGAGGACGGGGTTCAACGCGGGGTTGTCCCGCTCGATGCAGGTGGCACTGCGATGCAGGGGACTTGGCGCGGCGACGCAGAAGCTTGGCGGGCGGAGGCGAGCGGCGACGAGGCGTGATGCAGGGGAGGCAGACGAGGTCCCGTACGGGCGACGGTGATGCAACAGGAACTCGCCGGCGTTGAGGATGATGGCCGGGCGCGACGCGAAGCACCAAGGGGCGGCCATGGCGTTCCTTCTGCTGCGGACTATGAAAGGGCAAGAGAGGTCAGGAGGGAGAGGGCACGGGGAAGGAGAAGAAAGAGGGCAGGGTGCAGGGACGGCCTGGTGGTGCTTGCTCCGACGAGCTCCGTCGTGGAGGCGGCGGGGTCCAGCAGGTCAGGCGAGGCGAAGCGGTGGCACGGGGAGGCTCGGGGCACGGGCTTGAGGACGGGCGCGGGAGGCCGGCGCTGGGTTGCTGGATGCAGGGCACGATGCGGGTATGAGTGGCGGCGGTGTGCGAGGGCGAGAGGGAGAGATCGAGAGGAGGGGGTGGATAAGAGGAGATCGGGTGGGCCTCTTGGGCCGGCTAGGTCAGGCCGCAGGTGGGCCTTAAGCGGGCTGCACTGGGGGTCTCTCTCTTCTCTCTCCCTTATTTCCTTTGGCAGAAAAGAACTAGAGAGAAGACAAAGAAAGAGAGGGATTAGCGAAAGAATTTGCGCATGGGGCCAATTTTCCTGGACTCACAAAAATGAGCTTGATCCCGGAAAAATGGTGTGGGCAAGATTGCAAAAATTAAATTCAAAGTCATTTGAATTTAATTCAAAAGGTTTGAACAAAGACTAGGATTTAGAAGTGTTCAAAAATGTTGAGAAATTTAGGAGGAGCCTCGATAAAAGAGATAAAGAATTGTAGACAAGATTTGAAGGTCAAACTCGAAGAGGAATAGGCATGGGAATTATTTTTGCAAGTGTGTGATGGTTAATTCCAAAAGAATGGAATATTTATTATAGCTCCCTAATAATATAGGGAGTATATGTTTTAAAGAGAAACCACCATGTGAGTTCCCCCAATTTAAATGGACCGAAGATCCATGCAATTTATTTAGTTGAGTTGCAAAAATTAATGATATGATGACGTGACTACATGATGCAATGCAAGAGATGACATGATGAATGCAACAAAGCAATTGAAACACACGGCGAAACTCGAAATATAAGGAAGTCTTCTAGAATGTCGGTCTTGGGGCGTTACACACCTCCCCCGTCGCCCCAAAACTTCCCGAGCAGCACGGCTCTTGTGGTGAGGACGAACAAAGGGGCGGACCGCCCTGAGGTGCCTCGCATCCCTTCTCTTCCTGCGATCTTCCTTCATGGGCCCTGTCTTGGCATGGCCAGCCTGTCGTGGGCTTCTCATCTGGTCGTGGGCTGCGACTGGCTGAGACGCCCCCTGCGCCCTTCTTCGGGAGACGTGCTGGCCCCGGGCCGAGCTTCTGGTGCGGCGCGCCCAGCCGTTGTGGGGGCGCCAGCCCCCTTCCCGGAGGGGGAGCGATGATTCGTGCTCCCAGGCGCCTGCCTGGGGCAGACGATGGTGCGGGAGACGTGCTCGAGCGTGCTCGGGAGCGCCGCACTCGCCGCCGCGAATTCCTTCGAAGGGCGAGCGGCGCGGTAGACCTGCTTGGGGAGGAGCTCGCCGATGAAGACGCGCGCCTGGAAGCCGAGGGCCTGCGCCTGGCCGCGGAGAGGCGCGAGCTGGAGGCCGCTGTCGCCCTCGCGCGCCACCAGCGCGACCTTGAAGACGAAGAAGCGAAGGCATCGCTGGAGGCCTCCCGGGTGGCCCGATCTCAGGCCGTTGAAGAGGCCCTGGGAGCCGACCGACGGCGAGAAGCAGCGGAGAAGCGAGCTCGAGAGCTCCTGGCCCGATGCCACTCGTTAGGGGAGCAAGTGGAACTGCGCGAGGCGGCCCTTGCGTCGATGAGGGTGGCTTCTGGCGACCCAGCTGAGCTTCAGAGACGTGAGGAGGCGTTGACGCTGGAGGCCGCCGAACGCACCTGCGAGTACGAGCGGTTGGAGACGAGGGAGGGCCTAGTGACGCAGGCGGAAGATGAAGTCACTGCACGGGAGGCACGTGTCCTGGAGGAGGTTGGTCGTCGGGCGGCGACAGCGCGCCAAGGCCTCGAGCGCGAGTTCGAGAGGAAGCTGGAGTTGATCCGGGTCGAGGCTGAGGGAAGAACCGCAGCCCTGAGGGCCCAACGGGACGGGGCGACGCGGCGGGTCGACGCTTCCCGGGCGGCCCTTGAGGCAGCGCAAAAGGAGTCGGCTGCCCTTCAGGCCGAGGTACTCCGTCTTCGTCAGCGGGTGGAAGAGGCCGAGGCCGTCAAGCGCGAGAACGCTGATGAGATACGCCAGCGGCAGGTCCTGGAGCACGTGCACGGCCCCATGCTGGCTACGCTCAGGGAGAGGGCTAACGCAGCCTTGGGCAACATCTGCGAGGCGACTGTCGGCGAGCCGCACACGATCAACTATGCCGGCAACCTGCAGTTCTTCACCGCCGTGGTGACGTAGCTGGAGGTGCGGTCATTCAGGGCCGACAGGTTGGTGGAGGAGAGGAGCCGCGCCCTGCTTGGGCGCGCCTTTTCCCGTGTCTTCAGCCACCTTCAGGACATGGATCCCCACTTCGACTTCGACGCCGCCATCGCCCCAGTCCCCCAGGCCGTCCGAGGCAACCTGGCGGACTGGGTAGAAAACAACGCGGACGCTCTTGTGTAGGCCTTCACTTCGGATGACGACGACGTGATCGTGGCTGCCGACGAAGGCGGTGTGGTGGATGGCCTTGACGCCGCTGGCGACGATGCAGGTAGCGGTGGCGAATCCAGCGATGCCAGCGGCGGCTCGGGAGGTGCTCCCGAGGATGCCTTGGGGATTTGTCAGACTGACTGTGTGTTGCTCCTGTCTTTTGCCCTGCATGGATAGAACTCAGGTGTTTGGCCTGATGGTCGTGAGAGCATTTTGGGAGGGGAAGCCCCTCATGTAAAACTTGTGCAGATCATATTAGCAGCTATTGTGTTGCGCGAGCACCCGCGCCTGGCGGCTGGCTGGTTTACCTTTGTTTCGCGCAAGCCCCAAGGCAGCTCGTGGGGGGACGTGGTGTCCTGAGTGTTCTCCAGTTGAAATCGTAGGACGCGTAGGTGCTGTTATCGAGGGGCTTCACAGGCGCTGGCCTTCTTCACAAGCTCCGGGCCTTTTCATAAACGCGATAGCTTCACGGGCATTCGCCTTCTTCACAGGCTCCGGGTGTCACGCCCAAGATGCGACCCTATCCTAAAGGAACTCGAAGGTCCCACCAAGTATAGAAGCGCATCTTGAAGACGCTTTTGCAAGGTGGATATCATTACATCAAAATTACATAATAGTGGGGATACAACCAAGTCATACAATGTCACATGAATACAACAATATCATACAAGAGATCAACATCCGACTACGGATGGAACATAAACAGAAACTCAAACGACATCCACCCCGCTAGCCCAGGCTGCCGACCTGGAACCTATCCCTCAATTGAAGAAGAAGCGGAAGAAGAACTCCAACACAAATAAACATCGCTCTCGCGTCATGATCATCGCATAACCTGTACCTGCAACTGGTGGTGTAGTAATCTGTGAGCCACGAGGACTTAGCAATCCCATTACCATGGGTATCAAGACTAGCAAAGCTTAATGGGTAAGGAAGGGGTAAAGTGGTGAGGTTGCAGCAGCGACTAAGCATGTATGGTGGCTAACATACGCAAATGAGAGCGAGAAGAGAATCAAAGGAACGGTCGTCAACTAGTAATGATCAAGAAGTGATCCTGAACTCCTACTTACGTCAGACATAATCCAGAAATCGTGTTCTCCTCTTGATCAACCCCGAAAAGAGACACTCACGGTTATGCACACGGTTGGTGTATTTTAGAAGAGTTTACTACAACCGGATATCAACAAATTCCCATCTGCCACATAACCGCGGGCACGGCTTTCGAAAGTTCAAACCCTGCAGGGGTGTCCCAACTTAGCCCATGATAAGCTCTCGCGATCAACGAAGGATATTCCTTCTCCCCGGGAAGACCCGATCAGTCTCGGAATCCCGGCTATAAGACATTTCGACAGTAATAAAACAAGACCAGCAAAGCCGCCCGATGCGCCGACATCCCGATAGGAGCTGCACATATCTCGTTCTCAGGGAAACACCGGATAAGCGAAGCGTACAGGTACCAACATAACCCAAGTTGCCAAGGGACGGTCCCGCACGGTGCTCTAGTTTGGACCAACACTTAGACAAGCATTGGCCCGGGGGGGCTGAATAAAGATGACCCTTGGGTTCATTACTCCCAAGGGAAAATAGGTGGTGGTGAGGCAAATGATAAAACCAAGGTTGGGCCTTGCTGGAGGAGTCTTATTCAAAGCGAACTGTCAAGGGGGTCCCATAAATCACCCAACCGCGTTAGGGATGCAAAATCCAGGAACATAATACCGATATGACGGAAACTAGGGCAGCAAGAGTGGAACAAAACACCAGGCATAAGGCCGAGCCTTCCACCCTTTACCAAGTATATAGATGCATTAATAGTATAAGAGATATTGTGATATCCCAACAATAAACATAAACATAATCCAACATGGAGCAATCTTCATCTTCACCTGCAACTAGCAACGCTATAAGAGGGGCTGAGCAAAAGCGGTAACATAGCCAATCAACGGTTTTGTAGGAAGGGTAACAAAGGTTAGAGGTTCATGGCAATTTGGGAGGCTTGAGCAGCAAGTGGTAGGAAACGCGGCATAGCGATAGAACGAAGCAACTAGCATAGCAATGATAGTAATGAGATCCAAGGTGACGGTCATCTTGCCTGAAATCCCGCAAGGAAGAAGAATGAATCCATGAAGAAGATGAAGCCACGAAGACGAACCAAGCGTAGACGAACGAATCCTCACGATCGCAACGAAACGGGAACTATCGAGAAGAAGCACACAAGGAGGTAAATACACCACACATGAACAAGACATGATGCTCAACCAAGAATGGTGCATGACAAGGCTACATGAAGCTACGCATGGCAAGAGATGATGCATACAAGAGCAACACATCAAAGCAAGTTTAAATGAGGCCGGAAACAACATGTAGCAATTCCGGTAAGTCCTCATATGCAAATTTCGAAATTGGTCCAGATCTGAATAAACCTTATGTTCAAGTTGTTAAATAGCAATTTGAGATGCACCATGATGATCTACACGAAATTCTAGTCAAGTTACATATAAAGTTCATTAAATTTGGAGCTACGGCCTAGAAGATACGAGCAAAACAAGGTAAGCATGGCATTGATGCAAAATGCATACAAACATCAAGCAAACACCTCAAAACAAGGATGCAACATGATAATATGAATCTACATGCAATTCTAAGCAAGTTTCATATAGAGCACACTCGAAACGGAGCAACGGTGCAACACATACACTCCAAACAACATATATCACCAATCTGCCCATAACAGCAACTAGGCATATAACAAGCACCAAAACAACAAGCTACAACACAATAACATGATAACAAAAGGCATGGACATGAAGTACAAGTAAAGCATGACAAAACATGAACACTGATATAACTCCAGCAACTACTAGAACAAGCCCAAAAGGACATGGCAAGATTGCAAATAATAACAGGTTCACAGACTTGGCAGAATTCACAGGACATGGCAGAAATAACATCAGGTTGCAATGTTTAGAGCTATCAAACAACATGTTACAGCAAGCTATCATGTCAAACTAGAGCATGGCATGAATATACTCAAAGCATATAACAAAAGTCCCTTACTGACCAAAAGCCAAAAGGGATCAGAGAATACAATTGCAAGCATGCGAACATAGCAAAAACATAAACAGATTCGGACTTGGTGAAAAAACTGGAGCATGGCATAAACAGATAACAAGTAGACATGTAAACTAGCTCAATGCACTCACTACGAGGCATTGCATGACAAACTAAGCATACACCCAGCAACTAGACATGGCATAGAAGCTATACATGGCAAGAACAACAACATAGCATGCACGGGTCAACTACTACAACCTTGGCAAAATTGAATAACATGTAAACAATCTGCCAGGAACATTTTATAGCAAAAGTAGAGCTAGATTAATACATGTTAGAGCACTCTATAAATTCAACCAGGAGCATGGTGGATAGAGCATAACCATATCTACAAAACATCCTTACTGATCATCCTCAAAAGAGGCATGGATCTCACTGTAGCAACATGAATACATGGCATGAAAATAACAGCAGACACAGACTGTGAAATTCTAAGTCTCTGAAATCAGCAACATTGAGTAAGCTACTTTGCAAGCTTGAAACAAACAATACATGGCATATCATGACAAGTGGGTTGCACCACAGCAAAGATGGAATGACATATTTCAAAACACATGTAGAGCTCAAGTTCATAGGGTGCACACATCAATCATGGCAAAAATGACAAAAGTGCATGATCTGCTGAGAATCTAAAACTAACATCACATAGCCCTCTTCTAACAGCCTTTAGGGCATCAAGATTAACTCAAATGGACATGACACAATGGAACAAAATGAAGAGCACGTCCTGATAAACATTTCGATATATTACACGCATGAAACAGAGCTATGGGTGATGAGTTATGGCATGATGAGCAGGGCTACAAAATGTTACAGGGAAAGGACTTAGACGAAAATTACCCTCTCAAAAACAGATCTAGGGTTGACTTGCACGTAGTTCGAGGTTCGCCGGAGAGTCGCCGGACTTGACCGGAGAGGAGGAAGGAGACCGGAGAGGCGGCCATAGGCGTCGGATCCGGCGGGGGAAGGAACTCCGGCGACCGGAGCGGGTGGATCCGGGCGTGGGATCCCCGGATCCGGCGACGGCAGTACCGGGCGGCGCGCTCCGGCGGAGCCGCGGTGGTGCAGTCCGGCGGTGCCGGCAGCGAGGCGTGCCGGTGGTGGTGGAAGCGCCCGCGCGGCGCGGAGCGAGGCGCCGGAGCAGGGCGGCGACGTCCTTCGACGACTCGCCGGCGAGGGGCAGCGCCGGGTGACGCGGCGCCGGCGGTACCGGCGCGGGGAGGCGGACGGCGGCACACGGGCCTCGGGGCGGGCACGCGGGCGGCGGCGCAGGCGGTTCGGGCCCGGGCGGGCCCGCGATGGGCTCCGCGGGCCGGCGGCGCAGGGACGGCGGCGGAGGACAGGTGGCGGCTCCGGATTGGGCAGGGGCGGTGGCGGACATGTCCGGGCGGCGGGGATTTTAGTCCGGCGGCGCGAGGTGGAAGGAGGCTAGGGTTTGGACCCGGGATTTCGAAGGGGGAGGTGTATTTATAGGTAGAAGAAGCTAGGGAGCTCCAAATGGAGTGTGGTTTTCGGCCACGCGATCGTGGTCGAACGACCGAGATGATGGAAGGGGTTTAGGTGGGTTTTGGGCCACTTAGGAGGGTTGTTGGGCTGCACAAGAAAGAGGCTTTCTCGGTTACCCGGTTAACCGTTGGAGTATCAAACGGACTCCAAATGACACGAAACTTGACAGGCGGTCTACCGGTGGTATACCAAGGCCGCTTGGCAAACCTCGGTCTATTCCTAGACCGTTTAACACCCGCACACGAAAAGAGGCAAAGGGGGGCGCCAGGAGACATAGGAGTGCCGGATTGCAAAACGGACAACGGGGAAAAAGCTCGGATGCATGAGACGAACACGTATGCGAAATGAGATGCACATGATGACATGATATGAAATGCAGATGATGACATGGAAAAGTGCAACACGCAAGCACATGACCTGGCAATGACGGCGAATAACTAGCGGACACCTGGCGCATCGAATCCGGGGCGTTACACCGGGCCTTTTTATAGACGCGATAGCTTCACAGGCATTCGCCTTATTCACAGGCTCCGGGCCTTTTTATAGACGCGATAGCTTCATAGGCATTCGCCTTCTTCACAGGCTTCGGGCCTTTTTACAGACGCGATAGCTTCACAGGCATTCGCCTTCTTCATAGGCTCCGGGCCTTTTTATAGACGCGATAGCTTCACAGGCTCCGGGCCTTTTTATAGACGCGATAGCTTCACAGGCATTCGCCTTCTTCACAGGCTCCGGGCCTTTTTATAGACGCGATAGCTTCATAGGCATTCGCCTTCTTCACAGGCTCTGGGCCTTTTTATAGAGGGACATCCTCCGCAGGTACCGGAAAGTCCTCCTGAGAAGGAGCAATAACGGCAGTCTGGGCTGCGCACGAGCCTGGCCTGGCCCGACTCGCGAGGGCCTCGCGAGGGGAGGCAGCTGTGGTGAAGCGCTAACCAGAACGCGAGAAATAGCTCGAACGAGACTAAGCACCCCTTCCCCGAACGCACGCAAATCTCAAATTAGAATCCAACTTAAATCCAGCAGGGGAAAAGTTACAACCAAAAAGAAGAAGGCAATGAAAGCAGACAAAAGGCCGCGTCCGGCACCTAATCTAGTCTTGGACGTCTTCTCACCAGCGCGGAGCTAAGTGCTGTGCACTGGGCGTGGGAGGGAGCTCCAGGGCCTGAGGCCGGCACCCCTGAGACTCTGTGGCGTGTACAGCCCCACTCATTATTACGTGAGGGTGTCACGGGGCGGCGAGCTTCACAGGCACTGGGCCTTCTTCACAGGTACCGGCCTTGCTTCATATCGCCAGACGAGGGCCCCGCCTTGCGCCACACTCTAGTGCCACCAACGATGACCGGAAACCAGGACGCCGCCGGTGGGGTAGAGCGGTCGCCAGCAGTTCCCCCGACGACCACGGGTCCTCCGCCAGGGGCAGGCCCTCATGCTCCTACCCAGCGGAGGGCCTACCTCCTGAGTACGCCTTGCTCCGAACGCCGCGGTGGTGATGTGGGGTCCCTGCCCCTTTCCTGCAGCCCCCTGCGCCCTCCTCCCGAGGGGTAGGAGACTGTGGGAGCGGGGCAGATGTTCGTTGCGGCGACCTACACCTCCTGCGATCCATGATTAGCGTATGCCTGCTCCTGAGGAATTAGTGGTACCCGATAATTGTCGCCTCCAGCGTGGCCGTCGGAGCCGTCCCGGGGCTCCTGGAAGAGCTCAGCTTCTGGTGTCTCCTCTCCCCAGCTTGGGCTGAGAAGCGAGCCTTGTTTGCCCTCGTGAGCGTGCACTTGGTCCATCATGCGGGGCACGTATTCTTCTGGCGCCGTTACTCCGAAGGCTGTGCTGTAGTGCTCCATGCGCCATGCGGCGCTGCTTGACGTGCCCACCGCGGTGTGGTAGCGCGGCTGCCCGCCGGCGCCGTGGACTGCACCGAGCCCCTCTCCCTCACGCGCCGGGGGCGGGGGTAGCGCTACTGCCAGCTTGGCGCCGACGGATTCGCTGGTCTTGGGGTAGCCTAGAGGCCCGCGGGGGTGCATGGGGCCCCCGCACATGCCGCCCTGAGCTTGAGACGGAAGATGGATGCAGAAGGGGTGAGCCCCCGAAGCGGCGAAGCCCAGGAGTTCGGCGACCCGCTCCAGCAGCACGTCGCGGCCACCTTCCAGCAGCCTACACTGCAGCAACTCTCGGGCCACCGTGAGCGCGGCCCTCGAGTTTGCTTGCTCCTGGCGGGTGTACGGTGTCGTGGCCGCGGCATGATTGGAGGCCCTTGCTGCCAACCGCGCTCGCCGTGGCGTAAGGGTTGCTGAAGCCTGTCTGCGCTGCCCATGGCCCGCAGCGCCCTGCGGACCGCGAGATGCCTGGGGCGCATGGTCGCCCGAGGCGGGTGGCTCCATGCGGGCAGGCCACGCCGCCCATGGATCTTGGTTGCCCTCTTGGTCGCCGGACATTGTGATGGCGGTGCGACGGGACACGGAGCGGCAGAGAGGTGGACTCTGGCGCACCCCTACCTGGCGCGCCAAATGTCGGATTTCGGGTTCCGGCAGACCCTTAAGGTTCAAACTCTGGGGTGCGCGCGGAGATTATGCCCACTACCTATCCGTCTCGCAAGGATCTAACTACCGAAAGAACAGCACAAGGAACACAGAGTTTATACTAGTTCGGGCCACCGTTGTGGTGTAATACCCTACTCTAGTTTGTGGTGGATGGATTGCCTCTTGGGCTGGTGGTGATGAACAATACAGGGAGGAACAGCCTCGCGAGGGTCTGCTCCTGGCTAGGGGGATGAACCGCTAGGAGAAGTTCACCCGCCCTTCTCTCTTTCTCCTTTGTTCTCTGCTTGCTCTGATCCTAGGTTTGGCTGGCCTGATTGCTCGATGCCCCTACCCTGGGGGTGGCTAGTCCTATTTATAGGCAAAGGCCTTGGGCCTCTTCCCAAATATTGAGTGGGAAGGGCGCCAACAATTGGCCAATTCAAAGGGGAACATCTGGTACACTTATCCTGACTAAAGTTAGTCCTCACCTGCCAAAGGCCCTGTGATGATGCTGTTCTGGGATCCACGATGACCTCCTTCCCGCTGTTGGACTGGTCTTGGTCTCGTTGCACCGAAATGGATGCCTTTGCTTGATCCTCTCGCCTACGCTTTCCCCCTTTGCACCAAAGAGGAAAGGGAGGACACTGCGCGGGCTGGCGCCCGTCTGGCGCCCTTGGTCGTCATGGCTCGCGTCATGGGCACCTCGCGAGGTACCCCGCCTTGATCTCTCCGCCTCCTCGTGAGCCAGCCTGACGAGGCCGTGCCTGAGGAAGCGCTGTGTTGTCCGCCCCGCGAGGCTTGGCCTCTCGCGAGGGTCTTGGGTCTCGTGTTGATGAAGTTGGGCCGCGCTGGGCCTCCTTTGAGCCACGCCGTGGGCCGTAGGCAGGCAAGTCTGGGGACCCCCGTTCCCAGAATGCCGACACAATTGTTTAGTGTATCAACTTTATAGTTGAGTGAAGACCTTGTTCTGATGAATCTCATAATCCAAGGTGCATAAGGCTTCAGCTCAAACAGTGACATAGCGACATTGGCCAGAGTCCTCCTGAAGAAAGCATGGAAGTTGACGGGAACGCCATGAATGATATTGAAAAGCAGATTCTTCATGATGCCAACGACTTCTTATTCATTCGAGTCGTGGCCCTTGATAGGACTCAATGTCTTCGTCAGAATGCGATAGACAGTCTGAGGCACATATAGTAATTCCTTCACGAGGAATTTGGTTCTTGGGGACTGAGCTGGCTTCAATGGCTTCATCAGCACTTGCATGTAGTGATCTGTAAGCTCAGGTTCACTATAGACGCAACGAGAAGCTTCAAGGGGAGGACTGAGTGGTAAAGCATGAATAAGTGTTTTCAGACATCCAGTCCAGCACCCATGAATTCACTTCTTCAGAGTCTCCGGTGAGGTGCAGCGTTGCCTAAAATTAAAGAATGAGTTCTTCATTCCAATCACATATATCAGTGCAGAAATTTAACAGTCCAACATCATGAATAACACTGAGGATTGGCACAAAGCACGGCAGAGATTCCATGTCCACGTGAGGAATGTGCTCATGATCTAAGACTTTGTCTTTGTTGAACAGCACTAAAGAATAGAAATTAGCTTGGCTGGCCGTCCAGAAATGTCTCTTCCTTATGCGAGCAGAGTCATAGGTGTTGTAGTCTGTGAAGAATACGTGCTCTCCGAAGAAATCATCAGCCTAGAATTTTTGCTTCCTTCAGAATGGATCCTTTGGCTTGGGCAGAGGAGTGTCAGTATCACAACCTCAGGAATTGCAATCTCAGGTTCTTCATGCTGAGGAATTTCTGGTTCCTCTTCAATGGCAGTTTGTGTCTTCAGATGTTCATCAGCAGCAGTTTCTTCAGCACTAGTGGCTGGAATTTCTTCTTGAACAGATGTTGTGGGTTGAGTTTCTTCAGAGCCCAATTGAACAGTTTGTGCTGGGGACTGAGGGATTTGTTGCAGTGGCATGAACAGAGGAGAGTTGGGATGCTGACTTTCCCAAAACTCATCATTCATCAGTGGAGTAGTACTCCCAATGTCCACGTCAGAATTATGTTCGTCTAATTCTTCAACGCTGGCATCTTCAGCTGTGAACTGAGGCATGGGCGAGGAGACAGATGGAGTTGAAGGGATTGCGTCCGCTTCAATTTCTTCATCCATCTGCTCTGACGAAGCAGCAGAAGGATTTTCTTCATCAGATCCACTGGGGATCACATATTCTTCATCGAAAGGAACGATTTCCTTTGATGGCATGGTTGAGAGAGGAACAACATCAATGGGATTTGCAAATGAGCTGGTCAAGGACTTCATATTCTTCGGAGCTGAAGAATCTGATGAAGCTGATGCCTTCCTCTTCTTCACTACTGCATGCTATGTAGCCTTAGTCTTCTTCACATCTGAAGCAGATGGAAGGATCGGAGTTGGGGTAGGCGTAGGAGGAGCAGAGGAATGTGGTTGATTTTCTTCAGACACAACTGATGCAGTTGCCCTCACTTCTTCATTTTCTTCAGGCGCACCACTAGTGGATGCCCTGGCAATTTTTTCAGTGGCTGGAATGCAGTCATCAGCCCTGGAACTTACATTTTCTTCAGCAGCCTGATTTTCATCAGCGGTGCTGGCATGTTCTTCAGTAGGCTGAGCACATGCTTCAGCCTATGGAATTTCTTGTTGTGATGGGGCTGCAACATTGGACGTGGACTTTTCAGTTATCTTGACAAATCTGACCTTGGCTCCAAGCCAGTCAGTGTAGTAACGATCAAATTCATCACTCAGTTGCTTGATCTCAGCTTGCAAGGCAACGAGTTCTTTAGGGGAAAGCTTCAGGACATTTTGCTTCAGAAAGCGCTCTTTCTTATACTGCGCTTTCTTCACTCTTCTTCCTTGTTCAAATTTCCACTTTTCTTCTTCAATGAAAGCAGTCAACACATGAATTTGGCCAGGAGTGAGGTTCATCTCCGGCAAGGGCGTGTTGGGATCCTTGTGCCATAAGTCAATGAAGTCTAGGATCAGCTTTGGATCCAGAAGAAGAGGCACATTGCTACCTTTGGCTCTAGCGGCCTTGACCTGCCTATCTCTGATGATTTCAGCAAGTTCTTCATCATCAGCTTCGGCTTCATCAGACAGCACCTGGAAGGTGACCTGCTTCTTGTGAGGACTTGGTCGAGGACCTCGTACAATAGTGGACTTTTTCTTCAGTAGAGAGGGTCTCGTTGAAGAATTTGGTACAGCTGAGGAACTAGCAGAAGCTCCTGAGGCAATAGAGATGTATGTAGTCCTTTGGCATGTGGCAAGATGCACAGGTGCTGAGGACTTGGTCGGAGCAGCTGAGGACTTGTGCGGAGGAGCTGAGGATTTTGGAGGAGTAGGAGCAGCGTGAGGAATTGGTCGTGAGGGCTTTGAGGATTCTGGCCGTGAGGGCATAGCTGAGGAACTCGGCCGTGAGGGCGTTGACGGCGAAGCACTTGGCATGGCCTTTTTAGGCTTGACAGAGGCCTCAGCAGCGGAGTCTTCGTTGAATTTCCTCACTGCTTCTTTGGCTTGTCTAGCTAGCTTGGCCTGGCGCTTGGCCCATTCGTCAAGATAATCCTCACCGGGCTTGAGGCTAGTGGGGTCTGCTTCTTGGCCAGGTGCCAACGAAGGTTTTGGGCATGGATTGACTGTGAATTTCTTCATGTATTTGGGAGTGACATATCTGTACTCCCTCCACTCTCTTGCCCATCTCCTCTCTATCCTCTGTATGCGCACCTTGCGCTGATTCTTGTCCTCCTTACCAAACTTGGACTCAGCAGGAGTGCAATAGTCTTTGTATATGTCATCAGGGATCTCAAAGGGAGTGTTGACCTCAGGCCTCTTCCCTCCCTTTTGTGGCTTCTTTCCATCAGCCATTTTCTTCAGATGAGGAATTTGAACAATAGAATTTTCTGAAGAAGTATGCAACTTTTCTTCGAGGAACGCTGCAAATGAGTTAAGTTGATGAGAACCTAGTGATACAGTAGCGGACATGAGTACCTGTGAACAGAGTATAGTTGCGAGGAATTTGGAGAGGTCATATGCGTTCTTAGAAGGTTTTTGTAAAAAGAACACGTTTGAGGAATTTGACCAGATGAGTCTTGAAGAATTTCACTAAGCGTTCTTTGTCTTAGGTTCCAGAGTTGTATAGATCGAAAATCCACACAATTGAGGAATCTTGAAGAAAAAATGTTGCTTAGAGAAACGAATCAAGAA
The DNA here is from genome assembly GCA_032464435.1 of Aegilops umbellulata. Lineage (NCBI taxonomy): Eukaryota > Viridiplantae > Streptophyta > Magnoliopsida > Poales > Poaceae > Aegilops > Aegilops umbellulata. The sequence continues at coordinate 195,510,177 of CP136060.1, forward strand.
CAGATGACATGTAAGGTGTTTAGTGTGTGAAGAGTTGAAGAAAAACACCTTTGAAGATTTTGTTGAAATAATTTGAATCAACGAGGGCAGTAAAAGTAACTTTTAATTACCCTGGACAAAGAACACGACGAACTGTGAGGTGGAGACGTGAAGTTCGTCAGTGCAGATCTTCCATGTCCTAACTCGGTAGAGGAAGACGGCTACGACGGCGGCAGAGTGAATATTTCCGCGGCTGGCGCGAGTACGACGGCGATGAGGTCGAGGCAGTGAAGCTCTTCCTCACCGGCGATGATGAAGTAGCGGCGGCGCTAGGGTTTGAGAACCTCGAGCTGGAGAGAGGTCGAGCGGAGTAAAGGAAGTGAGGAAGGGAAGGGGGTATTTGTAGCCATGGTGAAAAACTGTTCGCCCAAAGAATTTGGACGAACGTGCCCCTGACCCTTCTCATTCGCTTGACATGTGTCACCCACGTACTGAAAAGTGGAGATCGTGTGCGATCGTGGGTGAATAGATAAGTATTTCGTGGGATGCGAAACGGTTTGAGCGGCAAAGCCAAAAATTTGGATAAGATAAGTTTTAACGTTCGGTCTGCAAATTCTTCAGCTGACAAGGACACAGTGAAGATTTTGAACGAGTTTAAAATAAAACGCATATGAAGAATTTGTGAATAGAATGGGTTGAGTTTAGCATAGAGGGGGAAGGGTCCAATCATATTCACTTAGCAGAAATAAACAACTTGAAGAATTAGCCATAAGTGAATGCTGTAGAGGACATAAACTCATATGTGTGTGTGTGTGTGTGTGTGTGTGTGTGTGTGTGTGTGTGTGTGTGTAGCCAATGAAGAAAAACGACGGAAACAGTGAAGACAATGCAAAGTTGAAGAAAATGAACAATTGAGGAATTTCAAAACTGAGGAAAAACTCAAATTGAAGATTTTCAACTTTGGTGATGGCGTGACCCACAGTATAAGAATGATGATTTCAGACACCACATACAATTGTCGTAAGGTTGTGAGAATCAAATTCTTCATTAATTTCTTCACACTTAGAGTGTTATTCTTCATTGATTGAAGAAAAATGTTTCTTCATGTGTTGCACATCTAAGTCATCAATTTTACATAAGTGTTAGGATGAGTGTCCTTTTCAAAGAACATTCGAAGAGATATTTAGCTCACATCGCAACTTGCTAAATCTCTTCTCATCCAAGGGCTTTGTGAAGATATCGGCTAGCTGTTCTTCAGTCTTCACATGCTAAATAGAAATGTCGCCCTTCAACACATGATCGCGAAGAAAATGATGACGAATCTGAATGTGCTTTGTCTTCGAGTGCTGAACTGGGTTGTGAGCAATCTTGATGGCACTCTCATTGTCACATAAGAGAGGCACATTCTTCACGTTGACGCCGTAGTCCTTGAGAGTTTTCTTCATCCATAGCAATTGAGCACAGCAAGAACCAGCAACAATGTACTCAGCTTCAACAGTAGACAGTGATACACAGTTCTGTTTCTTCGAGGACCAACAGACCAAAGATCGTCCAAGGAAATAACATGTACCAGATGTTGACTTGCGGTCCACACGATCACCAGCATAGTAAGAGTCAAAATATCCAATGAGATCAAAAGCCGAGCCCTTGGGGTACCATAATCCAAGTGTTGGTGTGTGAGCTAGATATCGAAGAATATGCTTCATAGCCTTATGGTGTGATTCCTTTGGTGTAGCTTGAAATCGGGCACACATGCAAACACTAAGCATTATATCTGGCCTAGATGCACATAAGTACAATAAAGAACCAATCATAGAGCGGTACACCTTATGATCGAAGTCAATACCATTTTCATCAGTGCACAGATGGCCATTTGTGGGCTTAGGAATTTTGACGCCTTTGCAATTTGGCATGCCGAATTTCCTCAGTACATCCTTGAGGTATTTCTCCTGAGATATGAATATGCCATAGCGTTGTTGACGAATTTGAAGACCTAAGAAGAATTCCAACTCTCCCATCATAGACATTTGATATTCTTCACTCATCATATAGGCAAATTCATCACTATAACGTTGGTCCGTACAACCAAAGATAATATCATCAACATATATTTGGCACACAAACAGTTCACCATCATAAGATTTAGTGAAAAGAGTAGGGTTGAGTGAACTGGGTTTGAAGCCTTTCTTCATGAGGAATTCCTTCAAAGTATCATACCACGCCCGAGGGGCCTGCTTGAGGCCATAGAGGGCCTTATTGAGTCTGAAGACTTTGTCAGGATGCTTTGGATCTTCAAAACCTAGGGGTTGAGCAACATATACTTCTTCCTCAAGCTTACCATTGAGGAATGCACTTTTAACATCCATTTGATATAGAGTGATATCATGATGGTTAGCATAAGCAAGTAATATGTGAATAGCCTCAAGTCTAGCAACAGGTGCAAAAGTTTCATCGAAATCAATTCCTTCAACCTATGTGTAGCCTTGAGCTACTAGTCGTGCCTTATTCCTCACCACGAGGCCATTCTCATATTGCTTGTTGCGGTAGATCCACTTTGTGCTAATGATATTGTGCTTGCGAGGATCTAGACGTTTGACCAGTTCCCAGACGTTGTTGAGCTCGAACTGATGTAATTCTTCTTGCATGGCCTGAATCCACTCAGGCTCCAGAAATGCTTCATCTACCTTAGTGGGCTCTGTGATAGAGACAAAAGCATAGTGCCCACAAAAGTTAGATAAATGTGAGGCTCTAGAGCGTGTGAGAGGACCTGGTGCTTCATTGCCATCGATGATCTTTTCAACTTGCACTTCTTTTGCAACGCGATGATGAGCTTGTTGTTGTCGAGGAATTTGATCAGCATTTTCTTCAGCACCATTTTCCTCAGCATTTTCTTCAAGTGCATTAGCTCGACGTTCTTCATGTTCTGGAATGAATTCTTCAGCAGATTCTTCGGTAGGAATGACAACCTCAGTAGCCTTGAACTTGATAGATTTCTCAGGTGCTGGTTCATCTATCACAGAAGGCAGGTGCTCTCTTTGCGAGCCATTAGTTTCATCGAACAACACATCTACCATTTCAACAACCTTGTGAAGAAGGTTGTTGAAGACTCTGTAGGTGTGCGAGTTCTTTCCGTAACCAAGCATAAAACCTTCATGTGCTTTCGGTGCAAATTTTGAGTTGTGATGATGATCTCTAACCCAACATTTAGCACCAAAGACTTTGAAATAACTCACATTGGGTTTCTTGTCAGTGAGGAGTTCATAGGCAGCCTTCTTGAATTTGTGAATATATACTCTGTTGGTGATGTGGCATGCAGTGTCAATTGCATCAATCCAGAAACGACGAGGCGTTTTGTATTCATCAAGCATAGTGCGAGCCATCTCAACAAGAGTCTTGTTCTTGCGCTCCACGAGGCCATTCTGCTAAGGAGTATAAGGAGCAGATAACTCATGAGTAATACCAAGTTCATCAAGATAGTCATCGAGACCAGAATTCTTGAACTCAGTTCCATTGTCACTTCTGATGTGCTTGATCTTCACACCAAAGTTGGTTGAAGCCCTCGAGGAAAATCGTTTGAAGACTTCCTGCACTTCATGTTTGTAAGTAAATGTGTACCCATGTGTAACGAGAGTAATCATCAACAATAAAAAAGCCATATTGAGATGCATCATTTGAGACTGCAGAATAATGGTTAGGACCGAAGAGATCCATGTGAAGCAATTCAAATGGTCGAGTAGTGGTCATGATAGTCTTCGCTGGATGCTTAGCCTTGGTCATCTTCCCAGCTTCACAGGCTCCGCATAAGTGATCCTTGAGGAATTTGACATTCTCAATGCCAATGACATGCTTCTTCTTCGCAAGTGTGTGCAAATTCCTCATGCCTGCATGACCAAGTCGTCGATGCCATAGCCAGCCTTCTGAAGCTTTTGCAAGTAGGCACACGGCTGGCTGCGGTCCTGTAGAGAAATCAACAATATACAAGTCTCCTCTCCTAAAGCCTTCGAAGACTTTGGAATTGTCAGCTTCCATAACCACAACATAACGATACTTGCCAAAGACAACAACCATATCAAGATGACAAAGCATTGAGACAGACATGAGGTTGTATCCTAAGGACTCGACAAGCATGACTTTGTCCATGTGTCGATCCTTTGTGATCGCAACCTTACCTAGAACCAATATCTGACTTTTGCCTTTGTCAGCGAAGATGATATGCTTCAGATGAGATGGAGATAAGGGAGCATCCATCAATAGATTCTTGTCACCAGTCATGTGGTTTGTACATCCACTATCGAGGACCCATTCAGTGGCTTTGGGTTGATCATCCTGCAGATGAATTAGTGCAACTTACGAACTTCATATACTTCATCAGTGAAGAATATGACATCACAATTCATCAGATTAATTTCATCAAGCAATGCAACAGATAAAACAGTATGAGGACGTGAGAAATGAAAGTTCATTTCTTCATGATTAGCCTGCGTCCAATCAGGCACTGTTTAGGTCTCCAGCAAATTCTTCAGACGTTCACGCACGTCTGGAGACCTGACCCTGCAGAAGAGATTAGTTCTTTTTCTTCACCACCCACATCTAAAGAGGTGGAAAAGAGTTCATCACTCTGCGAGCTCCATATGAGAAAGGTGGCATAGAAGCCAATCCATTTCGTTCATATAAGAGGAGTTAGGGTAAGCATATGAATAAGCAGAGAAATTCTTCGAGGACTTATGAACATAATGGTTTGAAGAATAATGCACATATTCATAGCCCTTAGCTCTTCCCTACGAAACAGAGGGGTTAGCACGATAATGATCATATGAGGACTTTGATCCTTTTGAGAAATTTTATCCACGTGAGGAATTTGGTCCGTATGAGGACTTGGATCCATATGAAGAATTTGGTCCATATGAAGAATTTGATCTGGGGTTCCTATTCTTCACAGGTGGTGTCATGAGGACATTCACTTGAAGAATTTCAAGGCACCTTTTGGGAACCCAGATTTTCTTCATAGGGGATGCTACCTCTTGAGCACTGCGTTGGATTTCCTTGAAGAGGAAAGGATGATGCAGCAAAGTAGCGTAAGTATTTCCCTCAGTTTTTGAGAACCAAGGTATCAATCCAGTAGGAGCCTACGCGCAAGTCCCTCGTACCTGCACAAAACAAATAACTCCTCGCAACCAACGCGATAAGGGGTTGTGAATCCCTTCACGGTCACTTACGAGAGTGAGATATGATAGATATGATAGGATAATGTTTTTGGTATTTTTGTGATAAAGATGCAAAGTAAAATAAAAGCAAAGTAAAATGCAAAGGAAATAACTAAGTATTGGAATATTTATATGATGAAGATAGACCTGGGGGCCATAGATTTCACTAGTGGCTTCTCTCAAGAGCATAAGTATTTTACGGTGGGTGAACGAATTACTGTTGAGCAATTGACAGAACTGAGCATAGTTATGAGAATATCTAGGTATGATCATGTATATAGGCATCACGTGCGAGACAAGTAGACCGACTCCTGCCTACATCTACTACTATTACTCCACTCATCGACCGCTATCCAGCATGCATCTAGAGTATTAAGTTCAAGAAAACGGAGTAACGCTTTAAGCAAGATGACATGATGTAGAGGGATAGATTCATGCAATATGATAAAAACCCCATATTGTTATCCTCAATGGCAACAATACAATACGTGCCTTGCTGCCCCTACTGTCACTGGGAAAGGACACCGCAAGATTGAACCCAAAGCTAAGCACTTCTCCCATTGCAAGAAAGATCAATCTAGTAGGCCAAACCAAACTGATAATTCGAAGAGACTTGCAAAGATAACCACTCATATATAAAAGAATTCAGAGAAGATTCAAATATTGTTCATAGAAAATCTTGATCATAAACCCACAATTCATCGGTCTCAACAAACACACCGCAAAAAGAAGATTATATCGAATAGATCTCCACGAGAGAGGGGGAAAACATTGTATTGAGATCCAAAAAGAGAGAAGAAGCCATCTAGCTACTAACTATGGACCCTAAGGTCTGAGGTAAACTACTCACACTTCATCGGAGAGGCTATGGTGTTGATGTAGAAGCCTTCCGTGATGGATGCCCCCCCCCCCCCGGTGGAGCTCCGGAATAGGCCCCAAGATGGGATCTCGTGGGTACAGAAGGTTGCGGCGGTGGAATTATGTTTTTGGCTCCGTATCTGATCGTTTGGGGCTACGTAGGTATATATAGGAGGAAGAAGTACGTCGATGGAGCAACAGGGGGCCCACGAGGGTGGAGGGCGCACCTGGGGGGGTAGGCGCGCCCCCTACCTCGTGGCCTTCTCCCTTGTTTCTTGACGTAGGGTCCAAGTCTCCTGGATCTTGTTCGTTCCAAAAATCACATTCCCGAAGGTTTCATTCCGTTTGGACTCTATTTGATATTCCTTTTCTGCGAAACTCTGAAATAGGCAAAAAAAATAGCAATTCTGGGCTGGGCCTCCGGTTAATAGGTCAGTCCCAAAAATAATATAAAAGTGGATAATAAAGCCCAATAATGTCCAAAACAGTAGATAATATAGCGTGGAGCAATAAAAAATTATAGATACGTTGGAGACGTATCAGGCATCCCCAAGCTTAATTCCTTCTCGTGCTCGAGTAGGTAAATGATAAAAACAGAATTTTTGATGCGGAGTGCTACTTAGCATAATTTCAATGTAATTCTTCTTAATTGTGATATGAATATTCAGATCTGAAAGATTCAAGACAAAAGTTTAATATTGACATAAAAGATAATAATACTTCAAGCATACTAACAAAGCAATCATGTCTTCCAAAAATAACATTGCCAAAGAAGGTTATCCCTACAAAATCATATAGTCTGGCTATGCTCTATCTTCACCACACAAAGTATTTAAATCATGCACAACCCCGATGACAAGCCAAGCAATTGTTTCATACTTATGACATTCTCAAACTTTTTCAATCTTCACGCAATACATGAGCGTGAGCCATGGATATAGCACTATATGTGGAATAGAATTTTGGTTCTGGAGAAGACAAAAAGGGAGAAGATAGTCTCACATCGACTGGGCATATCAACGGGCTATGGAGATGCCCATTAATAGATATCAATGTGAGTGAGTAGGGATTGCCATGCACCGGATGCACTTAGAGCTACAAGTATATGAAATCTCAACAAAAGAAACCAAGTGGGGGTGCATCCAACTCGCTTGCTCACGAAGACCTAGGGCATTTTGAGGAAGCCCATCATTGGAATATACAAGCCAAGTTCTATAATGAAAAATTCCCACTAGTATATGAAAGTGACAAAACGAGAGACTCTCTATCATGAAGATCATGGTGCTACTTTGAAGCACAAGTGTGGTAAAAGGATAGTAACATTGTCCCTTCTCTCATTTTCTCTCATTTTTTTCTTGGGCCTTTTCTCTTGCTTTTATGGCCTTTCTCTTTTTTTTAGTCCGGAGTCTCATCCCGACTTGTGGGGGAATCATAGTCTCCATCATCCTTTCCTCACTTGGGACAATGCTCTAATAATGATGATCATCACACTTTTATTTTCTTACAACTCAACAATTACAACTCGATACTTAGAACAAAATATAACTCTATATGAATGCCTCTGGCGGTGTATCGGGATATGCAATGAATCAAGAGTGACATGTATGAAAGAATTATGAATGGTGGCTTTGCCACAAATACAATGTCAACTACATGATCATGCTAAGAAATATGACAATGATGGAGCGTGTCATAATAAACGGAACAGTGGAAAGTTGCATGGCAATATATCTCGGAATGGCTATGTGTCGGGGCGGACGGGCGTCCCCCCGCGAGCACCTATGGGGCCGGAGCCCCTTTCGTTGTCCGGCGAGGGGGGCGGAGGGAGCGCGGAGAGCAGATCGAGGCGAGCACACGGGCGGTTTACCCAGGTTCGGGCCGCGATGGACGCGTAAAACCCTACTCCTGCTTAGTTGTATTGAACTGGGGAGCTCGGGAGCTTGGGGAGCTAGCTGCACCAAGCGTACGGCCGTCTGGGTGCCGAATCTCCGAACCCCGGAACCCTTGCGGAACCGCGGAACCTCGGACCTCGGAACCCCTTCTACGTTGCACACGGGCCTCCTTTTATAGCGCAAAGGGGTCACCGACAGGTGTCAACGTAGGAGAAAGGGGTAAAAGTGTAAAAGGGGTGGTAGCTGTAATAGTGCGGGAACGGTGGCGCTACAGTGCGGCACAGTGTTATCATACCTACTTCTGATGGTAGGGGACAAGGGCATTAAATGCCCGTCACGGTCGCCCGGACAGCACCGAGGCGGACCGTTAGGTGCGCCACCGTTCGCCACGATGGCGGCTGCATGCCACCGCATGCCCCAGGCTGCGCGGTGCCTCGCCACGTGCCCTCGGGGGAAGTCCCGGAGCGACGCGTGGCGGGCGAGCTGGAGCGCAGTCTTGAGGTGGCGATCTTGCCGCGGCAAGTGGCTTGCCGCGGGGGTCGTCTTCCTGTGCCTGATAGCGTGCCAGCTGTCAGGCCTTGCCGGGGCGCTTGGCGCGCCACGGCGGGCTTCTCTTGTGGTGCCTGGGTTCGGCCTTCCCGACAAGCTCCTCTTGTCGGGGGCTCGATCTTCTGTCTCGTCATACTTTGTTCTTGGATGGCCTTACATGGGCTCAGTCGTCCCGGCAAGCTCCTCTTGCCGGGGTCTTGTCTTCTTGGCCCGGCAAGCTCCTCTTGCCGGGGGCCTTGTCTCCTTGGCCCGGCAAGCTCCTCTTGCCGGGGGCCTTGTCTTGAATGTTTGGTCTTCTCTTGGCGCTTCCGGGGCGGGCCTTGCCACAGGGTGCTACGACTGCCCGTGCACAAGTCTGGGGTACTAAGGTACCCCTACTTTAGTACACCGACAGGAGCCCCCGGGCCTGGGCCACACATGGTGCCGAGCGTTGTTGGGCCAGGCCCTAACGGTGCACGGGCACGCATGGCCTTGGTCGCGCTGCTCCTTAACTCCGCATCCGCCGCGCCTTCCCAGGCAGCGCGCGCTTACCGCGGCGTCTTGGGGGCGGGGCGTGCGGGGTGAGCGTGACGTGGGTGGCGTGCGCGGGGCTGAACCGCACAGGCGCGCGTCACGTCGCGCACGATCTCTTGATTTGGAGAGGCGAAACGTCCCCCCCCACCTCTTCCTCTTATAGCGGAGGAAAGTAGGGGCGGTTCGCCTTTCCCTCGGTTACCATCTAAAACCTCTGCCACCTCCTTCTCCCAGAGGCAGCAGCGATTTGTTCTTGGAGCGCACGTCGTCGTCAGCTTCGACGATCCCCCTCCCCCGCCCCCGCCATGGCCCCGAAGAGCGACAAGGCGAAGGGGAAGCCTGCGAAATCGGCCGAGGCGCTACGGCTTGAAGTGCTTCGGAAGGGGGCGGCGACGTTCCCCCCCCAGCTCGGTGCGGTGGAGCTGAGGGACAAGTACTCCCTTTTCTGGTCGACGAAGACGCGAGCGCATCCGCGCACGCGGGTGCTCCCCGCCGAAGCCCAGAAGCAGTACCCGACCGGGTATCCTTTCTTCGTCGTCTTCTTCTACTGCGGGCTCTGCCCGCCTTACTCGGAGTTCTTCTCTGAAATCATGAGCACCTATGGCCTCCACCTCCTCGACTTTACCCCCAATGCCGTCCTCACAATGGCGGTCTTCACGCACCTCTGTGAGAACTTCGTCGGAATTCGTCCCAACGTGGCCCTCTTCCGGCACTTCTTCGTCCCTCGGGTGGAGAAAGGAGAGCCGCTGTCCGGTGGGATCGCCTGGGTTTCCCGGTCCGGCAAGAAGGAGGCCTACTTGGGCGGGGACCTCCGCGGCAGGTGGGAGGAGTGGAGGGCGGAATGGTGCTTGATTGTCGAAGACCATCCGCAGCCGTTCACCGCCGTGCGCCGAACTCCGGTGGCGCGCGGCGATGGCTGGAGCGAGGTGTCTCCGGACGATGCCATATTGAAGATCGCCATCACCCGGATCCTGCGTCTCAGGCTCGCCGGCCTCACCGTCGGCGCCGTCGGCGCGGATTTCCTTCGCCGCCGGATCGCCCCCCTGCAAGAGAGGGGGAAGCCGGCCTGGGAATTCCAGAATGCGGCGGACATCATGAGGCTGCGTCCGGGCCTCAATTTCAACTTCACCGTGCTGGAGCACGACGCAATGTTGAAGGAGTTGTTCAAGCACGACCCTAACCACCCGGAGTGGTTCCGGCTGCCGCCGGGCGTCGTTCCCTTGTGCAACAACTCGTCGCTCAGCCATATCCTTGCGATGATGCCATTGTGCGACTCGCACGGGGTCAACGCGACCTGGCAGGAGCCGCCGGATGATGTCGTGCGGGCCTTCTTCGACGGCCTGGAGGAGGAGCCAGTCGATCCCGCCGAGAAGGATGGCCTCATCCGAGCCACCACCGCGGCGGAGCTGGCTTACATTGCCTCCAGGATGGAGGAGGCGGCGGCCGCCGCGGCCGCGGGCGAAGCTGGGTTCACCGTGGCCGAGGCGGAGGCGGCGGAGGCGGAGAGCCTCGCCGACCCGATGGAACTTGTCGACCAGGGGGAACCAGCCGGGCGCGGCGGCGAGGACGAGCCTGCCCAAGACGCGAGTGGCTCGTCGGAGGTCGGCGTTGCCTTCCTGCGGCCTCCGGGCGGCTCGTCACAGGCGGAGCCCCCGGCCCAGCCGAGGAGGCGCCTCCGCAGGGCCGGGTCGGCAGCGGGAGCGGGGTCTTCGCGGGCTGGGGCTTCGGTTGCCGCTGCGCCCCTTGCCGCGGCGTCGACGGGGGCGGAGTCGTTTACTGCCCCCGCCAAGCGGCCTCGGGAGCCCACTCCCCTCCCTCCCCGCGTCAGGGCCGAGCCGGCTTTCGATTATTCCGCGCTCAGCTCCGACGACGAGGAGGACGGAGAGTAAGTTCCCCATGGAGCTCATATCTTTTTCCCTGATGGTTCGTCCTGTTCGACAGCTCGTTTGCCCTTCCCCTGACCCGGTCCCCTTTTCAGGACCCTGGCTCAGAGGAGAGCGAAGAGATCGAGGATCCCGTGGGTCATCCTTGATGACGAATCTCCCCCGGCAAGCGAGGTCGTGTCGGAGGCGCCCCTACCGGACCCGGCAGGGGACTCTCAGGGCAGCCCGCAACGCAGCCCCCAGCGTGAGCATATGACTCGCTCTTGCTGCTTGGCGTGTACGCGAGCCCTCCCTCGTCTCGTTGTTGATGCGAAGTTGTTGCTTTTGGGCAGGAACGGAGCAGCCCCGGCGGGCGCGTCCAGAGGGCGCCTCCGCCGTGCCGACCGAGTCTGCTACCCCGCCAAGGGAGAGATCCCCGGCAAGGGAGGACCTTCCGACGGGGGACGCGGCCGACGATCCCCTGGCCGCGGCGAGCGCAGCGCCCGCCTCGGATCCGACGAAGGCTGAGGTCGTCATCGAGGAGGGCGCGCGTGGCGATGCCGACGACGTTGCCGGTGCTCAAGAGGCGGACGGCGTTGATATCCCTGTGGGCGACGGGGAGGCGGAGGAGCAGCAGAGGCTTGCCGCCGCGGAGTTATCCGCGCGGGAAGGCGAGCTGGTGCTGAAAACGGCCAGCCTCGCCGACCACGAGGAAGAGGCCGCCGCGCGCGAGCGGGCGCTCAGCGGAGACCTGAAGAAGGCGCGGGATGCTGCCGCAGCCGCTGAGATCACCAAGAAGGGGCTGGAGGCGAGGGTGGCGCAGCTCGATTCCGACCTCAAGGCGAAGGGCGAGGAGCTTGCCGCGGTCCGGCAGGAGCGCGAGAAGGGTGCGCTCACCCTTGGCGAGCTTCAGGGTCGCTTCGCCGAGAAGATCCGGGAGCTCGACGCCGCCAAGAACTCCAACTCCACTCTGGAACTGAAATTGGAGGCGCTCGGCAAGGCGCTGGACAGCGCTAAGGAGCGGGAGGCGGCTTTACGGAAGGAGGTCGACGGCAACGAGGAGCTGCTGAGGCGCGCCGCCGTTTCCCAGAACACCTTCAGGGATACAGTGGAGCGGTGGACCGAGGGCCTCGTCGACATCGCCGCCGCCATCGATAAGGAGCTGACGCTGTTGGGGATCGAGGGCCACCAGTCCCTCACCGACGAGGACGTCGCGCCCAGCGCCAAGCTCACTTCCTTCTTCCAGGGGGTGGCGCAGGCGCTCCAGCACCTCCGAACGTCGCTCCCGAAGGAGCGGGCCGACGAGATGCGGAAGGCCATCTCTGGGGCCCTCGAGAGGGTGCTGGTGAAGATCGTTTTCCGCAATCCCGACATCAGGCTCACCAACGTCCTCAGGCCCTTGCCGGAGAACGCAGACCTGACGGGGATCCGGGCCCTCATCGCCCCTATCGTCGAGAAGGCGGCCGGGGTCAAGAGGATCGAGGGCGACCGCGTAGATTAGGCCGCCTGCCCCTTTCTTTTATCTCCCTTTCCCTGCCGCTGTTAAATATGCCACGGAAACGGCTGGTTAGGGCAGCAGTAAGGCATTTTGCAATATAACTTTTCATCTTAGGCTATGCATCGCACTGTTATCCCCTCTACTTGACCGGCGCCTTGTTTGTTTCCGCCCTACGCTTTCGGGGACTTGCCGGCGTAGGCCTCCGCCTTGCCACGGGTGCCGAGTGCGGGACGTCAGCGACCCGCTGGCGGGGCTGCCGCCGGCAAGAAACCTCGCCGCGGCTGGTTGCCGCTCACTCAGATTGTTGAGCAGGCTCGAGGCAAAGTAAACGGTGCGACTGCGGTCGCAGCACGCTTAGGGTGCCGGACGAGCTCGAAACAAAGTGAGGACGCTACTCGGGGTGTAGCACACTCGAGTCGTTGAGCGGACTCGAAACGAAACGAGGGCGCAACCAGTCTCGTGCCGGTCCTTCCGCGCTCAGGCCTCTCAACCCAGGCTCGGTCGTTCGAGGGAGATAACTCTTAAAAATTAAAGGAGCAATTGCTCGAGCTCCGGCAACTTATCTTTTCTTATTGCTTGCCGCCCGGTGGGGTAAAACCTCCTTGGGCAGCATCCAGCCCGTCCTGGGGGTAGGTGAGGGGGCAGGGCCTCACGACCCTCCGGATCTAGGCGTAGCTACGCTTGGGGATCCGCGCCCCTCTCTGCGCCAAGGATCACATGCAACTGCGGCCAGACTTGGGCAGAGGGGATGGTTGGCGGAAACAGGTTCCGGCTACCGCGCTGGAAAGACTTCTTCCCACGGTCGGCGTCAACTCGTTCGGCACCCCGGCGGGCGAGGCGCGCCGGGGGAACGAGGTCGCCTTTCTCGTGACTTCTGGCGCTAACTTCTGCGGCCGCGGGAGCGGCGCAGAGTTCGCTGGAGGCGAATCGTTCGCCCAGCGGCCAGAAGGCGGGCCTCCTCAAGGAGCAGCTGCTTCTTGCCCAGTCTCTGCGCGAGTGGATACTCGAGGAGGGCCGCGCACGAGCCCGTGGGAAGGAATGCCAAGGCTCGTCGGGAACCCCCGCTTCAACTGGACAGATCCTCGGATCCGCAGGAGCGGACTGTTCCTCGGCGTTCAGATTGCTGGTCTGCTCGCCGGAGCAAGGCCCACCGGGGACACCTGCTTCGACTGGACGGATCCTGGGATCCGCAGGAGCGGGCTGTCCCTCGGCGTCTCGTGCCCCTACCTGGCGCGCCAAAGATGTCGGGGCGGACGGGCGTCCCCCCGCGAGCACCTATGGGGCCGGAGCCCCTTTCGTTGTCCGGCGAGGGGGGCGGAGGGAGCGCGGAGAGCAGATCGAGGCGAGCACACGGGCGGTTTACCCAGGTTCGGGCCGCGATGGACGCGTAAAACCCTACTCCTGCTTAGTTGTATTGAACTGGGGAGCTCGGGAGCTTGGGGAGCTAGCTGCACCGAGCGTACGGCCGTCTGGGTGCCGAATCTCCGAACCCCGGAACCCTTGCGGAACCGCGGAACCTCGGACCTCGGAACCCCTTCTACGTTGCACACGGGCCTCCTTTTATAGCGCAAAGGGGTCACCGACAGGTGTCAACGTAGGAGAAAGGGGTAAAAGTGTAAAAGGGGTGGTAGCTGTAATAGTGCGGGAACGGTGGCGCTACAGTGCGGCACAGTGTTATCATACCTACTTCTGACGGTAGGGGACAAGGGCATTAAATGCCCGTCACGGTCGCCCGGACAGCACCGAGGCGGACCGTTAGGTGCGCCACCGTTCGCCACGATGGCGGCTGCATGCCACCGCATGCCCCAGGCTGCGCGGTGCCTCGCCACGTGCCCTCGGGGGAAGTCCCGGAGCGACGCGTGGCGGGCGAGCTGGAGCGCAGTCTTGAGGTGGCGATCTTGCCGCGGCAAGTGGCTTGCCGCGGGGGTCGTCTTCCTGTGCCTGATAGCGTGCCAGCTGTCAGGCCTTGCCGGGGCGCTTGGCGCGCCACGGCGGGCTTCTCTTGTGGTGCCTGGGTTCGGCCTTCCCGACAAGCTCCTCTTGTCGGGGGCTCGATCTTCTGTCTCGTCATACTTTGTTCTTGGATGGCCTTACATGGGCTCAGTCGTCCCGGCAAGCTCCTCTTGCCGGGGTCTTGTCTTCTTGGCCCGGCAAGCTCCTCTTGCCGGGGGCCTTGTCTCCTTGGCCCGGCAAGCTCCTCTTGCCGGGGGCCTTGTCTTGAATGTTTGGTCTTCTCTTGGCGCTTCCGGGGCGGGCCTTGCCACAGGGTGCTACGACTGCCCGTGCACAAGTCTGGGGTACTAAGGTACCCCTACTTTAGTACACCGACACTATGGAAATGCCATGATAGGTAGGTATGGTGGCTGTTTTGAGGAAGGTATATGGTGGGTGTATGATATCGGCGAAAAGTGCGCGGTATTAGAGAGGCTAGCAATGGTGGAAGGAAGGAAGTGCGTATAATCCATGGACTCAACATTAGTCATAAAGAACTCATATACTTATTGCAAAAATCTACAAGTTATCAAAGCAAAGTATTACGCGCATGCTCCTAGGGGGATAGGTTGGTATGAAAAGACCATCGCTCGTCCCCGACCGCCACTCATAAGGAAGACAATAATAAATAAATCATGCTCCGACTTCATCACATAACGGCTCACCATACGTGCATGCTACGGGAATCACAAACTGTAACACAAGTATTTCTCAAATTCACAACTACTCAACTAGCATGACTCTAATATCACCATCTTTATATCTCAAAACAATTATCAAGCATCAAATTTTTCTTAGTATTCAACACACTCATAAGGAAGTTTTACAAATCTTGAATACCAAGCATATTAAGATTATTTAGGCAAATTACCATGCTATTTAATACTCTCAAAATAATCTAAGTGAAGCATGAGAGATCAATAGTTTCTATAAAACAAATCCACCACCATGCTCTAAAAGATATAAGTGAAGCACTAGAGCAAAACTATATAACTCAAAAGATATAAGTGAAGCACATAGAGTGTTCTAACAATTTCCAATTCATGTATGGCTCTCTCAAAATGTGTGTACAGAAAGGATGATTGTGGCACACTAACAAACAAATACACAAATAATACAAGACGCTCCAGGCAAAACACATATCATGTGGTGAATAAAAATATAGCTCCAAGTAAAGTTACCGATTGAAGTAGACGAAAGAGGGGATGCCTTCTGGGGCATCCCCAAGCTTAGGCTTTTTGGTGTCCTTAGATTATATTGGGAGTGTCATGGGCATGCCCAAGCTTAGGCTCTTGCCACTCCTTGTTCCATAATCCATCAAAATCTTTCACCCAAAACTTGAAAACTTCACAACACAAAAGTTAACAGAAATCTCGTGAGCTCCGTTAGCGAAAGAAAACAAAAAACCACTTAAAGGTACTGTAATGAACTCATTATTTATTTATATTTGTGTTAAACCTACTGTATTACAACTTCTCTATGGTTTATAAACTATTTTACTAGCCATAGATTCATTAAAATAAGGAAACAACACACGAAAAACAGAATCTGTCAAAAACAGAACAGTCTGTAGTGATCTGCAACTAACACAAACTTCTGTAGCTCCAAAACATCTACCAAAATAGGACGACCTATAAAACTTGTTTATTGATCAGCACCAATTAAAATCAGTATTTTATCACGTTCTGGTGATTTTTAATAAAAAATTTCGTGAACAGAAAGTTTCTGGAAATTACAGCAAGATCAAATAACTATCATCCAAGAAGATCCTATAGGTTTAACTTGGCACTAACACTAATTAAAACATAAAAACACATCTAACCAGAGGCTAGAACAAATATTTATTCCTAAACATAAGCAAAAAGCAAAAAAAACTAAAAATAAAATTGGGTTGCCTCCCAACAAGCGCTATCGTTTAACGCCCCTAGCTAGGCATAAAAGCAAGGATAGATCTAGGTATTGCCATCTTTGGTTTTAGGGAAAAAGAGAGCAAACTTGCTATCTATGGAATTAATCTTTCTATTTTGACAAAGTACATGGCCATTAATGGTAGAAGAAAGATTAAGTATGCTGCGGAAATTGGCATCTAGGCTAGCTTTTATCTTTTTGATAGATTCGTTTTGGTAAGAAAGCAAAAGAGATGTGATTTCAACTTTCTCGTTAATGGGGCGCCCAAATATAGTTTTCATCTTTTAATAGGTATCTATAGGGTCCCCTTCAAGAAAAAGCCTCTTCAAAAATAGAATCCAAGAATTGTTTGAACGAAGCGGGCAACCCAACATAAAAGCTTTTTAAGTAAACCTCAATTTGGTATTGAGGTACATAGCTAGCATGGATCCTTAATAGCCTATCCCAAGCATCATTCAAAGATTCATCAAGTAAATAACGAAATTTTCTAGAATCTTCTTCATCAAAATTGTTAAGGTTTTCATTGATAATTCTGGCAGGTTTTTCCATAGTATTTATATTTATGAGTTTAGATAAGATAGCAGGATTGTCTAAAGCGCTAAAACTCGGGAGAGAAACCCCAACTCTTTTTGGTTCTAACATGGCGAGGGAAAAGCCAACGAAAAGAGGCAACCAGAAAAGAGAGGGCGAATAAAACGGCAAGGGTAAAGTGGGGGAGAGGAAAACAAGAGGAAAATGGCAAATAATGTAATGCGGGAGATAAGGGATTGTGATGGGTACTTGGTATGTTGACTTTTGCGTAGACTCCCCGGAAACGGCGCCAGAAATTCTTCTTGCTACCTATTGAGCACTGCGTTGGATTTCCTTGAAGAGGAAAGGATGATGCAGCAAAGTAGCGTAAGTATTTCCCTCAGTTTTTGAGAACCAAGGTATCAATCCAGTAGGAGGCTACGCGCAAGTCCCTCGTACCTGGACAAAACAAATAACTCCTCGCAACCAACGTGATAAGGGGTTGTCAAACCCATCACGGTCACTTACGAGAGTGAGATCTGATAGTTATGATAGGGTAATATTTTTGGTATTTCTGTGATAAAGATGCAAAGTAAAATAAAAGCAAAGTAAAAAAGCAAAGGAAATAACTAAGTATTGGAAGATTGATATGATGAAGATAGACCCGGGGGCCATAGATTTCACTAGTGGCTTCTCTCAAGAGCATAAGTATTTTACGGTGGGTGAACGAATTACTGTTGAGCAATTGACAGAATTGAGCATAGTTATGAGAATATATAGGTATGATCATGTATATAGGCATCACGTCGGAGACAAGTAGACTGACTCATGCCTGCATCTACTACTATTACTTCACTCATCGACCCCTATCTAGCATGCATCTAGAGTATTAAGTTCAAGAAAATAGAGTAGCGCTTTAAGCAAGATGACATGATGTAGAGGGATAGATTCATGCAATATGATAAAAAAAAACCATCTTGTTATCCTCGATGGCAACAATACAACACGTGCCTTGCTGCCCCTACTGTCACTAGGAAAGGACACCGCAAGATTGAACCCAAAGCTAAGCACTTCTCCCATTGCAAGAAAGATCAATCTAGTAGGCCAAACCAAACTGATAATTCGAAGAGACTTGCAAAGATAACCAATCATACATAAAAGAATTCAGAGAAGATTCAAATATTGTTCATAGATAATCTTGATCATAAACCCACAATTCATCGGTCTAAACAAACACACCGCAAAAAGATTACATTGAATAGATCTCCACGAGAGAGGGGGAGAACATTGTATTGAGATCCCAAAAGAGAGAAGAAGCCATCTAGCTACTAACTATGGACCCGAAGGTCTGAGGTAAACTACTCACACTCCATCGGAGAGGCTATGGTGTTGATGTAGAAGCCCTCCTGATGGATGCCCCCTCCGGCGGAGCTCCGGAACAGGCCCCAAGATGGGATCTCATGGGTACAGAAGGTTGCGGCGGTGGAATTAGGTTTTTGGCTCCGTATTTGATCGTTTGGGGTACGTAGGTATGTATAAGAGGAAGAAGTACGTCGGTGGAGCAATAGGGGGCCACGAGGGTGGAGGGCGCGCCTGGGGGGTAGGCGCGCCCCCCTACCTCGTGGCCTCCTCCCTTGTTTCTTGACGTAGGTTCAAAGTCTCCTGGATCTTGTTCGTTCCAAAAATCACGTTCCCGAAGGTTTCATTCCGTTTGGACTCCATTTGATATTCCTTTTCTGCGAAACTCTGAAATAGGCAAAACACAGCAATTCTGGGCTGGGCCTCCGGTTAATAGGTTAGTCCCAAAAATAATATAAAAGTGGATAATAAAGCCCAATAATGTCCAAAATAGTAGATAATATAGCATGGAACAATCAAAAATTATAGATACGTTGGAGACGTATCGGGGAACCGTTCCTGCAGTTAGTGCCAACATATCTAGCAAATACTTCATCATTCTGATTCTTGAATAGTTTATAGTTGGAGTCAAATGACTCATCAGAAGAATGAGAAGATTCATATGTAAAGCCAGATAGATTAGATGGATCAACTGGAGGTCCCTTTGCAGCAACCCATGAGGTTTTGGGGTACTGCTCAGGCTTCCAGTATGTACCATCAGCATTGAGTTTCCTGTCAAAGGAAATACCCTCTTTCCTAGGGTTCCTGTTGAGGATCTGTTTTTTAAGCACATCAGAAAGAGTCTGATGCCCTTTGAGGCTTTTGTACATGCCTATCATGTACAATTCCTTCAGCCCTGCATCGTCAGTGATACTAGCAATGTCCTCAGACGAGGAATTAGTGATAGCAGAGACAGTTGAAGAATCTGTAGCATTAGAAGCATTTGAACATTCAGGTGAAGAATTAGCAGATTCACGTTCAATGCATTTCAAACATGGAGGAACAAATTCTTCCTGAGAAGTGTTGATTTGTTGAGCAAGTAATGAATCGCGCTCCTTCTGAAGATCTTCATAACTCACTCTTAGCTTCTCAAGATCTTGCTTTCTTTGAAGAAATTCATAAGAAAGCTTCTCATGATTAGATAAGAGAATGTTATGATGACCTTGAAGGTTGTCAAACCTAGTCTGAAGTCTCTGAAGATTTTCAGTCAAGGTTTTAGTGCGATCCGTTTCTTCACCCAACATATCATCACTTTTGTCTAGCATGTTTTGAACCTTTTCGAAAGCCCTTTGTTGTTTCACAGCAATCTTAGCAAGTTTAGAATAGCTGGGGTTGAGGTTTTCGTCAGATTCATTTCACTTGATTCAGAGGAGGTATATTTGAGTACCTTGGCACCCTTTGCCATGAAGCAATAGGTGGGAGCGTAGTTATCATTGCCTTCATCAGCCTTGTTGGTGAGGTCATTCTCTTCAGTGTTGAAGATAGACTTGCTGACGAATGCAGTAGAGAGGGTTAGGCTCGCCACACCGGACTCGGACTCCTCAAATGCCTCCTCTTCCTCATTTTCTTCAGATTCAGCATCAGAGTCCATTTCCTTGCCAATGAATGCCCGAGCCTTCTTGGAGATGCTCTTCTTGTGACATGAAGACTTTGAGGATTTTGATGATGAAGATTTTGAGGATTTCTTATTTTTCTTCGCATCGTCAGAACTATAATCCTTGTATTTCTTATTCTTTGGTTCCTTTTCCCACTCAGGACAATCTTGAATGTAGTGTCCAGGTTTCTTGCATTTGTGACAAAGCCTTTTCTTGTAGTCACTGGACGAGGAATCATTGCTCCTTGAGGGTCTTCCAAAGCGACCACGTCTTGAGAACTTCTGGAATTTCTTCACGAGCAGTGCTAGCTCATGACTCAGTTCTTCAGGGTCAAATTTTGCTACCAGAATCTTCATCTTCAAACTCAGAAACTGCCTTGGCCTTCAGTGCACGTGATCTGCCATAGCTCGAACCATAGAGATCTCTCTTCTCAGCAAGCTGAAACTCATGAGTATTTAGCCTCTTGAAGATATCAGCGGGATCAAGTGACTTGTAATTGGCCTGTTCTTGTATCATCAATGCCAGAGTGTCAAATGAGGAATCAAGCGATCTCAGCAATTTCTTCACCACCTCATGGTCGATGATGTCAGTGGCACCAAGTGCTTGAAGCTCATTTGAGATGTCAGTGAGGCGATCGAAGGTTTGTTGAACATTTTCATTGTCGAGTCTTCTAAAGCGGTTGAAGAGATTGCGAAGAACATCAACTCGAGAGTCACGCTGTGTTGAGACTCCTTCATTGACTTTGGACAGCCTATCCCAGATAAGCTTAGCAGTTTCCAAAGCACTCACTCTTCTATACCGTCCTTTGCTCAGATGGCCACATATGATATTATTCACTTGAGAATCGAGTTGCTTGAATCTCTTCACATCAGTAGCATTCAGAGAAGTTGTGATTGAGGGAACGCCATTTTCCACAACATACCAGAGATCGTTATCAATTGCCTCAAGATTCATTCGCATCTTATTTTTCCAGTAGGGGTAGTCCGTCCCATCGAAGGTAGGACACCCAGCAGAAACCTTGATCATACCTGTGGTCGACATAACTAAAACTCCAGGCGGTTAAACCAAAATCACACAGAACAAGGGAGTACCTAGCTCTGTTACCAATTGAAAGTGCGTTATATCGACTAGAGGGGGTGAATAGGCGATTTTTATGAATTCTTCACGGAGGAATTTGCCGGTGAGGAAATTCCGTAGCGAAGAACTACTAGCAGCGGAATAAGTACTCAAAAGTAAACATAACAGAACACAAGCATGGTCATCATGATGAAATGAAGAATAGCACAGAGTACAGAAAGCGTAATCACAGGATAACACAGGATGAAGACAAACAGACTGAAGAAATTGAACTGAGGAAATTGAGAAAGTCTTCAGTCAAAGTCTTCAAACACAGATATGACAAGCACACAACACAGTAATAGAACCAGTAGGCTTGGTGAGGACAATGATTTGGTAGACCAGTTCCAACTGTTGTCTCAGTTGTACATCTGGTTGGAGCGGCTAGGTATTTAAACCTGAGGACACACAGTCCCGGACACACAGTCCTTACAGTATTCTCCTTCAGCTAAGGTCACACAGACCTCGCTCAATCACTCGTGGTAAGTCTTCAGGTGACTTCCGAACCTTCACAAACTCGGTCACTCGGCGATCCACAATTCCTCTTGGATGCTCTAGACCATGACACCTAACCGTCTAGAAGAAGCACAGTCTTCAAAGGTAACAAGCGCCGGATCCACGCAGGATCAATCTCTTCAGTGATGCTCAATCACTTTGGGTTTGTAGGTGTTTGGGTTTGGGTTTTCCTCACTCGACGATTTTCGCTCAAAGTCCTCGGAGCATGGGATGCTCTCAAATGACAAGTGTCAGTTTCTCTCGGAGCAGCCAACCAGCTAGTGGTTGTAGGGGGCGGCTATTTATAGCCTAGGGAGCAGCCCGACATGATAAGACATAAATGCCCTTCGATGATATTACCATTAGGTGGATAAGATATTTTAGGACAGCTGGCGCGTAGCACAGCAACGGTCGGAAATTTGAGTATCAAATACCTCAGGGCTATCATGTTCCCCACTGTGTAGGCAATCCGCACTGGCGATTTCCTAACTCCTAAGTCAGACCAAATTCTTCAGAGACCAGAAGAACTTCGTCTCTGTCACTGAAGAATATGACTGAACTGTATGAGATTTCCAATTGCTTCACCCGAAGGGATTGGTAGGTGTAGGATTTTGAGTTGAGCATCACTTGGAAATTTTTCCTTAGTATTTCCTCGACCCCCTTTAACAGTACGGTGTTTCCTATGACTCAAGAAAGAGAAAATGAAACTACGAAAACAAAAGTCTTCACGCTTCATGTTCCTCAAATGAATACCAAGTCTTCAAGGTCACTCCAATTTCTTCACT
Organism: Aegilops umbellulata; assembly: GCA_032464435.1. NCBI lineage: Eukaryota > Viridiplantae > Streptophyta > Magnoliopsida > Poales > Poaceae > Aegilops > Aegilops umbellulata. The sequence continues at coordinate 195,532,331 of CP136060.1, forward strand.
TTCAAAGCCTTCAGAAAGTCTTTAGAAATACAAAGTCTTCAGTTGAAGAACTTCATTTTTAGTGGTCGACTTTCTCTGTAAATATCAAACTCCTCATAGACTTATAGACATGTGTACACTCATAAACACATTAGTCCCTTAACCTATAAGTCTTTAGTACACCAAAATCACTAAGGGGCACTAGATGCACTTACACTTAGCCTTCTTCTTGGACCAACTCTTCTTGAACTTAGCCGATTTCTGCACCATCAACACTTGATGCGTGCCTTTCTTAATATCCTGCTCTGTCACCTTGAGCATCCCATGCAGTTCAGTGAGCTTCTTATCCATGCCGTGCATGTGATATTTCAAGATGAACGTCCCATAGCTAGGCGGAAGAGAACCCAGAACAACATCAGTAGCCAGCTCATCCAAGAGCGGGAAGCCTAATCGATCCAAAGCTTGCACATATCTGATCTTGATCACAAGTGGGCTCAGTGGATCACCTTCCTTCAGGTTACAATACATCAAGCATCGCCAGACGTTGAACCTTTCGGTCCTAGCCTGCACCTGAAACATGCTCTTGAGACTCCTGATCATATGGAAAGCCCCAACATCTTCGAAATGTTGCGGCAAATCGGGCTCTATACAAGCCAACATGAGGCAGCTGATCTCATTTGATTCATCAACGAGTTTCTGGTAGGCATTCCTGGTTGTGGCATTAGCATTATCGGCATGTTCCTTTGGAAGTGGATCCTCTAGAACATGTTCCTTTTTATCATGCTTGAGAACAATTCTCAAATTTCTATAATAGCTAGGTGATAAAGTTTGTTCCATTCAGTTTATCCTTTTCAAGAATTGATTTCAATGCAAAGTTGGGTTGAGCAGGTGGTGCCATTAATCTACAACAGAAAAATATGCAATCACTAAGCAATGTGTTTATGTAGAGTAATTCAAGCTTTAAACACAAACACTCCCACTGAAGTCGTCATCCCTCCGCAAACTCTTAGTGATTTAGGATCCGACTAGCACATGCGACTAGTGAGCTTTAGCATCACTGCTAGCCAACATACCTATCCGGTAAGCAACTCCTTGCGAATCGTATCTCAATATGACTCTTGTCGGTCGGGAAGGTATCTCATACCCCGGCCCCCAACCTTCTTTGCCACAAGGCCCAAAACCGTTTTGATAGCCTTGTTAAGTTAACTTGAGGCAGTGCATTTCTGTATCCACACGAACCCTTCAATTCAAGGACACCTAGTAGCACCCCAATTTAATGATCCCACTGCTAGACGTACTTGACGTGCGAAGGTGCAACATCGGGAATGGCAATTCGCTTGATATTAATGAGGGATCATTCTACCATTTTAACATGCATAGAAAACAAGAAGCATGACAATCATAAATAAACATATATTGTGAAATAGTATGGCTCCTTCATGGATGTTCTTCCAGGTCGGCTCCTACTCCGATGACCATCTAGGAACTCCATCTTGTTTGTCATGCCGGGATGCCAAGCCACCAACCTGATCTCTATTATCCAACTACTACAACTAGTAATGAATTTTAAAGAGAATCACAAGTCGACAAGCATGTCGTTATACATTATAATGACAACACTTTGGCTCCTGCCGGCTGGCAAATCATGACACACAGGTCATGTATAATTTACACACATGCATCACATACACATGAGCCATACTATTCACATCAAAGCCTGCAAAATAAAGTTATGCATAAAATTGCATTCTACCAGTTTGAGTGATCGTGTACGGAATACAAGCGCTATGCACAGGGTGGTCCCATCTGTACTCCGATCACGACAAATTTTCCAATCTGACCAATCTTATCAATCGTCGTGAATCCGATTCGGATTTATGCTTCACTGTTAACCCCGATGGTGGATACCGACTGTTGGGGAACGTAGTAATTTGAAAAAAAAATCCTGCGCACACACAGGATCATGGTGATGCATAGCAAAGAGAGGGGAAAGTGTTGTCCACGTACCCTCGTAGACCGAAAGCGCAAGCGTTAGCACAACGCGGTTGATGTAGTCGTACGTCTTCACGATCCGACCGATCAAGTACTGAACGTACGGCACCTCCGAGTTCAGCACACGTTCAGCTCGATGACGTCCCTCGAACTCCGATCCAGCCGTGCTTTGAGGGAGATTTCCGTCAGCACGACAGCATGGTGACGATAATGATGTTCTACCGACGCAGGGCTTCGCCTAAGCACCGCTACGATATTATCGAGGTGGATTATGGTGGAGGGGGGCACCGCACACGGCTAAGAGATCAAGAGATCAATTGTTGTGTCTAGAGGTGCCCCCTGCCCCCGTATATAAAGGAGCAAGGGGGAGAGGCGGCCGGCTAGGAGGAGGCGCGCCAGGAGGAGTCCTACTTCCACCGGGAGTAGGACTCCCTCCTTTCCTAGTTGGAGTAGGAGAAGGGGGAAGAAGGGGGGATAGAGGAAGGAAAGGGGGCGCCGCCCTCCCTCCTTGTCCAATTCGGACTAGAGGGAGAGGGGGCGTGCGGCCTACCCTGGCCGCCCCCCTCTTCTCCACTAAGGCCCATGTTGGCCCATTAAACCCCCAGGGGGTTCCGGTAACCCCCGGTACTCCGGTAAAATCCCGATTTCACCTAGAACACTCCCGATATCCAAATATAGGCTTCCAATATATCAATTTTTATGTCTCGACCATTTCGAGACTCCTCGTCATGTCCGTGATCACATCCGGGACTCCGAACTATCTTCCGTACATCAAAACACATAAACTCATAATATAACTGTCATCAAACTTTAAGCGTGCGGACCCTACGGGTTCGAGAACTATGCAGACATGACCGAGACATGTCTCCGGTCAGTAACCAATAGCGGAACCTGGATGCTCATATTGACTCCCACATATTCTACGAAGATCTTTATCGGTCTAACCGCGTAACAATATACGTTTGTTCCCATTGTCATCGGCATGTTACTTGCCCGAGATTCGATCGTCGGTATCTCAATACCTAGTTCAATCTCGTTACCGGCAAGTCTCTTTACTCATTCCATAATACATCATCTCGCAACTAACTCATTAGTTGCAATGCTTGCAAGGCTTATAGTGATGTGCATTACCGAGTGGGCCCATAGATACCTCTCCGACAATCGGAGTGACAAATCCTAATCTCGAAATACGCCAACCCAACAAGTACCTTCGGAGACACCTGTAGAGCACCTTTATAATCACCCAGTTACGTTGTGACATTTGGTAGCACACAAAGTGTTCCTCCGATAAATGGGAGTTGCATAATCTCATAGTCATAGGAACATGTATAAGTCATGAAGAAAGCAATAGCAGAATACTAAATGATCGAGTGCTAAGCTAACGGAATGGGTCAAGTCAATCACATCATTCTCCTAATGATGTGATCCCATTAATCAAATGACAACTCATGTCAATGGTTAGGAGACATAACCATCTTTGATTAACGAGCTAGTCAAGTAGAGGCATACTAGTGACACTCTGTTTGTCTATGTATTCACACAAGTATTATGTTTCCGTTTAATTCAATTCTAGCATGAATAATAAAAATTTATCATGATATAAGGAAATAAATTATAACTTTATTATTGCCTCTAGGGCATATTTCCTGTAGTCTCCCACTTGCACTAGAGTCAATAATCTAGATTACACAGTAATGATTCTAACACCCACGAAGCCTTGGTGCTGATCATGTTTTGCTCGTGGAATAGGCTTAGTCAATGGGTCTGCAACATTCAGATCCGTATGTATCTTGCAAATTTCTATGTCTCCCACCTGGACTTGATCCTGGATGGAGTTGAAGCGTCTCTTGATGTGCTTGGTTCTCTTGTGAAATCTAGATTCCTTTGCCAAGGCAATTGCACCAGTATTGTCACAAAAGATTTTCATTAGACCCGATGCACTAGGTATGACACCTAGATCGGATATGAAATCCTTCAACCAGACTCCTTCATTTGCTGCTTCCGAAGCAGCTATGTACTCCGCTTCACACGTAGATCCCGCCACAACGCTTTGTTTAGAACCGCACCAACTGTTCAATGTAAACACGTATCCGGTTTGCGATTTAGAATCGTCCAGATCAGTGTCAAAGCTTGCGTCGACGTAACCATTTATGACTAGCTCTTTGTCACCTCCATAAACGAGAAACATATCCTTAGTCCTTTTCAGGTATTTCAGGATGTTATTGACCGCTGTCCAGTGATCCACTCCTGGATTACTTTGGTACCTCCCTGCTAAACTTATAGCAAGGAACACATCAGGTCTGGTACACAGCATTGCATACATGACAGAGCCTATGGCTGAAGCATAGGGAACATCTTTCATCTTCTCTCTACCTTCTGTAGTGGTCAGGCATTGAGTCTTGCTCAACTTCACACCTTGTAACACAGGCAAGTACCCTTTCTTTGCTTGATCCATTCTGAACTTCTTCAAAACTTTGTCAAGGTATGTGCTTTGTGAAAGTCCAATTAAGCGTCTTGATCTATCTCTATAGATCTTGATGCCCAATATATAAGCAGCTTCACTAAGGTCCTCCATTGAAAAACTTCTATTCAAGTATCCCTTTATGCTATCCAGAAATTCTATATCATTTCCAATCAGCAATATGTCATCCACATATAATATCAGAAATGTTACAGAGCTCCCACTCACTTTCTTGTAAATACAGGCTTCTCCAAAAGTCTGTATAAAACCGTATGCTTTGATCACACTATCAAAGCGCTTATTCCAACTCCGAGAGGCTTGCACCAATCCATAAATGGATCGCTGGAGCTTGCACACTTTGTTAGCTCCCTTTGGATCGACAAAACCTTCCGGTTGCATCATATACGACTCTTCTTCCAGAAATCCATTCAGCAATGCAGTTTTTACATCCATTTGCCAAATTTCATAATCATAAAATTTGGTAATTGCTAACATGATTCGGACAGACTTAAGCATCGCTACGGGTGAGAAAGTCGCATCGTAGTCAATTCCTTGAACTTGTCGAAAACCTTTTGCAACAAGTCGAGCTTTATAGACAGTAACATTACCGTCAGCATCAGTATTCTTCTTGAAGATCCATTTATTCTTAATGGCTTGCCGATCATCGGGAAAGTCAACCAAAGTCCACACTTTGTTCTCATACATGGATCCCATCTCAGATTTCATGGCCTCAAGCCATTTTGCGGAATCTGGGCTCACCATCGCTTCTTCATAGTTCGTAGGTTCGTCATGGTCTAGTAACATAACCTCCAGAACAGGATTGCCGTACCACTCTGGTGCGGATCTTACTCTGGTTGATCTACGAGGTTCAGTAACAACTAGATCTGAAGTTTCATGATCATCATCATTAACTTCCTCACTAATTGGTGTGGGTGTCACATGAACCGGTTTCCGTGATGAATGATACGTCTCCAACGTATCTATAATTTTTTTATTGCTCCATGCTATATTATCTACTGTTTTAGGCAATATTGGGATTTATTATCCACTTTTATATTACTTTTGGGGCGAACCTATTAACCAGAGGCCCAGCCCAGATTTGTTGTTTTATGCCTATTTCAGTGTTTCGAAGAAAAGGAATATCAAACGGAGTCGAAACGGAATGAAATCAACTCGAGAAGTTATTTTTGGAACGAAAGCCACCCGATGGACTTGGACCCACGTCAAGGAAGGAACGAGGAAGCCACGAGGGTGGGGGCGCGCCCACCCCCCTAGGGCGCGCCCCCTGCCTCGTGGGGCCCTCGTGGCTCCCCTGACGTACTTCTTCCGCCTATATAACTCCACGTACCCTAAAACTTCCAGAACGGAGATTAGATCGGGAGTTCCGCCGCCGCAAGCCTCTATAGCCACCAAAAACCTCTCGGGACCCTATTCCGACACCCTGCTGGAGGGAGGAACCCTCACCGGTGGCCATCTTCATCATCCCGGCGCTCTCCATGACAAGGAGGGAGTAGTTCACCCTTGGGGCTGAGGGTATGTACTAGTAGCTATGTGTTTGATCTCTCTCTCTCTCTCATGTTCTTGATTTGGCACGATCTTGATGTATCGCGAGCTTTGCTATTATAGTTGGATCTTATGTTTCTTCTCCCCCTCTTCTCTCTTGTAATGGATTGAGTTTTCCCCTTGAAGTAATTTTATCGGATTGAGTCTTTAAAGATTTGAGAACACTTGATGTATGTCTTGACGTGCTTATCTGTGGTGACAATGGGATATCCCGTGCCACTTGATGTATGTCTTGGTGATCAACTTGCGGGTTCCGCCCATGAACCTATGCATAGGGGTTGGCACATGTTTTCATCGTGATTCTCTGGTAGAAACTTTGGGCACTCTTTGAAGTACTTTGTGTTGGTTTGAATAGATGAATCTGAGATTGTGTGATGCATATCGTATAATCATGCCCACGGATACTTGAGGTGACATTGGAGTATCTAGGTGACATTAGGGCTTTGGTTGATTTCTATCTTAAGGTGTTATTCTAGTACGAACTCTAGGGCTGTTTGTGACACTTATAGGAATAGCCCAACGGATTGATTGGAAAGAATAACTTTGAGGTGGTTTCATACCCTACCATGATCTCTTCGTTTGTTCTCCGCTATTAGTGACTTTGGAGTGACTCTTTGTTGCATGTTGAGGGATAGTTATATGATTCAATTATGTTATTATTGTTGAGAGAACTTGCACTAGTGAAAGTATGAACCCTAGGCCTTGTTTCCTATCATTGCAATACCGTTTACGCTCACTTTTACCGCTTGTTACCTTGCTGTTTTTATATTTTCAGTTTACAAAAAACCCTATCTACCATCCATATTGCACTTGTATCACCATCTCTTCGCCGAACTAGTGCACCAATACAATATATCATTGTATTGGGTGTGTTGGGGACACAAGAGACTCTTTGTTATTTGGTTGCAGGGTTGCTTGAGGGAGACCATCTTCATCCTACGCCTCCCACAGATTGATAAACCTTTGGTCATCCACTTGAGGGAAATTTGCTACTGTCCTACAAACCTGTGCACTTGCAGGCCCAACAACGTCTACAAGAAGAAGGTTGTGTAGTAGACATCAATGAACTACTTTCCAATATGGGAGCAGGTACAGTTACCTCATCAAGTTCTACTTTTCTCCCACTCACTTCTTTCGAGAGAAACTCCTTCTCTAGAAAGGATCCAAATTTAGCAACAAAAGTCTTGCCTTCAGATCTGTGATAGAAGGTGTACCCAACAGTTTCCTTTGGGTATCCTATGAAGACACATTTCTTCAATTTGGGTTCGAGCTTATCAGGTTGAAGCTTTTTCACATAAGCATCGCAACCCCAAACTTTAAGAAATGACAACTTTGGTTTCTTGACAAACCACTGTTCATAAGGCGTCATCTCAACGGATTTTGATGGTGCCCTATTTAACGTGAATGCAGCCGTCTCTAAAGCATAACCCCAAAATGATAGCGGTAAATCAGTAAGAGACATCATAGATCGCACCATATCTAGTAAAGTACGATTACAACGTTCAGACACACCATTACGCTGTGGTGTTCCGGGTGGCGTGAGTTGTGAAAGTATTCCACATTGTTTCAAATGAAGACCAAACTCGTAACTCAAATATTCTCCTCCACAATCAGATCATAGAAACTTTATTTTCTTGTTACGATGATTTTCAACTTCACTCTGAAATTCTTTGAACTTTTCAAATGTTTCAGACTTATGTTTCATTAAGTAGATATACCCATATCTGCTTAAATCATCTGTGAAGGTGAGAAAATAATGATACCCGCCGCGAGCCTCAACATTCATCGGACCACATACATCTGTATGTATGATTTACAACAAATCCGTTGCAAACTCCATAGTTCTGGAGAACGACGTTTTAGTCATCTTGCCCATGAGGCACGGTTCGCAAGTACCAAGTGATTCATAATCAAGTGGTTCCAAAAGTCCATCAGTATGGAGTTTCTTCATGCGCTTTACACCAATATGACCTAAACGTCAGTGCCACAAATAAGTTGCACTATCATTATCAACTATGCATCTTTTGGCTTCAATATTATGAATATGTGTATCACTACTATCGAGATTCAACAAAAATAGACCACTCTTCAAGGGTGCATGACCATAAATGATATTACTCATATAAATAGAACGACCAATAATCTCTAATTTAAATGAATAACCGTCTCGCATCAAACAAGATCCAGATATAATGCTCATGCTCAACGCTGGCATCAAATAACAATTATTCAGGTCTAAAACTAATCCCGAAGGTAGATGTAGAGGTAGCGTGCCGACCGCGATCATATCGGCTTTGGAACCATTTCCCACGCGCATCGTCACCTCGTCCTTAGCCAATCTTCGCTTAATATGTAGTCCCTGTTTCAATGTCACGCCCAAGATGCGACCCTATCCTAAAGGAACTCGAAGGTCCCACCAAGGATAGAAACGCATCTTGAAGACGTTTTTGCAAGGTGGATATCATTACATCAACATTACATAATAGTGGGGATACATCCAATACATACAATGCCACATGAATACTACAAGACATCATACAAGATCAACATCCGACTACGGATGAAACATAAACAGAAACTCAAACAATATCCACCCTGCTAGCCCAGGCTGCCGACCAGGAACCTATCCCTCAATCGAAGAAGAAGCAGAAGAAGAACTCCAACACAAATGAACATCGCTCTCACGTCATGAACATCGCAACAACCTGTACCTGCAACTGTTGGTGTAGTAATCTGTGAGCCACGAGGACTCAGCAATCCCATTACCATGGGTATCAAGACTAGCAAAGCTTAAAGGGTGAGGAAGGGGTAAAGTGGTGAGGTTGCAGCAGCGACTAAGCATGTATGGTGGCTAACAAACGCAAATAAGAGCGAGAAGAGAGGCAAAGCAAGCGGTCGTCAACTAGTAATGATCAAGAAGTGATCCTGAACTCCTACTTACGTCAAACATAACCCAGAAACCGTGTTCTCCTCTCGATCAACCCCGAAAAGAGACACTCACGGTTACGCACACGGTTGGTGTATTTTAGAAGAGTTTACTTCAACTTTACTACAACCGGATATCAACAAATTCCCATCTGCCACATAACCGCGGGCACGGCATTCGAAAGTTCAAACCCTGCAGGGGTGTCCCAACTTAGCCCATGATAAGCTCTCGCGATCAACGAAGGATATTCCTTCTCCCCGGGAAGACCCGATCAGTCTCGGAATCCCGGCTACAAGACATTTCGACAGTAATAAAACAAGACCAGCAAAACCGCCCGGATGTGCCGACAAATCCCGATAGGAGCTGCACATATCTCGTTCTCAGGGCACACCGGATGAGCCAGACGTCGGGTTGGCATAGACCATGATTGCCCAGGGGGCGCCGGACATCGCTCGGTTTGGACCAGCACTCGAAGGAGAACTGGCCCGGGGGGCTAAAATAAAGATGACCCTCGGGCTCCGGAAACCCAAGGGAACTAAAAGGGCATAGGTGAGGCAAATGGTAAAACCAATGTTGGGCCTTGCTGGAGGAGTTTTATTCAAAGCGAACTGTCAAGGTGGTCCCATAAATCACCCAACCGCGTTAGGGACGCAAAATCCAGGAACATAATACCGATATGACGGAAACTAGGGCGGCAAGAGTGGAACAAAACACCAGGCATAAGGCCGAGCCTTCCACCCTTTACCAAGTATATAGATGCATTAATAATATAAGAGATATTGTGATATCCCAACATAAACATAAACATAATCCAACATGGAGCAATCTTCATCTTCACCTGCAACTAGCAACGCTATAAGAGAGGCTGAGCAAAGCGGTAACATAGCCAAACAATGGTTTGCTAGGAAGGATGACGAAGGTTAGGGGTTCATGGCAATTTGGGAGGCTTGATAAGCAAGTGGTAGGTAACGCAGCATAGCGATAGAACGAAGCAACTAGCATAGCAATGATAGTAATGAGATCCAAGGTGACGGTCATCTTGCCTGGAATCCCGCAAGGAAGAAGAACGAGTCCATGAAGAAGATGAAGCCACGAAGACGAACCAAGCGAAGACGAACGGATCCTCACGATCGCAACGAAACGGGAACTATCGAGAAGAAGCACACAACATGGTAAACACACCACACATGAACAAGGCATGATTCTCAAACAAGTATGATGCATGACAAGGCTACATGATGCTACTCATGGCAACAGATGATGCATACAAGAGAAACACATCAAAGCAAGTTTAAATGAGGCCGGAAACATCATAGAACCATTCTGGTAAGTCCTCATATACAAATTTCGAAATTGGTCCAGATCTGAATAAACCTTATGTTCAAGTTGTTAAACAGCAAGTTAAGATGCACCAAGATGACCTACACGAAATTCTAGTCAAGTTACATATAAAGTTTATTAGATTCGGAGCTACGGCCTAGAAGATATGAGCAAAACAAGATAAGCATGGCATTGATGCAAAATGCATTCAAACATCAAACAAACACCTCAAAACAAGGATGCAACATGATAATATTAATCTACATGCAATTCTAAGCAAGTTTCGTATAGAGCACACTCAAAACGGAGCAACGGTTCAACACATACACACTATACAAGATATAACAACAATCTGTCCAAAACAGCAAGTAGGCATATTGCAAGCATCAAAACAACAAGCTACAGCATGATAACATGATAACAAAAGGCATGGACATGAAGTACAGGTAAAGCATGACAAAACATGAACACTGAGCTATCTCCAGAAAATAATAGAACATGCTCAAAAGGACATGGCAAGATTGCAAATAATAACAGGTTCACAGACTTGGCAGAATTCACGGGACATGGCAGAAGTAACATCAGGTAGCCATATTTAGAGCTATCAAACAACATGTTACAGCAAGCTATCATGTCAAACTAGAGCATGGAATGAATATACTAAAAGCATTTAACAAAAGTCCCTTACTGACCATAAGCCAAAAGGGATCAGAGAATACAATTTGCAAGCATGTGAACATAGCAAAAACATAAACAGATTCAGACTTAGTGAAAAACTGGAGCATGGCAAAACAGATACCAAGTAGGCATGTTTACGAGCTCGATGCACTCACTACGAGGCATTGCATGACAAACTTAAGCATACACCCAGCAACTAGACATGACATAGAAGCTATACATGGCAAGAACAATAACATAGCATGCAAGGATCAATTACAACAACCTTGGCAATATTGAATAACATGTAAACAATCTGCCAGGAAAATTTTATAGCAAAAGTAGAGCAAGATTAAGACATGTTAGAGCACTCTATAAATGCAACCAGGAGCATGGATGGATAGAGCATAATCATATATACAAAACATACTTACTGATCATCCTCAAAAAAGGCATGGATCTCACTGTAGCAACATGAATACATGGCATCAAAATAACAGCAGACAAAGACGGTGAAATTCCAAGTCTCTGAAATCAGCAACATCACGGAGGCTACTTTGCAAGCTCAACACAAACAATACATGGCATATCATGAACAATGCTTTGCACCACAGCAAAGATAACATGTCATATCTCATAACACATGTAGACTTCATGCTCAAAAGAAAATCACACAAAAAGATACAAAAATGACAAATGAGCATATTCTGATAACAAACAGCAGACAACATCATATAGCAGTCTTGCGACGATGATTGGGGCATTAATATGGCCTCAAACAAACATGGCACAATGTAACCAAATAAAGAGCACATTCAGACAAACATTTCGATATATTATGAACGCAAAACGGAGCAATATGCAGCGAGTTATGATGCGATGAACAGAGGCATATGATGCTGAAAATCTGGGACTTAGTGGAAATATACCCTCGCGAAAAGTCAGCCCGGGACGGGGCGGTGCGAGACGAGGATATCCGGGACGAGGGCACCGTTTGGAACGCGGGCCCGGTGGATCTGATCCAGGCAGGGTTGGATCCGGTCGGAGTTCTCGCCGGAGTAGCGGGGAAGCTCGCCGGAGTTGCTCCGGCGGACGCGGGCGGCGAGCGCGGGCGGCCAGGCGTGCGGGGAGGAACCGGGCGAGGTGCGGTGCGGCGTGGGGCGGAGCCGATGAAGCTCGAGGGCGGAGGAGGAGGCCAGCGAGGCCGGCGTGCGGCGAGGTCGCCGGCGAGGCGTGCCGGGCGGCGGAGGCGCGGGCCCTCGCGCGAGCGAGCGGCGGCGGCGTGCGGGCCGCGCGGGCCCAACTCGGGCCCCGCGGGCCGGCGGGAGGCGCGGGGCGTCGGACGCCCACGTGGCGGCGGCGGAGTGGATCCAGGCGGCGGCGGAGCGACGTGGCGGCCTGCTATTGGTCCGCGCGACGTGTCCGGCGGACATGTCCGGCGCGGGTGGACATGTCCGGCGGCGCGGTGGAGAAGGGGCTAGGGTTTGGACCCGAAAATTCAGAGGGGAGCTGTAGTTTTATAGGTAGGAGGAGCTAGGAGGCTCCAAATGGAGAGCGGTTTTCGGCCACGCGATCGTGATTGAATGACCGAGATGGTGGAAGGGGTTTAGGTGGGTTTTGGGCCACTTTGAAGGGGTGATGGGCTGCAACATAAAGAGGGCTTTGCGGCTACCCGGTTAACCGTTGGAGTATCAAACGACCTCCAAATGACCCGAAACTTGACAGGCGGTCTACCGGTGCTATACCAAGGCCGCTTGGAAAACCTCGGTCCATTCCGAGACCGTTTAACACCCGCACACGAAAAGAGGTGAAATAGGGCGCCGGGGGCATAGGAGTGCCGGATTGCAAAGCGGACGACGGGGAAAATGCTCGGATGCATGAAACGAACACGTATGCAAATGCGATGCACATGATGACATGATATGAAAAGCAGATGATGACATGGCAAAATGCAACACGCAAGCACATGACATGGCAAGGACGGCGAATAACTGGCGGACACCTGGCGCATCGAATTCGGGGCATTACATTCGAGTTGCAAATATTGGCAACAAAACCAGTATCAAATACCCAGGTGCTAATGTGAGCATTAGTAAGGTACACATCAATAACATGTATATCACATATACTTTTGCTCACCTTGCCATCCTTCTTATCCGGCAAATACTTGGGGCAGTTCCGCTTCCAGTGACCAGTCTGTTTGCAGTAGAAGCACTCAGTCTCAGGCTTAGGTCCAGACTTGGGTTTCTTCTCCTGAGTAGCAACTTGTTTGCTATTCTTCTTGAAGTTCCCCTTCTTCTTCCCTTTGCCCTTTTTCTTGAAACTGGTGGTCTTGTTGACCATCAACACTTGATGCTCCTTCTTGATTTCTACCTCTGCAGCCTTTAGCATTGCGAAGATCTCGGGAATCGCCTTATCCATCCCTTGCACGTTATAGTTCATCACAAAGCTCTTGTAGCCTGGTGGCAGTGATTGAAGAATCCTGTCAATGACGCTATCATCCGGAAGATTAACTCCCAGTTGAATCAAGTGATTGTTATACCCAGACATTCTGAGTATATGCTCACTGACAGAACTATTCTCCTCCATCTTACAGTTGTAGAACTTATTGGAGACTTCATATCTCTCAATCTGGGCATTTGATTGAAATATTAACTTCAACTCCTGGAACATCTCATATGCTCCATGACGTTCAAAACTTCGTTGAAGTCCCGGTTCTAAGCCGTAAAGCTTGGCACACTAAACTATCGAGTAGTCATCAGCTTTGCTCTGCCAGACGTTCATAACATCTAGTGTTGCTCCTGCAGCAGGTCTGGCACCTACCGATGCTTCCAGGACGTAATTCTTCTGTGCAGCAATGAGGATAATCCTCAAGTTAAGAACCCAGTCCGTGTAATTGCTACCATCATCTTTCAACTTTGCTTTCTCAAGGAACGCATTAAAATTCAACGGAACAACAACACGGGCCATCTATCTACAATCAACATAGACAAGCAAAATACTATCAGGTACTAAGTTCATGATAAATTTAAGTTCAATTAATCATATTACTTAAGAACTCCCACTTAGATAGACATCCCTCTAATCCTCTAAGTGATCACATGATCCAAATCAACTAAACCATGTCCGATCATCACGTGAGATGGAGTAGTTTCCATGGTGAACATCACTATGTTGATCATATCTACTATATGATTCACGCTCGACCTTTCCGTCTCAGTGTTCCGAGGCCATATCTGCATATGCTAGGCTCGTCAAGTTTAACCTGAGTATTCCGCGTGTGCAACTGTTTTGCACCCGTTGTATTTGAACGTAGAGCTTATCACACCCGATCATCACATGGTGTCTCAGCACGAAGAACTTTTGCAACGGTGCATACTCAGGGAGAACACTTATACCTTGATAATTTAGTGAGAGATCATCTTATAATGCTACCGTCAATCAAAGCAAGATAAGATGCATAAAAGATAAACATCATATGCAATCAACATAAGTGATATGATATGGCCATCATCATCTTATGCTTGTGATCTCCATCTTCGAAGCACCGTCATGATCACCATTGTCACCGGCACAACACCTTGATCTCCATCGTAGCATCATTGTCGTCTTGCCAATTTATTCTTCTACGACTATCGCTACCGCTTAGTGATAAAGTAAAGCATTACATGGCGATTGCATTGCATACAATAAAGCGACAACCATATGGCTCATGCCAGTTCCCGATAACTCGGTTACAAAACATGATCATCTCATACAATAAAATATAGCATCATGCCTTGACCATATCACATCACAACATGCCTTGCAAAAACAAGTTAGACGTCCTCTACTTTGTTGTTGCAAGTTTTACGTGGCTGCTACGGGCTGAGCAAGAACCGTTCTTACCTATGCATCAAAACCACAACGATAGTTTTTCAAGTTAGTGTTGTTTTAACCTTCTCAAGGACCGAGCGTAGCCACACTCGGTTCAACTAAAGTTGGAGAAACTGACACCCGCCAGCCACCTGTGTGCAAAGCACGTCGGTAGAACCAGTCTCGCGTAGGCGTACGCATAATGTCGGTCCGGGCCGCTTCATCCAACAATACCGCCCAACCAAAGTATGACATGCTGGTAAGTAGTATGACTTATATGGCCCACAACTCACTTGTGTACTACTCGTGCATATAACATCTACGCATAAAACCAGGCTCGGATGCCACTGTTGGGGAACGTAGTAATTTCAAAAAAATTCCTACGCACACATAGGATCATGGTGATGCATAGCAACGAGAGGGGAGAGTGTTGCCCACGTACCCTCGTAGACCGAAAGCGGAAGCGTTAGCACAACGCGGTTGATGTAGTCGTACGTCTTCATGATCCGACCGATCAAGTACCGAACGTACGGCACCTCCGAGTTCAGCACACGTTCAGCTCGATGACGTCCCTCGAACTCCGATCCAGCCGAGCTTGGAGGGAGAGTTCCGTCAGCACGACGGCATGGTGACGATGATGATGTTCTACCAACGCAGGGCTTCGCCTAAGCACCACTACGATATTATCGAGGTGGATTATGGTGGAGGGGGCACCGCACACGGCTAAGAGATCAAGAGATCAATTGTTGTGTCTAGAGGTGCCCCCTGCCCTCGTATATAAAGGAGCAAGGGGGGAGAAGCGTCCGGCCAGGAGGAGGCGCGCCCTAGTTGGAGTAGGAGAAGGGGGAAGGAGGAGGGAGAGAGGAAGGAAAGGGGGGCGCCGCCCCCCTCCTTGTCCAATTCGGACTAGAGGGGGAGGGGGCGCACGGCCTGCCCTGGCCGCCCCTCCTCTTCTCCACTAAGGCCAATGTTGGCCCATTAAACACCCGGGATGGGGGGTTCCAGTAACCCCCGGTACTCCGGTAAAATCCCAATTTCACCCGTAACACTTCCGATGTCCAAATATAGGCTTCCAATATATCATTTTTTATGTCTCGACCATTTTGAGACTCCTCGTCATGTCTGTGATCACATCCGGGACTCCGAACTATCTTCGGTACTTCAAAACACATAAACCCATAATATAACCGTCATCAAACTTTAAGCGTGCGGACCCTACGGGTTCGAGAAGTATGTAGACATGACCGAGACACGTCTCCGGTCAATAACCAATAGCGGAACGTAGATGCTCATATAGGCTCCCACATATTCTACGAAGATCTTTATCGGTCAAACCGCATAACAACATACGTTTGTTCCCTTTGTCATCGGTATGTTACTTGTCCGAGATTCGATCGTCGGTATCTCAATACTTAGTTCAATCTCGTTAGCGGCAAGTCTCTTTACTCGTTCTGTAATACATCATCCCGCAACTAACTCATTAGTTGCAATGCTTTCAAGGCTTATAGTGATGTGCATTACCGAGTGGGCCTAGAGATACCTCTCCGACAATCGGAGTGACAAATCCTAATCTCGAAATACGCCAACCCAACAAGTACCTTCGAAGACACCTGTAGAGCACCTTTATAATCACCCAGTTACGTTGTGACGTTTGGTAGCACACAAAGTGTTCCTCGGTAAATGGGAGTTGCATAATCTCATAGTCATAGGAACATGTATAAGTCATGAAGAAAGCAATAGCAGAATACTAAACGATCGAGTGCTAAGCTAACGGAATGGGTCAAGTCAATCACATCATTCTCCTAATGATGTGATCCCGTTAATCAAATGACAACTCATGTCAATGGTTAGGAAACACAACCATCTTTGGTTAACGTGCTATTCAAGTAGAGGCATACTAGTGACACTCTGTTTGTCTATGTATTCACACAAGTATTATGTTTCTGGTTAATACAATTCTAGCATGAATAATAAAAATTTATCATGATATAAGGAAATAAATAATAACTTTATTATTTCCTCTAGGGCATATTTCCTTCACCGACCGGTAGGGGTAGATTGTGTCACGACCTCATCGATTCCGATCATCAGAAACACATAGCCACATCGATCCCCATGTGAAGTTGATCTCATCAACCGTGCAGATAGCCGATTTCATAAACGACAACAAATCTCATCTGCCGCCTCCATATATCTAATATGCATACTATCTGAATCCAAATCTTATAGTAGAGGCTCTGATACAACTATTAGGTTCTACGGTAGGGTGCGTTGACTACAAATTAAAATTTTCCAACATGCAAACAACCAAGAACATGCTACGGGGGATGGATCATAGATTGTTACCACTAGAAGCGCAGTGCCGTGCAACGGAAGAAGAGTTGAGGCAGCGCGTCCAAAGTCGTCTCCTCCTCGTCCAATCTACCTCGAACAGTCGGTCGTCAGATCCCACGTACAAGTTCACCGGAGCGGCGCAGGTGCACCGCCTCTAACGATATCTGCGCGTGCAGGAGGAAAACCATGCGGTGGACTGCTAGGCCCGATCACACAGTCGACGACGAGTGGAGGTGGCTATTCACAACACATGCAAACCCTAATGACAGCGCCGAAGCGATCAACCAAATGAGTGTGCCGTACCTCCACTATATATAGGCTTCCATCGCGGGCTCAACACTTGGGCCTCGTACCAACCCAACTGTGGCTGCGTCTCATAGTCGGGTGTCCGACTCAGACATTATCTCAACTCGGATCCGACTATGTCAAATCCGATCAGATCCTTTCGAGTCCATATTATACGGCTAGCATCCAATGCTCCATGGCTAGTGAGATCGAGCCATCCACTGTGTCATATGCTAGTCTAGTCGGCTACGCGTCCACACAACCCTTTCGAGTAGGGACCTTTTAGGACAGTCATCATACAATGTATAGTCCCACAAATAAGTCACGTACTTGCTGATACACATCATTGATAACGTCCAAGGACTATCTTTATTCATAAACACATGGGAAATAGCATCATACATGATTGCCTCTAGGACATATCTCCAACACTATGCTAGCATTCACACTGCATAAATTATTTCTTTTATCATTTACCTACTCGAGGAGAAGCAGGAACTAAGCTTGGGGATGGTGATACGTCTCCAACGTATCTATAATTTATGAAGTATCCATGCCATGTTTACAATAATTTTATATGGTTTTGGTATGATTTGAATGCAACTAACCCAGACTGACGCTGTTTTCAGCAGAACTACCGTGGTGTTTTTTTGTGCAGAAATAAAAGTTCTCGAAATTGGACGAAACTTTTTTGAGATTTTTTATGGAACAAATGAAGAAGCAAATAACCACTAGGCACCAGGGCGTGCCACCCCTCTCTAACGCGCCCTGGTGAGTAGTGGGCCCCTCGTGGCCCATCTCAGCATGGAACCAACGCCAAAGAATCATATAAATACATAAACCCTCAGAAATAACCTAGATCAGAAGTTTCGCCGCCAAAAAAAAGAAGAAGAAATCATATAAATACAGAAACCCTAAAAAAACAAGTTTCGCCGCCGAAAGCCTCTATAGCCACGAAAAACCAATCTGGACCCTGTTCCGGCACCCTAAGTGCAACCACGACACTAGGGAGACCTCCCACATGTTCCTGCAATGCCCTCTCGCTAAACGTGTCTAGCAATCACTCGTGGTCTCCAAGCCTGACTGCAGCGACGCGTTGTGGGAATGCGCACCTACCGGATCACCCCAATCTATGGACCTTCATTCTATTACTTCTTCTTTGGAAGATTTGACACGCTAGGAATGGCCAAACGTTTTGCTCTGTTGATACTCACTTGGCTACTACTCTCCGATTTATGATCTCTGGTTTGCATTTGTAGTCCATGTCTCATTGACTGTGTAAGGCTATTGACAAGGAAGAGCTTCCTCGTGGCATGCCTATGTAATTCTATTACAGCTGTAATCGGCTTTGGCTACATTACGCTTTGAGAAATATATTTAGGCGAGGAAACTCCCCCACCCCCTGATTAATCAAAATAATAATTTACTTTAATTGCTGCTTTTATCCTGTCTTGACTATGTGTGGTGTGGTATTTAGTTGTGTGTGTGGAGTTCTACAAAGGTCGTTAATTTACCTATAGAGCGGGGGTGGGTGGGGGTGGCAAGCTTTTTTGGGGGTAAATACCGCTTTTGGTCATCTTTGCAGGCAGGTAGAATTGCATGAATCCTATCAAGTGTCAAAGGGGGTAATGATTCAGGATGACAATGGCATGCACCAGATGCGCGAGATAAACACACACGACACGCGCTAGAGCCCTGTATGTGCTCGACTTCCACCAAACAACCTGTTTCTGAAACATTCTAAAAAGAGAAAAAAAATTGAGACGGATAAGAAAAAAAGTTGGCTCGACGTCCACCGGCCAACCTGATGTGATCATAATTCGATCCAATCCCATCAATCACGTCGCACCGTGGAATCACCTGACCCGGTTAATCTTATTAGGAAACATGATACTTCATCATGGGAGGCACCAATTGAAGTTTAGAAAGTATATTCATGCAATGCTTCAACTGATTAACTGTAAGCACAAGTGCACAAGTTACTTAATCACCCGTACACAAACAATTAGCAGCATGGATCGTTCGATCGAGCTGGAGCCGACGATCGACAAAAAGGTATAGAAAGAAAAGAATCACAGGAAACTTGTGATGATATATAAAATAAATAAATAAATGATGCAACAGTGATCATCACTAGTTACTACTAGTAGCAAAAGAATTGATCAAACAAATTTAGGGCCGGCCTCAGGTGAAGCTGAGGCTGGATCGGGACCGGGGTAGGTAGTTGCATGAAATTGATATACGAAGCCGTACGTAGATGGATCGGCTCCTGGATCGGACGGCTGAGGTGAAATGAACTGATTCAGAAGACCTTGGCGACGTCCTTCATGAGCCCCGGGTTGGCGTTGCAGAAGGAGATGAACTCGCTGAAGTCGATGAAGCCGTCACCGTCGGTGTCGATCTCTGCCATCATGCGCTGCACCTCGTCCGCGGAGGTCGACCCCAGCGTCCGCAGCGCGTCCGTCAGCTCAGTCAGCGAGATCTTCCCGTCGCCGTTCGTGTCGAACCTCTTGAAGATCCTCTCCATGTCGTCCGCCATTAGCGGCCCCTTGTAGTTCCTCTACCTCGAATCACTCTTCGATCGGTGGACGGGCGGGCAATGGCAGCTATGCTCGCGTGTCTTGGTTAGTTAGTTCCGGCTATTCGTGCTCGCACCTATCCATATATGCAATTCTAGGACGGGCAGGGCGCCATTGTTGTAGCTGAGTTTGTGGAGGCCATTGTTGCATGCGAGGATGCCAACCGCCCGTCTCCTCGTGAAGCGCCCGTTCATTTCGCGCAGGCGATGGAACCGTTCGCTTCAACCACCCATTCCACCGTCTGTCTTTTTCTTTTTTAGAGAGGTTGACCATACGTCGTCAACTACGCCCGGAATAAGAATGGCCATCTTGCGAAACGGCCGAATGAATTTATGGCCAATTTTATTACCTTTACCTTCCAAACTAGAGGCCCATTTGTCGCACCGCCGCCTACTTCACAACCTCGGCTTTTTTACTGGGTTTTTACTGGTTTTCTGGCTTTTTTGTTTTTTCATTTTGTTTTTCTCTGCTTTTCAAAAAATAATTTTCTGTTCCTTGGTATTTTCTTCCTCATTTTTTCCTTTTCAAGTTTCTTTTTATTTTCAAATAATATTGGGAAATTTTAAATATTGTTCAAAATTTCAAAAAATATCCATTTTTTGAATTTCAAAAATGCCCGTGTTTGAAAATTTTGTTCATAAAATCAATAATTAGAAATGTGCATGTTTTCAAAAAACGTTCCTATTTGATTTGTTCATAAATTCAAAACAAACACTTTTTAAAAACATAGCTTTTAGAAATGTTTATGTTTTCCAAAATTGTAGTTTATAATTTAAAAAATCTTCGCATTTTGCAAAAATGTTCAGGAATTTCGAAAAAAATGTCCCCGTTTTCACATTTTATTCACAGATTTAAAATATGTCTACATTTCTATAAAATGTTTGGGGATTTTAAAAAATGTTCACGGTTTTAAAAATGAAATTTGAAAATTATATTCTCGAAATCACCGAATTTTCAAACATTATTTGACTTTTCTAAAAATTGTTTACAATTCCAAATAAATGTTAAAAATCTTCAGAAAGTGTTCGAATCTGCCGTTGAAGTTAGTTCTTACGTTTTTGCACCGTAGACTTGTCACTTGTACTCGTCAGCTCAACTGGCTATAAACGATAATTAATTAGCGAGTGATCAGTAGTTCGATCCCTTGTGAGGTCACCCTTTGCCCCCAACTCCTATTTGGCACCTTAAGCGTCACTTAGAGTGCATTTGGCTATGTGACGCATAACCCACCACGGCACTGCTATTTAGATGCGCCGACCGACATAGGGGATTTTTCACCGGTTATCTTTTTTATGTGATTTTATTTTTTTCGTTTCTAGTGCCCTTTCGTTATTTTTCCTTTTTATCAAATTCGTGAACTTTTCCCAATTTCGTGAAAATCAAATTTGAAAAGTATAATCAATTGGTTTTGAACTTTTCATTTCAAATTCAAGAACTTTTCCTTGTTTTTGTGAACTTTTTCAAATCTTTTATGAAAAAAATTCCAAATGCATGATTTTTTTTCATTTTTGCAAACTTTTTCCACATTATGAACTTTCCAATCCTTGAACTTTTCTCAAATTAGTGATCTTTTCTCAATTTTTACGAACATCGTTCCATCTTATATGGACTTTTTCAAATTTATTTAACTTTTAACAAATTGTATAGATTTTTTCAAATGTCTTGAACTTTTTTTCAAAAATTTGTGAACTTTTTACTTTTCTGAAAAGGTCAACAATCAAATCTCTGTGGCCAACAATCGCTGGTTGACTGGTCAACGGTCACCTTATAGGGAGATAGAAGCTCCCCCTCGCCTGAAGGGTTTTAGTGTAGCAACACTGCACGCCGCCCCAATACGAAATTATAATTGAATGTTTTCTAAAATTGTTTTGCTATGCGGTGTCTGCTCTACCGGTGCCCGCGCCGGCTCGCATATTAGATGCGATTTTATCTGAATTTGACACATATTCAGAATTGCTAATTTGCAATATAAGAAAAATGTCAATATTACAATACAACAATCATCCAAATTACAATAATTATTCAAATCACCGAAGCAAACTAAATAATTCAATACAAAACGTGTCCCAAATACAAATCACACATGAATTAAATGAAAATGAATGGAAAAAGGGGAATGTGTTACTGCCCAGTCCTTTGCCAATGGTCCCGAATGAGATCCTCCTCAAGCTGAAAGTGGGTGTTTGCATGAATTAAAACTTATCCCGAATGAGATCCTCCTGAAGCTGAAAGTGGGTGTTTGCATTTTCAATCTCCTTGTAGGTCTGAAGAAAAAGCTCTAATGCGGTTAGGGTCTCTAACTGGTTTGACACGGCTACCCACATTGTTGTAGAGGAACTCCAGGTTCATGCCTCTCTCATCTTAGAGAAACATATTGTGAAGAATAACTCAGCATGTCATGATGTTTTTCAAGGATCGCTTGTCCCAAAAACGAGCAGGACCACGAACAATGGCAAACCTAGATTGCAAAACCCCAAATGATCTTTCACTGTCTTTTCGGGCTGCCTCTTGTACCCTTGCGAATTCACATTGTTTCCTAGTTTGGGGGTCTTTGATGCTCTTGACAAATCTGCGCCAAGGAGGGTATATACCATCTGCAAGATAGTACCCCTTTGTGTATTCATGCCCATTGATAGTGTAGTTGCAAGCAGGAGCATAACTACTAGCAAGCCTAGCAAACAAATGAGACCGTTGCAACACATTGATATCATTGGAAGTACCCCGGTAAACCAAAAAAGCAATGTCAATTCCATAAATCCTCGGAAGTTATGGCCTCTAGCACAATTGTTGCATCACGAGACTTGCCACAATACATTCCCTGCCATGCCTTCGGGCAATTTTCCCAAGTCCAATGCATGCAATCTATGCTTCCTAGCATGCCAGGCCAACCTCTTCTCTCATTAGACGCCATCAATTTTTTTGTGCCTTCCTCGTTGGGTGCCCGAAGATATTCAGGACCAAAGACACGGATGATCACTTTCGCAAACCTACGCACTGACTCAAATGTAGTATCTTCACCAATGCGAAGGTACTCATCGGCATAGTCAGCCGGAATGCTGTATGCAATTACCTGCATAGTTGACGAGATATTTTGATATGAACTAAATCCCTTCAAGCCCGCAACATTTCTTTTTTGAGTAAAATACCGACAATTGGCCTCACAAGCTTGAACAATTTTTACAAAGAGGGATCCGCGCATTCGGTACCTTCTCGGAAAGAGGTGCGGTGGATATGTTGGATTCTCAGCAAAGTAGTCTTGCATCAACATCTCGTTCCCGAGATGGCGATTTCGAGGAATGCAAAGACGGCCTACGATCGATCCTCGCCGCCTCTTGCGGTTCTCATCTTCGTGCTCCTTCATAGCGAGGGCCATCACCAACATCTGCTGGCGATAGTTGACAAGCAGCGTCTCGACATCCGCGTCGTCCGAATCGGACGAATCCTCGAGCAAAAACTTCTTACACGGGCAAAATTCCATCTAAATTCACAAATATGCACGTCGCGTTAACCAACTATGTGAAGGACATATGCCCTAGAGGCAATAATAAAGTTGTTATTTATATTTCCATGATAAATGTTTATTATTCATGCTAGAATTGTATTAACCGGAAACTTAGTACATGTGTGAATACATAGACAAACAGAATGTCCCTAGTATGCCTCTACTAGACTAGCTCGTTAATCAAAGATGGTTAAGTTTCCTAGCCATAGACATGTGTTGTCATTTGATGAACGGGATCACATCATTAGAGAATGATGTGATGGACAAGACCCATCCGTTAGCTTAGCATAATGATCGTTTAGTTTTATTGCTATTTCTTTCTTCATGACTTATACATGTTCCTCTCACTATGAGATTATGCAACTCCCGAATACCGGAGGAACACCTTGTGTGCTATCAAACATCACAACGTAACTGGGTGATTATAAAGATGTTGTACATGTGTCTCCGAAGGTGTTTGTTGGGTTGGCATAGATCGAGATTAGGATTTGTCACTCCGATTGTCAGAGAGGTATCTCTGGGCCCTCTCGGTAATGCACATCACTATAAGCCTTGCAAGCAATGTGACTAATGAGTTAGTCACGAGATGATACATTATAGAACGAGTAAAGAGACTTGCCGGTAACGAGATTGAACTAGGTATGGTGATACCGACGATCGAATCTCGGGCAAGTAACATACCGATGACAAAGGGAACAACATATGTTGGTAAGCGGTTTGACCGATGAAGATCTTCGTAGAATATGTAGGAACCAATATGAGCATCCAGGTTCCGCTATTTTGGTTATTGACCGGAGATGTGTCTCGGTCATGTCTACATAGTTCTCGAACCCGTAGGGTCCACACGCTTAACGTTCGATGATAATTTGTATTATGAGTTTATGTGATTTGATGACCGAAGGTTGTTCGGAGTCCCGGATGAGATCACGAACGTGGCAAGGAGTCTCGAAATGTTCGATACATAAATATTCATATATTGTAAGGTTATATTCGGACAACGGAATGGTTCGGGTGGTTTCGGATAAGTTTCGGAGTACCGGGGGTTACCGGACCCCCCCGGGAAGCTATTGGGCCACATGGGATTTAGTGGAGAAGAGAGAGGGCCGGCCAGGAGGTGGCGCGCGCCCCCCTTGCCCCAATCCGAATTGGACAAGGGGAGGGGGCGGCGCCCCCTCCTTCCTTCTCTCCTCCTCCTCCTTCCCCCCTTCTCCCACTTGGAATAGGGAAGGGGGGGTCGAATCCTACTAGGTTTGGAGTCCTAGTAGGACTCCCCCCATGGCGTGCCTCCCCCCTTGGCGGGCCTCCTCCTCCCCCTCCTTTATATACGTGGGGAGGGGGCACCCTAGAACACAGAAGTTGATCTTTTAGCCATGTGCGGTACCCCCCTCCACAGTTACACACCTTGGTCATATCGTCGTAATGCTTGGGCGAAGCCCTGCACCGGTAACTTCATCATCACCGTCACCATGCCCTCATGCCAACGGAACTCTCCCTTGGCTTCAACTAGATCAAGAGTTCGAGGGACGTCACCAAGCTGAACGTGTGCTGATCGCGGAGGTGTCGTACGTTTGGTACTTGGATCGGTTGGATCGCGAAGACGTTCGACTACATCAACCGTGTTACTAAGCGCTTCTGCTTTTGGTCTACGAGGGTACATGGACACACTCTCCCCGCTCGTTGCTATGCTTCTCCTAGATAGATCTTGTGTGATCGTAGGTAATTTTTTTGAAATACTACGTTCCCCAACAGTGGTATCAGAGCCAGGTCTATGCGTAAATGTTATATGCATGAGTAGAACGCAAAGAGTTGTGGGCGATAATAGTCATACTGCTTACCAGCATGTCATACTTTGATTCGGCGGTATTGTTGGATGAAGCGGCCCAGACCGACATTACATGACCGCATTCATGAGACTGGTTCTACCGCCGTGCTTTGCACACAGGTGGCTAGTGGGTGTCTATTTCTCCAGCTTTAGTTGAATCAAGTGTGACTACGCCCGGTTCTTGTTGAAGGTTAAAATAACACACTTGATGAAAAATCGTTGTGGTTTTGATGCGTAGGTAAGAACGGTTCTTGCTAAGCCCGTAGCAGCCACGTAAAACTTGCAACAACAAAGTAGAGGACGTCTAACTTGTTTTTGCAGGACTTTCTGTGATGTGATATGGTCAAGACGTGATGATATATAAATTGTTGTATGAGATGATCATGTTTTGTAACAGTTATCGGCAACTGGCAGAAGCCATATGGTTGTCGCTTTATTGTATGAAATGCAATCACCATGTAATTGCTTTACTTTATCACCACACATAGATCAAGGTGTCAAGCCAGTGACGATGGTGATCATGACGGTGCTTTGGAGATGGAGATCAAAGGCACAAGATGATGATGGCCATATCATATCTTATATTGATTGCATGTGATGTTTATCCTTTATGCAGCTTATTTTCCTTAGTACGGCGGTAGTATTATAAGATGATCTCTAACTAAATTTCAAGGTACAAGTGTTCTTCCTGAGTATGCACCGTTGCAATAGTTCATCGTGCCGAGACACCACGTGATGATTGGGTGTGATAAGCTCTACGTTCACATACAATGGGTGCAAGCCAGTTTTGCACACGCAGAATACTCGGGTTAAACTTGACGAGCCTATTATATGCAGATAAGCCCTTGGAACACTGAGACCAAAAGGTCAAACGTGAATCATATAGTAGATATGATCAACATAATGATGTTCACCATTGAAAACTACTCCATCTCACGTGATGATCGGACATGGTTTAGTTTATATGGATCACGTGATCACTTAGATGATTAGAGGGATGTCTATCTACGTGGGAGTTCTTAAGTAATATGATTAATTGAACTTTAATTTATCATGAACTTAGTACCTGATAGTATTTTGCATGTCTATGTTGTTGTAGATAAATGGCCCGTGCTAGTGTTCTGTTGAATTTTAATGCGTTAATAGAGAAAGCTAAGTTGAAAGATGATGGTAGCAACTACACGGACTGGGTCCGTAACTTGAGGATTATCCTCATTGCTGCACAGAAGAATTACGTCCTAGAAACACCGCTAGGTGCTAGACCCGCTGCATGAGAAACGCCGGACGTTATGAACGCCTGGCAGAGCAAAGCTGATGACTACTCGATAGTTCAGCGTGCCATGCTTTACTCATGGAGCATATGAGGTGTTCCAGGAGTTGAAGTTAAAATTTCAAGCAAATGCCCAGATTGAGAGATATGAAGTCTCCAATAAGTTCTACAACTGCAAAATGGACGAGAATAGTTCTGTCAATGAACATATACTCAAAATGTGTGGGTACCACAATCACTTGACTCGAATGGGAGTTAATCTTCCGGTTGATAGTGTCATTGACAGAGTTCTTCAATCACTGCCACCAAGCTACAAAAGCTTCGTGATGAACTATAATATGCAAGGGATGGATAAGACAATTCCCGAGCTCTTCGCGATGCTAAAGGCTGCGGAGGTAGAAATCAAGAAGGAGCATCAAGTGTTGATGGTTAACAACACCACTAGTTTCAAGAAAAATGGTAAAGGGAGGAAGGGGAACTTCAAGAAGAACGGCAAGCAAGTTGCTGCTCTTGTGAAGAAACCCAAGTCTGGACCTAAGCCTGAGACTGAGTGCTTCTACTTCAAAGGGACTGGTTACTAGAAGCGGAACTACCCCAAGTATTTGGTGGATAAGAAGGATGGCAAAGTGAAAGGTATATTTGATATACATGTTATTGATGTGTACCTTACGAATGCTCGTAGTAGCGCCTGGGTATTTGATACTGGTTCTGTTGGTCATATTTGCGACTCGAAACAGGGGCTACGGATTAAGCAAAGATTGGCTAAGGACGAGGTGACGATGCGCGTGGGAAATGGTTCCAAAGTTGATGTGATCAACGTCGGCACGCTACCTCTACATCTACCTTTGGGACTAGTTTTAGACCTAAATAATTGTTATTTGGTGCCAGCATTGAGCATGAACATTATAACTGGATCTTGTTTGATGCGAGACGATTATTCATTTAAATGAGAGACTAATGGTTGTTCTATTTATATGAGTAATATATTTTATGGTCATGGACCCTTGATGAGTGGTCTATTTTTATTGAATCTCGATACTAGTGATACACATATTCATAGTATTGAAGCCAAAATATATAAGTTTGATAATGAGGGAAACTTATTTGTGGCACTGCCGTTTAGGTCATATTGGTGTAAAGCGCATGAAGAAAATCCATGCAGATGGGATTTTGGAATCACTTGATTGTGAATCAGTTGATGCTTGCGAACCATGCATCATGGGCAAGATGACTAAGACTCCGTTCTCTCGAACAATGGAGCGAGCAACAGACTTGTTGGAAATAATACATACAGATGTATGCGGTCCGATGAGTGTTGATGCTTGCGGCGGGTATCGTTATTTTCTGACCTTCACAGATGATTTGAGCAGATATGGGTATATCTACTTGATGAAACATAAGTCTGAAACATTTGAAAAGTTTAAAGAATTTCAGAGTGAAGTGGAAAATCATCGTAACAAGAAAATAAAGTTTCTACGATCTGATCGTGGAGGTGAATATTTGAGTTACGAGTTTGGTCTTCATTTGAAACAATGCGGAATAGTTTTGCAAATCACGCCACACGGAACACCAGAGCGTAATGGTGTGTCCGAACGTCGTAACCGCACTTTATTAGATATGGTGCGATCTATGATGTCTCTTACTGATTTACCGCTATCATTCTGGGGTTATGCTTTAGAGACGGCTGCATTCACGTTAAATAGGGCACCATCTAAATCCGTTGAGACGACGCCATATGAACTGTGGTTTGGCAAGAAACCCAAGTTGTTATTTCTTAAAGTTTGGGGCTGTGATGCTTATGTGAAAAAGCTTCAACCTGATAAGCCCGAACCCAAACCGGAGAATTGTGCCTTCATAGGATACCCAAAGGAGACTATTGGGTACACCTTCTATCACAGATCCGAAGGCAAGATATTCATTGCTAAGAATGGATCCTTTCTAGAGAAGGAGTTTCTCTCGAAAGAAGTGAGTTAGAGGAAAGCAGAACTTGATGAGGTAATTGTACCTGCTCCCTTACTGGAAAGTAGTTCATCACAGAAATCAGTTCCAGTGATTCCTACACCAATTAGCGAGGAAGCTAACGATGATGATCATGAAGCTTCCGATCAAGTTACTACCGAACCTCGTAGGTCAACCAGAGTAAGATCCTCACCAGGGTGGTACAGTAATCCTGTTCTGGACGTCATGTTACTTGACCATGACGAACCTATGAACTATGAGGAAGCGATGATGAGCCCAGATTCTGTGAAATGGCTTGAGGCCATGAAATCTGAGATGGGATCCATGTATGAGAACAAAGTGTGGACTTTGCTTGACTTGCCCGATGATCGTCAAGCCATAGAAAATAAATGGATCTTCAAGAAGAAGACGACGCTGACGGTAATGTTACTGTCTACAAAGTTCGACTTGTTGCAAAAGGTTTTCGACAAGTTCAAGGAGTTGACTACGATGACACTTTCTCACCCGTAGAAATGCTTAAGTCTGTCTGAATCATGTTAGCAATTGCCGCATTTTATGATTATGAAATCTAGCAAATGGACGTCAAAACTGCATTCCTGAATGGATTTCTAGAAGAAGAGTTGTATATGATGCAACCAGAAGGTTTTGTCGATCCAAAGGGTGCTAAAAAAGTGTGCAAGCTCCAGCGATCCATTTATGGACTGGTGCAAGCCACTCGGAGTTGGAATAAATGTTTTGATAGTGTGACCAAAGCATGTGGTTTTATACAGACTTTTGGAGAAGCCTGTATTTACAAGAAAGTGAGTGGGAGCTCTGTAGCATTTCTAATATTATATGTGGATGACATATTGCTGATTGGAAATGATATAGAATTTCTAGATAGCATAAAAGGATACTTGAATAAGAGTTTTTCTATGAAAGACCTCGGTGAAGCTTCTTACATACTAGGCATCAAGATCTATAGAGATAGATCAAGATGCTTAATTGGACTTTCACAAAGCACATACCTTGATAAGATTTTGAAGAAGTTCAAAATGGATCAGTCAAAGAAAGGGTTCTTGCCTATGTTACAAGGTGTGAAGTTGAGTGAGACTCGATGCCCGACCACTGCAGAAGATCGAGAGAAAATGAAAGTCATTCCCTGTGCCTCGGCCATAGGTTCTATCATGAATGCAATGTTGTACCAGACCTGGTGTGTGCCTTGCTATAAGTATAGTAGGGAGGTACCAAAGTAATCCATGAGTGGATCACTGTACAGCGGTCAAGAACATCCTGAAATACCCGAAAATGACTAAGGATATGTTTCTCGTTTATGGAGGTGACAAATAGTTCGTCATAAATGGTTACGTTGATGCAAGCTTTCACACTGATCCAGATGACTCTAAGTCACAACCGGATACGCATTTATATTGAATGGTGGAGCTATCAGTTGGTGCAATTCCAAAAAGAGCGTCATGGCGGGATCTACATGTGAAGTGGAGTACATAGCTGCTTCGGAAGCAGCGACTGAAGGAGTCTGGACGAAGGAGTTCATATCCGATCTAGGTGTCATACCTAGTGCATTGGGTCCAATGAAAATCTTTTGTGACAATACTGGTGCAATTGCCTTGGCAAAGGAATCCAGATTTCACAAGAAAACCAAGCACATCAAGAGACGCTTTAATTCCAACCGTCATCAAGTGTCAGAAGAGGACATGGAGATTTCCAAGATACATACATATCTGAATGTTGCAGACCCGTTGACTAAGCCTCTCTCACGAGCAAAACGTGATCAGCACCAAGACTCCATGGGTGTTAGAATCATTACTATGTAATCTAGATTATTGACTCTAGTGCAAGTGGGAGACTACAGGAAATATGCCCTAGAGGCAATAATGTATTAACCGGAAACATAGTACATGTGTGAATACATAGACAAACAGAATGTCCCTAGTATGCCTCTACTAGACTAGCTCGTTAATCAAAGATGGTTAAGTTTCCCAGCCATATACATGTGTTGTCATTTGATGAACGGGGTCACATCATTAGAGAATGATGTGATGGACAAGACCAATCCGTTAGCTTAGCATAATGATCGTTTAGTTTTATTGCTATTGCTTTCTTCATGACTTATACATGTTCCTCTGACTATGAGATTATGCAACTCCCGAATACCGGAGGAACACCTTGTGTGCTAAACGTCACAACGTAACCGGGCGATTATAAAGATGCTCTACAAGTGTCTTCGAAGGTGTTTGTTGGATTGGCATAGATCGAGATTAGGATTTGTCACTCCGATTGTCGGAGAGGTATCTCTGGGCCCTCTCAGTAATGCACATCATTATAAGCCTTGCAAGCAATGGACTAATGAGTTAGTCATGGTATGATACATTACAGAACGAGTAAAGAGACTTGCTGGTAACGAGATTGAACTAGGTATGGTGATACCGACGCTCGAATCTCGGGCAAGTAACATACCGATGACAAAGGGAACAACGTATGTTGTTATGCGGTTTGACCGATAAAGATCTTCATAGAATATGTAGGAACCAATATGAGCATCCAGGTTCCGCTATTGGTTATTGACCGGAGATGTGTCTCGGTCATGTCTACATAGTTCTCGAACCCGTAGGGTGCGCACGCTTAACGTTCGATGACAATTTGTATTATGAGTTTATGTGATTTGATGACCGAAGGTTGTTCAGAGTCCCGGATGAGATCAAGGACATGACGACGAGTCTCGGAATGGACGAGACATTAAGATTCATATATTGGAAGGTCATATTTGGACACCGGAATGGTTCGGGTCGCTTCGGAAAAGTTTCGGAGTACCGGGGTTATCGGAACCCCCCCCCCCCCCGAAAACTATTGGGCCTCATGGGTCTTAGTGGAGAAGAGAGAGGGCCGGCCAGGAGGTGGCGTGGGGCCCCCTTGCCCCAATCCAAATTGGACAAGGGGAGGGGGTGGCGCCCCCCTCCTTCCTTCTCTCCTCCTCCTCCTTCCCCCCCTTCTCCCACTTGGAATAGGAAAAGGGGGGGACGGATCCTACTAGGTTTGGAGTCCTAGTAGGACTCCCCCCATGGCACGCCTCCCCCCTTGGCCGGCCTCCTTCTCCCCCTCCTTTATATACGTGGGGAGGGGGGCACCCTAGAACACACAAGTTGATCTTTTAGCCGTGTGCGGTGCCCCCCTCCACAGTTACACACCTCGGTCATATCGTCGTAGTAGGCGAAGCCCTGCGCCGGTAACTTCATCATCACCGTCACCCCGCTGTCGTGTTGACGGAACTCTCCCTCGGCCTCAACTGGATCAAGAGTTCGAGGGACGTCACCGAGATGAACGTGTGCTGATCGCGTAGGTGTCGTACGTTCGGTACTTGGATCGGTTGGATCACGAAGACGTTCGACTAAGTCAACTGCGTTACTAAACGCTTCCGCTTTCGGTCTACGAGGGTACGTGGACACACTCTCCCTGCTCGTTTCTATGCTTCTCCTAGATAGATCTTCCATGATCGTAGGTAAAATATTTGAAATACTACGTGCCCCAACACTATGCCTACCTCTCGGCACAAGCAAGTACAAGTACTCACCGGCTGCTCAAGGGGCGGTGGCTCTGCGGCGACGGATCCCGAGGCGGCGACAACGACTAGGGGCGGCTGGGGGCGGTGGATCCTAGGTGGCAACGGCGACTAGGGGTGGCTCAGATCGGCGGATCCGGGGAGCTGGTGAAGCGGCTCGGTGCAAGAGGGTAGGGGTGCCCCGCGGCGCGATTTCGCCCGCAGATTTGGCCGGAATCGCCGGTGGTAGACGGGCGGAACCATTGGCAGGTGGCAGTGGAAGGGGGTGGGGAAAGGGCGGGGGCTGAAATGTCCCTCCCGCCAACCGCTTTCCTGGGATACGGGGCACCATAGGGACATGGCGGAAACCTGCATTTTCGCGGGTTGAGGATGGGATTTTACCGCACTCCTAAAAAAAATTACGGGTCCGACGCGTTTGCGGGGTCTGGTCGGGCAGCATTTTCCGCGCTGACCCGTATTTTGGCGGTTATGTTGCGGGTCGCAGCATTATACGGGGTCTGCTAGAGATGCTCTTAGAGGCATAATGCACAAGTGTGTAAATTTTCAAGACAAAATACGTTAAAATGAGTGCTACAGAAAAACAAATATGAGGCTTTTTAGTAGATGCACTATTCGTAATCAAAGTCCATGAATTTATTTTTTTGCACAGATCACATTTCAAGGAATTTCATCATGAAATTTTACATATACACATCACATTCTTGTTTACTTGTACAATTTCATTTTCAGATTTTTCTGAAATGAAAAGTTTGAATTTGGATTTTTTTTGAAAAAAGTCGGCCAAGCTTCAAACGCCCCACTCTGGCTCCTGGCTCTATGATGTCTTGTTCTACTTAAGTAAGAGTAGAATATAGAGGGAAGTCTTAGACCTTACATGCGGTGGTCAGTATGCTAGAATTGTATTAACCGGAAACTTAGTACATGTGTGAATACATAGACAAACAGAATGCCCCTAGTATGCCTCTACAAGACTAGCTCGTTAATCAAATATGGTTAAGTTTCCTTGCCATAGACATGTGTTGTCATTTGATGAACGGGATCACATCATTAGAGAATGATGTGATGGGCAATACCCATCCGTTAGCTTAGCATAATGGTCGTTTAGTTTTATTGCTATTGCTTTCTTCATGACTTATACATATTCCTTTAACTATGAGATTATGGAACCCCCGGATACTGTAGGAATGCCTTGTGTGCTATGAAACGTCACAACATAACTGGGTGATTATAAAGATGCTCTACAGGTATCTCCAAAGGTGTTTGTTGAGTTGGCATATATCGAGATTAGGATTTGTCACTTTGAGTATCGGAGATGTATCTCTGGGCCCTCTCAATAATATACATATAAGCTTGCAAGCAAATGACTAAAGAGTTGTTCACGAGGTGATGTATTACGGAACGAGTAAAGAGACTTGCCGGTAACGAGATTGAACTAGGTATGCATATACCGACGGTCGAATCTCGGGCAAGTAATATACCGATAGACAAAGGGAATAACGTATGTAGCCATAACGGTTCGACCTATAAAGATCTTCGTAGAATATGTAGGAGCCAATATGAGCATCCAGATTCCGCTATTGGTTATTGACCGGAGAGGTGTCTTGGTCATGACTACATAATTCCCGAACCCGCAGGGTCACACGCTTAACGTTCATTGACGCTAGAGTAGTATTGGGATATTTGATGAGTGGTAACCAAATGTTTTTTGGAGTCCCGGATGAGATCTCGGACGTCACGAGGAGTGTCGGAATGGTCGAGAGGTAAATATTTATATATGGGGAGTCATATTTTGGGTTCTGGAAAAAGATGCAGTTTTTTCGGTATTGTACCGGGAAGCTTCTAGAAGGTTCCGAAGGATTCCGGAGGGGTCCGGAAGTCCACAAGTGGTTCCACCACGACAAAACGGCTAGCATGGGCTGTGGGGAGGCGCCCTGGACTTATTGGTCTAGGCACACCAAGTCCTCAAAAGCCCACGTGGCTAGGGAAGGCAAAAAAGGAAGGAGTCGGTAGGATTAGGATTGGACTTGGAGTCCAAGTCCTCTCCCCCTTAACTGCGCCATAGGGCTTGGAGGGGCTGTTTACCATGCCCCTCCACCTATATATAGAGGGGAGGGGGTGCCCCAAGAGTACACACCAAGCCCTTGGCGCCCCTCTCTCTCCCGTTACTCCGTAGTTCCACTGCCTCATCCTGGCGACGCTTAGCGAAGCGCTGTCGGTGTTCCACCACCACCATCACCACCATGTCATCGTATTGGTTGTGATCCCATCTACTTCTCCTCTCCCACTTGCTGGATCAAGAAGGAGGAGACGTCATCGAGCCGCACATGTGCTAAACTCGGAGGTGCCGTCCGTTCGGCACTAGATCGGTTGGATTGTGATCGGATCGCGAAGAGTATGAATACATCAACCGTGTGACAAACGCTTCCACTTAATGGTCTATGAGGGTACATAGACACACTTTCCCCTCTTGTTGCTACGCATCTCCTAGATAGATCTTGCGTGAGCGTAGGAATTTTTTGAAATTGCATCCTACGTTTCCCAACAGTGGTATCCGAGCCAGGTCTATGCGTAGATGATATGCACGAGTAGAATACAAAGAGTTGTGGGCGGTGATTGACATACTGCTTACCACCAATGTCTTATTTCTATTCGGTGGTATTGTTGGATGAAGCGGCCGGACCAACCTTACATGACTACGTTCATGAGACCGGTTCCACCGACACACACGTAACTAGTTTTGCATAAAGGTGGCTGGCGGGTGTCTGTTTCTCCTACTTGAGTTGAATTGAATTTGACTGTGGCCGGTCGTTGTTGAAGGTTAAAACAGCAAACTTGATAAATCACCGTTGTGGTTTTGATGCTAGGTAAGAACGGTTCTTGCTAGAAGCCCGTAGCAGCCACGTAAAACTTGCAACAACAAAGTAGAGGACGTCTAACATGTTTTTGCAGGGCATGTTGTGATGTGATATGATCAAGACATGATTTGATATACATTGTTGTATGAGATGATAAAAGTTATCAGCAAGTGGCAGGAGCATTATGGTTGTCGCTTTATTGTATGAAATGCAAACGCCATGTAATTGCTTTACTTTATCTCTATGCATTAGCGATAGTTGTAGAAGCAATACTTGGCGAGACGACCATGACGCAACGATGGAGATCAAGGTGTCAAGCCGGTGACTATGGAGATCATGACGGTGCTTTGGAGATGGAGATCAAAGGCACAAGATGATGATGGCCATATCATATCACATATTTTGATTGCATGTGATGTTTATCTTTTATGCATCTTATTTTTCTTAGTACGACGGTAGCATTACAAGATGATCCCTTAACTAAATTTCAAGGTATAAGTGTCCTCCCTGAGTATGCACCGTTGCGACAGTTCATCGTGTTGAGACACCACGTGATGATCGAGTGTGATAGACTCTACGTTCACATACAAAGGGTGCAAGACAGTTTTGCACACGCGAAATACTTGGTTTAAACTTGATGAGCCTAGCATGTACAGACATGGCCTCGGAACACTGGAGACCGAAAGGTCAAACGTGAATCATCTAGTAGATATGATTGATACGTCTCCAACGTATCTATATTTTTTGATTGCTCCATGCTATATTATCTTCTGTTTTGGACAATATTGGGCTTTATTATCCACTTTTATATTATTTTTGGGACTAACCTATTAACCGGAGGCCCAGCCCAGAATTGCTGTTTTTTGCCTATTTCAGTGTTTCGAAGAAAAGGAATATCAAACGGAGTTCAATTGACCTGAAACTCCACGGAACCTATTTTTGGACCAGAAGAAGCCCACGGAGTACCGGAGTTGCACCAGGGGAGTCCCGGGCTGCCCACGAGGGTGGGGGCGCGCCCACCCCCCTAGGGCGCGCCCCTGCCTCGTGGACAGCTCGGAGGTCCACAGACATACTTTTTCCTCCTATATATACCCATATACCCTAAAACGATCGGGGGACAGAATAGATCGAGAGTTGCGCTGCCGCAAGCCTCTATAGCCACCAAAAACCAATCGGGACCCTGTTCCGGCACCCTGCCGGAGGGGGGGAACCCTCACCGGTGGCCATCATCATCATCCCGGCGCTCTCCATGACGAGGAGGGGGTAGTTCACCCTCGGGGCTGAGGGTATGTACCAGTAGCTATGTGTTTGATCTCTCTCTCTCTTGTGTTCTTGATTTGGCACGATATTGATGTATCGCGAGCTTTGCTATTATAGTTGGATCTTATGTTTCTTCTCCCCCTCTACTCACTTGAAATGGATTGAGTTTTCCCTTTGAAGTAATCTTATCGGATTGAGTATTTAATGATTTGAGAACACTTGATGTATGTCTTGCCGTGCGTATCTGTGGTGACAGTGGGATATCACGTGACTCACTTGATGTATGTTTTGGTGATCAACTTGCGGGTTCCGCCCATGAACCTATGCATAGGGGTTGGCACACGTTTTTGTCTTGATTCTCTGGTAGAAACTTTGGGGCACTCTTTGAGGTTCTATGTGTTGGTTGAATAGATGAATCTGAGATTGTGTGATGCATATCGTATAATCATACCCACGGATACTTGAGGTGACATTGGAGTATCTAGGTGACATTAGGGCTTTGGTTGATTTGTGTCTTATGGTGTTATTCTAGTACGAACTCTAGGGATGTTTGTGACACTTATAGGAATAGCCCAATGGATTGATTGGAAAGAATAACTTTTAGGTGGTTTCGTACCCTACCATAATCTCTTCGTTTGTTCTCCACTATTAGTGACTTTGGAGTGAATCTTTGTTGCCTATTGAGGGATGGTTATGTGATCCATTTATGTTATTATTGTTGAGAGAACTTGCACTAGTGAAAGTATGAACCCTAGGCCTTGTTTCCTAGCATTGCAATACCGTTTACGCTCACTTTTATCATTAGTTACCTTGCTGTTTTTATATTTTCAGATTACAAAAACCTATATCTACCATCCATATCGCACTTGTATCACCATCTCTTCGCCGAACTAGTGCACCTATACAATTTACCATTGTATTGGGTGTGTTGGGGACACAAGAGACTCTTTGTTATTTGGTTGCAGGGTTGCTTGAGAGAGATCATCTTCATCCTACGCCTTCCACGGATTGATAAACCTTAGGTCATCCACTTGAGGGAAATTTGCTACTGTCCTACAAACCTCTGCACTTGGAGGCCCAACAACGTCTACAAGAAGAAGGTTGCGTAGGTAACTTTACTTGGAGCTATATTTTTATTCCATCGGTAACTTTACTTGGAGCTATATTTTTATTCACCACATGATATGTGTTTTGCTTGGATCGTCATATCATTTTATTTTGTTTTGCTTGCTATTTGAATAAAGTATCAAGATCTGAAATTTTTAAAATGGGAGAGTCTTCACATAGTTGCATAATTATTCGACTACTCATTGATCTTCACTTATATCTTTAGGAGTAGTTTGCTCTAGTACTTCACTTATATCTTTTAGAGCACGGTGGTGGATTTGTTTTATAGAAACTATTGATCTCTCATGCTTCACTTATATTATTTTGGGATTCTTAAATAGCATGGTAATTTGCTTAAATAATCCTAATACGCTAGGTATTCAAGATTAGTAAAAACTTTCTTATGAGTGTGTTGAATACTAAGAGAATTTGATGCTTGATGTTTGTTTTGAGATATGGAGGTAATAATATCAAAGTCGTGCTAGTTGAGTAGTTGTAAATTTGGGAAGTGCCTGTGTTGAAGTTTGCAAGTCCCGTAGCATGCACGTATGGTAAACGTTATGTAACAAATTTGAAACATGAGGTGTTCTTTGATTGTCTTCCTTATGAGTGGTGGTTGGGGACGAGCGATGGTATTTTCCTACCAATCTATCCCCCTAGGAGCATGCGCGTAGTGCTTGGTTTTTGATGACTTGTAGATTTTTTCAATAAGTATGTTAGTTCTTTATGACTAATGTTGAGTCCATGGATTATATGCACTCTCACCTTTCCATCATTGCTAGCCTCTTCGGTACCGTGCATTGCCCTTTCTCACATTGAGAGTTGGTGCAAACTTCGCCGGTGCATCCAAATCCCGTGATATGATACGCTCTTTCACACATAAACCTCCTTATATCTTCCTCAAAACAGCCACCATACCTACCTATTATGGCATTTCCAAAGCCATTACAAGATATATTGCCATGCAACTTTCCACCATTCTATTTATCATGACACGTTCATCATTGTCATATTGCTTAGCATGATCATGTAGTTGACATAGTATTTGTGGCAAAGCCACCGTTCATAATTCTTTCATACATGTCACTCTTGATTCATTGCATATCCCGGTACACCGCCAGAGGCATTCATATAGAGTCATACTTTGTTCTAGTATCGAGTTGTAATCATTGAGTTGTAAATAAATAGAAGTGTGATGATCATCATTTTCTAGAGCATTGTCCCAAGTGAGGAATAAAAAAAAGATCAAGGCCATAAAAAAGAGAAGGCCCCCAAAAAGAGAAAGGCCATAAAAAAGAGAAGGCCCAAAAAAATATGAGAGAAAAAGAGAGAAGGGACAATGTTACTATCCTTTTACCACACTTGTGCTTCAAAGTAGCACCATAATCTTCATGATAGAGAGTCTCTTGTTTTGTCACTTTCATATACTAGTGGGAATTTTTCATTATAGAACTTGGCTTGTATATTCCAAAAATGGGCCTCCTCAAGTGCCCTAGGTCTTTGTGAGCAGGCAAGTTGGATGCACACCCACTTAGTTTCTTTTGTTGAGCTTTCATACATTTATAGCTCCAGTGCATCCGTTGCATGGAAATCCCTACTCCTTGCATCAACATCAATCGATGGGCATCTCCATAGCTCATTGATTAGCCTCCTTGATGTGAGACTTTCTCCTTTTTTGTCTTCTCCACATAACCCCATCATTATACTCTATTCCACCCATAGTGCTATGTCCATGGCTCGCGCTCATGTATTGCGTGAAAGTTTATAGGTTTGAGATTACTAAAGTATGAAACAATTGCTTGGCTTGTCATCGGGGTTGTGCATGATGAGAGCATTCTTGTGTGACGAAAGTGGAGCATGACTAAACTATATGATTTTGTAGGGATGAACTTTCTTTGGCCATGATATTTTGAGAGGACATAATTGCTTAGTTAGTATGCTTGAAGTATTATTTTTTTATGTCAATATGAACTTTTATCTTGAATCTTTCGGATCTGAATATTCATACCACAATTAAGAAGAATTACATTGAAATTATGCCAAGTAGCACTCCTCATCAAAAATTCTGTTTTTATCATTTACCTACTCGAGGACGAGCAGGAATTAAGCTTGGGGATGCCTGATACGTCTCCGACGTATCTATAATTTTTGATTCTCCATGCTATATTATCTTCTGTTTTGGACAATATTGGGCTTTATTACCCACTTTTATATTATTTTTGGGACTAACCTATTAACCGGAGGCCCAGCCCAGAATTGCTGTTTTTTGCCTATTTCAGTGTTTCGAAGAAAAGGAATATCAAACGGAGTCCAATTGACCTGAAACTCCACTGAACCTATTTTTGGACCAGAAGAAGCCCACGGAGTACCAGAGTTGCACCAGGGGAGTCCCGGGATGCCCACGAGGGTGGGGGGCGCGCCCCCTACCTCGTGGATAGCCCGGAGGTCCACCGGCGTACTTTTTCCTTCCTATATATACCCATGTACCCTAAAACAATCGGGGAACAAAATAGATCGGGAGTTTAGCCGCCGCAAGCCTCTGTTTCGGCACCCTGTTCCGGCACCCTGCCGGAGGGGGGGAACCCTCACCGGTGGCCATCTTCATCATCCCGGCGCTCTCCATGATGAGGAGGAAGTAGTTCACCCTCGGGGCTGAGGGTATGTACCAGTAGCTATGTGTTTGATCTCTCTCTCTCTCTCTCTCTCTCTCTCTCTCTCTCTCGTGTTCTTGATTTGGCACGATCTTGATGTATCGCGAGCTTTGCTATTATAGTTGGATCTTATGTTTCTTCTCCCCCTCTACTCTCTTGTAATGGATTGAGTTTTCCTTTTGAAGTAATCTTATCGGATTGAGTCTTTAATGATTTGAGAACACTTGATGTATGTCTTGCCATGCGTATCCGTGGTGACAATGGGATATCACGTGACTCACTTGATGAATGTTTTGGGGATCAACTTGCGGTTCCGCCCATGAACCTATGCATAGGGGTTGGCACATGTTTTCGTCTTGATTCTCCGGTAGAAACTTTGGGGCACTCTTTGAGGTTCTATGTGTTGGTTGAATAGATGAATCTGAGATTGTGTGATGCATATCGTATAATCATACCCACGGATACTTGAGGTGACATTGGAGTATCTAGGTGACATTAGGGCTTTGGTTGATTTGTGTCTTAAGGTGTTATTCTAGTACGAACTCTAGGGCTATTTGTGACACTTATAGGAATAGCCCAATGGATTGATTGGAAAGAATAACTTTGAGGTGGTTTCGTACCCTACCATAATCTCTTCGTTTGTTCTCCACTATTAGTGACTTTGGAGTGAATCTTTGTTGCATGTTGAGGGATGGTTATGTGATCCAATTATGTTATTATTGTTGAGAGAACTTGCACTAGTGAAAGTATGAACCCTAGGCCTTGTTTCCTAGCATTGCAATACCGTTTACGCTCACTTTTATCATTAGTTACCTTGCTGTTTTTATATTTTCAGATTACAAAAACCTATATCTACCGTCCATATTGCACTTGTATCACCATCTCTTCGCCGAACTAGTGCACCTATACAATTTACCATTGTATTGGGTGTGTTGGGGACACAAGAGACTCTTTGTTATTTGGTTGCGGGGTTGCTTGAGAGATACCATCTTCATCCTACGCCTCCCATGGATTGATGAACCTTAGGTCATCCACTTGAGGGAAATTTGCTACTGTCCTACAAACCTCTGCACTTGGAGGCCCAACAACGTCTACAAGAAGGAGGTTGCGTAGTAGACATCAATGATCAACATAGAGATGTTCACCATTGATGACTAGCCCATCTCACGTGATGATCGGACATGGGTTAGTTGATTTGGATCACGTATCATTTGGATGACTTAAGGGATGTCTATCTAAGTGGGAGTTCTTAAGTAATTTGATTAACTGAACTTAATTTATCATGAACTTAGTCCTGATAGTATTTCCAAATTGTGTCATAGATCAATGGCTCGCGATGTAGCTCCCTGTTTATTTTTGATATGTTCCTAGAGAAAAATAAGTTGAAAGATGATAGTAGCAATGATGCGGACTTGGTCCATGATCTAAGGATTATCCTCGTTGCTACATAGAAGAATTATGTCCTTGATGCACCGCTTGGAGACAGACCTGTTACAGGAGCTGATGTAGATATTATGAACATTTGACAAGCTCAATATGATGACTACTTGATAGTTTAGTGCACCATGCTTTACGGCTTAGAATTGGGGCTTGAAAGAAGTTTTGAACGCCATGGAACATATGAGATGTTCCAAGAGCTGAAATTGGTATTTCAGACTCATGCCCATGTCGACAGGTATGAGACCTCTGACAAGTACTTTGCCTACAAGATGGAGGAGAATAGCTCATCCAGTGAGCATATGCTCAGAATGTCTCGGTACTACAATCACTTGAATCAAGTGGGAGTTAATCTTCCAGATAAGACAGTGATTGATAGGGTTCTCTAGTCACTATCACCAAGCTACTAGAACTTCATGATGAACTATAATATGCAAGGGATGACAAAAACGATTCCCGCGCTCTTCGCGATGCTGAAATCGATGAAGGTAGAAATCAAGAAAGAGCATCTAGTGTTGGTGCTTAACAAGACCACTAGTTTCAAGAAAAAGGGCAAAGGGAAAGAAAGGGAACTTCAAGAAGAATGGCAAGCAAGTTGCCACTCCCATGAAGAAGCCCACAGCTGGACCCAAGCCTCAAACTGAGTGCTTCTACTACAAAGGAAATGGTCACTGGAAGCGGAAGTTCCCCGAATACTTAGCGAATAAGAAGGATGGCAAAGTGAACAAAGGTACATTTGATATACAGATTATTGATGTGTACTTTACTACTCTTCTTAGCAACTCCTGGGTATTTGATACCGGTTCAGTTGCTAAGATTAGTAACTCGAAACGGGAGTTGCAGAACGAACAGGGACTAGTTAAGGACGAGGTGACAATGTGTGTTGGAGGTAATTCCAAGGTTGACACAATCACCATCGCACACTCCCTCTACCTTCGAGATTAGTGTTGAACCTAAATAAATGTTATTTGGTGTTTGTGTTGAGCATGAATATGATTAGATCATGTTTAGTGCAATACAGTTATTCATTTCAAAGAATAATTGTTGTTCTGTTTACATGAATAAAACCTTCTATGGTCATACACCCAATGTGAATGGTTTACTGAATCTTGATCGTAGTGATATAGATATTCATAATATTGATGCTAAAAGATGCAAAGTTGATAATGATAGTGCAACATACTTGTGGCACTGCCGTTTAGGTCATATTGGTGTAAAGCGCATGAAGAAACTCCATGCAAATGGACTTTTGGAATAACTTGATTATGAATCATTCAATACTTGCGAACCATGCCTCATGGGAAAGATGACTGAAACTCCGTTCTCCGAAACAATGGAGCGAGCCAATGAATAATTGGAAATAATGCATACCGATGTATGCGGTCCGATGAGTATTGAGGCACGCGGTGGGTATCGTTATGTTCTGACCTTCACAGATGATTTGAGCAGATATGGATATATCTACTTAATGGAACACAAGTCTGAAACATTTGAAAAGTTCAAAGAATTTTAGAGTGAAGTGGAGAATCATCGTAACAAGAAAATACAGTTTCCACAATCTGATCGCGGAGGCGAATATTTGAATTACGAGTTTGGCTTTCATTTAAAACAATGTGGAATAGTTTCACAACTCATGCCACCTGGAACACCACAGTGTAATGGTGTGTCCGAACATCGTAACAATACTTTATTAGATATGGTGCGTTCTATGATGTCTATTACCGATTTTCCACTATCGTTTTGGGGTTATGCATTACATACAGCTGCATTCACGTTAAAT
The DNA here is from genome assembly GCA_032464435.1 of Aegilops umbellulata. Lineage (NCBI taxonomy): Eukaryota > Viridiplantae > Streptophyta > Magnoliopsida > Poales > Poaceae > Aegilops > Aegilops umbellulata. Next base: position 195,575,481 of record CP136060.1, read on the forward strand.
AGGGCACCGTCTCAATCCGTTGAGATGACACCGTATGCACTATGGTTTGGCAAGAAACCTAAGCTGTCGTTTCTTAAAGTTTGGCGATGCGACGCTTATGTCAAAAGGCTTCAGCCTGATAAGCTCGAACCCAAAGCAGAGAAGTGCGTCTTCATAGGATACCCGAGAGAAAAAATTGGGTACACCTTCTACCACAGATCGAAAGGCAAGATCTGTGTTGCCAAGAATGGAACCTTTATAGAGAAGGAGTTTCTCTCGAAAGAAGTGAGTGGGAGGAAAGTAGAAATTTATGAGGTAATTATACCTTCTCTTGAATTGGAAAATAGCTCATCACAGAAAACCGTTCCTGTGATGCCTACACCGACTATAGAGGAAGCAAATGATAATGATGATGAAACTTCAGATCAAGTTGCTACTGAACCTCATAAGTCAACCAGAGCATGATCCGCACCAGAGGGGTATGGTAATCCTATTCCGGAAGTCATGTTACTAGACCATGGCGAACCTACGAACTATGAAGAAGCTATGATGAGCCCAGATTCCAACAGATGGCTTGAAGCCATGAAATCTGAGATAGGATCCATGTATGAGAACAAAGTGTGGACTTTGGTGGACTTGCCCGATGATCGGCAAGCCATAGGGAATAAATGGATCTTCAAGAAGAAGACTGATGCTGATGGTAATATTATTGTCTACAAAGCTCGACCTGTCGCAAAAAGGTTTTCGACAAGTTCAAGGGGTTGACTATGATGAGACTTTCTCACCCGTAGCCATGCTTAAAGTCCATCTGAATCATGTTAGCAATTGCCGCATTTTAATATTATGAAATCTGGCAATGGACGTCAGAACTGCGTTCCTTAATGGATTTCTTAAAGAAGAGTTGTATATGATGCAACCAGAAGGTTTTGTCGATCCTAATGGTGCTAACAAAGTGTGCAAGCTCCAGCAATCCATCTATGGAATAGTGCAAGCATCTCGGAGTTGGAATATACGCTTTGATGAGGTGATCAAAGCATATGGTTTTATACAGACTTTCGGTGAAGCCTGTATTTACAAGAAAGTGAGTGGGAGCTCTGTAGCATTTCTAATATTATATATAGATGACATATTGTTGATTGGAAATGATATAGGACTTCGGGATAGCATAAAAGGATACTTGAATACGAGGTTTTTCAATGAAAGACCTCGGTAAAGCTACTTATGTATTGGGCATCAAGTCTATAGAAATAGATCGAGACGCTTAATAGGACGTTCACAAAGCACACACCTTTACAAGATTTTGAAGGAGTTCAAAATAGATTAGGCAAAGAAGGAGTTCTAGCCTGTATTGTAAAGTGTGAAGTTGAGTAAGACTCAAAGTCTGACCACGGCACAAGATAGAAAGATAATGAAAGTCATTCCCTATGCCTCAGTCATAGGTTCTATAAATTATGCCATGCTGTGTACCAGACCAGTTGTGCCTTGCTATGATTTAGGCAAGGGGGTACAATAGTGATCCAGGAGTAGATCACTAGACAGTGGTCAAAATTATCCTTAGAGAACTAAGGAAATGTTTCTCGGTTATGGAGGTGATAAAGAGTTCGTCGTAAAGAGTTATGTCGATGCAAGCTTTTACACCGATCCAGATGACTCCGAGTCTCAATCTGGATACGTATTGAAAGTGGGAGAAATTAGCTAGAGTAGCTCCATGCAGAGCATTCTAGACACAAAATTTGTGAAATACATACGGATCTAAATGTGGCAGACCCGTTGACTAAACCTCTCTCACAAGCAAAACATGATCACACCTTAGAACTCTTTGGGTGTTAATCACATAGAAATGTGAACTATATTATTGACTCTAGTAAACCCTTTCGGTGTTAATCACATGGCGATGTGAACTATGAGTGTTATTCACATGGCGATGTGAACTAGATTATTGACTCTAGTGCAAGTGGGAGACGGAAGGAAATATGCCCTAGAGGCAATAATAAAGTTGTTATTTTATATTTCCTTACTCATGATAAATGTTTATTATTCATGCTAGAATTCTATTGATTGGAAACCTAAATACATCTGTGAATACATAGACAAACATTGTGTCCCTAGTGAGCCTCTACTTGACTAGCTCATTGATCAAAGATGGTTAAGGTTTCCTAACCATGGACATGAGTTGTCATTTGATAACGGGATTACATCATTAGGAGAATGATGTGATGGACAAGACCCATCCGCTAGCTTAGCATAATGATCGTTCAGTTTTATAGCTATTGGTTTCTTCATGTCAAATACATATTCCTTCAACTATGATATTATGCAACTCCCGGATACCGGAGGAATGCCTTGTGTACTATCAAACATCACAACGTAACTGGGTGATTATAAAGATGCTCTACAGGTATCTCCGAAGGTGTTTGTTGAGTTGGCATATATGGAGATTAGGATTTGTCACTCCGAATATCGGAGAGGTGATGTAGGGTGGAACCCTAGATGGCCGATCTTTCACGAAAGGAGCGGATCCCAACAAGGAACACGAAGAAGACGAGGGGAAACACGCGGGAAAACACGAGAGAATCACTCAAACCAACAAGATTCGGTCTCACATATGCTAGATCCACGAAACACAAAGAGATACATGATCCGAATCCAACAAAGGACGATACAAGTGGTACCTAGTTCATCTCCGTGAGGAGGTCCTGAGGGGTCTTCCCATGAAGGGATTTTGAATCCACTACAAAAAAATACACTTCCATGACGATACGTGTTTGTCACAGTAGGTCACATTTTCTGTCATGCATGTACATCCATGTCAAATTTATGACAAAATCGAGATAGTCATACGTGTGATGTTGTAGAAGTGTTCCATGAAATTACCAAAATTATCATCACGAAAGTGTCCACTTCCATGACGATAAATCGCGTGTCATAGAAGTGCTTTCGTCAAGGGCGACCGACACGTGGCATCCGCCGTAACAGGTCGTCGTTAAGCTATCGGGTCCGGCTTTGGATCCGATAACCCGTTAAAAGCCCAGACCAATGGGTATTTTCCACGTGTAAAATACTCATTGGCCTGAGGAAACAAGTGTTGGCTCACTGTCGGGACATATGTCATCCATTCATTGGACAGGAGGCGCCTATGATACGTCGACACGTGGCACGACCTAACAGAGACCCATTTCGGTGAAAAGGCCGGCCCGTTTGAGTTGGTCAAAAGGTAACGGGCCAGCCCACGGAAAGCCTGTTAATGGCCTAGTTGTATATAGCCCACTTACGGCCCGCTAACTACCATCCCGTTATGGCCTATCGGAATGAAGCCCAGTAGCTTCATCTGGGACATCCAACATGATTCCAGCCCGTTGTAACTTCCGGCCCATGTATGGCCCATGATGTCTTTCGGCCCATATGAGTTTCTCTGTAACTCTCGGCCCGTCAAAGGCCCGAGATGAAACTGGCCCATAATCAACAATGTATCGCTTTATACCCATTAACGACCCATTATTCCGTCGGCCGTTTCCAGCCCGTGTTAACTTTCGGCCTTCTAAGGGCCCATTTATTCTTGGGCTCATTTCTAGAATTCAGTTAGTTATAGTCTGTTACTGGCCTATTCCATTTGTGGGCCAAATTAAGCATGTGGTTCATTTGGCTCGTTAACCCGTTGGGTTGTTTTCATAGCATTATCAAATACGGCCTATTAACGGCCCGTTATGGTCCACGAATAATATGGCCCATGTTTGGCGAAATAATTATACGCCCCGTAGAAGGCTCATGGATACTACTACCCGTAGAAGACCAATGGATCCTACGGCCCGTAGAAGGCCCAAGGATCATACGGCCCGTAGGAAGTCCATGGATCCTACGACCCATAGAAGGCCCATGGATCCTACGGCCTGTAGAAGGCCCATAGATCCTACGGCCCGCAGGAGGCCTATGGTTACAACAACCCGTGTGTTGCCAAAAATAGGTTATTGTGGCCACTAGAAAAACGCAGAAAAAGAACTGCAGTGACTACAAGCAAACAACTAAACAAGACAATGAGGAAATAAGTAAATAAGCAAGCAACTAATGCTAGCCTATTACAGCTATTACACATATAACATCCACTGGGCATCAAAGTTCACCACCAGTGCAAATATAGGGAACAAAGCAGCATATTACATCCACTGGCCGTCAAAATTGGCCACCAGTGCAAATAAACGCGGCAGCAAAACTTCCATAACTGAAACAACTTTAGAAGAGTTCAAGAAACGTTATCCTGGGTATCCACCATGCTGGCAATAAGCTTAGCAAGCTTATTAGCTTTGTCCTGTTTGGCAGTAAAATCCTCCAATGCTTGTTGTTGCACCAGAAAGTATGCATCTGAATGCTCCAGGGACTTCCGCAGTCCTTCCGCTTCTTGTCACGGCACAGCTGATCGATGTCTTTCAGCTTGTAGTTGAGACTCAAGAAACCGAACTGATTCAGACAGTGAGTTTGAATAGCTTGTGCAAGCGGTAGTGGCCAGTAACTCGAACAGTAAACCAAGACAGGACTTTGGGGTTGCCTCACAGTCTTCAAGATAGTTTTCCTTAGCTGTTTTATCAGCTTTGTTGGAGACCAACAAGAATGTCTCACGATCTTGAACCTTATCTGCATTACTTCCTTTATCATTGCTTAATAAGGCACTCTTCCCCAATATTCTGTCAGCATTCTAAAAGAAGAAACAAGCAGACACATAACATGTTTAGCATGTACTAGTATATGAAACTCATTTTGGTGAACCAGTTCATTAGTAAGGTGGACAAGATTAAACTACCAAGTTTTCAATTGCCAAGTAGTACATTCTAAAAGCATCAAACAAACATATATCTATGTCCTATGGTCACTGCATTGTCTTGCCAAATAAAAATGGAGGCACGGTTCAAATCATATCAGTTCAAAAGAATGCAACACTGAAAGAATACAAAGCGTGGGAAACTACATGGCACAACAAAGAGTTCAGATGGGTACCACGGGTCTACATGTACAACAATACTATTGGCCCTGTTATGATGCTAGTAATGTGCATGATATGAGAAGTCAACTGTATACACAATTGAAATTGAAATCAACAGAGCTATTTATAAGAGAAAACATGTTAAAGAAACATGCGTAAACATACCTGTTGTGCTATTTGAGTTTCCATAGGATCGTTCAATTTAAAATAAGTTTATATGAGTAAATACAGTGATACAACAACAAAGCAGTATGCACGATAGCAATGGAATCTTAAATGAGAACAATTGTTCTTTAGGTTTAAGCACTTGTTCTACATGAACAGAGTATAGTAAGACGCAAGCATATAGTACTTAAAATAAAATGAGCTCATAGACCTTACCACATTCTTGGTTCGGGACCAGTAAAGAACAAGGCGTTCCCAGTCATCGCCCAGTAAATGTGTCTCGGGAGAATGTAAGGGAATTTGATGAGTTTCTTTGCTAGTGAAGTACGTTTTCTTCAGGTAATTCCAATACTGCCACCAAGCATTCTTGAAGATAGCAGAGGTATTAGCACAGTTACCTCATCCTGAGTTTCCAAATCGGTCCTTCTCTATAGAGAAAAATGGGAAAATTTGTTGTATTATAACCATCATGCAGGTAGAATGTATGGGACAAAGAAAAGTAATTGCCATGAATAATATTACTTACACATAACTCCTGGACAAACACTTGCAACTGGCATTTTCCTTCATCTTTAGTATTATATTTCCATGATGGGAAGATACGCACATAGGATTTAACAACATCAAATGCGATAGATGCTAAACTAGAATGGCTGGTTGTGCTTCCTCCATAGGAATAGGTGTACTAACTGGTGGAGTTGAGATTCGCCGTGGTAGTATTGGCGCTTTGGGCACTGGAGCTGCCTTACTAACTGCTCTTGTTTGGGAGCTCTGTGGTGGAGATGGTGCTGTGTCAATAGGAACTGGGTTACTATCTGCTGGGGTTGGGGTTAGATCGGGTGAAGTTGGTTCTCTGTCCATCGCAGTAGGGGTAAAATCTGCGAGAGTCTGGGTTATGTGTGATAGGGCTGGTTCTCGTGCATGTACAACGGGGGTGCTATCTCCACAAAGAGGTAGCACTGTTTTATTTGAAGACCGTGTTTTAACTCCGCTAGATACTGCCATCACCCTCTCCAATTCAAATGGCTGATAAACAGGAAACATAGTTGAATGTACAGACATTGTATGAGAGACAGATGCAATAGATAGTGTGGAAAAAAGAGGGCATTAAATAGTTGACATGTATATTGTTTAACTAAAATGGATAGCATGACATAATTTCACATATATGATGTCTATCTAAACTGGATAGCATAGCATAACATAATTCAAAGATATGATGACTAACTAAACAGGATCGCATGACATAATTCACATACATGTTATCTAAGTAACCAGGATCACATATATGATGTCTAAACTAAGAACATGGTGTTGAATATTGTGTATATGATGTCTAAACTATGCAATGCACGACACCATATGCATGATATGAGCAGTAGAACCGTGCCAAGTTAGATCATACACCTCGGTGGGGGAATAGGACTGGTCATCTGTCTCTGAATCTATCTCTGAGGAACTATCGGGACCCAACAAGAGATCTGCTTCGACAGGTAGCACTATCTGCTCTGAAGGTCTTGTTTTCACTCCAGATTTTTCCATCACCCACTCAAATGGCTGATTCACAGGAAGAGTAGTTTAATGTACAAACATTGTCAATAAATGGAAATTTAATGAAGAAAAGGATGGGCTAGATATCATTCAAATATATGATGCCTGGTTAAACAGGATGGCATTGCACATTTCACATATATTATGGCTGGCTAAAAGACATGAGACTGCATAATTCCCATATATGATATTGAAACTAAACAGGTGGCATTACAGAACATGTCTAAACTAAGAATATGACATATATGATGTCGAAAGTAGGCACTGCAAGGCAACATATGCATGATATGACTAACATCATCATGCCAAGTTAGAGCAAACACCTTGGGGGTAAATAGGAGTGGTCAGCTGCGTTTGAATCCACCTCAGAACAGATATCTTCCTCTGGATTACAATTTGGAGAGGGGGGGGAGGGTTTGCCATTGAACCCACTGTAACGCCCCGGATCCGATGCACCAGGTGTCCGCCAGTTATTCGTCAGCGTTGCCATGTCATGTGCTTGCGTGTTGCATTTTGCCATGTCATCATCTGCATTTCATATCATGTCATCATGTGCATCGCATTTGCATACGTGTCATCTTATGCATCCGAGCATTTTCCCCATTGTCCGTTTTGCAATCCGGCACTCCTATGTCATCCGGCGCCCACTTTTGCCTCTTTTCGTGTGTGGGTGTTTAACGGTCTCAGAATGGACCGAGGTTTGTCAAGCGGCCTTGGTACACCACCGGTAGACCGCCTGTCAAATTTCGTGTCATTTGGAGTCCGTTTGATACTACAACGGTTAACCGGGTAACCGTAAAGGCCTCTTTATGTTGCAGCCCAACACCCCTCCAAAGTGGCCCAATAATCCATCCAAACCCCCTCCATTCTCTCGGTCGTTCGATCACGATCGTGTGGCCGAAAACCACACCTCATTAGGAGTCCCTTAGCTCCCTCTACCTATAAATAGACCCTCTCCCCCGAAATTTGCGGATGAATCCACCCTAACCCTAGACCAATCCTCCCTGCCGCCACCGGACACGTCCGGCCACAGTCGGACACGTCCGCCGCCGCCCGGCGAACCAGGGGCCGCCACGTGGTACCCCCGCGCCCACATCGCCGCCGGCCCGCGGAGCCCAGGCGGGGCCCGCCTAGCCCATTCCGCCGCCGCCCGCCCGCGGGACGCCCACGCGCCCGCGCCGCCGCCCCAAGCGCCGGCATGCTCCGCCCGCACCTGCCCGCCGCCGCGCGCCTCCTCCGCCGAGCCGCAGCGCTCTGGCGACCTCGCCCCGCCGGCGCGCCACCGCTCCGGTCGCCGTGCCGCTCCGCCCTCCGCTGCACCTCCCCGCGCCCTGATGGCCTCCGCCCTTCGCCGGTGGTCTGGCCCTCTCCTTCCTCGTCTCCGGTGCCATTCCCGACGAGTTCCCGAGCTCAGATCCAGATTCGTTTCGAAGGTTGACCCCGAAATAATCCCAAGTGTTTTAATATTTGCATTCTGATGCTATGTTTGACCTGCCATATCTCCTAGCATACTGCTTCGTTTTGCATGTATAATATGTAGGAATGTTCATCAGGAAATGCTCTACATTTTGTTCCATTGTTTCATGTTTGTTTGAGGTGATCTGGATGCCCTAATAATCGTTGCAAGAGTGCTATATGATGTTAACTGCTGCCTGTTATCAGAACATGCTCAATTGTCATTTTTGCACCTTTTTGTGTGATTTTCTTTTGAGCATGAAGTCTACATGTGTTATGAGATAAAACATTCCATATTTGCTGTGGTTCAATCCACTCTTCATGATATGCCATGTGTTGATTGCTAGAAGCTTGCAAAGTAACCTCCGTGATGTTGCTGATTTTAGAGACTTAGGATTTTACTAAGTCTTGGGCCTGCTGTTATTTTCATGCCATGTATTCATGTTGCTACAGTGAGATCCATGCCTCTTCTAACTATGTTCAGTAAGGGTGTCTTGTTCATATGGTTTTGCTCTATTCATCCATGCCTCTATTTGTATTTATAGAGTGCCCTAGAATTTCTTAATCTTGCTCTACTTTTGCTATAAAATGTTCCTGGCAGATTGTTTAAATGTTATTCAATTTTGCCAAGGTTGTTGCTAGTGATCCAAGCATGATATGAACTTGCTATTTCCATCTTAGCTTAATGAACATGTCTTCTTGCTGATGCTATGCTTATCTTGTCATGCAATGCCTTGTGGTGAGTGAATCGAGCTTGCAAAGTTGCCTTCATGTTGCTGTTTATGCCATGCTCTATTTTTCACCAAGTCTGAATCTGTTTACGAAACTTGCTATGTTTACATGGGTGCCATCATATATTCTGTGCCCGTTTGGCTCATGGTAACTAAGAGACTTTTGTTACATGCTTTGAGTAATATCATACCATGCTCTAGTTTGACATGATAGATTGATGTAATATGCGGTTTGATAGCTCTAAACATTGCAACCTGATGTTATTTCTGCCATGCCCTGTGAACCTGTTATTATTTGCAATATTGCCATGTCCTTTTGAGCATGTTCTAATAGTTTTTGGAGATAGCTCAGTGTTTATATTTTGTAATGCTTTACCTGTACGTCATCTCCATGCCTTTTTTTCGCATGTTGATATCTTGTAACATGTTGTTTTTGTGCTTGCAATATGCCTAGTTGCTGTTTTGGACAGCATGCCCTTTGAACTTGTTTCATGTGTATGTGTTGAACCGTTGCTCCGTTTTGAGTGTGCTCTATATGAAACTTGCTTAGTTTTGCATGTAGTTTAATATTACCTTGTTGCATTCATGTTTTGATGTGTTTGCTTGATGTTTGAATGATCTTTGCACCAATGCCATGCTTAACTTGTTTTGCTCATATCTTTTAGGTCGTAGCTCCGAATCTAATGAACTTTATATGTAACTTGACTAGAATTTCGTGTAGATCATCGTGGTGCATCTTAACTTGTTGTTTAACAACTTGAACATAAGGTTTATTCATATCTGGACCAATTTCGAAATTTGCATGAGGACTTACCGGAATTGTTATATGTTGTTTCCGGCCTCATTTAAACTTGCTTTGATGTGTTGCTCTTGTATGCATCATCTCTTTCCATGAGTAGATTCATGTAGCCTTGTCATGCATCATACTTGGTTGAGCATCATGCCTTGTTCATGTGCGGTGTGTTTACCATGTTGTGTGCTTCTTCTCGATAGTTCCCGTTTCATTGCGATCGTGAGGATTCGTTCGTCTACGCTTGGTTCGTCTTCGTGGCTTCATCTTCTTCATGGACTCGTTTTTCTTCCTAGCGGGATTTCAGGCAAGATGACTGTCACCTTGGATCTCATTACTATCATTGCTATGCTAGCTGCTTCGTTCAATCGCTATGCTGCGTTACCTACCACTTGCTGCTCAAGCCTCCCAAATTGCCATGAACCTCTAACCTTTGTTCCCCTTCCTAGCAAACCGTTGTTTGGCTATGTTTCCGCTTTTGCTTAGCCCCTCTTATAGCATTGCTAGTTGCAGGTGAAGATGAAGATTGCTCCATGTTGGATTATTTTTATGTTGGGATATCACAATATCTCTTATATTATTGATGCATCTATATACTTGGTAAAGGGTGGAAGGCTCGGCCTTATGCCTGGTGTTTTGTTCCACTCTTGCCACCCTAGTTTCCGTCATATCGGTATTATGTTCCTGGATTTTGCGTCCCTGACGCGGTTGGGTGATTTATGGGACCCCCTTGACAGTTCGCCTTGAATAAGACTCTTCCAGCAAGGCCCAACCTTGGTTTTACATTTGCCTCACCTATTACCTTTTCCCTTGGGTCGGCCAACTCGAGGGTCATCTTTATTTAGCCCCCCCCGGGCCAGTGCTTCTCTAAGTGCTGGTCCGAACCGAGTAGACTGCGGGGCCACCTTGGGGAAACTTGAGGATTGGTTTTACTCGTAGGATGTCTCATCCGGATGTGCCCTGAGAAAGAGATAAGTGCAGCTCCTATCAGGATTTGTCGGCACAATCGGGCGGCTTTGCTGGACTTGTTTTACCATTGTCAAAATGTCTTGTAAATGGGATTCCGAGACTGATCGAGTCTTCTCGGGAGAAGGAATATCCTTCGTTGATTGTGAGAGCTTATCATGGGCTAAGTTGGGACACCCCTGCAGGGTTTGAACTTTCGAAAGCCATGCCCGCGGTTATGTGGCAGATGGGAATTTGTTAATGTCCGGTTGTAGTAAACTTGAAGTAAACTCTTCTAAAATACACCAACCGTGTGTGTAATCATGAGTGTCTCTTTTCGGGGTTGTTCGAGAGGAGAACATGGTTTATGGGTTATGTTTGACGTAAGTAGGAGTTCAGGATCACTTCTTGATCATTACTAGATGACGATCGCTTGCTTTCCTTCTCTTCTCGCTCTTATTTGCATAAGTTAGCCACCATACTCTGCTTAGTCGCTGCTGCAACCTCACCACTTTACCCCTTCCTTACCCATTAAGCTTTGCTAGTCTTGATACCCATGGTAATGGGATTGCTGAGTCCTCATGGCTCACAGATTACTACACCACCAGTTGCAGGTACAGGTTTTGCAATGATCATGACGCGAGAGCGATGTTTACTTGTGTTGGAGTTCTTCTTATGCTTCTTCGATCAGGGGATAGGTTCCAGGTCGGCAGCCTGGGCTAGCAGGGTGGATATTGTTTGAGTTGCTGTTTATGTTTCATCCGTAGTCGGATGTTGATCTTGTATCTTGATGTATTGTTGTATTCATGTGACATTTTATGACTTGGTTGTATCCCCACTATTATGTAATGTTGATGTAATGATATCCACCTTACAAAAGCGTCTTCAAGATGCGCTTCTATCCTTGGTGGGACCTTCGAGTTCCTTTAGGATAGGGTCGCATCTTGGGCGTGACACCCACCATGGAGCGGTGTCTGCATGACATTGTATTGCCGCACAAAACTCTTCTCCTTTTCTCTACATGTTCAGCATGACTATGTACAATATCTGACATGCATACAAAAAAATATAGTGAGATTATGTAAGGAGAGCATGCAGAAATCTAGAGTAATGGTAACAACCAGTGGATGGATCCAAAAATAATGATAGCAGGCTGATGATTGCTTTAATTTAATAAAAAACAGATGATGATTGCTTTACTATTTGTTTCCCACCCAAGATGAACAACATAGGCATACCCTAGGTGAACCAGATATTAGACAGAGATACTATTCATTACTGCCTCGATATGTGCCCCACAACTAATTCAGAACTCAAGTTTGAACATCAATTTGGACCTGACTTGGAGTCTAAGAGGTGAATAGGACAATAAAGTAGCAGGGAATATTAGGAAATGCATAACATAAGCAGAAACAAAAGAGTGCGACCTCTCTTGTGGACCCGTGTACTCCTCAGGTTCATCTGCTGAGTCCATGATGGTGATGCCGTTGCGGTGGGAGCCGGCGGTAGGGAAGGAGATCTGAGGCGGCGAAAGACGGTCAGGAGTCATGATGTCTGGTTTGGTGGATGCTTCTGTCGATGGAGCAGCTCAGGTGAGGCGGACGACGTCGTGGCAGGAGCAGGACAAACCACACAAAGTTTTCTTCGACACCTACCTGTAACGGAAGTAATTCTGCAAGGGCTCATTTGGCTTGCATGATTCTAAAAATGCAGGGATAGGAGGAAAAACACCGGAATAGGATAGGAATGCACATGGGAAACAGAGCATTTGTGAACATAGGATTTCTGTCAACTTGGGTGTTTGGTTCAGAGGAATTGGAGGAGCAGAGGAATGGAAAGAAACATGGCCAAAATAAAGTGAAACCATATGAAAGTGTGTACAGTTAGAATGTTATTCTGCCACTAATGCACTTGGTCTTGTTTTCATGCATAGGATTGGTCGCTGAAGAAGTTGAGGCAGAGGTGACTCCGAACTTGACATGACTCTAGAGTAATAAGTGATGCGACAACTGTACAACCTCTTTGCCGTAGCCGTTTCGACCTCGGCATCATTGGGTTGGTCGTTGAAGAAGTTGAGGCAGAGGTGGCTGCCGGAGGTGTGGAGGAAGATCTGAGGAATCTGTAGACGGTGTCCAGGGCACTGCTCTGTTGTGATGGATCGTTTCGTCGTTGGAACAGCTCCGGTGAGCCATAAGACGTCAAGGCTAAAGCAGCACAAGGCAGACATCGCTAATGTCAAGTGGGATTCTATTAGCATCTCCAGTAGATGATGTAAAATGCATTACCAAAAAGTGATAGATGTAAAATTTACATCACCAAAAACCACTTGACTACAACAGATGAGGTAAAAACTGTTGACTCTGAACTTAACTGTCGAAACTGAAATTTACTATGGAATCTGAATGTTACTGTCGAAACTGAACGCAATGGTAGTAGAGAGGCACTTCACATGGGATAGTTTAGGGAGGGAATGCAGTTCATCTTCAACCTGCACCCCCCTGAGCCGCCAGCCACCACCGGTCGAACCCCGCGCCGCCTCGCCGCCCCGAAAAAACTCCCCACCTCCAGTCGCCACTTTTTCTCCAGCGATCCCCACGCCACTGATGACCCACAAGTATAGGGGACCTATTGTAGTCCTTTCGATAAGTAAGAGTGTCGAACCCAACCAGGAGCAGAAAGAAATGACAAGCGGTTTTCAGCAAGGTATTCTCTGCAAGCACTGAAATTATCGGTGATAGATAGTTTTGTGATAAGGTAATTTGTAACGGGTAACAAGTAACAAAAGTAAACAAGGTGCAGCAAGGTGGCCCAATCCTTTTTGTAGAAAAGGACAAGCCTGGACAAACTCGTATATAAAGGAAAAGGCTCCCGAGGACACATGGTAATTATGGTCAAGCTAGTTTTCATCACGCTCATATGATTCACGTTCTTTACTTTGATAATTCGATATGTGGGTGGACCGGTGCTTGGGTACTGCCCTTCCTTGGACAAGCATCCCACTTATGATTAACCCCTATTGCAAGCATCCGCAACTACAAAAGAAGTATTAAGGTAAACCTAACCATAGCATGAAACATATCGATCCAAATCAGCCCCTTACGAAGCAACACATAAACTAGGGTTTAAGCTTCTGTCACTCTAGCAACCCATCATCTACTTATTACTTCCAAATGCCTTCCTCTATGCCCAAACAATGGTGAAGTGTCATGTATTCGACGTTCACATAACACCACTAGAGGAAAGACAACATACATCTCATCAAAATATCGAACGAATACCAAATTCACATGACTACTTATAGCAAGACTTCTCCCATGTTCCCAGGAACAAATGTAACTACTCACAAATCATATTCGTGTTCATAATCAGAGGGGTATTAATATGCATAAAGGATCTGAACATATGATCTTCCACCAAATAAACCAACTAGCATCAACTACAAGGAGTAATCAACACTACTAGCAACCCACAGGTACCAATCTGAGGTTTTGAGCCAACGATTGGATACAAGAGATGAACTAGGGTTTGAGAGGAGATGGTGCTGGTGAAGATGTTGATGGAGATTGACCCCCTCCCGCTGAGAGGATCGTTGGTGATGATGATGGTGATGATTTCCCCCTCCCGGAGGGATGTTTCCTCGAAAGAACAGCTCCGCCGAAGCCCTAGATTGGTTTCGCCAGGTTCTGTCTCGTGGCGGCGGTGTTTCGTCTCGAAAAGCTTCCTTATTATTTTTTTCTAGGATGAGAGACTTCATATAGCCAAAGATGGGCACCGGAGGCCTGCCAGGGGGCCACGAGGCAGGGGGCGTGCCCCCTCCCTCGTGGATGGTGGGTGGCCCCCCTCTGGTTGATTCTTTTGCCAGTATTTTTTATTAATTCCAAAAACTGCCTCCGTGAAGTTTCAGGACATTTGGAGCTATGCAGAATAGGTCTCTAATATTTGCTCTTTTTCCAGCCCAGAATTCCAGCTGCCGGCTTTCTCCCTCTTCATGTAAACCTTGTAAAATAAGAGAGAATAGGCATAAGTATTGTGACATAACGTGTAATAACAGCCCATGATGCAATAAATATCAATATAAAAGCATGATGCAAAATGGACATATCAACTCCCCCAAGCTTAGACCTCGTTTGTCCTCAAGCAGAAGCCGATAACGAAAAATATGTCCACATGTTTAGAGATAGAGGTGTCGATAAAATAAAATACGGACATGAGGGCATCATGATCATTCTTAGAATAACAACATATATATATATATATATATATATATATATATATATATATTCATATGATTTCTTATGCTAAAGTAACAATCTATTCGCAATGTCAAGTATGAATCAGGAACTTCATTGAAAACCAACAAACTATGATCTCGGTCATTGAAGCAATTGCAATTTATCATAACATCGGGAAGAGTCAATATAAGAGCTTTTTAGCAAGTCCACGTACTCAACTATCATTTAATCTTTCACAATTGCTAACACTCACGCAATACTTATGGGTATGGAGTTTTAATCGGACACAGAGAAAGATAGGGCTTATAGTGTTGCCTCCCAACCTTTTACCTCAAGGGTAATGTCAACAATAATAGTTCATGATAACTTACATCCAATTGGATATATATATATATCAGGATCTTTCAAACACAATGTGCTTGCCAAAGGATAAAATGTAAAAAGGAAAGGTGAAGATCACCATGACTCTTGTATAGGGTATAAGACAGGAATAAAAGATAGGCCCTTCGTAGAGGGAAGCAGAGGTTGTCATGTCTTTTTATGGTTGGATGCACAAAATCTTAATGCGAAAGAACGTCACTTTATATTGACACTTGTGATATGGACCTTTATTATGCAGCCCGTCGCTTTTATTTCTTCCACATCACAAGATCGTCTAAAGCTTATTTTCTCCACACTAATAAATCATACATATTTAGAGAGCAATTTTTATTGCATGCAACAATGACAACTTACTTGAAGGATCTTGCTCAATCCATAGGTAGATATGGTGGACTCTCATGGCAAAATTGGTTTAAGGTTATTCGGAAGCACAAGTAGTATCTCTACTTGGTGCAAAGAATTTGGCTAGCATGAGGGGAAAGGCAAGCTCAACATGTTAGATGATCCATGACAGTATACTTTATTTCGGATATAAGAAAACATAACCCATTACGTTGTCTTCCTTGTCCAACGTCAACCCTTTAGCATGTCATATTTTAATGAGTTCTCACAATCATAAAAGATGTCCAAGATAGTACATTCCTATGTGAGAACCTCTCTTTCTTTATTACTTCCTATTAATTGCAACGATAACCAAAACTATGTTTGTCAACTCTCAACAACTTTTATTCATCATACTCTTTATATGTGAAGTCAATACTCCCCATAAGATCAATATGATCTCTTTATTTCTTTTTATTCTTTCTTTTTCTTGTATTCCCCCATGATCATAGCACGATAGTCAAGCCCTTGACTCAAAACTAATATTTATTATATATAGCTCACGTACACGATTACATAGAAGGATCATAAAGCAAAACTCAAAACTAAATCATACTAAAACTTTATTCTACTAGATCAAGATATTACCAAATGGATCGAACTAAGAAAAACGGTAAAGATAGGAGTGTGATGGTCATACGATATCGGGGCACCTCCCCCCAAGCTTGGCAGTTGCCAAGGGGACTGCCCATACTAGATACTCAGTTCTCCTTTGCTGGTGAAGAAGACGGTGGTGATGGTGGATAGTCTCACATCAAGCGTAGGAGATCCTCCAATTTGCAGATAATTCCCTTGAGTGCGGTGATATGCTCCTTCAACAAAATATTTTCACGTGTGAGATACTTTTTTTTGTATGCAAGCTAATTCAATCATCTTGAAAGCTTCAATCTCAGTTGTGGTAAGAAGATCATAATGAGGTTGAAGGGTGTCTTCTTCTTCTGCTGCCGGAGCTTGATCCTCCATGGCCTTCTTGATCCCATCATCCTTGTTGCTCTCCCCGGGTTCTTCTCTCTTCAGCTCTATCTTCATTAGCCAAGCATCATTGCTCTCATTGTTGGAGGAGGGAGACGACATGATGCCTGGCCTTGACAACTCTGGCAGAAAACATCTCGAAACAAAAACAGAGGATATTTGCATGATATGAGGGTCAAAACCTTCAGGAGATTATATAATGAATTTTTACCGACCAAAAGAAGTATCATGCAAGAAAACGGAGTCCAGAGAGCACACGAGGTGCCCAAGAGGCAGGGGGCGCGCCCAGGGAGTAGGGTGCGCCCTCCACCCTCGTGGACGCCTCGTGTCCTTCCCGGACTACTTCTTATTTTCCTATTTTCTTAAATATTCCAAAACAGAGAAAAATTGCTATTAGAACGTTTTGGAGTCGGTTTACTTACCGTACCACATACCTATTCCTTTTTAGAGTCTGAAACGTTCTAGAAAGTGTCCCTTATGTATTCCTCCAGGGTTATGGTTTCAATAAAATTAGTTTCAACATTTATTGGATTACCTGAGATATAGTGTTTGATTCTTTGACCGTTCACCACCTTCGGATTTGTGCCTTCGAAGTTGTTGATTTTTATGGCACCGGAATGATAGACCTCATCGATAACGTAAGGGGCTTCCCATTTAGACAGAAGCTTTCCTGCAAAAAATCTTAAGCGAGAGTTGAATAGCAACACATGATCTCCTACATTAAACTCACCCTTTTGTATCCTTTTGTCATGCCATCTTTTAACTTTTTCTTTAAACAGTTTGGCATTCTCATAGGCTTGAGTTCTCCATTCATCAAGTGAGCTAATGTCAAATAGCCTCTTCTTACCGGAAGTTTTAAATCATAATTGAGCTCTTTAATGGCCCAATATGCCTTATGTTCTAGTTCGAGAGGTAAGTGACATGCTTTTCCATAAACCATTTTATACGGAGACATACCCATAGGATTTTTATATGCAGTTCTATAGGCCCATAATGCATCATCAAGATTCTTGGACCAATTCTTTCTAGATCTATTAACAGTCTTTTGCAAAATTAATTTAATCTCTCTATTACTCAGTTCTACTTGACCACTAGATTGTGGGTGGTATGAAGATGCAATTCTATGATTAACATCATACTTAGCAAGCATTTTACAAAAAGCACCATGAATAAAGTGTGAACCACCATCAGTCATTAAATATCTAGGGACTCCGAACCTCGGAAAAATAACTTCCTTAAGCATCTTACTAGAGGTATTATGATCAGCACTACTAGTTGGAATAGCTTCTACCCACTTAGTAACATAATCAACAACAACTAAAATATGTGTATACCCATTAGAGGAAGGAAACAGTCCCATATAATCAAAGCCCCAAACATCAAATGGTTCAATAACAAGTGAATAATTCATAGGCATTTCTTGACGTCTACTAATATTACCGATTCTTTGACATTCATCACAAGACAAGACAAACTTACGGGCATCTTTGAAAAGAGTAGGCCAATAAAAACCGGATTGCAATACCTTATGTGCAGTTCTATCTCCAGCGTGGTGTCCTCCATAAGCTTCGGAGTGACACTTGCATAGGATATGTTCCTGTTCATGCTCAAGTACACAACGTCTAATAACACCGTCAACTCCTTTATAAAGGTGTGGGTCATCCCAGAAGTAATATCTTAAATCATAGAAAAACTTTTTCTTCTGCTCGTATGTGAAACTAGGTGGTATAAATTTAGCAACAATGTAATTAGCATAATCAGCATATCATGGAGCAGTACAAGAAGCATTTATTACAGCTAATTGCTCATCAGGAAAGCTATCATCAATAGGTAGTGGGTCATCAAGAACATTCTCTAACCTAGATAAGTTGTCTGCAACGGGGTTCTCAGCTCCCTTTCTATCAATAATATGCAAATCAAATTCTTGTAGCAAGAGAACCCATCTAATAAGTCTAGGTTTAGCATCTTTCTTTTCCATAAGATATTTAATAGCAGCATGATCAGTGTGAACAGTTACTTTAGAATCAACAATATAAGGTCTGAACTTATCACAAGAAAATACAACTGCTAAAAATTCTTTTTCAGTAGTAGCATAATTTCTCTGGGCACGGTCTAGAGTTTTACTAGCATATTGGATAACATTTAATTTATTATCAACTCTTTGTCCTAGAACAGCACCTACAGCATAATCATTAGCATCACACATAATTTCAAAGGGTAAATTCCAAACAGGTGGTTGAACAATAGGTGCAGAAATCAAGGCTTTCTTAAGTATTTCGAATGCTTCTACACAATCATCATCAAAGACAAAAGGAACATCTTTTTGTAAGAGATTAGTCAGAGGCCTAGAAATTTTTTAGAAGTCTTTAATGAAGCTCCTATAAAAGCTGGCATGACCGAGGAAACTTCTTATACCTTTGATGTCCTTAGGACACGTCATCTTTTCAATAGCATCAACTTTAGCTTTATCAACTTCAATACCTCTTTCAGATATTTTATGCCCCAAGACAATACCTTCATTAACCATAAAGTGGCACTTCTCCCAATTCAAGACAAGATCAGTTTATTCACATCTCTACGAAACTCGATCAAGGTTGCTCAAGCAATCATCAAAAGAAGTTCCATAAATAGAAAAATCATCCATGAAAACCTCAACAATCTTTTCACAAAAGTCAGAGAATATAGCCATCATGCATCTTTGAAAGGTAGCAGGTGCATTACATAAGCCAAAAGGCATATGTCTATAAGCAAAGGTACCGAAAGGGAAAGTAAAAGTGTTTTTTTCTTGATCCTCTTTTGATTTAGGTATTTGAGAGAAACCAGAATAGCCATCCAGAAAGCAAAAATGTGTATGTTTGGATAATCTTTCTAGCATTTGATTAATAAAAGGTAAAGGGTAATGATCCTTTTTAGTAGCTTTATTTAATTTGCGGAAATCAATTACCATCCTATAACCTGTAACAATTCTTTGTGGGATCAATTCATCTTTATCATTAGAAACAACAGTAATACCTCCCTTCTTAGGGACACAATGGACAAGACTTACCCACTGACTATCAGCGACAGGATAAATTATACCTGCCTCCAGAAGCTTTAGTATTTCTTTTCTTACCACTTCTTTCATCTTAGGGTTTAACCGTCGTTGGTGATCAACAACCGGTTTAGCGTCTTTCTCCAATTTTATTTTGTGCTAGCATAGAGTGGGACTAATGCCTTTAAGATCATCAAGAGTATATCCGATAGCAGCACGGTGCTTCTTCAGAGTTTTCAATAATTTCTCTTCTTCCTTCTCTGAAAGGTTAGCACTAATAATAACATGATATATCTTCTTTTCATCAAGATAATCATATTTAAGAGTATCAGGTAATGATTTAAGCTCAAACACAGGATCACCCTTTGGTGGAGGAGGATCCCCTAGAATTTCAACATGCAAGTTGTGTTTCAAAATAGGTCCCTGCTTAAAGAATACTTCATCTATTTCCCTTCTTTCATTCATAAACATATCATTTTCATGGTCTAGCAAATATTGTTCTAAAGGATCATTAGGAGGCACAACAATAGAAGCAAGACCAATAATTTCATCTTTACTAGGCAATTCTTTATCATGGGGTTGTCTATGAAATTTCGCAAAATTAAAATCATGAGACATATCCCCTAAACCAACAGTAACAACATCCTTTTCGCAGTCTATCTTAGCATTAACAGTATTCAAGAAGGGTCTACCAAATATAATGGGGCAAAATTCATCTTTTGGGGAACCAAGAACAAGAAAATTAGTAGGATATTTAACCTTCAACATCTCTAACAATCCCAACTGGTGAAATAGTATCTCTGTTGGCAAGCTTAATTGTAACATCAATTTTTTCTATCTCAGCAGGTGCAATATCATGCATAATTTCTTTGTATAAGGAATGATGTATTGCACTTGCACTAGCACCCATATCGCACAAGCCATGATAACAATGATCTCCTATTTTAACAGAAACAACAGGTATGCCAACAACAGGTCTATGTTTACCCTTAGTATCGGGTCTAGCAATTCTAGCAGCTTCATCACACAAGTAAATAACATGCCCATCAATATTATCGGCCAAGAGATCTTTAACCATAGCAATACTAGGTTCAACTTTAATTTGCTCAGGGGGTGTAGGTGTTCTAGTATTACTCTTACGAACCATAGTTGAAGCTTTAGCATGATCCTTTATTCTAGCAGGGAAAGGTGGTTTCTCAATATAAGCGATAGGAACAATAGGATCAACATTAGAAGTGATAGTCTTTTCTTCAACTTTAATAGGTGCAACTACTTTTACTTCAATGGGAGGATTATATTTAAACCACTTATCCTTAGGGAGATCAATATGAGTAGCAAAGGATTCACAGAAAGAAGCTGCTATCTCAGAGTAAAGTCCATATTTAGTGCTAAATTCACGGAAAACATCGGTATCCATAAAAGATTTAACACAATCAAACTTAGGTATTATACCTGACTCCTTACCTTCATCGAGATCCCAATCTTCAGAGTTGTGTTTAATTCTTTCCAATAAATCCCATCTGAATTCAAAGTCTTCATCATAAAAGAGCCAGTACAAGAAGTATCGAGCATGGAGTGATTATTGAGAGAAAGACGAGCATAAAAATTTTGAATAATAATTTCTCTTGAGAGCTCATGATTGGGGCATGAATATAACATTGACTTAAGCCTCCCCAAGCTTGAGCGATGCTTTCTCCTTCGCGAGGCCAAACATTATATATATATATATATATATATATATATATATATATATAATTATGATCACGATGAACAAGATGCATAGGATAAAACTTCTGATGAAATTCCAATTTCAATCGGTTGTAGTTCCATGATCCCATATCATCACATAGACTAAACCATGTCAATGCCTTTCCCCTTCAAAGATAAAGGGAAGACCCTCTTCTTGATAACATCCTCGGGCATACCTGCAAGCTTAAATAATCCACAAACTTCATCCACATAGATTAGGTGCAAATCGGGATGCAATGTTCCATCTCCTGTAAAAGGATTAGCTACCGGTTTCTCTATCATACCTGAAGGAATTTCAAAGTAAACATTATCAGTAGGTTTAGTAGGTTGAGGAGCAACTCTTTGCTCTACTGGTTGGGGTGAAGATACCCCGAACAAGCCTCTCAAAGGATTACTATCCATAGTAACAAGTGACAGTAAATTTCAGCACCCTATATAAATTTTTCCTTACCAAATTCCACCTACCAAAGGTGCTTTACTCCCCGGCAACGACGCCAGAAAAGAGTCTTGATGACCCACAAGTATAGGGGATCTATCATAGTCCTTTCGATAAGTAAGAGTGTCGAACCCAACGAGGAGCAGAAGGAAATGACAAGCGGTTTTCAGCAAGGTATTCTCTGCAAGCACTGAAATTATCGGTAACAGATTGTTTTGTGATAAGGTAATTTGTAACAGGTAACAAGTAACAAAAGTAAACAAGGTGCAGCAAGGTGGCCCAATCCTTTTTGTAGCAAAGGACAAGCCTAGACAAACTCTTATATAAAGGAAAACGCTCCCGAGGACACATGGGAATTATTGTCAAGCTAGTTTTCATCACGCTCATATGATCCGCATTCGTTACTTTGATAATTTGATATGTGGGTGGACCGGTGCTTGGGTATTTCCCTTCCTTGGACAAGCATCCCACTTATTATTAACCCCTATTGCAAGCATCCGCAACTACAAAAGAAGTATTATGGTAAACCTAACCATATCATGAAACATATGGATCCAAATCAGCCCCTTACGAAGCAACACATAAACTAGGGTTTAAGCTTCTGTCACTCTAGCAATCCATCATCTACTTATTACTTCCCAATGCCTTCCTCTAGGCCTAAACAATGGTGAAGTGTCCTGTAGTCGACGTTCACATAACACCACTAGAGGAAAGACAACATACATCTCATCAAAATATCGAACGAATACCAAATTCACATGACTACTTATAGCAAGACTTCTCCCATGTCCTCATGAACAAACGTAACTACCCACAAATCATATTCATGTTCATAATTAGAGGGGTATTAATATGTATAAAGGATCTGAACATATGATCTTCCACCAAATAAACCAACTAGCATCAACTACAAGGAGTAATCAACACTACTAGCAACCCACAGGTACCAATCTGAGGTTTTGAGCCAAAGATTGGATACAAGAGATGAACTAGGGTTTGATAGGAGATGGTGCTGGTGAAGATGTTGATGGAGATTGACCCCGTCCCGCTGAGAGGATCATTGGTGATGACGATGGTGATGATTTCCCCCTCCCGGAGGGATGTTTCCCCGATAGAACAGCTCCGTCGGAGCCCTAGATTGGTTTCACCAGGTTCCGCCTCGTGGCGGTGGTGTTTCGTCCCGAAAAGCTTCCTTGTTATTTTTTCAGGGACAGAGACTTCATGTAGCCAAAGATGGGCATTGGAGGCCTGCCAGGGGGCCCACGAGGTAGGGGGCGCGCCCAGGGGGGTAGGGCGTGCTCCCACCCTAGTGGATGGTGGGTGGCCCCCCTCTGGTTGATTATTTCGCCAGTATTTTTTATTAATTCCAAGAACTGCCTCCATGAAGTTTCAGGACTTTTGGTGCTGTGCAGAATAAGTCTCTAATACTTGCTCCTTTTCCAGCCCAGAATTCAAGCTGCTGGCATTCTTCCTCTTCATGTAAACCTTGTAAAATAAGAGAGAGTAGGCATAGGTATTGTGACATAACGTGTAATAACAGCCCATAATTCAATAAATATTGATATAAAAGCATGATGCAAAATGGACGCATCAGCCACCGCTCCACCACCGCGCCCCCACCACCGGCGAGCAGCACTCCACCCAGAACCCTAAGATAGATAGTGGGGTACTTCTTCGACGAGCCCCCCTCCCCGCTTCGGGTGGTTCTTCCTTAACTCTGGCGAGACCCACCACCCCCTGAAAATCGACTGACCCAAAAGTCGATTCAGTCAACTGAAGTGTAGGTAAATCGGAGCAGAGCAGCAGCACGAGCGAGGGGGAGAGCAGTATCAGCGGCGCGAGCGAGCGAGAGCGTAGCAGCAGTAGGTGGGCGAGCGAGCTAGCGAGAGCCGGAGCAGCAGCAACGCAAGCGACCGAGCGACAGCCAGAGCAGCAGCAGCAGATTCGGCTGGTATGGATGCCGCCGCCGAAGGGGCCTCGCACTAGGGAGAGCCGCTGTGGAGATGTCGCCCGCGGCGCCGGCTTCGAGGTAGCCGCTCCATGGGGGTGTGGGATGGAGCATCGTCGGCGCCGGGAGGTCGAGTTAAGGAGAAGGTGCGATGCGATGAGTGTACAACCTGTTTGGTGGCGCCGAGTAGGCCTCGGCTTCGTCCGAGGAGTTGGTGAGGATGCTGCGGTTCCGGTGGAGCCGCTTAAGGCGGCTCTATAGGGATGGAGCAGCCGCGATAGACGAGGAGGTCGTCGGAGCAGCTCCTTGGAGGTGGAGGATGGAGCGGCTGAACCAGCGGGATGACGGGATGGACGGCGGATCCTCATCCCGGGAGGCGGATGAGGGACGTCAACCTATTGCGGTGGACGACTTCGTTGGCGAAGAGGCTCCGGCTGGGCAGCGGTGAGGTGGCAGACGGAGGAGGGTGGGGTTTGACGGCGGGAGCAAAGAGGTTATTGTTGGGGAGCGTAGTAATTTCAAAAAAATTCCTACGCACATGCAAGATCATGGTGATGCATAGCAATGAGAGGGGAGAGTGTTGTCTACGTACCCTCTTAGACCGAAAGCAGAAGCGTTAGCACAACGCGGTTGATGTAGTCGTACGTGTTCACGATCCGACCGATCAAGTACCGAACGCACGACACCTCCGAGTTCAGCACACATTCAGCCCGATGACGTCCCTCAAACTCCGATCCAGCCAAGTGTTGAGGGAGAGTTTTGTTAGCACGACGGCGTGGTGACGATGATGATTTTCTACTGACGCAGGGCTTCGCCTAAGCACCGCTATAGTATTATCGAGGTGTACTATGGTGGAGGGGGGCACCGCACACGGCTAAAAGATCAAACGATCAATTGTTGTGTCTCTAGGGTGCCCCCCTGCCCCCGTATATAAAGGAGCAAGGGGGGTGCGGACGGCTTGGAGAGGGGGCGCGCCAGGAGGAGTCCTACTCCCACCGGGAGTAGGACTCCCCCCTTTCCTAGTTGGATTAGGACTTGGGAGGGGGAAAGAGGAGGGAGAGAGGAAGAAAGGGGGGCTGCCGCCCCCCTCTCCTTGTCCTATTCGGACTGGGGGAGGGGCGCGCGGCCCAGCCCTGGCTGCCTCTCCTCTTCTCCATAAAGGCCCACTAAGACCCATTTACCCCCGAGGGGTTCCGGTAACCCCTCTAGTACTCCGATTTCACCTGGAACACTTCCGATATCCAAACATAGGCTTCCAATATATCAATCTTCATGTATCGACCATTTCGAGCCTCCTTGTCATGCCCGTGATCACATCCGAGACTCCGAACAACCTTCGGTACATCAAAACATATAAACTCGTAATATAACTGTCACCAAAACGTTAAGTGTGCGGACCCTACGGGTTCGAGAACTATGTACACATGACCGAGACACGTCTCCGGCCAATAACCAATAGCAGAACCTGGATGCTCGTATTGGCTCCAACATATTCTACGAAGATCTTTATCGGTCAGACCGCATAACAACATACATTGTTCCCTTTGTCATCGGTATGTTACTTGCCCGAGATTCGATCGTCGATATCTCAATACCTAGTTCAATCTCATTACCGTCAAGTCTCTTTACTCGTTCTGTAATACATCATCCCGCAACTAACTCATTAGTTGCAATGCTTGCAAGGCTTAAGTGATGTGCATTACCGAGAGGGACCAGAGATACCTCTCCAACAATTGGAGTGACAAATCCTAATCTCGAAATACGCCAACCCAACAAGTACCTTCAGAGACACCTGTAGAGCACCTTTATAATCACCCAGATACGTTGTGACGTTTGGTAGCACACAAAGTGTTCCTCCGGTAAATGGGAGTTGCATAATCTCATAGTCATAGGAACATGTATAAGTCATGAAGAAAGCAATAGCAACATACTAAACGATCGTGTGCTAAGCTAACGAAATGGGTCATGTCAATAACATCATGCTCCTAATGATGTGATCTCGTTAATCAAATGACAACTCATGTCAATGTCTAGGAAACATAACCATCTTTGATTAACGAGCTTGTCAAGTAGAGGCATACTAGGGACTCTCTGTTTGTCTATGTATTCACACATGTATTATGTTTCCGGTTAACACAATTCTAGCATGAATAATAAACATTTATCATGAAATAAGGAAATAAATAATAACTTTATTATTGCCTCTAGGGCATATTTCCTTCAGTCTCCCACTTGCACTAGAGTCAATAATCTAGATTACATAGTAATGATTCTAACACCCATGGAGCCTTGGTGCTGATCATGTTTTTCTCGTGGAAGAGGCTTAGTCAACGGGTCTGCAACATTCAGATCCGTATGTATCTTGCAAATTTCTAAGTCTCCCACCTAGACTAAATTCCAGATGGAATTGAAGCGTCTCTTGATGTGCTTGGTCCTTTTGTGAAATCTGGATTCCTTCGCCAAGGCAATTGCACCAGTATTGTTAGAAAAGATTTTCATTGGACCCGATGCACTAGGTATGACACCTAGATCGGATGTGAACTGCTTCATCCAGACTCCTTCATTTGTTGCTTCTGAAGTAGTTATGTACTATGCTTCACACGTAGATCCCGCCACAACGCTTTGTTTAGAACTGCACCAACTGACAGCTCCACCGTTCAATGTAAACACGTATCCGGTTTGCGATTTAGAATCGTCCGGATCAGTGTCAAAGCTTGCATCAACGTAACCGTTTACGATGAGATCTTTGTCACCTCCATAAATGAGAAACATATCCTTAGTCCTTTTTAGGTATTTCAGGATGTTCTTGACCGCTGTCCAGTGATCCACTCCTGGATTACTTTGGTACCTCCCTGCTAGACTTATAGCAAGGCACACATCAGGTCTGGTACACAACATTGCATACATGATAGAGCCTATGGCTGAAGCATAGGGAACATCTTTCATTTTCTCTCTATCTTCTGCAGTGGTCGGGCATTGAGTCTTACTCAACTTCACACCCTCTAACACAGGCAAGAACCCTTTTGTAGCGACCAGACCTCAAATAGTCTGATCTCTGTGCTCAGGTGTCATCCCTGGATCAGTAATGCTGACACCACATAGTACTCGAAGGATTTATAACAGAGTAGCAATCACACATTTATTACATCGAATGCCTCAAAGAGAACTTATTACAATAAATATGGCTTAAGGCCATCTAATAACGATAACAGCGGAAGACTTGGAAGATAAGCGAGTCCATCAACTCCAACGGCATCACTGAGTATAGAACCACGACCTAAAGCACCTTACTCGTCGTCTAAAAAGTCTGCAACATGAAACGTTGCAGCCCGAAAACGGGTCAGCACATGGAATATGCTGGCAATGTAACAAATAGAGAGTAATGAAAGATTAAGCCTATACTACATGCATATATGGCTGGTGGAAAGCTCTATGGTTACAATATTTGCGTAAAGGCAGTTTTTCCCTACTTCAAAGGAATAAATTTTATTTAACTATCATGGTGGTTGTTAAACATTGAGAATGGTTGACAGCATCCTCAATCCCAATTAAGCATCATCATTAAAACCCAACAAAATTAATTTAAAGTAATATGATGAGATTCACATGATAATCCAAGTACTAGATACTCAAAACGTCCATAACCGGGGACACGGCTAATCATGATTAGTTTGTACACTCTGCAAAGGTTTGCGCACTTTTCCCCACAAGACTCGATCGCCTCCGTTGGATTTCTCGCTTACACCTTATGATGGATAGACCGATACACCTACTTTCCCCTACATCTGCTAGTCTACCCTGTAAGAGTTCGCACGACTTAATCAACTATGCTAGAGCCCATAATAGCTTGTGGCTGCACACGGAAGTTTCTAGTATGAAAAATCTCATGATCCCTTTGGGCCTGGGTGGCGGTCCATAAAGAAAAACAACAGGCAATCCTGGAATACCCAGGTACCTCAATCCACCCAGATGTGTGTTTAAGTTGCCACCTCAGATAAACCATTAATTAACAAACTCACATCTATCATGGATATCACTCACCCAATCCACGTCTACTAGCATAGCAGGGCATAATAAGAAAACGTAGAAGTAACTCCCAAAGGTTTGATAATAAAACATGTAATAGGTACTACCTCAACTACTTCCCATCCCACAATTTAATTAGATCCTAATCATGCAATGTTTGAGGATTGGTCTAATGCAATAAAACTTGGTAGTAAGGAGGTATGATCAAAGTGTTACTTGCCTTGCTGATGATCCACGATACCTAGAGATTCGAAGTAACAGGCGGCGCACTCCGGGTATTCTATCGCAGACAAACAAACAAGCATACAATAAGTATTCATCTAATGCATAGGTAAAACTCAAATAAGAGATCTAACCAGAAAGTTCAACTTAGGAACTCCAGTTTGCAAAAAGAATCAAATCAAACGAAGCAACGAAAGTCAAACGGCGAAAGAAACAAACTTTGTTTTACTAATCTGGATCTAAGTCATATTTTACAGAAGCAAAAACTTGTTTAAGTTGGTTAAACGGAAAGAGAGTTTCGAGACGAAACTTCAGGCGCTTCAATCGCCTGATTCCGATAAATGAGCAAAAAGTTATACTAAAACGAAAATCGGATCAGAAATCGCGATCAGAAATAATCGCGGAAAAATCCGAGAAAAAGAAAAAACGACGAACAGATTAATGAACGAACGTTCGTTATCTGGATCTAACGATGAACACATTCGTTAAAACGAACGAACGAGCGAACGCTCGCTAAATAAATAAACCAGAAAAAAACCGATCTATTAAAAAAATGAATCTAAAAAAATAAACCGCGGCTTCTTAAAAAACCGGGCGGTTTTCTAACGAAAACCACCGGCGAAGAAGGCTACCACGAGCGGCGGGTGGCGGCTCTGTCGAGCGGCGCGGCGGGGCGGCGAGGCGGTGGGGCGGGGGCGGCGGCGGCGAGGCGGCAGGGCGACGGCGCGGCGGCGGCGGCGGCGCGGGGCTCGAGGCGGCGGCGCTAGTGTTAGGACGCGGGTGGCTGGGGTTTCGGCTGGGCCTCCCCGGCTTATAAAGCCGGCCGGGCCAGGTGTCCGGGTCGGACACGGCCCGTTAGGTCGGTTCGTTTTTTTAAATAATAACGCGCAGAAAAACGAATAAACAAAATACTAAACGGACTCCAAAAATCCTGAAATAAATTTTCCCCGACTTCTAAAATCAAGTCGGACAAAGTGAACATTTATTTGGGGCCTAAGTGCAATTTTGAAAAACGCATATTTTTCCTAAATTCAAATAAAATATCGAAAAACTCTGAAATAAAATCTTGTTTGATTTTATTATTAAATCCTCATTATTTCTTTATTTTGGGAAAGTCATTTTATTCCCTCTCTCATATTTTTGTAATAGAAATAATTGATGATAAAATAATTAAAATCAAATGATCCTATTCTCAAAATTTGAGAAAACTCAAATATGAAAATAACGAAATCCCCAACTCTCTGCGTGGGTCCTTGAGTTGCGTAGAATTTCCAGGATCAAAACCAAAAGCAAATAAAATATGATATGCATTGACGATCTAATGTATAACATTCCAAATTGAAAATTTGGGATGTTACACCTTTCTTCGCTTGATCCATTTTGAACTTCTTCAAAAAATTTGTCAAGGTATGTGCTTTGTGAAAGTCCAATTAAGCCTCTTGATCTATCTCTATAGATCTTGATGCCCAATATATAAGCAGCTTCACTGAGGTCTTTCATTGAAAAACTCTTATTCAAGTATCCCTTTATGCTATCCAGAAATTCTACATCATTTCCAATCAACAATATGTCATCCACATATAATATCAGAAATGCTACAGAGCTCCCACTCACTTTCTTGTAAATACAGGCTTCTCCAAAAGTCTGTACAAAACCAAATGCTTTGATCACACCATCAAAGCATTTATTCCAACTCCGAGAGGCTTGCACCAGTCCATAAATGGATCGCTGGAGCTTGCATACTTTGTTAGCTCCCTTTGGATCGACAAAACCTTCTGGTTGCATCATATACAACTCTTCTTCCATAAATCCATTCAGGAATGCAGTTTTGACATCCATTTGCCATATTTCATAATCATAAAATGCGGCAATTGCTAACATGATTCGGACAAACTTAAGCATCGCTACGGGTGAGAATGTCTCATCGTAGTCAATCCCTTGAACTTATCGGAAACCTTTTGCAACAAGTCGAGCTTTATAGACAGTAACATTACCGTCAGCGTCAGTCTTCTTATTTAAGATCCATTTATTCTCAATTGCTTGTCGATCATCGGGCAAGT
This sequence comes from Aegilops umbellulata, assembly GCA_032464435.1. Classification (NCBI taxonomy): domain Eukaryota; kingdom Viridiplantae; phylum Streptophyta; class Magnoliopsida; order Poales; family Poaceae; genus Aegilops; species Aegilops umbellulata. The sequence continues at coordinate 195,605,507 of CP136060.1, forward strand.
CAACCAAAGTCCACACTTTGTTCTCATACATGGATCCCATCTCAGATTTCATGGCCTCAAGCAATTTTGTCGAATCTGGGCTCACCATCGCTTCTTCATAATTCGTAGGTTCGTCATGGTCTAGTAACATAACTTCCAGAACAGGATTTCCATACCACTCTGGTGCGGATCTTACTCTGGTTGACCTATGAGGTTCAGTAACAACTTGAGCTGAAGTTTCATGATCATCATCATTAACTTCCTTACTAATTGGTGTAGGTGTCGCAGAAACCGGTTTCTGCGATGAACTACTTTCCAATAGGGGACCAGGTATAGTTACCTCATCAAGTTCTACTTTCCTCCCACTCACTTCTTTCGAGAGAAACTCCTTCTCTAGAAAAACTCCGAATTTAGCAACAAAAGTCTTTCCTTCGGATCTGTGATAGAAGGTGTACCCAACAGTCTCCTTTGGGCATCCTATGAAGACACATTTCTCCGATTTAGGTTCGAGCTTATCATGTTGAAGCTTTTTCACATAAGCATCGCAGCCCCAAACTTTCAGAAACGACAACTTTAGTTTCTTGCCAAACCATAGTTCATAAGGTGTCGTCTCAACGGATTTCGATGGTGTCCTATTTAACGTGAATGCAGCTGTCTCTAAAGCATAACCCCAAAACGATAGCAGTAAATCAGTAAGAGACATCATAGATCGCACCATATCTAGTAGAGTACGATTACAACGTTCGGACACACCATTACGCCGTGGTGTCCTGGGTGGGGTGAGTTGCGAAACTATTCCGCATTGTTTCAAATGAAGACCAAACTCATAACTCAAATATTCTCCTCCACGATCAGATCGTAGAAACTTTATTTTCTTGTTACGATGATTTTCAACTTCACTCTGAAATTCTTTGAACTTTTCAAATGTTTCAGACTTATGTTTCATTAAGTAGATATTCCCATATCTGCTTAAATCATCTGTGAAGGTGAGAAAATAATGATATCTGCCACGAGCCTCAACATTCATCGGACCACATACATCTGTATGTATGATCTCCAACAAATCTGTTGTTCTCTCCATAGTTCCGAAGAACGGTGTTTTAGTCATCTTGCCCATGAGGCACGGTTCGCAGGTTCCAAGTGATTCATAATCAAGTGGTTCCAAAAGTCCATCAGTATGGAGTTTCTTCATGCGTTTTACACCGATATGACTTAAATGGCAGTGCCACAAATAAGTTGCACTATCATTATCAACTCTGCATCTTTTGGCTTCAATATGAATATGTGTATCACCACTTTCGAGATTCAAAAAAAATAGACCACTCTTCAAGGGTGCATGACCATAAAAGATATTACTCATATAAATAGAACAGCCATTATTCTCTGATTTAAATGAATAACCATCTCGCATCAAACAAGATCCAGATATAATGTTCATGCTCAACGCTGGCACCAAATAACAATTATTTAGGTCTAATACTAACCCCGAAGGAAGATGTAGAGGTAGCGTGCCGACCGCGATCACATCGACTTTGGAACCATTTCCCACACGCATCGTCACCTCATCCTTAGCCAATCTTCGCTTAATTCATAGCCCCTGTTTCGAGTTGCAAATATTAGCAACAGAACCAGTATCACATACCCAGGTGCTACTGCGAGCATTAGTAAGGTACACATCAATGACATGTATATCACATATACCTTTGTTCACCTTGCCATTCTTCTTATCCTCCAAATACTTGGGGCAGTTCCACTTCCAGTGACCATTCTGCTTGCAGTAGAAGCACTCAGTCTCAGGCTTAGGTCCAGACTTGGGTTTCTTCTCCTGAGCAGCAACTTGCTTGTTGTTCTTCTTGAAGTTCCCCTTCTTCTTCACTTTGCCCTTTTTCTTGAAACTGGTGGTCTTATTTACCATCAACACTTGATGCTCCTTTTTGATTTCTACCTCCGCAGCTTTTAGCATTGCGAAGAGCTCGGGAATCGTCTTATCCATCCCTTGCATATTATAGTTCATCACGAAGCTCTTGTAGCTTGGTGGCAGTGATTGGAGAATTCTGTCAATGATGCTATCATCCAGAAGATTAACTCCCAGTTGAATCAAGTGATTATTATACCCAGACATTTTGAGTATATGCTCACTGACAGAACTATTCTCCTCCATCTTGCAGCGGTAGAACTTATTGGAGACTTCATATCTCTCAATCCGGGCACTTGCTTGAAATATTAACTTCAACTCCTGGAACATCTCGTATGCTCCATGACATTCAAAATGTCATTGAAGTCCCGGTTCTAAGCCGTAAAGCATGGCACATTGAACTATCGAGTAGTCGTCAGCTTTGCTCTGCCAGACGTTCTTAACGTCGTCAGTTGCATCAGCAGCAGGCCTGGCACCCAGCGGTGCTTCCAGGACGTAATTCTTCTGTGCAGCAATGAGGATAATCCTCAAATTACGGACCCAGTCAGTGTAATTGCTACCATCATCTTTCAACTTTGCTTTCTCAAGGAACGCATTTAAATTCAACGGAACAACAGCATGGGCCATCTATCTACAATCAACATAGACAAGCAAGATACTATCAGGTACTAAGTTCATGAAAAATTTAAGTCCAATTAATCATATTACTTAAGAACTCCCACTTAGATAGACATCCCTCTAATCCTCTAAGTGACCACATGATCCAAATCAACTAAACCATGTCCGATCATCAGATGGAGTAGTTTCAATTGTGAACATCACTATGTTCATCATATCTACTATATGATTCACGCTCGACCTTTCGGTCTCCGTGTTCCAGGCCATATCTGTTATATGCTAGCCTCGTCAAGTTTAACCTGAGTATTCCGCGTGTGCAACTATTTTGCACCCGTTGTATTTGAACGTTGAGCCTATCACACCTGATCATCACGTGGTGTCTCAACACGAAGAACTTTCACAACGGTTCATACTCAGGGAGAACACTTATACTTTGGTAATTTTGTGAGGGATCATCTTATAATGCTACTGTCAAACAAAGCAAGATAAGATGAATAAAAGATAAACATCACATGCAATCAATATAAGTGATATGATATGGCCATCATTATCTTGTGCTTTTAATCTCCATCTCCGAAGCACCGTCATGATCACCATCGTCACCGGCGCGACACCTTGATCTCCATCGTAGCATCGTTGTCGTCTCGCCAATCTTATGCTTCTAAGACTATCGCTACCGCTTAGTGTTAAAGTAAAGCATTACAGGGCGATTGCATTGCATACAATAAAGCGACAAGCATATGGCTCCTGCCAGTTGCCAATAACTTGGTTACAGAACATGATCATATCATACAATAAAATTTAGCATCATGTCTTGACCATATCACATCACAACATGCCCTGCAAAAACAAGTTAGACATCCTCTACTTTATTGTTGCAAGTTCTACGTGGCTGCTACTGGGCTTAGCAAGAACCGTTCTTACCTACACATCAAAACCACAATGATAGTTTGTCAAGTTGGTGCTGCTTTAACCTTTGCAAGGACCGGGCGTAGCCACACTCGGTTCAACTAAAGTTGGAGAAACTGACACCCGCCAGCCACCTATGTGCAAAGCACGTCGGTAGAACCAGTCTCGCGTAAGCGTACACGTAATGTCGGTCCGGGCCGCTTCATCCAACAATACCGCCGAACCAAAGTATGACATGCTCGTAAGCAGTATGACTTATATTGCCCACAACTCACTTGTGTTCTACTCGTGCATATGACATCTACGCATAAAACCTGGCTCGGATGCCACTGTTGGGGAACGTAGTAATTTCAAAAAAAAATCCTACGCACACGCAAGATCATGGAGATGCATAGCAACGAGAGGGGAGAGTGTTTTCTACGTACCCTCGTAGACCGAAAGTGGAAGCGTTAGCACAACGCGGTTGATGTAGTCGTACGTCTTCATGATCCGACCGATCAAGTACCGAACGCACGGCACCTCCGAGTTCAGCACACGTTCAGCCCGATGACGTCCCTCGAACTCCGATCCAGCCGAGTGTTGAGGGAGAGTTTCGTCAGCACGACGGCATGGTGACGACGATGATGTTCTACCGACGCAGGGCTTCGCCTAAGCACCGCTACAGTATTATCGAGGTGTACTAAGGTGGAGGGGGGCACCGCACACAGCTAAAAGATCAAACGATCAATTGTTGTGTCTCTAGGATGCCCCCTGCCCCAGTATATAAAGGAGGAAGGGGGTGCAGCCGGCCTAGAGAGGGGGCGCGCCAGGAGGAGTCCTACTCCCACCGGGAGTAGGACTCCCCCCTTTCCTAATTGGATTAGGACTTGGGAGGGGGAAAGAGGAGGGAGAGAGGAAGGAAGGGGGGCACCGCCCCTCTCCTTGTCCTATTTGGACTGGGAGGGAGGGGCGCGCGGCCCAGCCCTGGCCGCCTCTCCTCTTCTCCATAAAGGCCCACTAAGGCCCATTTACCCCCGGGGATTTCCGGTAACCCCTCCGGTACTCCGATTTCACCTGGAACACTTCCGATATCCAAACATAGGCTTCCAATATATCAATCTTCATGTCTCGACCATTTCGAGACTCCTCGTCATGCAAATGATCACAGCCGAGACTCCGAACAACCTTCGGTACATCAAAACATATAAACTCATAATATAACTGTCATCGAAACGTTAAGCGTGCGGACCCTACGGGTTCGAGAACTATGTAGACATGAGCGAGACACGTCTCCGGCCAATAACCAATAGCAGAACCTGGATGCTCATATTGGCTCCCACATATTCTATGAAGATCTTTATCGGTCAGACCGCATAACAACATACGTTGTTCCCTTTGTCATCGGTATGTTACTTTCCCGAGAGTCGATCGTCGATATCTCAATACCTAGTTCAATCTCGTTACCGGCAAGTCTCTTTACTCGTTCCGTAATACATCATTCCGCAACTAACTCATTAGTTGCAATGCTTGCAAGGCTTAAGTGATGTGCATTACCGAGAGGGCCCAGACATACCTCTCCAACAATTGGAGTGACAAATCCTAATCTCGAAATACGCCAACCCAACAAGTACCTTCAGAGATACCTAGAGAGCACCTTTATAATCACCCAGTTATGTTGTGACGTTTGGTAGCACACAAAGTGTTCCTCCGGTAAACGGGAGTTGCATAATCTCATTGTCATAGGAACATGTATAAGTCATGAAGAAAGCAATAGCAACATACTAAACGATCGTGTGCTAAGATAACAGAATGGGTCATGTCAATCACATCATTCTCCTAATGATGTGATCCCGTTAATCAAATGACAACTCATGTCAATGGCTAGGAAACATAACCATCTTTGATTAACGAGCTAGTCAAGTAGAGGCATACTAGTGACACTCTGTTTGTCTATGTACTAACACATGTATTATGTTTCCGGTTAATACAATTCTAGCATAAATAATAAACATTTATCGTGAAATAAGGAAATAAATAATAACTTTATTATTGCCTCTAGGGCATATTTCCTTCAGTTATGGCAGCCAAATTTCGAATGGCGTAAAGGATGTGATGGGAGGGGGAACCATGACTTAGGGACGCGCTCGTCCAAAATGTAGGGTGTGTTACAAAAGTACCCCCACCGATTTGAACTAGCGGCCCTTTCAGCTCAGGGTAAGAAGGGGGATTTCGTGTGTCAGGATTTGGTAGCTGGAGCGTGTCGGTGTACTAAAGTAGGGGTACCTTAGTACCCCGAACTTGTGCACGGGCAGTCGTAGCACCCCGCGGCAAGGCTTGCCAGGTGATCGCCAAAACTCTCCATGGTCCCTTTTTGGGCCATCCAAGAACAAAGTATTTGAGCCAAGGCCCCGGCAGGAGGAGCTTGCTGGGAAGGCCACCCGAAGAGAGCAAGGCCCCGGCAAGAGGAGCTTGCCGGGACGGCCGCTCGAAGCACAAGGCCCCGGCAAGAGGAGCTTCCCGGGAAGGCCGACCAGGGCACGACAAGAGACTTGCTGCGACGCGCCACGCGTCCCGGCAAGGACCGGTGAGCAACAAGCTCCCGGGCGCGACAAGGCATCAACCGCGGCAAGGCGCTTGCCGCGGCAAGTCACCACCCCGCGCCTGCGTTCCAGCTCATCCACCAACGTGTCGCTCTGGGGCCATTCTAGGCATACGTGGCGAAAGGCTGCGCAGCCAGGGGCATGCGGTGGCGAAGCAACGCTGACAGGATAGCCGTCGTGGCAAACGGTGGCGCCCCTGATGGCCCCTTTTCTTCACTGTTTGGGTGACCTAGAAGGGCATTTAATGCCCTTGTCCCCTGCCGTTAGAGTTAGGTATGATAGCACTGTGCAAACAGCTGTACCCAACATAGTGTTTTCCAGTTTTACCCCCGCCTACGTTGCCACCTGTGGGTAACCCCTTGCGCATATAAAAGGAGGCCCCATGCGCAACGTAGGAAAAAAAGGGAGAGGAAGAAGGAGGCCACTCACGCTCGGTCTGATTAGTTGCCTGAGTGTACTATAGCACTCAGCGCTCCCGAACAAGAACACAATACAAACCACAAAGCAGCAGTAGGGTTTTACGCATCTGTGCGGCCCGAAGCTGGGTAAACCCCTTGTGTGCATCGTCTCGATCTGCTCTTCGTGCGACCTCCGCCTCCCGCCGAACCAGAAAGGGGCTCGGTCCCCATAGGTGTTCGTGGAGGCAGATTTCCCCCGACATCTTTGGCGCGCCAGGTAGGGGGCGTCGAGGTTGTGTGAACCTGATCCGGCGTCTGCACAGGCTAGATCTCCATCGTCTTCATCGACATGCCACCGAAGAAGAAGGCTCCGGAGGTGGCTGGTCCGTCCGCGTCGAACCCACCGCCCGTGGAGCAAACGGGTGGTGAGGACGGCACCGGCGGCGGAATGGACGTCGTCGAGCCAGCTCATGGTGCCACGGCGTCCGAACATACGCCGACACCTCTTGGCGCAGGTAAGCCCTGGTATGACCAGGCAACCTTTCGCTCTATTCCATGGAGCGGGGGCAGTTAGCCCCATGGATCTCGCATACGGGCCACCTCGAGTGTTCGCTCACGCTGAGCTTGAGCAAGAGCAGCTGCGACGAGATGACGCGCTACTCCTTGAGGAGGACCGTCTTCAGGCCGTTGTGCGAGCTGCTCGCTACCAGCAAGCTTTGCGCTGCTTTTATAGCCGCAAAGTTAGTGCCAGAAGTTTCGAGGAAGTGGGAAGGCCCTTACCGGGTGAAACAAGTCGCTAGGCCTGGCGTTGTCCGCCTTGAGACCGAAGATACCACTCCGGTGAGCAACTCCTGGAACGTTGGGCATCTTCGCAAGTTTCGCCCGTAAGGCGCGGTTGTCGGACCCCGTCCGGCAACCACCCTTTTGTACAAGTCTTGCCACTGTTGCATGTGATCCTTTGTACAGAGCCAGGCGCAGACCCTGTGCACAGATTAAGTTCATGTGTTCCGAGCATCTTGTCGATCTCATGCTTTTTATTCTTTGCATGCATTATCTGACACTCTGTGCAGCACTGACCCCCGGTAAGCGATGACGGGCCATGGGGCTCCGAACCTTTATTTTATCTTCTTCCTTTTCTTCTCAAGAAAAGGAAGGTTCCCTCGCCCACAAGTTCGCCAGGGAGGGAAGGGGGAAGATAATGGTGAGGACCAGGCGACGTTCGATGAAGTTTCGCCTTGCCAGAAAGCGACCTTGCCGGGCAGCGAGCCACAGAAAAGCTAAGTTGCCAAAGTTTGAGCAATCAAGTTTTTAAATTCTAAGGTTATGTTCCTCGAATGACCGTACTTTGTATGGAAAACCTATGCGCGGAGGAACCAGCTCGTGGCTAGTCGCGCCCTTACTTCGTTTCGAGTACGCTCAACGATTTAAGTATGCTGCGACCAGACTCGCGCCCTTACTTTGTTTCGAGCTTGCTCAGCGACTTGAGTGTGCTGCAACTGTAGTTGCGCCCTTATTTTGCTTCGAGCCTGCTCAACAACTTAAGTGAACCGCGGCTAGTCACGACAAGGTTTCTTGCCGGCAACGGCACCGCCAGCGGGCTGCTGATGTCCCGCACTCAGCAAGTGTGCCTATGCCGGCGAGTTCCCTAAAAGCGTAGGGCAATAACATACAAAGGAGGGAATCAAATAGAGGAAGTAACAGTGCATTCACTACCTAAGATGAAGTTATATTACAAGATAGCTTGTCGCAGCCCTAATGAATTGTTTTCATAACTCGGCCAGCGGCGACAAGAAAAGAAAAGGGCGGGCGGCCTAATCCACACGGTCGCCCTCGATCCTCTTGATCCCAGCCACCCTTTCCACAATGGGCGCGACGAGGGCCCTGATCTCCACCAGGTCAGCGTCTGGCGGCAGGGATCTGAGGACATTGGTGAGCTTGAGGCCTGGGTTGCGGAAGACGATCTTCACCAACACCTTCTCAAGGGCTCTAGCGCAGGCATCGCGCGTCTCGTCGGCCAGCCGCTCTGGGATCGCATCCCGGAGTTCCTGAAGGGCCGTCGCCACACCTTTGAAGAACGAAGTGAGCTTGGCGCTGGGTGGGAGGTTCGCACTGGAGGGATACTCGTGACCCTCCATCCCCAGCAGCGACAGCTCCTTGTCGATGGAGGCGGCGATGTCCACCAGACCCTCCGTCCACTGCTCCACCGTCGCCCTGAAGTTGTTCTGGGTAACTGCGGCGCTCTTCAACAGCGCCTCGTTGTCCGTGATCTCCGTCCGCAAGGCCGTCTCTCGCTCCTTGGCGCTGTCCAGCGTCTTGGACAAGGTGGCCAGCTTCATCTCAAGATCAGCATTGGAGTCCTTGGCAGCGTCAAGCTCCTTGATCTTATCGGCGAAACGTCCTTGCAGCTCACCGAGGGTATAAGCACCCTTCTCGCGCTCTTGTTTGAGCGCGGCGAGCTCCTCACCGCTCGCCTTAAGATCAGTGTCGAGCTGCGCCACCCTCGTCTCCAGCTCCTTCTTGGCGGCCTCGGCGGCCGCGGCAGCATCTTGCGCTTCCTTGAGGGCCCCGCCAAGCGCTTGCTCGCGCGCGGCGACCTCCTCCTCGTGGCTGGCAAGGCTGGCTTTCTGCTGCACCAGCTCGCCCTCCCGCGCGGACAGCCCCTCGGCGGCAAGCCTCTGCTGCTCTTCGGATTCAGCCTTCTCGAGGATGAAGGCCGTCCGCACCTTGTTGAGTTGCCTCCGCTCCTCCGCCAAGGATCGGAGGGCCTCCTGGTTGAGCTCCCGGAGCTCCTCGGCGCGCTTCTCCATGTCCACTCCCGCCTTCGCGACAAGCGCCTCCCGGCGTTCCACCTTGGCTTGTCGGGCGCGGTAGAGTGACACCAGCTTCCGGAGCAGCCACTCCTCCTCAGGCTCGCCGCCGCTGCTGCTTGGCGCATCAACCAGCGTCAGCCCGGCGGAGGCGAGCACCTCTCCATCCAAGGTCTCCCCCTCGACCGGAGCCCTGGAAGTAGACTCCCAGGAGAGCTTGATGAAGATATCATCGCCGGCCTTCAGGTAGACGCCTGGCTGGGGTTCCTCGGGGTCCGACGCTGCGGTGGAAGCAGGGTCGGCGGTCGGCGCAGTGCCTGGCGCTCCTGCGGCCCCAGGGCCGTCAGTACGATCGCCGGCCCCCTCGCCAGCGGCTGCTGCGGCAGCCTTAGCGGCCTCTTCGCCGGCCAGATCTTCAGCACCGTCCGCCTCTCCGGTGGCGGCCACGTCGTCGGTATGGCCGCGCACATCCTCCTCGACGACGACCTCGGTCTCCATCGGGTCCGTGGCGGGCGGGTCTGAAGGCCGGAAGAGGGAGAGAAGTCAAGCAACTATCCAAAGAAGGAGATCCAAAAAAAGAGAAGAACCCCAAGGGAGTTTCGAGGCAAGAAGGTTACCTGCGCCAGGGTCTGCGGTCACGGTCTCCGTCGCCAAGGGGTCGCCGGTGCTGTCCCTTGTCGGAGACTGCTCCCTTGCCGGAGACTGCTCCCTTGCCGGGGATTCCTTCCTTACCGGGGAACTCCCCCTTGGCGGTGTAGTTGTAGCAGGTGGCGCATCGGGGGCGGTCTCCGGACGCTCCTGGTGGGGCTGCTCTGCTCCTACGCAAATCAACAGTCAGATATCAAGAAAATGAAGAGTACCCAGGCGTGCCCAACGGCAGGAAGCAAATCATATGCTTACGCTGGGGGCTGCGTTGGGGGCTGCTCTGAGGATTATTTGGTGGGTCTAACAAGGTCATCTCAGGCGCACCCCCTGCCGTCACGGTGGGCTCGTCGTCAAGTATGACCACCGGGACCTTGGCTCTCTTTGCCGCCCTCTGAGCCAGAGTCCTGAAAAGGAGTAAATTCAGAGGAAAGCAAATGAGATGCGAGACACAACTGCAAGAATTGAAGAAATACAAGTACAACGAGGATCTTACTCCTCTCCCTCTTCCTCGTCGGAGCTAAGCGCGGAGAAGTCGGAGACTAGCCCGCTTCTGGCGTGAGGAGGCAGAGGAGTAGGCTCCCTCGGCCGCTTGGCGGAGGCAGTGGTGGCGCTAGCCTGAGACAGCCTTGCCCCGGCTGCCGCCGTGGCGTGAGGGGCGGTAGGAGCAGAAGCGGCGGCCTGCGAAGACCCCGCTCCTGCTGCCACAGCGGAGCGTGTCACGCGGCGCTGCGGCTGTTGGCTCGTCTGCCGCCCCACCACGTCTCCAGCCTTGCGGAGACGCCTCCGTGGTTGAGCCGGGGGCTCCGCTTGCGACGAGCTGCCCAAAGGTTGGGAGGAAGAGGCGTCCGTCTCCGGCAAGCCGCTCGTCTCCTCGGTAGGCTTGTCCGCCTCGACGCCGTGCCCGGCAGGCTCTTCCTCGCCGACAAACTCCGCTCGATCGGCAAGGCTTGCCGCCTCCGCTGCGTCCGCCTCCTCCACTGTGAATCCAAATTCGCCCACGGCCGCGGCTGCCGCCGCCTCTTCCATCCTAGAGGCGATGCGCGCAAACTCCTCATCGGTGGTGTCCCGGGTGAGGCCTTTCTGCTCGGCGGGGTCGACTGGCACCTCCACCAAGTCGTCGAAGAACACCCACACGACGTCGCCAGCAGGCTCCTGCCAAGTGGAGTCGATCCCGTGCGAGTCGCACAGCGGCATCATTGCAAGGATGCGGCTGAGCGACGAATTGTTGCACAACGGGACGACACCTTGCGGCAGCCTGAACCATTCGGGGTGATCGGGGTCGTGCTTGAACAGCTCCCTGAGCGTCCCGTCAAGTTCCAAGACAGTGAAATTGAAGTTGAGGCCGGGGCGCAGCCTCATGATGTCTGCCGCATTCTGGAACTCCCAGGCGGGTCTCCCTTTCTCCTGCAGGGGAGCGATGCGGCGGCGGAGGAAATCTGCGCCAACGGCGCCAACTGTGAGCCCGGCAAGCCTGAGCCGTAGGATCCGGGTAACGGCAATCTGCAGCTTGTCGTCGTCCGGAGCCACGTCGCTCCAATCCCTGCCGTGCACCACAGGAGTCTGGCGCACGATAGTGAATGGCTGCGGGTTCTCCTCGACGATCAGGCACCAGTATGCTCTCCACTCCTCCCATTTGCTACGGAGCTCTCCCTCCAGATAAGCATCCTTCTTGCCGGGCTTCGAGATCCAGGCGATTCCGTCAGAGAGAGGCTCTCCTCTCTCTACTCGAGGCATGAAGAAGTGGCGGAAGAGGGCTACGTTTGGATAGACTCCGACAAAGTTTTCGCAAAGATGTGCGAAAATTGCCATGGTCAGGACAGCATTGGGGGTGAAATCAAGGAGATGGAACCCGTAGGTGTTCATGATGTCGCAGAAAAATTCAGAGAAGGGCGGGCAGAGCCTGCAATAGAAGAACAGAGGAAAGAAGGGATACCCAGTCGGATACTTCTTCTAGGCGGCGGCGGGAAGAACCCTCGTGCGCGGATGCGCTCGCGTCCCCGTCGACCAGAAGAGGTAGAATTCCTCCCTCAGGTCCAACGCGTCGAGCTGAGGGGGGAAGGTTGCCCGCTCCTTTCGCATCGCCTCAAGCCGCTGCGCCTCGGCCGACTTCGCAGCCTTCCCTTTCCCCTTGTCGCCCTTCGGGGCCATGGCGGAAGCAGGGAGGGAGGTCGACGGCGTTGGTAGCACTGGGAGCGACGGAAGGGGCGGAATGCTTCTCCCCTTGGGAAGTGGCGGAGATTTTCGAGGAATCGCAACTGGCGGGTGGGCGGACTGCCCCTGTTTCCCCTGCTTATAAGGGGGAGGAGGGGGGGCGTTTCGCCTATCCGAAAAAACAAATCACCTGCAACGTGACGCATGCCTGCGGGGCTCAGCCCCACGCACGCCGCCCACGTCACGCACGCCTCTCCCCATGATGCCGCGTTCGACGCGTGCCATTCGGGGAGGACGTGGCGGATGCAGAAGAAGATGCAGCGTGACCCAGGCCGCGCGTGCCCGTGCACTGTTTTGGGCCTGGCCCAACAGCGCTCGGCACCGTGTATTGCCCAGGCCCGGGGGCTCCTGTCGGTGTACTAAAGTAGGGGTACCTTAGTACCCCGAACTTGTGCACGGGCAGTCGTAGCACCCCGCGGCAAGGCTTGCCAGGTGATCGCCAAAACTCTCCATGGTCCCTTTTTGGGCCATCCAAGAACAAAGTATTTGAGCCAAGGCCCCGGCAGTAGGAGCTTGCTGGGAAGGCCACCCGAAGAGAGCATGGCCCCGGCAAGAGGAGCTTGCCGGGACGGCCGCTCGAAGCACAAGGCCCCGGCAAGAGGAGCTTGCCGGGAAGGCCGACCAGGGCACGACAAGAGACTTGCTGCGACGCGCCACACGTCCCGGCAAGGACCGGTGAGCAACAAGCTCCCGGGCGCGACAAGGCATCAACCGCGGCAAGGCGCTTGCCCCAGCAAGTCACCACCCCGCGCCTGTGTTCCAGCTCATCCACCAACGTGTCACTCTGGGGCCATTCCAGGCATAAATGGCGAAAGGCTGCGCAGCCAGGGGCATGCGGTGGCGAAGCAACGCTGACAGGATAGCCGTCGTGGCAAACGGTGGCGCCCCTGACGGCCCCTTTTCTGCACTGTTTGGGCGACCTAGACGGGCATTTAATGCCCTTGTCCCCTGCCGTCAGAGTTAGGTATGATAGCACTGTGCAAACAGATGTACCCAACATAGCGTTTTCCAGTTTTACCCCCGCCTACGTTGCCACCTGTGGGTAACCCCTTGCGCATATAAAAGGAGGCCCCATGCGCAACATAGGAAAAAAAAGGGAGAGGAAGAAGGAGGCCACTCACGCTCGGTCTGATTATTTTCCTGAGTGTATTGTAGCACTCAGCGCTCCCAAACAAGAACACAATACAAACCACAAAGCAGCAGTAGGGTTTTACGCATCCGTGCGGCCCGAAGCTGGGTAAACCCCTTGTGTGCATCGTCTCGATCTGCTCTTCGCGCGACCTCTGCCCCCCGCCGAACCAGGAAGGGGCTCGGTCCCCATAGGTGTTCGTGGAGGCAGATTTCCCCCGACAGAGGGAGTTTTCGCGCGCGTTGTAATTTTGGGATAGCAAGGCGCGGGTTGTGAAGGCGCCCGTTTTGGGAGCTTGATATCGGAATTTTCGGGATATAACAAGGCGCGGGTTTAATTTTAGGCACAAGCCTAATGTGTAATATTGTACTTGTAGTACGTACCAAATCAATTCGCACTTCCCTCAAGGAAAAAAACGAAAAAATAAAACTATTCACACAACAGAAAGAGAGTCTTGTCCCGTTTTACTATACAAATGCTATTCAAAGCTACTCCCTCCTTCCATCTATATAGGGCCTAATGGGTTTTTCGAGGCTAAATTTGACCAACCAAATATTAGAGCAATAATATATGACATGCAACTTACACAAAGCACACCATTAAATTCGTGTGTGAAAGGAGCTTTCAATGATATAATTTTCACATTGTGCATGTCATGTACTATTAATCTTGTCAATGGTCAAAGGCGGTCTTAAAAACGCATTAGGCCCTATATAGATGGAAGGAGGGAGTATGGATCCATGTTATGTCCAATTAATTTTTTTTCTCTGGCTGTATAATGCATGTAACCTACTCATGCCAACATTTTAGTGCATTCCAAATGTCTATACTACCACTGCAATTCAAACTAAATTTGAATTCGTTTCTCTATTTCAATAAAAATCTATAATCATGATTGTTGCCAACTTCTACCATCATTCGTGTATTACCTTAACAACACACCACATGATTACTATAGAGATAGATATGAACTATGCGTACTATATGAACTCGAATTCAATTTTTTGAATACACTTGATGTTGATTCCAAATAATAGTACATTTGATGTACTAACTAGATATTCATAATCTAAACCATGTTCCATACGTACACCATGTTTATCACACAAAGTATAGTGCCCCACCCCCTACATTATGACAAGTATTTAACCCTGAGCTACAAAAGCCACACATTAGCCCAAATTATAATCAATGTTCTATATATTATATGTAGTACTAGCAAGATGCCCATGCGTTCCACGGAACATCAACATGATCAAGGGGATGCCTTATTTGCAAATATGGAGAGGGGTGTGGGTATCTTTTTTCAAAATTGCCATAGTTTCCTTCCTATCGTTCAGATATTAATCGGGCGTCCTATATTGCAGGATGGCAGGCACACCATCATCAACAACTCTGTTTTTTATAAGAGTAGAGATAAAATATATTATATGTGGTATAACATGTTCATAACCAAACCCTGTGTATCACTGTTATATATACTCACGCATGCGTCGGTTTAAAACACTATGATAAATTCATCAAATATCCGAATTCACTTTTTATAATGAATTATGATCTCTATTCGTCTTTTACACCCACACAATCCTCTTATCTTTGTAGCTAGCACTAACTTTCTCTTGTGCATGCACACCCCTGCATCCCTCTCACCCTCCCTCAGCATTCTCTAGCTCCATCGCACAAATTCGTCTTTTCACTTTAGGTCGTTCACCCACGGTGTGTGTAGGCCCCCCAGCTCCTTCTTTACGGCACACATCGATCGATATGCCTCTCTAGCTAGATGTGCCTACCACAAACAAAAGCTTCCCCTCTTCTCTTCTCACCGTCCATGCCTCACTCCCACCACTCTTTCCATCGATCTCATACTCGCACACTCCTTCCCCCTCGATATAGTATGCCTCTCGCACCACCTCCTAGATGCATCCCTCTCTCTCTATCCTTCTCCCCGGGCCTTATTTTCTTCTAACACATACATGCATGTATACCGATCGATCTCCCTACATATACCTAGGTCAAGTTTAACTATTTTCCCCCCACCATCGATCGACGTACCTCACAAGTTATGTCTCTCCTTTCTCTGACAAAGGACGGTTGATCTTCCTATGTAGTTACGTCTGCTTACCACAGCCATATCGTCCCCCCTCATCATTCGTGCATGCCTCCAAACCCGTCTCTCGCACGCACGTGCACAGACAGGCAGCCATCCCCTCTCTTATTGATATTGAAGGTGTGCCCTCTGTTTGTCTAGCAAGCCTCTCCCACCATTTGTTAGAAGCAACTCCACTGCCACCCCCTCCAACACTCTAGCTCTGTCTCTCTCCCAACCTTATTCCTCTCCTACACATAGGCATGGATGCCGATCGATCTCCCATATTACACAGTGGCGTAGCTATTGGGTGGCCAGGGTGGTCCACGGACCACCCTGGAACTTCCTATAGGTTATATATAATGTAGTAAAAAATATTTCTTTGAAAATAAATAAACTTATGTAAATATTTCTATTGATGGACCACCCTGGCTTATTGGGCTGTCTACGTCACTGTTAATACATAAGGTAGGCCTCTCTCGTCCTCCACAAATATACCAGCCATTGTACCTCTATAATTAATTAGGCCTCCCCCCACCACACATCGATAGTTGAGCGTTGTAGGTAGGTATCCATGCCACAAAGACAAACTGCACCTGTCCCCTCTCATGTTCCAGTAGGCCAGCCACTCTATATCTTTGACGTGGGCACACACAAATTCGATGGCACTCTTTATCGATCGCGTGTCCGCGCGCACACACACACACACATCATCATCCCTCTCTTCGATTCTATGGATACCTCAAGCCGATGATACCTCCACTCTCTTCTCGTGGATCGCCCCTTCTATATATATGATATGTCCAAGACTCTATTTCACACACATTGCATATGTTACATTTTTTATTGACCCCCCCCCCCAAAAAAACACTCACGAACCCACACACTATATCTTTCTACGTTTGTATCTCTCTCACACAACCCCATGTAGGTGGTGTACGTACACGAAGAGAATAGGTGCACGTACTCACGCTTTGTGCCCAGCCACACCCGCGTGGGTACACGGTGGAGCTCATTTCCGTACGAAATGGAAGCCCACATGCTAATTTGAATGCGTGTAGCGGTTGTTTACCTACGGAGGTCGTGCACCACGCGTGCACAAAACAAAGATCGACTTGATGCGTTGGCGCGTTATTTTTAAATAAAGTTATATCACTTAATGGCACGTACAAAAAATATTAAACGATTTTGGAGAAAAAGGTAGTCCGCTCCACTATATACAATCGAGCCTGCCTTCATGGGTTTGTCTCTCTTTAGAGTATCTCACACAAGGCGGCGGTGGCCTCTCTCTCTCTCTCTCTCACCAGTGGTCACTGATCCGGCCGCATCCCGTCCGCTGGCGGAAAGGAAGGATGTGCATCGTTTCTCTGTTCGACGGTGTCGAGGCAGCACGTCTCGATCTACGGTACCCGCCGTTCTCTCTGACCAAGCTCCGGCGCTGTAGGGCCTACGCCACCCGCTCGCTGCCGCAGTATGGGCAGACCCCGCCTGCCGCCGCTCACCTAGTTACATCCCGATGACCCCCAGGTATCCCCTCCAGCCTTGCTCCACTGCCCGTCTTCGCATGTCGCTGCATGTGGAAAATCTTCCATGTGGATCTTCCATAGTTTTTTGCTCAAAATGTAGCTCGTCCGGCGTACTTTCCACATTGCAATATCGTCCTCACACTGTTTTAGACAAACACAACTGTGTTGTTATCTTCCCTTATTACATGGAATATGCTTCTTTTTGTCGGCGTATGTGTCTTCAACTCGTGTTATTGGCCAGTAATTGTTTCCTTTCTACCTCTTCTTTGCAAACAGGGCTACCACTTCACCTTGTTGCTATTGCGACCTTTTGGTGAATTGCACAAATCACTTTTTTCTTAAGAGTGGTTTGTGCAATTGTACAAAAATGTCACACGGGCAACATCTCTACATTTCAGTGCGACTGCATAAAGGGAGATTGGTTTTGCTTTATCCTCCTCGTCCAACTCCGAGCCTAAACTTCTCCAACTATTTGCTTAATCTTCTCCAACTAGTTAGTCTTAAGAGAGACTGCAAAGGTGACCGGCTTCTATTTGTGTGTTTATTGTTTCATCATCAGTCCTCTATTATTGTAATCACACTTAATATCTTCGGAACAGGGATGCTCAGCTCTATTTTAGTGGAACTACACAAAATGATCGGAATGTTGCATGCACCAGACAGCTACTTTTTTCCCCAAAATACCTTGTTGATTTAGACAGAGCTGGGGGGACATTGCTACCAATGAAAGCATGGATCAATTTTAATTTAACACCTTCTCACAACTTTGTCTTCAGTTGTGATGTAAATATTAGCTCTGATCTGCTAATCATTGAGATCCATTAGCAAGGAAGTTAGTTTTTTATTGTTTCCGAAAGAGCATCGATGGCAAGACACATGAAACAAAAGCTGAAAGCTCAGAGCATTGTACAATTTCATGTCGCTGGAAAATTATTTGTATAGTACGTCAATTATGTAAACAAATGCTGGAAGCTTGATAGCATTGCCAGAAGCCTCTTCAGCATCCGGGTCCATGTGCCATGCACAAAATTATACTCCTCCGTTCCTAAATATTTGTCTTTTACAAATTTCAAATGGGCATATTTTAGAGTGTAGATTCACTCATTTTGCTTCATATGTAGTCACTCGTTGAAATCTCTAGAAAGACAAATACTCCGGAGTATTTTAAGAACCGAGGGAGTAGTGCACAACCGCATGGGAGACTCAGCCCGGTCATTGCGCCGCATTAATAGTGAGTAATAAGCAGTCAAATCATAAGCCCCGCCTTTCCCACTGTAAGTTGCTCGGAAGAAGCAACCATCAATACGCTCTTCTTTGAATCCGCTCATACTACTCCATCTGTCACTGTTTATAGAGCGCGCTTCAAAAAAAATCTGGGACCAAGGCGACTAGCCATCGGCCTGAAAAATAGCATTGGTAGTTATAGCACGGCGTCTATTACTAGAGGAAATAATGCGTACACACATGCATGCAGTGCTTCCACCACGGGTGCACACATGCATGCACTTACTCAACTCCGTAGTACATCGAGAGAAAATTGTAGACTTGATTGCGGTTACCACGCCCTAATTAATTGAGCATTAAACCAACCGCGTCTAAAGTCTCTCTAGTGGTGGAAATGCATTGAGAGAAATGCATCAGAATGAAGCGCGCCCTGTAAACTATGACGGAGGGGGGAGTAGCATGAAGGTGCAAAACCAAGTACACGTATCGCCAGTCGGTCAACGCACCTCATCTTGGCATATCACTGACATGTGGGACCGGAGTGTGAGCAAACCGACCTCAATTGACGGCAAAATGGCCAAGTCGTCGTTCCTTGAGATAGACGAGGAGCGAGAACACACAGACGGGCTCGCATGGAGGCCAAGATATATTCGATCATGGTTGGTCGATATCATCATTACATGTTCGATGTTTTCTAATACTATACTATTGGCATGCCGTTTTCCGCCCTTCTCTCGAATAAATGTGTACTTTATCAGATATTAAAATAAAATAAGAGTACAGACGCTCCACCATGCGGTTCTAGTAGTAGTACTACTCGTACTACTAAACCTTGCAACTGGCTCTTTGCCTCTTCGTGAAGTCGAACAATGATGGTACTCCACATGTTGGGTACTATAGTGTATGCCTGTGTCAATCTGACACCAAATGAACTGATGCATGTCCACCGCCTGGGCGAGGGCAGGTTGCATTAGTCAAAAGGGGTAAGCGAGCTTCACCTTGTCCTGCAAGCTTCTCCTCGTTATGCGAGTTGACGGGACACACCAAAAAGTAGTGCTAGTCCATACTCCCTCCTTTCTGCTTAATATGGCTTAATCTTTTTTGCGGGTAATTGAGAGAGCTTTATTCATATATTAGCATTCTTAGGACGATCAGCCAAGAGACTGGTCACTAGGAAGCGAGGTACCCCGCAAAAAAAGGAAGCGAGGTGTTTCATCAAGCCAGCTCTCGGCTACATTCAAAGTGCAGCAAGCACGGTTCGCACAAAGATGCGTCGCAAGGTTTGCTGACTTGTTTACATGTTGAACAACAACAAAAATAGGAAATATTACCGAGCGCTCCTATTTGTAACAAGATATGAGCGAGAATTAAGCGAGAATTGTGGCGAGTGTTCCAAGCAATCAAATTCCATTATCACATGCGAGAACTCTTGAAGAGAACCAAATGTGTTGAAGATTGCTTTATCACATTTTTAAAATATAATAAGAGTGCAAACGCTCCTCCATCCGGTTCCTAGTAGTATAGTACATACCTCTATAGTAGTTGTACTAGTACTAGTAAACTTTGCGCTTGGTTGTTCGCCTCTTCGGGAAGTCAAACAATAATAGTACTAGTATAGTGTATGCTTCTGGCAATCTGACACCGAATTAACTGTTGCACGTCCACCGCCTGAGAGAGAGAGAGAGCTTGCATTGGTAAAAAGTTTCTCCTTGTCCTGCGAGCCACCGCACGCAAGCTTCTCCCATCCTGCAAGCTTCTCCTCGTTCAGCAAGTTGACGGGACACATCAAAGTAATGCTAGTCCATACTGCCTCCTTTCCAGTTAATATAGCTTAATTTCAAACGAGATAAATACACTATCTGTCACTATATATTTGTAAAAATACGGTCAGTGGACTTCATAATACGCTCATTGCGCTCAATATATACATTTTCTGGTGTTTATACAGTCACTAGCTCACCATGGCTGAGTATGTGTGTGCATGCACTTGTAGGTTGAGCGCTTGAGCGTGACCGTGTTTATTCCGTCATGTGCTCATACATTCATGCATTAGGGCGTCCATGTGTACGTGTGACTATTGCATGCATGCACGAGGTTGTAGTCCCTCACATTCACATGTTCATATGTCAATGCTTTGTCGAAACGTTGCATGCAAGGTTTAATCATTCGTTGTTCACACATGCATTCCCGATATTAATACGTTGGTAAAGATAATTACTTGAGGAAAACGAGCCCAAGAATTGAGTACAAAGGGGACCAATAAGCCAGGGCGGAGGGAGTACCAGTAGTGAACCGGAAGGAGGGAGTAGGTACTAGTAGTACAGTACTATGTAACAATGTGCAGTAACAAAATTCCTCTATGCGCATCCTGTCTGCATGTCATGCAAGAAAATAGAGATAAGTAAAACTGAGACTCAGGAACGGTCATACACGTAGGGGGAGTGCGTGTAGGGGCCACTAAGGATCAGTCAAATCACACAGTAAGTTAGCCGGAAGAAGCAACCATCATTTCACTCTTCAATGACATGTAAGCAATATAAATTGGTTGATATGGAGAGAAAAAGAAAACCACTATATATACACTAGCAGGAGCCTAAGCTACAAGCCTGCTTGCTTGGGTTGCTCTCTTCACAAGCATAGAACGACGGTGGCCACACCGCTGATCACATATCCGGCCTGATCCCGTCGCTGGGGGAAGGGAACAATGTTCTGCGTAGACGCGGTCAACATCGACGAGGGAGAAAACCCATAGTCGGTGCGTCCCAATCGAGGGTCCCCGCGGTATGGGCTGATGTCGTGTCCCAACCATCTTTCTTTCGACAGGTTCTACCTAGCCAGGAAATTAAATTCTGTTTAGGGTTTAGGGTTTAAGTCGTAGTGACCCCATTATTAGTTTTTATTTTGTACACGCTCTCACAACTTTTGTCTTCAGTTGCGAAGTAAAAATTGGTTATGATCTGTGTATCATTGAGATCAGCATGCGTGTTAGTTTTCCTTTGTATTTGATGGAATGTTGTAACGGGGCAACCTTGGAGTAACAATGAAAATGGAGTGGAAAGTTTCCGTTTTTCCGGAGAAAATATGGAAACAGAGAGAAACCAACGTTTCGTTTCGTTGGATCGTGCCATCGAGCAAAACCAACGTATAAATCACGGCTGACGCGTTCGTGTCTCACCCTCCTCCACGGCTCAACCCCACATGGTCGCTCGGCATGCCACTCACCGCAAACGGAGTATACGATAACTTTCCCGCGTGCTTGTCGATGGATCGCGCCATGGAGTACTAGCACTACTGGAAGAGATTGACGAGTTGGGGGAGGACAACTAGCTGTAGCACGGACTCCCAAGAACTTTTTACATGCATGTTGTGGCCGACTATTGCGACCTTTGAACGCGGAGCAGTCGCGTGCATCGAGAATCGGCACGGCCGATGCTCTCTCGGCCGGCACGCCGCTTCAATGCCAGCGCCAGTGAGAGGTCGCGTCCGCTCTGGCCGGGCATGAATGCGGCACTGACCGTATCGGGCGGGAAGCACGCGCGGGTGATGAAGAGGGTCCGGGTTGGTCAGGTGCGGGCGTGGCAGCGGTCCGGACGCCCGCAAACATAAGATGATGTACGTTAATATTGTTGCGTATATAATTAACAGCATAAATAAGGTGCCAGTTGGACAAATATGATTGGAGATGGAGATGAAGATGGAATTTTACGTAAACACAGATATGCATGTCTGTCTATGTGTGTGTGCGCGACGACTCTCGCGACCTGGAAGCGGGGGCGTGTTTTTGATCGAGTTTTCTTTCTTGTTCTGTTTTCGTTTCTTTTTTCCGGGAACGCGCGTATTCTATTTAAAACCACTGCTATGGAGAGATTTTTTTACTCCATTGTATATATAGCCTCTTATTTGATATGGTTTCTCGCGTCTCGCTCTCTCACCCTCTCCATATCAAAACAAGATCACAGTGTCCACTCTATCTCTCTCCTCACTGGTGGTCACAGATCCGGCCGAATCCCGTCCGCTGCGGGAGGTGAGGAGGTGCAGCGTTGACGTTGTCGCCGTCGGCGATGGAGGAAGCCGATGCACACCTTCCTCTCAGAGTCGGCGCTAGCACGGACGAAGGTCCTCCGCGCCCTTGTTCGCCGCTGTCGTGTGGGCAGATCCCGCCCGCCCGCCTAAGCGACATCTCGCCCACCTGAGGTATAACTTCTTGTACTAGTCCAGCTCCATAGGTCACTGCATGTGGGTTTTATTCTATGCCACTACTCCCCAGCTCCCCATGTATAGTATCTTGGGTTCGTCGGCTGGTCCAACATCACCTACTATTATAGAGGAAATGCCACTCGAAAAGTTGTCCTGATTTATGCCTCGGTGGAGGTATACATGTTGTTTCGACAAAAAGTACATGGTGGTTGTGTGGTCATTGTCCATATGCTCCTATTGCTGCTTCTAATCTAATACTATCACTTGTTAAATGAAGAAATGCTTTTTTTTCTTGGGTATCCTTGTTTAGTTCCCATCAAGATAATCATGATGCTTCTGTTTGTTGGTGTACTTTTCATTAATTCTTATTGAAAATTCAGATGTCGTTGTTAATCTTGTACCACTACCAAAACAAAGTAACAACACTATATCCCTTTTTTATACTTTTGCAAACAACGATGCATATCTCCATACCCAGGCATGTCTTCCTTAATTTTAGTGGAACTGCTCAAAATTGGATGGACATTGTTGTTCCGCCTCACTGTCCTCTGCCACGTGGTTCTTCCTTCCTCAAGCTTTATTAATGAGAAGAAACAGACCACAGTGAGGATTTGTCGAACTTCATAGGTGCCTCACCCAAACTTGATGTAAAATGGATGACGCATCACCACGATGACCTATCGATGCTCATGGTTGCACCTCATGGTTGCGTCGGCTGGTGAAGCTGATCGATTTTTGATAAAAAAACAAGATGTCTTCCATCAGTGCTCTTTTCTTGGTTGCATTGGAGACGCAGTCGTCTTTCACGTTGGTGCAATTTTATCACACAATTGGCTATGAACTAAATGTTTCCTCGAAGAAGGATCGGCGTTGGTACTAAGAGCATAAGTTTTGTATTGATTTCTAAGCCTTCTCACAACTTTGTCTTCAGCTCCCCTGTAATTTTATTTGTCCAGCAATTAACTTTGATTAAAAAAATGGTGTGGACTAAAAACCCCGATGGACGTAGTAGCCCTCCATTTTTGTTTACTCTGCATATTAGATTTGACCAAAGTCAAACTTTGTAAAGTTTGACCAAGTTTAGGCCGAACACAACAAACCATAATTATTGAGAGAGGGCAAACTGTACATACTCTCAAACCTTTCTGATAATTGAAATTAAAATTCTTTATTTGTACACACTCTCACATGTTTCCAATAATTTGGCGCATGTGTGGTTGTTCACTTAAGGGAGGGTAGTGTACCGCACATGAAGGACAGGAAGTGCGACCAGGACGCGTGGATCGTTAGTTCATCGGAAGTAGTAGTTTTCTTCACTGGTATGTTAAATAAAGAGTTCCGTTTCGTACTTACACAATTTAAAACGATTGTTATGGAGAGAATAATAAAACCACTCCACTATATATTAGTAGTATACACGAGTACTATATGGACGTAGCTTCATTGACTTAGTGCACCTGCCTTTGGGTGTATGATAGGTGGGCCCAAAATGTGGCTGGCCCACCTGTCATACAGCCAAAGGCAGGTGCAGTTAAGGCACCGGAGCTCAGTCCGTAATACAGTATATATGTAGTACACGGTGTAATCTGGAGCCTCAGTGCTTGTTCGCTAGGGTTTGCACTCTCCGCATCTCGTTGCACTACATATATATGGAACCCATATATATACATGCTGGAGGCTCATCGTTCCTTTGCTAGGGTTTGCTATATTCACAGTCTCTCACCCTCTTCACCAGATCTAAACAAGTCTGCGTTAGCCTCTGTCTCTCTCTTCCCCCTCACAGCTGGTGAAGGAGGCGTTTGGATCCCGTCGCACCAGGAAGGGGAGGATGTGCAGCGTTCACTCTATCGCCTTCAGCGAGGGAGGCAATCCACTCTCGGTTGCGTTGTTCTCTTTCACCCAGTGCATGTGTGGGAGGGCCACCGACCCCTTCTTCCTCGGTGTCGTACGTTGTGTGGGATGATCCGGCCTCCCGCCACACGCCTTGCCACATCCCGACGACCCTAAGGTATAAGTTTCTTTGAAACCGCCATTGCTCTAGCTGCATGCGGATCTTTTTCGATTCTGTAGTCGAATCCAGGTCTTGGTTCAAAGAGAAAAGAAGGGTGCGGTGGGGTGGAGCATGAGTCTAGGACGTGGTTCAATGAGGAAAGGAGGGAGGGAAAGTACTATAGACTGGCTATCCAGCCGCTTTGTTGGTCGAAAAGGGAAAAAGGGGGTAACCCAGTACACACATCTGTAAGGAACCGATCTCTTTGTTGAAAAGGGAAAGAAACTGGGGGGTCGGGTAGTTTGTGCAGGACTAGATTTGTTGCCCTCACATAGGAAAAAGGTTCAAAGAGAACAAATATGGTACCAATGCAGATATGCTGCTTGGCTACATACTCTGCATGACCCATTTATACGTGTGGACGCACATGGTGCTGGCATGTCCCATGTCCCATACAACTATTTTGCTGTTGTTAATCTAAGAATGTTGTTGGAAAATTGAAGCAATGCCACTATTAAAAGTAAATTACATTCTTAACTAATGTTGTTTTAAGAGAATGTCTCTGTTAATATGAATCAATGTAACCGTTTTAGAAATGCTACTGTCCTACTTTGTTTTCCATCAAGATAAGTTAGATGCTTCTTTTTGTCGCCGTTTGTTTCATCCTCCTTTATTGGCCAGTAATTGTTTCCTTTTTTGCCTCTATTAAAACAGGGATATGTATTCAACTTGTTGCTATAGCAAACTTAAACGTCACACCGGCGACTTTGCTTGATTTCAGTGCAACTGCACAAAACAAGATTGGATTTCCGATTCATGTTGGCAGATTCGTAGGTGATCTTGTGTGTGTCATGACGGGTTGGTACTTGCCTTTTCCCATTAAGTAGTGAACAAAAATGGGACCAACCCAGAGATGATGCTTGTTGCTTTGTTACAACAAACTCTGCATCACCCCCTTTATAAGTAGATGGAAGCACATGTTGTTGTTGCGCCCACTCTCCCCTGGAACTGTTTATGCTTTTTGTTAATCTACTGCCGCTGGTAAAATTAAGCAATGCCACTCTTAGAATTAAATACTGAATCTTAGTTCAAAACTGCAACACTTGTTAGGGATTGGCGGGATTACCCTTTTTGTGGCCACATGTTTCATCCTCCTTTATTGGCCAGTAATTGATTCCTTTTTGCCTCTGTTAAAACATGGATATCTATTCAACTTGTTGCTATTACGACATTTTGCTTCGCTACGCAAAACACTTATGTTTTAGGAGTGTTTTGTGCAGTTCAACTTGAATGTCACAGCAGCAACTTTGCTTAATTTTGGTGGAACTGCACAAAAAGAGATCATGTATTTTCATATATGTCTTGGGATTTCTTTCATGTCCTCCTCGCAAGTTGTTTCAAATCTTGGTCAAGAAAGGTCAGTACCGACTTTCATCCACATGATGCTGCAATGTGCTTTGAGATGTTGTGCTACTTGTATTGGTACTATTTTCGATAAATGTTGAATTGAAGCTATTGAACTGCTGTCTTTTACCATTAAGTGGGGAAAAATTGTTCCAACCTAGAAATGAAGATTATTTCTTTATTACAACAAAACTCTGCATCACCCCCTTTATAAGTAGATGGAAGCACATGATGTTGTTGCGCCCACTCTCCCCTCGAACTGTTTATGATTTTTGTTAATCTAATGCCGCTGGTAAAATTAAGCAATGCCACTCTTAGAATTAACTACTGAATCTTAGTTCAAAACTGCAACACTTGTTAGGGATTGGCGGGGTTACCATTTTTGTGGCCACATGTTTCATCCTCCTTTATTGGCCAGTAATTGGTTCCTTTTTTGCCTCTGTTAAAACAGGGATATCTATTCAACTTGTTGCTATTGCGACATTTTGCTTCGCTTAATTTTCGTGGAACTGCACAAAATGAGACCAGTTTCCATATATGTGTTGAGATCTCTTTTAGATCTTCCTCGCGAGTTGTTTCAAATCTTGGTCTTGAAAGGTCAGTACCGACTTTCCTTAGAAATAACTACTGGATCTTAGTTCAAAACTGCAACACTTGTTAGGGATCTGCGGGAGTACCATTTCTGTTAGGGATCAGCCAGAGTACATGTTTAAGAAATGTATTGTTCAGATAATGTCTCTGTTATTATATATCAGTTAAAGTGTTTTACAAATGGTACTATCCTGCTTTGTAGTTCTTTCTACATGTTTAACCAAGGTATTGTTAAGATAATGTCTCTGTTAAAATGAATCAGTGGCATTGTTTTAGGAATGGTACTTTTCTGCTTTGTCATTCTTTATACATGTTGAAACAAGGCATTGTTAAGATAATGTCTCAATTAATATGCATGAATCACACTGATTGAGAATTGCTACTCTCCTGCTTTGTTTCCCATTAAGATAAGGTAGATCAGTAGATGTTTTTCTTCTGGGAGTACAAGTCTTCAACCGTTATTTCTCAGTAATTGTTTCCCTTTTACCTATTGTTGCTTAAAGGGATATCAAAATTAAAGCTTGATTTTATTCCAACTTTGATTTTAGTTGAACTGCACAAAAGGAGCCAATGTGTCTAAGGCAAACTGCTGCATTTGTGGGTCCAGTTGGTCTTACCACTTTGCAGAAAGAAGCAGTCACTGTTTGCGCTACATTACACAAGGAATGATCGAGAGGCTTTACAGAGTATTAGTACGCTGGTGACATGACTAGTCTGCAGAGAGCATGGGCAACTTAACAACACGTGGAGTGCAAAATTCACTCCACGATGAAAGGTATGACCAAGTCAGTTGCCGACGCATCTGTAACAAACGAGGTCAGTATCGGCCTTCATCCACATGGAGTGCATAGGCAACTCTACAACACGTGGAGTGCACTAGGCAAAAAGCGCCCAAACAAGTACAAGAAGCCACCTCCAACTAAAAAATCATGAAGGCCCCAACAAGCTGGTATCCTGCTCATAGACGTAACAACCACTGTCTGGATACTCACATATTTCACGGTGCTTGTACACAGTGGGGTTTTTGCAATATAACTTTTCCGGCTCATGTGTCCGAATGATCATCAGTCTTTTGTCGTCGTCTGATCGAGCGAGGAACTAGTTGTGCTTCCCTGTTTTTGGCAAAGGTGGTGTGATTACAAAGGCCAGTAATTGTAGGGACACTGCATCATATCAAAAAGGACAGGTATTGTTAATGTAAGATCAGCATTGTTCAGAGTATGAGTAGGATAATGCAAGAAATAACATTGTTAATGTAAGATCAGCATTGTTAATGTAAGATCAGCATTGATATGTCCCTGTTGGAACTGGGAGGAAAATACAGGGAAATGTATACTGGGTTCGCAAATATAGAAGTGCCATGCATGGTTATACTCATGTTATCTCGCAATCGATTCTTCAAAGGAAACTACCATGTCATGCATGTTATGGAATCATGTTTTTTCCTCACAAACAAATTCTTTAAGGTAACTAACAGACCATGCATTGTTATATACTCGTGTTCTGTGGGCTAATTGTTTGTGAGGATATTATTCTAGCCATTGATTGCTGAAGGGCGAATATATGTATGTACACATGGTAAGCATTACAGGATTTCACTACTTCCAAATATAGAGTTCTCCATATGCACATTTACTTCCCTAATGTATGGTTAGATGAAACCAACAGTGTGGTGCATGTTTCTACATCATGAAAATGAGGAAACTAACATGGCCATTGGTACACACTCATATTTAGTAGTAGTATATAGATTATTGTAAAATAAGGAGAATATCCATATATTCCTAACCGTTTGATTATTCAGGGCTACAAATTGGTTGTAATGACATGATCACAATCGCATGAATTAACTCATTCCAAATATAGCTAATTTACGGTGTCTCTAATACATTGCCATAGTTCTACTCAAATTCTGCTTAAACAGGGATATGCCAATCATCACAAAAAGTTCAAACAGTATCATGGCGTCATCATTAACATGAGACGGAAACAACTTCCACGCGCCGTCCCAGCGATACGTGGTGCCATCTGCTTTGTCGATCGCGTAGATGGTGCCATTGTGTTCAATAGCATCACAGAAGTGTGTATCAACTTTGAGGATGATCCACTGCGAGTTGAGTTGTCTCCAGCTAAAGAAGGCACCGGCGTAAATATAGGCGAGTTCGCGGTCGAACAAGGCAATTAGCTTGCAGTCTGCGTAATTCGCATGTCGTGTGGGCACTTGGCAGATTACAATCTCTGCAAAACAAGGTCTGTCCAACTGATGTGGTAATCTAGATGACTAGGACCGCGATGGTAAAACTCTATATAATCCAACGGAGGAAGGATAATCTCGTGGGAGGTCTGGAAGTTCATGAGCACCAACTTTTTACCGTCTTCTCTTAAGGCAGCCATCCAGGTGGGAGTTCATGCCGACCCAGTACATACCTGCCAAGAAGTTTCGGGCGATGGTGATCAGATCGAAGTCGAGGGGCATCATGTACGCCTCCGTCTCACGGTGAGCCAATCTCGCAAGACCAGATAGCAGCAAGCATGGTGTCCTGAAAAGCTTTGGCCTCGCTTCGATGATGGTCATGTGCATGCCCCTCGAGCATGCAGCCAGCAGCAGGGCGCTTAACATATCCATACACGAACAACAGAGGTCGAGGACGTCACTGGGGAGATTGCTCCAATCGCGGCTCATATGGATCCCTGCGCGGTTCGCGTTCGGCCATGGTGGAGTTTGGAACGTGGGGTTTTGGGGGCTTGATTACGGGGGAGAAGGTTGTCGGTGCTGGAGCGGCTAGCGAGGGAATAGTGGTACTGGGGGAGGCGAGCGAGGCGAGGGTATGCGGGAGCACAGTGAGATAATGAAGAGTGACCTCAGGATCTCCGGCGAGACGGAGATGGAGATGGAGTGGTGCTAGGGAGAGGGAGACGAGGCAAGGCATGCTATACAACGGCGGTGACAGTGACTGCACAGTGCACAAGGTGAGGCTGACTTTGGTAACCCGGACACGCCGCCTTGACTGGTGTCACCTCGGGCGCAGGGTCTTGTCACTTCACTGTGAGGACTAGATGAATAATAGTATTTTGACCATCAAGTGTACCAAAGTTGTACTACTACTACTACTAATAGGAGTAGTAGGAACATGAGTACACTCCCGTGCTAGCATCCCTCTGCGTTCACTTCATCCTCCAGCTATCATCCATATTGCGAGCAGAACCAAATTCTCGTGCATGCAGAAGCGTGAAGAAGGACTTTTCTTTTTTGAGGATAACCTCAAGTGTACCAAAGAAGAAGAAGAAAGAAGAAGAAGAAGAAGAAGAAGAAGAAGAAGAAGAAGAAGAAGAAGAAGAAGGAGAAGAAGAAGGAGAAGAAGAAGAAGGAGAAGAAGAAGAAGGAGAAGAAGAAGAAGGAGAGAAGAAGAAGGAGAAGAAGAAGAAGAAGCAGGAGGAGAAGCAGGAGGAGAAGCAGGAGGAGAAGAAGAAGAAAGAGAAGAAGCAGGAGGAGAAGCAGCAGGAGAAGAAGCAGCAGGGAGAAGAAGGAGGCAGAAGAAGAAGAAGAAGCAGGAGGAGAAGCAGGAGAGAAGCAGGAGGAGAAGAAGAAGAAAGAGAAGAAGCAGAGGAGAAGCAGCAGGAGAAGAAGCAGCAGGAGAAGAAAGAGCAGAAGAAGAAGAAAGTAGAAGAGAGAAGAAGAAGAAGAAGAAGAAGAAGAAGAAGAAGAAAAAGAAGAAGAAGAAGAAAGAGAAGAAGCAGGAGAGAGAAGCAGGAGGAGAAGCAGGAGGAGAAGCAGCAGGAGAAGAAGAAGAAAGAGAAGAAGCAGGAGAAGAAGCAGGGGAGAAGCAGAGGAGAAGCAGGAGCAGGAGAAGAAGAAGGAGAAGAAGAAGAAGGAGAAGAAGAAGAAGGAGAAGGAGAAGAAGGAGAAGGAGAAGGAGAAGAAGGAGAAGGAGCAGAAGGAGAAGGAGAAGAAGGAGAAGGAGAGAAGAAGAAGAAGGAGAAGAAGAAGAAGGAGAAGAAGAAGAAGAAGGAAAGAAGAAGAAGGAGAAGAAGAAGAAGAAGAAGAAGAAGAAGAAGAAGAAGAAG
This sequence comes from Aegilops umbellulata, assembly GCA_032464435.1. NCBI lineage: Eukaryota > Viridiplantae > Streptophyta > Magnoliopsida > Poales > Poaceae > Aegilops > Aegilops umbellulata. The sequence continues at coordinate 195,635,780 of CP136060.1, forward strand.
AAGAAGAAGAAGAAGAAGAAGAAGAAGGAGAAGAAGAAGAAGAAGCAGAAGAAGAAGGAGAAGAAGAAGAAGGAGAAGAAGAAGGAGAAGAAGAAGGAGAAGAAGAAGGAGAAGAAGGAGAAGCAGAAGAAGGAGAAGGAGAAGAAGAAGGAGAAGGAAAGAAGAAGGAGAAGAACGAGAAGAAGAAGAACGAGAAGAAGAAGAAGAAGAAGAAGAAGAAGAAGAAGAAGAAGAAGAAGAAGAAGAAGAAGAAGAAGAAGAAGAAGAGAAGAAGAAGAAGAAGAAGAAGAAGAAGAAGAAGAAGAAGAAGAAGAAGAAGAAGAAGAAGAAGAAGAAGAAGAAGAAGAAGAAAGAAGAAGAAGAAGAAGAAGAAGAAGAAGAAGAAGAAGAAGAAGAAGAAGAAGAGAAGAAGAAGAATTAGAAGAAGAAGAAGAAGAATTAGAAGAAGAAGAAGAAGAATTAGAAGAAGAAGAAGAAAGAAGAAGAAGAAGAAGAAGAAGAAGAAGAAGAAGAAGAGAAGAAGAAGAAGAAGAAGAAGAAGAAGAAGAAGAAGAAGAAGAAGAAGAAGAAGAAGAAGAAGAAGAAGAAGAAGAAGAAGAAGAAGAAGAAGAAGAAGAAGAAGAAGAAGAAGAAGAAGAAGGAGAAGGAGAAGCAAGAAGAAGGAGAAGGAGA